>JAQJVK010000009.1:14986986-15736472 GCA_035578135.1 Flexamia atlantica
ATGCAGGTTTGCTGCTACAAGTATATTAAAACTGGGTGGTGTTAATTCAATATTTAGTAGATCTAAACTAGGTGAAGCCATGTACCAAGTTTTACCAAGATATGTAAAAAAATAAGGAAGATATAGCATTTATTTTATTCCCCATAAGGATAACATGGGGAATGAGTATGCAGGTTTGCTAACACAAAAATGAAAATTTCGGGGATTTTAGACTAAAATACATAAGATAATATCTAGATGAAGCCACAAACCAAGTTTAATTAAGATAAGTTGAGTAATAAGCGAGATATAGAATTTTACTTATTCCCCATAAGGTTTACATTGGGACAACGTACTGTGTTTACCACTTTCAATATCTCGGTAACCAATGGACATAGAGCAATGATTCAGAATTCTAAATTGTTTCACTTTTTGAGCTGAATTCATTGGTTGAACTTGATTATTTTTATTTTTCTATGTGAAAAACCCATTTTTGGGGCGTGTATCCCCCTTTATCCCCTCCCAGAGGTCCGATCGGACTGGTTTACGAACTCGTCCAATTGATTACCACGTTACATGTTTGTAACAAATTTCATTAAGATCGGACCATATTTACGGCCGCTATCGTGCTGACAGACACACTCACATACATATATATATATATATATATATATATATATATATATATAAATTCTAACGAATTGTGTTTTTTGCTTCTGGTGGCCCCAAAACAAAAAGTTATCATGATCTCGGGCTTAGGCCTTACCATGAGACCTACGGTAATAGCTTCTTCCCTATAGGGGAAATTCGCTAAAAATAAAAAAAATAAAAAGTAATCAATAATCAGCTGGAGTGTGTAAATGTACTTTTCTTCGTTAAAAGTGTTCTAGAAATTATCCAAAAATGTGTTCCTGCTTTACTGCCACCATTAATATACATGAATGATTTATTTTTCCATAAACTAATCCAATATGTCAAAACGTTTTAACAATGATTTATATAGGTTTCTGTATTCAAAATAAAGGTTTTGGAAAAATTAAAATTTAAAATGTTAGATGAGTGTTTTTAGTGCAGAATTTTCTTTCATGTTTCAAACACTTGTGTATAAATAACTTTGCCTTACAGTTCATTACTCATAAACGACAAAGTACTAAAGTAATATAAATGTCTCTTGGAGAAATGTACAGTAAATATCTCAAAATGCCTTTACAATGGAGGATTCCTGCAACTGAAATATTTTCTTTGAAGTAGGCTTAGTAGGTATTAATAGCCTGCCAGAATTAGGGCACTCATGTCTTATCTATTGGTTACACATCAAGAGGAGAACTATCAGCAGTCAAGTAATCATTGCTTAAACTGCTCCCAATGGATCTAGTACTTCTAGTTCCTTTATTTTAAAATTGCAACTTTTTGCACCTTGTTATTTGTGTACTTGTACCTAACAACATAACAAACCAAAGTTTTTCTGTACCAGTAATTTTTGCTCTGGGGATAGTTTTGTACAAATTAGACTTATATATTTCAAGGAAGTTGGCAAAACTGCAAATTACATTGTTGGATTCATCATTACTGATGAGTAAAAAGTGGATGAACTCAGTCTGCTTTCTGGCATCATGGAGTTAACTTCTGTTCTGTGTGTGTGCTTTGTTTTACTTGTGCCATTTCTCTCTTGGAGGTGGCCACTGTTTGGTAATGTTTCTAACTCTATAGACTCTATAGCATTAAGTAGCATATTATGAGATCTTGAATCCCGATTTCCGAATATTGCCTAAGCAAATTAATATTGAGTTCTTTCATTTTTATGAGCAGGTTAATCTTATATCCCTAAAGGATTTAGTATGAGCATTGTGGTTACTGCTTTACTGCGGTCCACAAGTTTCATAATCTTATACTGATTTGTTACATTATTTTTTCTGGATTTCAAAGGTTTTAATGCTTATGAAAATATTAAGTGATATTCTTCTAAACTGCTCTTTTGGTTGAATTTGGATAGTGCCGGTCCATGAGGGTGGTCTTCTTTCAATTGAAAATTATGTTTGTTAGGCTTGTCATATTACTTCAAGTGGGCTGTGGTTTATGTTGTCCTAAAATGGCGAAGAGCCATGTTTGCGGACAAGCCAGATGTCATTATCTTCGCAACAAAAAGAGAAGAGTATTTGGAGAGACCAAGGGTGTGGACTAGAGAAAAGGTGAGTTACTGTGGTGTAATAATTAAATTGTATTATTTTTAACTAGCCGTGAATCCTGGCTTTGCCTTGCCACAGAAGTAACAAGCGCTGTAATCTGTAGTCAACCTTAAGTTCTATTTCAAACCATAGTCATTTGTTTATTTATAACAAAGTGAATTACAACTATCCATTTATTACAATGTTGAAGGGTAGGGCGCTGCTCCAAAACCATACTTAAGTGATACTCTTTCTGAAAATTCTGAGCCATGTTGGCAAATCTACATAAAAATGTCTTTACTTCAATACCTCAAACTATATATCGAGTTACTGTGAAAAGAAAATCTCTGGTATATTATCAGGTTGGCTACCGGCTGCCATTCCTACTTTGGATACTGGGCCTCATTACCACTGGTGGCGAGTGTGTTAGTATGGAGAAAAAAATTAACATATTTCAGCTACAGGAGTATAATTGAACCGGAGTGTGTCAATGAAACAGTCGTATTATTATTATCTGTATTGTGCTATAATACAAGTCTTGGATATTGATACATTTTGCTGCTTTATTTACATAGAGTAATGAAACAACTTAAACGTTTTATTAACATTTAATAGATTTGTGTGTCAAGTGAGTAAAGTATAACATTGTCTCAAGAGTGAAATTCTTGGAAATGGGAGACAATGTATTTTACTCTAGAAATACAAACGTTTCCTCCACCTGCAATAATAAATAAATACCCAATCAGTAATAATAAATAAATACCCAATCCATTTCTTCACCATACATTTTAACAAACCAAATTAATTTTGTTTTGTTCTGCTATTGGCACCTGTGATTTGGGTAGCTGCAACCTTTCATGCACCAGCATTCAGCTGATTGTTACAGCATTCCCATCTAACACAAAATGTCAAAAGATGTCAAATTGATGTCAAAATGACATCATTGACATCATTTTGACATAATTTGATGTTTTGTACTATACGGGGTCTTACGCATTTAATAATCAGCTGGTTGTCGTCAATGTTATTCTAATGTGATTATTCCTGCTCCTATAATCAGCAGTTAGCGTCTGTAGCCTTTAATCTGGGGAGCTTCAACATGTCTGTAAGGAACTTAAAAGGTGCTTGATTTTTGAATAATTAATTTCAATTTCAATGTTATTTAATAGGTTTAGCTTTTCTCCCACCAAGAAACGAAGTAATCACTTTATTCCTGCAGGGAGACAAAATATTATTTTACTCACTCACTGCAAGAAGTAAAAAACATTTAAGGGGGAAAAACGGGCATAGTTGGGCTGCACTGAAATAACCTAGGCCTAGCCAGGGGTCTTCAAGCTAAATACATTGTGATTCTTTGAGACAGTCAGGCTGCTCTCGAGGCGCTTGATCCGAATGAGATCACCTCTAAACTCATGTAGGAGTGCTTCAATGCCCTGCGATCTGGGAAAACTAAACTTTGTGCTTCTCGGTTGGGTACAAAGCCATGAAGGCATCGGGGCAATGAGAGTGTACACAAACTAGACAAAAAGGGAGGAACATGCCTTTTTGCGGCCCAGAGCCATGCCTGGCATCAGTAAGGCTGTTGCCCACACTGTCATTGATAACAGAGCCAAAGAACAGCACCTCCTTCGATGGATTAACTACCCTGGCCTATCACTAGGCAAAAAGCTGCTTCCTAAAACTTCTGCTCGGTTCACCAGTTGGTGCTGAGTTGGGGCAGGAGTCAGGGCAGGCGGGTAATTGCCTTGATTACTGGACACGGCCATTTCAGGAAACATCTCTTCATTCTTGGTATCACTCATGATGATCCGGAGTGAAGACTCTGCAGCAGCTCTGTCGAGACTACAAGTCACATCATCTTGGATTGTGAGAGACTAGGGACAAGGAGAAGAGCCCTCTTTGGTCCCCGAAAACCAGGTGACAAACCAGATGCTAGCATTGGGAAAAAGTTCTTAAGCCTTGTTGAGGGCACAGTGATATCACTGCCAACCTAGCAGCTTAGGGGTGCACAATAAGCTTCAGTTGACTTGCTGAGACCTTTGAGTCTATTCCCCACACTCCGATCAATCAGTCAATCAAGCCCAGTACTGAAAATAGAGGTGCATCACAAAGGAGCATCTTGGATCTTATAATATTTCATTTATAATGAATCATTAGTAGTATATGGCCAGTAATGCTGCCATATGGGGGGGAGGGGGGTGAAAGGTTGCAGCCTAGCGCCTGCCAATCTCAGTCCTACATTCGTGAGCTCAATTTTCGATGTTGGTTATGCAGTAAATAACAAAGAAAAATTGTTCAATAGTTACCCATGAATCAAATAAATTGCAACATTTTAACTATTTCTTTAACTGAGAACTCATAAGAAAAACGGTACTTATATCAGTAACTCACATACTACAAGAGTAGTACAATCAAATCAACAAGAAAGAGAACAATAAACATGACATAAAGTAATAAAGAATTTGGAAGGACGGGTTTATATTTTATTTGAGTTTATATTTAATTTTCGGGTGAAAAGCCTTGGGCTGAGTAGGTTTTTGATTCAGAAAGGGGCAAAATTCAGCTGGTTTACCTGAAGAAACGGTTTTCAAGTCAGCACATAAAAACACAAAAGATGTATATGTAGTTCTTCGCTTATATTTCTTCCCTCTAGGGGTCTTCTTCAGAGAGAAGGGAAAATATATCAGTGGAACCTATTTGTATACCTTTTGTGTTTCTATGTGCTGTCTTGAAAAATGTTTCTTCAGGTAAGCTAGCTGAATTCACAAAATAAATACTGAAATCCCAAATACTCTAACAATAAGAAATCATACTATCAGCATAGACAAGCACGGATAATTATTGTTTGCACTGCTGGATTTACGGCTGCCGCGGCCCCAAGCCCCAGATTTCTGTACAGCCTCCCTGAGACCTTATTTTCTACCGTGTGGAGCCTCCTATCAGCGCATTGCCCTTAGCCAGGCTTTGTGGGCCTAGTTGTAAATCTATCACTGATTGCTATGATTTAAATTTTAATTTAGTACTATAAATGAGTTGCAACTAAAAGTCATTCTGTTAATGATGGTTTTTATTTATTTATTTCCAGCCCATATTATCACTAAACAATTATGTGAGGGTCATCAAGAAAGTAAAGAACATTTTGACTACATCCAGCCCTGTTGCTCAACCCCCACAACTGAGTGTGCAGTCTAAAGGTCCACTCCTGGTCTAGTCTCAATTGGAGTCAAGTCTTGTTGCTGACTGATCATGTATTACATTCTTACAACGTTTCAAAATGACGGTGTCCATTGAAAATCCCGCCAAATGTGAATAAGCTAATTCCAAAAGTGTTTTGTGGCCTAAAAAGTATACTCCGGCCATGTTGAGTTTATGCCTGGAGAAAGAAATTATTCTGATGAGTCTATTTTGAGACCCTTCGTTAGCTTAACTTATTATGCATATACAATACAATACTTGAAATGGCGACCTACCCAGCTAGGTATTTTAAGTTAAGTATGAATGACCGATGAGTGTAGGATGATTGTAGTGTGATCTTTTTGTCTTCTTACTAAGGCCGAAACGTTCCTTAGACGGGACTGTTAATTAATAGTCCAACAATCAATAGCAACTGAAATTTTATAATAAGCTTGAAATACAGTACCTTAAAAATATTCGGAAAAATCCCATTACAGACAAGAGTGTTGCTGATCCATTTGACGCCACCTCCACCCCATGCAGCAGCACCTTCACGGAACTTTGCCGCCTAAAGTGGGACATTTTTCTACTATTCCTGTATAACCCTTACCCGGACCAAAGTGATTACCTCCTTTTTCAATGTTAAGGGAATGATTGGTAGGAAATAGTTTACAAATGGTAAGGAATAAAGAACTGCATTACCAGGTAGAATTCATTTGGCGAGATTTCCAAAAGACACCGCCATTTTGAAACGCTTTAAGAATGAAATGGATAATCAGTCAGCAAAGAGACTTGGCTCAAATCGAGACCGAGCGTGGATATTTAGATTGCACACTCAGTTGTGGAGGTGGGGCAACGTACCTAGATTTATGAAAAACATTCTTTACTTTCTGGATGAACCTCGTAAATTACGTATAAACGTCATGTTTTGAAAACAGAATGTAATTTTGTTCATCACAGACGTTCAAGCGAGATAGCATGTTGGTGTTTGCTGGATCAGAGAACGTCTGGTTGCTCCTGGAGTTGGCCAGAGGAAGGTACAACTCAGCGGCTGCTCGAGTCAGGTTACAGTTCAGTGCCAGTGGTCTCATCTACCACAGTTCAGGTTAGCTTTTTGTACCTAAAAATTGAAGATGGTCTATTACAGCGCTTCTTTAGACAACTCATGGTTTACCTTTGGAAAGTAGCCTCTTGCTGGTGTTCATAAAATGATTTAGTTTGTCACACACGTAAAAAGTGGAAAAAGTTATTTCCCAAATTTTAATTGTAAAAAATAGAGAACAGTTCCTCAGAATAATGTTAATAATTGGAAAAATAAGACATGGCTAACTGCTTTTCCATTTTAATCACTGGTAAGAGAAAGGACTCAAAATTAACATGTAGATAAAATATGCAAAATACATAAAACTAAAGATTTAACACAATGAATTATTTCAGTTTTATTTTTATTCTTTGTCAAATTCTAGCTCCAGTACAAGATTTTATTCCAAAGAAATTCTTACTCAAAAATTGACTTGTACTATAATTACAACACTTGAACATTGAACACGTTAAATAACAAAACTTTATAATTATAAATCTGTGTTAGCTCAAGATGGGCGTCCAAGAGCGTGTGAAGAGTGGACCACTGACAGTTTAGCTCTCCAGTGTCTGGAGCCAATGAGGAGGTGGCGGATAGTCTTCACTGGCAGATTGCAGTGCAGGTAAGGCAGCTTTATCTACATTGTTTAAATAAAGTCCAATAGAACTGGCGGGCCAAGGTCAAGCTTTAAACATGCCAGCTGATTTTTAAGCATTATTACAGTAGACTCCCTCTTATTGACACACCTAGGGACTGGGACCTGTCCGGATAGTGGGTTTTCCACTTAAACCGACGTTCCCTAAAATGTGTAAATTATTATTCTAATGCATAGGGCATAAACTGTATAAGCCATGTGTCTGATTTGGACACGTGATTACTGGTCTCAAATCTTTCCCACAAGAATCGTTGAAACAGTACAATCCATTTCTTGCTGATCACGTCAGGTTAAATCGATGAGTTGATAAAATCGTCCGGTTAAAAAAATGTCACTTCCGTGGATTGAAGCCCAGTTAAGCCAATCCAGTTATAAGATCCAGGTGTCCGGATAAGAGGAAGTCTACTGTCGGAGCCCAGAATCACCTGACCTGTTCCAGAATTTGACTTTGACCCGCCAGTTCTACTGGACTTCACTAGTTTGGAAAATGAACATTTTATTCATTTGAATAAATTTTACTTTACATAATGAACTTACAGAAGGTCCTATTGACCTTGAATATATACCTCTTAATTATAAAAACCCCACGTCGCTTAGTCATAATGCAGAAATTCTAGCAACCATAAAAATCAGAAAACCCGGGAAATGCCAGGGAATTTCAAATTGTATGGGAATTTCAAGGAAAAGTCAGGAAATTTTGAATTTAGACAGAGAAAATCAATATAATCATATACTGATCGATTTAATTACCTTCAGTAATGCTGGAGTCCAAAAAATTTCATTGGGAAGTAAATTTAGACATCTGTATTTGCATAATTTTTTGGTCTGACTCCCTAGGTATACCTGACTGTACCTCGTATATTTTCTTTATAATATAATTGGTTTTAATTTATATGCTTAAGTTTTTATTTTTAAAGTTTAATGATTCTTGGTTTTAGTTGTTTTACCGAGATGTTCCTCATTTTTGGTCAGGTAAAATTATTGAAAAGTCAGGGATTTTCAGTGGGATAATTTGCTAGACACCCTGTAATATTATTTTATCACTTTTAGTAATTATGTTTTGTTTTAGGAAAAACAACATTGATCAAGGGAGCAGATTTGTAAAAATAAATCTAATGTAAGTAAAAATAATTGATTCTCATTATAAGAAACTAGATTGCTAGTTCATTTATTTTATCTCATATTAAAAATATATTTGGATTGTGAATTGATTTCTTTACTAACTTTGAGTGCATAAAGTAAAATAAAATTTGGTGAAAGTATTGGTTTAAGATTTATTATTTTAGGTTTTTTCTAATAATACAAAAAAATTCTAGGCAATACAATAAATAAAATTACAACATGCAATAAAAAATTATAAAATAAACGGTATCAGGAAACTGACACATACTTTCTCCCTTCAAGTCATTTAAAACCAGAAAACATATATAGTGAAATAAAACAAATTAACAATTAATTATCACACATATATACCAAATGTTATCAAAATCGGTTAGTAAATAACGGAGATATCGGTTTTTGAATATTTGCCATAAGAATAACATTGGATACCGTACTGCATTTACTGCCAAACTAAAATATCAATTATCTTTGCAACCAGTTGACGTAGACTAATGATTCAAAATACTAGATTATTTAGTTTTTCAAGCCCAATTGAATGGTTGCAAATATATTTTCTTTAAAAGTTGCAGTTTTTGTGAAATTTGAAAAATATGAATTTTTTAACACTTAAACCCCCATAACTTCTGAACCTGAATTTTTATAGACATGCGGGTGGTATCATTTTGTTTGTCATCCTAAGCACTAAAAACCATGAAATTTTTATCAAAATCGTTAGAGCCGTTTTTGAGAAATTTGGATTTTTGTCATTTTTTATAGGGTAAATAACCTTAAAAATCAAAAATTCAAAAAAATGAAAATGCGCCTGGAGATACCACGGCTTTATACCTACATGCCAAATTTCATGAAAATCAGACCACTGTTGTCGTCTCTAGCTTTGTTTACATCCACACACACACACACACACACACACACACACACACACACACACACACACACACACACACACACACACACACAGGCCGAAAACCACTTTTTTGGATTCAGGGAGCACTAAAACGAATACATCCACTAACAACTCAAATTCGAAAATGTTGACGAAAACAATACTTTCTCCATATACTATGTATAGGGGGGAGAAAGTAAAATGATAGAAAAATGTATGCATTATTGTATTATTAATTTTATAATAATGCATGCTTGATTATTCAGTAACTAAAGAAGTCTTCAGTGAAAACAGTCATGAATACTAACATTGATTTACCTTATAACAATAATAATAACTAGTTGCTTGAAGTGGCTAAAAGCCCCTGATGAGGGAAAATTCAAACAATCCTTATTTATTATAGTACAGAATGCCTCCATAGCAAACTGAATCTATCTTAAATTGTTTTCAATCAAGTATCAGCATCACATGTTTTATGTAAACAAAGCTGTCGTCTTTAGATCCCAATGCTTTTTAAATGGCAAATATTTTACGTTATTTCTCGTTTTCTGGTTAATTTCAAGCAATTTCATTATTTTTCCCGCCATCACGGAACAGAGACCTTTAATTTGGGCCCTATCCCATCTCTCTACGACTTACCAGACGCCCACAATTTTGACGCAAAGAATTGCCTAACGAAATTAAATATATGATACTACCCCCTTACTACTATTAACTACTACTATTACTATTACTTACTATTAATAGACCCAAGTTACTCGGTACTTTTGAGGAAACCATGAGTCTGACACCCATCAACCCCATATTATTTTCTCTCTGTGAGAAAATTATAACTTTTTTATTAAAATGTTCCACAAGGACACAAACATAAAGAAAAGGGCTGAATAGCTGATACGTATGGTTTTCAATTTTCAATTATTTGTTTACTTAACAGCTGCTGAGCGGCGTGTCCTCTAGTAATACACATAACTGTGAAATTTTCATACTAAAGTTATAGATCAGACATATCGATGCACAGGCCCGGTGACAGGATTTCCGGGCCCCTGTGTAATCGAGAAACCCAGACACCTATTCCGGGTGACGACTTTTTTTACTAATCCTGTGTGGTTCTGGGCCCCTAATTTTTGCTAATTTTCTATGCCTCCGGGCCCCCTGTGAGACCGGGCCCCTGTACATTTGCCCCCCCTGCACCCCCCTGTTGATGCACATGTAATTGCTACCACTTGCACACTTCAGGACACATTCTTATTAAGTTTTTAAATTGATTGAGGTTTGCTTTAAATTGGTAGTTGGGCTGCGCTAAATGGACCATATCATTACGAAACATCAGCGGACGCGCCTGCCATCGCTTTTGCATTGGCGGAGCGACCACTCTCCCAGTTACAGCTTAACATGTAAGTTTACACTTATTGTAATTCATTTTCATTTTAATCATGACCTAGTCTGAGCTTCTCAAAGGATAAGGATTGAAATATATATAACTTTTAAATAACTTATACATAAATTTTTTACACAACAAAAATATACATAACTTATTTTAAGGTGGTATAATATTTTACAATTTGACTTTATTCTTCTGGCCTCTCTTCCATGACCGTCTAAAGGGTGCCTTCCGGGCAAGGGCTCAAAATATTATAGTATTAGACTTATTTTTACTCTTTTTACAGAGATTCCCTTGGCAAGGGATATGAGCAGTGGGGAGTGGTGCAGGGAACAGTCACTGTGGATGACATTGATACCAACATTCACACTCCATCTCTGCGAAGGCATTGTTGGAAATGGCCTCATGTCAGAGCTACTGTTGGTGTTGTTGGGTTGGCAGACAACGGCACACTTTTCAGCATCAACTACAACTTTACGAGGTTCAGGTTGGTATTTTTGTAAATAAAACATAAGTTTTAATAATTTGCTGACAACGACTGTTGAATAACAATAGTGATCAGCTGCTGACAGGGCCGGATTTAGAACTTTTGGGCCCCTAGGCTCACTCAGTGTGTGGGCCCCCAGGGCCAGAGTGACCAAATGTCCGTTTTTAGTAGGACATGTCCTCCTTTTTAACCACTGTCCTCCGTTCTTCCCGACTTCGTTGGTCGCATTGCGGCTGACAAAAACAAAGCCTCACGTTCTTTTCTTGGCCGTCACATCTGGTCTTTTGTTGTGGCCAGAAAATCTGTCATTTCTAAAGCAGCTGACAGGCATATTCCTCGGTAATTCGCGACCGAAAAGTCTCTCGCGCTTTTGGTTATCTACTGACCACATTGTGGCCAGGAAATCTGTTGTTTATACCGCAGCCGGCAAATCTGCCGGTCACATGATTGCTTGATTTGATCTTGAATGAAGCAAAAACACAACAAATAATTTTCACAACAAAAACAGAAAATCTGGAAGGGACCCCGGGACTCAAGACAACAGATACCGCCAAATACCTAGGTATCACGGTTGATAGCAAACTTTCATGGAATCCACAAGTCGACATAGTGTGCTCAAAACTCAGCTCAAGTGTGTATGTAATCAGGAGGATCAAACAAATCAGTACCATCGAAGCAGCCAAAGTTGCCTACTTTGCGCTATTTGAATCAACCTTGAGGTATGGGCTTATCACTTGGGGAGGGACCACGGTAACCAACATGCAAAGAGTCCTAGTTGTGCAAAAACGAGCCATCAGGGCCATAAAAGGGTTAACCCAATTAGAAAGCTGCAGAGAACACTTCAAGGAGCTCAAGATCCTCACTGTAGTATCCCTCTATATTTTACAAACAACATTATACACACTCAACACAGACAATGCCAGACTTGCAGACCATCACCACTACAACACCAGAAACGGACAAAACTTTGCTCTACAAACACACCGTCTCAGTTTGTTCGAAAAAAAACCCTCTTATCGAGGAGCGAGGTTTTTTAACCTGCTTCCAGAAGAACTAAGAAGCCACACACCAAATCATTTCAAGAAAGCAATGACAGAGTGGTTGCTGGAGCATTCCTTCTACTCATTAGAGGAATTCTACAACTGGAAAACCTGAAACTGGAATACCTGAAGAACAACCAAGGCATAACATCACACCAGCATTCTTTTTTCTATTAATTTTGATTTTTAGATAAAAAACAATGTTTGTAGATTCTTTTAACTTACAGAACACACTATTGTATTGACCCTATTGTATTTCTCCAAGAAATTTCAATAAAGAATATTGACTATTGACTATTGACATCGCGGCTGTCAAACCGCGGTTGTTTGTACCAAAAGCAAAACTCTCGGTCATAATACCGCGGCTGGCAAGTCTCTCGGTCATTGCGGCCGGAAAATCGCCGAGTGTTTCTGTGGCCAGCAAATCTCTCGGTCTCATTGCGGTCGGTAAATCTTTCGACATATTACGGCCGATAAATCTGTCGGTCGCATTGCAGCCGACAAAAACAAAGCCTCTCGATATTTTTGTGGCCGTCACATCTGGCCTTTTTTTGTGGCCAGAAAATCATAGATAGTGCTTAGCTATTAAATTTAAAGCTGCATTGTTGATTTCACTGGTCGGGATTTTTTTAATAGTATGGAAGGCAAGGTAAGGCGAAAGTTGGAAGTTTAATAGGTGAAATCTAGGGGATACCACATTTTAGGTTTACTGCGGCTGGCAAATTTCTCGGTCATATTATGACAATAGCAAACAGCTCTTGGCTAGGCTAGGCTCGTGGCCTGCGAACATCAGTTGTATCGCTGCCACGACATCGCTGCAATCTCGGACATTTCGCGGCCGTCATTTGGCAAAGCTTCTTCATCAAATCTCAGCGTCTAATAAATTTTCAAGGGAAAGGGGGTTGAAATTGAGATATGGAGCAGAGGTCTGAAAATCTAGACCCCCCCCCCAATCAAAATGCTGAAATTATTCCCATTACTATTATTATCCTGTTATGTTGCCTTACTCCCGTATGGCCTGTGGTGCAGCGAAAACTTGTGACGTCAATTGTAGACCCATATCCGGTTCTGCAAGCTCTATTAGCCTATCGGGTAAAAATATAGCCTAAATGAGGTGTGTCAGAAATAACCTTTTGATTGGTTAAAGTTAATTTTTGTCCTAGCTGCAGGTTATATGTTTCCGGTCCCCACGTCACAATTTGTTTTCATTTTCAGCTGATACAACCTGAAAACTATTATTATTTTCCTCTCTACTCTTTTTTTCTCTGTAGACCCCTTCCCCCCACCACCACTTGGAGGACTTTGCAGCCGACAAAGCGTCGCTATGCGCAACTGTAGCTGGCCTGCAGTCGACGATGTTTAATCTTCTGAGTTGTCTGCTATTTAAGTGCTGAAATAACGTTGTTTATGTATCATGTTCAACCGGGATAACAATTGATGAATTATTTTTTTATTCTTGGTCGAAGTTTATTGAGTTGTTGGTTTCCTTGGACTACGTTAATTCCTGCATTCTAAAAAATAATTTTTATATATTGTGTGGCGCGGGCCCCTAGGCGCGCGCCTATGGCGCCTATACTTAAATCCGGCCCTGGCTGCTGATAAATTTAGTGAGGATTATAAATCAAAAGAAAATCCCAACAGAACTGCACTGTGGTCTGAATGATGAATCTGATTCTAAAGAGTGCCTAAAATTATAAAATGTTGGAAATTTTAGAATGTTAACGAATGAAAATAATCATCATGCTGAAGTTAAGACTTAATGTCTTCTCCTATTTTTCTTCATAATCTATTAACATCACCATTCTGAACCATTCTTAGCATTACTAAGTTATAGCTCAGTCTAATTTTACCTAACTATGACAAATTCATGATATGGCCTTTTTTACATTCAAATAATCATTTTTAACACTTTCCTTTTTGTAGAAAACTGATAGTAATTATAATTTTGTATTTAATTTTTAAAATTTCATTTGTCAAATTCAATCTTCTCTCCATATTTCCTTTATTTACAGCAACTTTCTTTCCTCAATATTTTGGGGTGAGATTTTCACTAGCAATATTTTTCCTGAATTTTGAATTGACACAGGACTCAGGTTGGTCACATTCGTTACCCTGATGGCAGAGTGGAAACAGTTGTTGGAGACTCTATCATCGACAATCATGTGGTTCCTGAAAAGTTCGTCAGAAGTTTTAAAAGTAAGAAGAATTTCACATGATATGTATGGTTAAACATGATACATTAGATACATTACTTGAAATGGCGACCTACTCAGGTAGGTATTTTAAGCCAAGTATGAATGATAGATGAGTGAAGGATGATTGTGGTGCGATCTTGTAGTTTTGTTACTGACTAAGGCCAACATGTTCCTTAGACAGGACTGTTAATTAATAGCCCAACATCCAATGGAAACTAAGGAACCTACATTTTAACGTGGAATCCGAACCACAATTTCCTCGGTTAACAGTTTTATGAATTGGTCTAATTATGAGGAAGATCTTATGAACGTAGTATTCAATAGTGTGGACGTTAATCTGTTAAATAGATTATAGCCCTCCATAATAGTAAATAATGGAATAATGGATAATAGAAATAATGGAAGTAGATCACAACTTCAGTTTATTAAAAAATCCCTCACAAATGTAGTTTGATCAGAAGTAAAAGTTTTATGATTTGTAATGTCAAATCGCTAATGAAAACAGCTGATTATTTCATAGAGGAACATAAAGTTGCCTTTGAATAGGGTTAACAAAGTGATAACAGCATTGGCATAGAGGAGGCGTGTAGGACATCAAAAAAATTGCAGTCATCAAACTTTTTTTACTATGTCCCATAAAAAATTGTGTATAATGTTAATAAAGTAAAAAACCCACACTAAATGTGTTGCCTAATACTTTCAGACGTTCAGATTTAGTTAAGTAGATAGCAAGTCTAACTAGGGAAATTAACTTTTAACTTAGACAATTAAGATAACTCGTCAGTTAATTAATTATTATATAGCTCCCAAGCGATTTCATTTCAAATTTCCTCTCCACGTATTTTCCTCATGTAGGATCTGATCTTTCTGTTGTAAGTCTTCAGGGTTAAAATGTTGTTGCTGTTGTCAGGTAGCTGCTACAGCCACCTAGCGTATGTCGTCCGCCGAGCCTTCCAGCCGTGGGGAGCGCTCCAGGCCGCGGTGGCGAGGTGCACTCTCGACTCTCACCAGGCAACTTGCCTTGTGTTGTCGTGGAACAGGTTGGTAGCTGCGGCTGTGGACTGTGCTCAGTTTGTTACTTCAGTAAGTTTCTTTGATTAAGAGCAAAAGGAAGGTGCTGCTTCTAGCCTTTTACCAGTTTATTAAGTTATACCTTGTTTAATCAGGAAATAATTATATTAAAACATTTTTGGTACGTTTGGTATATCCCTCTTCAATTATAATTATTTTAGGAAGTTAAAAGTACCTTTTTGACAGCCTCCCAATCCTAACAATCTTAAAATGGGTTTAACATCATTCAATTTTTTCTAAAGATTTAAATTTGGCAAATGTGGCCTGTTGCATGATATAATCCATTTTAAAGATTACAAGAATCATGAGGCCAGGATGAAACCCGAAATGCTGAAAAAGCAAGGACTGTATTATAGAAAATTTGGATCTGGATTTGGAAAAATTTGGATCAGTTGCTAAACATTTTGAGTCTTCCAGGACCATGAGGGAGGAGCTGCCGGAGCTGCCGTTCCTGCGGTACTCGGCCGTGGAGAGTGGAGGACTGACGGTGAGCCTGGACCACCCGGCCTGCAGCAACCCCGACCTGGTGGGCGGCAAGGCTGCGTCCTTGGCCCTGCTGACTGACGCCGCCGCGAGTGTCCTCAGAAACAAGGTCGGTAACTAAACATGTTGTAGACATGTAGGATCAGCAACCCCGACCTGGTGGGCGACAAGGCTGCGTCCTTGGCCCTGCTGACCGACGCCGCCGCGAGTGTCCTCAGAAACAAGGTCGGTAACTAAACATGTTGTAGACATGTAGGATCAGCAACCCCGACCTGGTGGGTGGCAAGGCTGCGTCCCTGGCCCTGCTGACCGACGCCGCCGCGAGTGTCCTCAGAAACAAGGTCGGTAACTAAACATGTTGTAGACATGTAGGATCAGCAACCCCGACCTGGTGGGCGGCAAGGCTGCGTCCCTGGCCCTGCTGACCGACGCCGCCGCGAGTGTCCTCAGAAACAAGGTCGGTAACTAAACATGTTGTAGACATGTAGGATCAGCAACCCCGACCTGGTGGGTGGCAAGGCTGCGTCCCTGGCACTCTCTTTTCTATTAATCTGGGGCATATTTAAGCAATTATGTTTCTTTAGGGATAGCTTTGTTAAAGAATATGGGAAAAACTAAATTATTGTATGTTAGGCCTGTTAAAAGAGCTTAAGAAGTATTGCATGGTTTTTACTAGTTAGACAATAGTCCTTTAGTATTAAGAACGCAAAGTATATAATTGCCGCTCGAGAATTGTAGATGGCCGCACGAAGCGTTAGCTGAGTGCAGCCAAACATTTTGAGAGCTGCAATTATATACTTTATATTATATATATTTGTGCTCGTAATACATACAATATTTTTCCTGCCATCATTATTGAAACAGTTTATTAACGAACCTGTACACAAAAGTTCATTGAGGTTATGTTTCCTTATTCTATTGGAACGAACCGGAAGTTGAGATAGGAACAGTGACAATGAAATCAGCTGATTTTGAACAAGGCAACTATAATTTAGAATACGGTGAGTGTCATGGAATTTCTGACCAATAGAAACTGGTCTGTGTTGTTTGACGTCATAGTTATCTCTCTTGTTTGCCACCTTACCCTATTCTACATTTCAAGTAACCCGATTTAGCGAGTGGGAATGAAATGAAAGCGGAAATGAACCGTTTTGCATACTGTTTACAGGTGTGGCAATGTGATTATTTACATGCAGTGGTAGGAAAAATAATTTTTAATCTTAATATTTTGTTTTAATTCCCACACAGATGATGGTGCCTGCAGGATTCTGCCTGACCGTTCATGCAATGCAACTGCAGCTGGAATCATCCGCATCTTTGATCAATGCAGTGAAATTCCTGGATCTGGTCTGCAGAGGGCAAGAGCAGGGAAACCTTCAAGAACAATGTCAACAGTAAGTCTTAACTTTTATAAATCATATGAGTGAGAACTATGAATTTGCCTGATGTTATTAACCACTAAAATGTATAATTCCTACAGATTTGGTATCCTAAACAGCAGCGGGGTTTTTTAGTCCCTCAAAATAATTAAATAAAATATTAAACACCCAAACCAATTTTATTTAAAACTAAACATAGAAGTTTTTCCAACTTTGAATCGTTACCTACTAGTGGCTTGAAGGAGCTGAAAGCCCCCCACGGGCTTTGTCATAACGGGGAACAAATCAAATTATAACAATCCTTCTTTGTTATAATACAATACCTTCCTAGTACACTGGCTTTAAGATCCACCATATGTTAATAATTAGCACATGGTTTTGAATCAAGCAACAGCACCAAATGTTTTAATTTAAACAAAGCAGACGTGTTTGGATCCTAATCTATTACTTATTTAATACGCAAGGGGTTTTTTGTGATCATTACTCCTCCTAAACTACTGGGTCGATTTTAATAATTTAGGTGTTGTTTGAAAGAGCTTGGCGTGAAGTTTTGCAGCAAATAAAATTTATGAAGGTCAGACCAAAGGGAAGAACACTAGACTCCCTTTAAGTTTCATATTTTTCCATAAGATTTAACATGGGAATATAAATTTCAAACAAAGCGCTGAGTGGAATCAACAAAGATTTTCAGCAAAGCCATGTTTTATTAATGGAATTGAAACCAATGAATATATATATTAAAGCAAACTATTTATGAGTAGATTTAGAAAACCATTTCAGTTCGGCTCAAGATTAAGACGGGATATGTTTAGTTGTAGATACTGAATTACAGAAAATTTTATTATAATAATGTAAAACCTACGAAACAAAGTGTAATTTTTTTGAAAACATATTAATTCTTCATTTCCTATTTAAAACAACCTATTTAAATTCATGTGTCTTTTATAAACAAATTTATAGTCGATTGTCAAATAACTATTTGTTTTGGTTTATTTATTTTATTTTCATCCCAAGAATAATTATTTTAACCAATAATTTATGTACGACAAAGACACCTTGCGGAACTCGATTGAAGATACAATTTACTTGGAGGCGATGAGTGATGGTGAATGTTAATGTGAAGTGTTTGTGGGTAATGATCTAAAAATGGAATATAAATTTTTCATGTAACTATGTTTTTTTTTTTAATTATGTTCAATTGTGAAGTGCTGACCATGAATGATGTAAACATTAAACAATATTTTACCGGTTCTTTTTTGATTTAGTGATGTTCTGTGGTTGTAGTAGTGATTCCCCATAAACTTAATTTATTCATAACGTAACCTAAGTCATATTTTTTATATGTATAATGTTTGAGTTTTTTAAACTCATTTGTAACAACAATAATGCCACGAATTCGAAGAGGGCATTTACGCAGAACTCATGGGTTCAAATGAAACGCCATTAAAACGGAGCACGAACAAAATCGTGTTGATATGAACATTGACTCATATAAGAGGTTGAGCTCTTTACTTTCGGGCCATTGGGTAAACAAATGTGTTTCTTGCGAAGCAAAATATTTTAAGACTGAAGCAAATGAAAACAATAACACTTCATATAAATTGAGCCGTCACAAATGGAAGGTAATTTTACAAATTACACGGGGCACTTATTGAGAAGCTCGCTTCCACTCGATAGACAACAAAAAATCTGAAAACTACTTGAAAAATTTAAAATAATTCAATTCTGCATTTCTTATGGTGGGCTCAGGGTCTCACTTACTTGGATGAGTCTATTGGGTGGTCTATACAATTTTCATATTTATTGAACATTTTTATCACAGAATAGTTACCTTATTACCGGAAGAAAGCATAATCCAAAGTATACATAAATATAAAGTTTGACGTAAAAACTGCAACCGAACATAGGCGGATGGAGATATGAACCTTTGAAATACATTTAATATTTAATGTTGGAAACTGAACTTTATCTGTTCGTTTAGAACTTTAGAACAATGACAGACATACATATATACCATCAGAAATTTGGATAAAAGACGAAAAAATATTTCAATTACTACAGACGTTGCTGTCATTTTCCGTGCAAGAGATGAACAACTTCAAGAAAAAGGAATTTGGTTGTTTTGCTCGATTTCGAACAACGGGTTCACTGGTGCTTTTGAAATGGCAGATATTTTATTTGTCTTTTTATAGTTAATTTAAAGTAATACCAATGTTATTTTTTTTTTCGAGTCCCTTGGATCAAGACCTTCAATTTTAAACTCCTCCAAACATCTTGCATCTTGCTAACTGACCACAACTTCTGGGCAAATATTTTTCTTACGTAATTATGTACATAGCAATTTCAACCTGCAGGCCTTAATGTGTGATGTGATGTACTCCTCAGTGTGGTGACTCAGTGGCTCTCAGTGGCCAAATGTCCGAGTGTGGCGGCCGCCCTGATAGCTGAGCTGGTGCCGACCCGCAGTTACGCAGTCAGGACTGTGAGGACAGCACCACTGTGTCTGTGTGTGTTGCAGTGTGGTGACTCATTAGCTCACAGTGGCCACGTGTCCGAGTGTGGCGGCCGCCCTGACAGCTGAGCTGGTGCCGACCCGCAGTTTCGCTGTGAGGTCCTCCGCGCCGGGAGAGGACTGTGAGGACAGCACCACTGTGACTGTGTGTGTTACAGTGTGGTGACTCAGTGGCTCACAGTGGCCACGTGTCCGAGTGTGGGGGCCGCCCTGACAGCTGAGCTGGTGCCGACCCGCAGTTACGCTGTGAGGTCCTCCGCGCTGGGAGAGGACTGTGAGGACAGCACCACAGTGTCTGTGTGTGTTACAGTGTGGTGACTCAGTGGCTCACAGTGGCCACGTGTCCGAGTGTGGCGGCCGCCCTGACAGCTGAGCTGGTGCCGACCCGCAGTTACGCTGTGAGGTCCTCCGCGCTGGGAGAGGACTGTGAGGACAGCACCACTGTGTCTGTGTGTGTTACAGTGTGGTGACTCAGTGGCTCACAGTGGCCACCTGTCCGAGTGTAGCGGCTGCCCTGACAGCTGAGCTGGTGCCGACCCGCAGTTACGCTGTGAGGTCCTCCGCGCCGGGAGAGGACTGTGAGGACAGCACCACAGTGTCTGTGTGTGTTACAGTGTGGTGACTCAGTGGCTCACAGTGGCCACGTGTTCGAGTGTGGCGGCCGCCCTGACAGCCGAGCTGGTGCCGACCCGCAGTTACACAGTCAGGACTGTGAGGACAGCACCACAGTGTCTGTGTGTGTTACAGTGTGGTGACTCAGTGGCTCACAGTGGCCACGTGTTCAAGTGTGGCGGCTGCCCTGACAGCCGAGCTGGTTCTGAGCCGCAGTTACACAGTCAGGACTGTGAGGACAGCACCACAGTGTCTGTGTGTGTTACAGTGTGGTGACTCAGTGGCTCACAGTGGCCACGTGTCCGAGTGTGGCGGCCGCCCTGACAGCCGAGCTGGTGCCGACCCGCAGTTACGCTGTGAGGTCCTCCGCGCTGGGAGAGGACTGTGAGGACAGCACCACTGTGTCTGTGTGTGTTACAGTGTGGTGACTCAGTGGCTCACAGTGGCCACGTGTCCGAGTGTGGCGGCCGCCCTGACAGCCGAGCTGGTGCCGACCCGCAGTTACGCCGTGAGGTCCTCTGCGCCGGGGGAGGACTGCGAGGACAGCTCGGCCGCTGGACAGAATGCCACCGTGCTTGGCTGTGTGGGTGTGGACGCCGTAGTGGCTGCGGTGCACCAGTGCTGGGCCTCCTTGTACACTTACCAGTCCGTGCAGTACCGGAGGTTAGCACACCTTTACTTACCCATTAAAATGAACATATTTTTCTTTTGTAGTATGGCATTTATTGTTTATTATGGAGAGTTCTGATGGCTAAGACATTACAGCGGTTTTTCTAACTAATAGTAATATGAATATGTCATGGTTATTTTAGATCTATATCCAAATAATAATGAAAATAGCTCGGACATAATAATATTCTTGTGCTACAAATGTTTTACTATTCAGAAAAAAACCATAAACTTTAAATTTTAATTGAAAAAAATTGGTCAGTTTTACCCATAAGTTTTGTAATACTAAAATCAGCCTTCTCAGATCCCTCCCCCCTCCCTTGAAAAATCCTTTAACGGTGACACTAAACCCCCCTAAAAAATTATATAATGTCATGCTATCACCCCCCCCCCCCCCCCCCAATTCCAATTTATCTTAAACCTACCTTCCTCCACTGGTGAACTGCTGATTCATTATCCTCTTTCTCAAAAACACATTTGTATTTATGTATAGAGACATTGTTTGAGACTTGGTTCCGATTGATATCTTGTAGGAAGAATGCATAACATACTTACTTAAATTAAATAAAATTATAAAAACCTGTGTTTACAGTTTACAGGGGAAACAGACAATATCTTTTTAAAAATTAATTGTTGGTTTGTTGTAGTTTACTAAATTGCTGCAACAAAACTCCCACCCTCCCCTGAAATGGTGCAAAGGTCTGCTGAAAATCCCCTCCCATCCCCTTTAGGGGTGTTCAGTAAATTAAAGACAGCCCCGAAAAAAAACAAAATAAAACTAGTGAGCCTTCAAGATTTTAATAACATTATTTATGATCTGTGCTTATTTAAAGTGTAGCTACACTATTAATCAAACACATAAGCACATTTGTTCTAATCTGTCAAATATATGCAATGAAAGTGGCCGTATATTTAACCTTGTAATGGCATAATTCAAAGAATGTTCATTAATTGTTCGAAGTAGTCTTTCTTTCTTGCCCAAATAAAAAATCTGGTTCAAAACTGCTTCTGTTTGTTAGCTTTGGCTGTAATTCCGCCAAAGCTTCAACGTGTTCCTAACGAGGTATATTTTGTTTACTATCAACTATGGTGCATGCTTTGTGTTTTAGATTGTCAAATAATTCAAATATAGGAACAAATAAAATTTTTTATTTCCCATATGTATAAAGTGCATACGGACAAAAAGAAAAAAGAAGCATTAATTAAGAGTTTACGGCGCCAGACACGCAGGCCTGCCGGTGGAGAGCCTGATGGGGGTGGTGGTGCAGGAGATGGTGGGGGCCGAGGTGGCCGGCGTCATGTTCACCCGACACCCCGTGACTGGCGACCCCTCGCAGCTGCTCATCACTGCCAACTACGGCCTCGGCGAGGTATGACTTATCAGTTTTGAAATGTATTGGAGTATGGAATTAAAGTTTAATAAATTATGTGCAGATTAATTTTGTTTTATGATGGGAATTTTAATCATAATTCAACTCAAAAACCTATAAAAACCTGTGTAAACCTATAGAGTTTCAAGAAAATTCCAGCCGAGCTAGTGCTGACAATTTTAACAAATCAAATATTACGTGAAAGAGAATTAGAAAATTGTTTTTTTTTTTTAGTTATATGTGGAAAATATTCTTGTAATGTGTTATGTATCATAATAAAGTAACATGTTCTAAAGAATAAAAATAAATATACTGCTCTAAGGAATAATTTATTTGCTCCTCTTTGGCTTTTAGGAAAGTTAGTTTACATCCCAGTGATACTTCATTAAAAATAATAGGTGTGTATTCTTACTTACTCTCACTCCCATAGCCATCAGTAGCTTAGTAGGGATTCGGTTTCGCCAACAACAGTCCCGGTCGATTGTCTTGTAATGTCCATTCATCTCTTTTGTAGGACTCCCTGGTAATATCCTGCTGTTATCTCCTGGAACTCTGCAAATTCCTTCACAGCGAACCTCAATCTCTTCTTAATACCTCTCCAGCCCATCTTAACCATTTAACTCAAACAGTCATAATCCCTTTCAAATTCCTTTTTCTTTATATATGTCTGATTCTCCATTCTCTAATACCACAACTTGTTCAAATACTTTTTTTGCACTTTGTTTAGAAAACAATGAGTTCTCTTTCTCGTTTTTATTTCATTGATACGTTTTGGCTCCTTTAATAAATTGTTATGTAATATTGTGATAGACTTTAATTCTGTTATTTATTTCTGGTTATTTACTATATTTGATATTAAAACTCCCAGATAGTTATATTTTTTCAAAATTAACTTCCCTAAAAATGTATTTAATTTATTTGGTAAATTCCTTGTTTTGAGAATTGTATGTACTTTGTTTTTTTACAGCTAATATGCCCGCCAATTTTACTGATTTCTTCATCAGTCATTAAAAGAAATCAGTCAAACTTCATCACTTTTTTAAAGTAATCTTTCTTCCACTTAAAATAGCTTCCATATCTGTGAAAGCTATAGAATATTTCAATTGGTTCCTATCATCTTTACTCCCATATCTGCCTCTTTTGTTGTCTGAAGTGCATAAATTTATAGCAATTTTAGATATCATTGGGAGATTCCTTGCCTCACTCCAGTTTTTACTTCAAGGGATTTTAATATACTAACATCAATAATAATATCCATAAAAAATAATATATATATGCACAGAAAGTATAGTACAGATAACATATACTGCCAGTTGGTACAGGGGGTGGTTGGTAAGTTGATCAACAGAGCAATCTAATTGTTGGAGTGTTTGTTTGCAGACTGTGGTCTCAGGTAGTGTTGAACCTGATACCATCATAGTGAACACTGAGAAGCCATCACATCTTCAGGTGGAAATGACTGTCAAAGGGCGCAAGACCAGCAAACTAACTGTAAATGGTAATTATTGTGATGAAGTAATAATTAATCGTTAAAGGCCAAGGCCTAGAGTACACAAATGACTTTTAGTCGGCCGACAAAATAGTTGTTATTGAGAGTAATTTTCGGGCTCATGTTATTAAATGTGAGCATGCACATGGGCTCTCTACAACTAAACAAAGGCCCATAATCGAACAAACTGCGCAATTTTCTTGCTTGCTTCTCTAAAATTCCACTGTGGTGTCGGATAGGAAAAGATTGTGGTGTTGGGAAACAACTAATGGAAAATTGTAATAGTTTGTTTTCATGAGCTACAAACTCACAACCTTGTACTGCCCTGAGGGTACATTCTTCAAATTTTCCACTAGTTTTGAACCAATTTTTTCATGCCCTAATATATCATGACTTGTTTTAACATCGTGATCAACTCTTAGGTTACAAAAAAGAGAAATTAGCTGAATTTTTGCCACAACTCACCGGGTCATATTTCAGAGGAGGGAGGCACGGTGGAGGAGGCAGTGTCGGAGGGCGAGGCAGAGGTGGTGTGTCTGACGGAGGCCGAGGTGACAGCTCTGGCCCAGCTGGGCGTCACTCTGGAGCAGCTGTTCGGCTGGCCCCGCGACGTCGAGTGGGCCATCGACAGGGTAAGTGAGTTGTGGAGGGAGGCACAGTGGACGAGGCAGTGTCCGAGGGCGAGGCAGAGGCGGTGTGTCTGACGGAGGCCGAGGTGTTCGCTCTGGCCCAGCTGGGCGTCACTCTGGAGCAGCTGTTCGGCTGGCCCCGCGACGTCGAGTGGGCCATCGACAGGGTAAGTGAGTTGTGGAGGGAGGCACAGTGGACGAGGCAGTGTCGGAGGGCGAGGCAGAGGCAGTGTGTCTGACGGAGGCCGAGGTGTTCGCTCTGGCCCAGCTGTGCGTCACTCTGGAGCAGCTGTTCGGCTGGCCCCGCGACGTCGAGTGGGCCATCGACAGGGTAAGTGAGTTGTGGAGGGAGGCACAGTGGACGAGGCAGTGTCCGAGGGCGAGGCAGAGGCGGTGTGTCTGACGGAGGCCGAGGTGTTCGCTCTGGCCCAGCTGGGCGTCACTCTGGAGCAGCTGTTCGGCTGGCTCCGCGACGTCGTGTGGGCCATCGACAGGGTAAGTGAGTTGTGGAGGGAGGCACAGTGGACGAGGCAGTGTCCGAGGGCGAGGCAGAGGCGGTGTGTCTGACGGAGGCCGAGGTGTTTGCTCTGGCCCAGCTGGGCGTCACTCTGGAGCAGCTGTTCGGCTGGCTCCGTGACGTCGAGTGGGCCATCGACAGGGTAAGTGAGTTGTGGATGGAGACACGGTGGAGAGGCAGTGTCCGAGGGTGAGGCAGAGGCGGTGTGTCTGACGGAGACCGAGGTGCAAAAGGCAAAGCTGAGTCTATATATTTAACATGAAAGTATAAATTTCAAGGAACAGCTGATTATAATATATAAAAGCTGCTGGGCAGCTTGTGTCCACTAGTAATGATTTTCCATAGATTTCAAAGAAAGCATAGCTCAGGTCCTACAATCCCTGACCTACTATGATTTTAGCTGTGAATTTATTTTCCTTTTTGACTCCTAGTAAAGAATTATTTAGATGATTATAAAGACTGACAGAGCAATTTTATGGTTACTGATTTGCAGGGCAGAATCTACCTTCTGCAATGTCGACCCATCACCTCACTTCTCACCTGGTCACAAGAGGAACTAACTCATGAATTAGATTCCGCCATATTGCCGGGTGATGCTACTACCAAGGCAAATACAGGGTTTGTATGTTGCTTTTAGTTGTTTAAGGGAATTATGCCCTGAAAGGTACATTTTTATCTCAGTTTGGTTTAAAGGTAGATGCCAGGTAGACCCTCAAACACCCATGCTTCCAGAGATGTATTAGGGTGGTTCGAAAAAACAAAATCTTAGAATTTTGAATCGTAATAGATCTTATAAAGCTGTGAAATAGCATGTAGAATACTGAAAAAAAAATCATATTAGATCTTCCAACTGTGCAATGACCTTGAAGTTTAACATTTGAAACTCCACAGCAGAATTAGTGAATAATCGTAATTTGGGTTATGCTTGACATTGATAATTGTACAAAAGTTTTGCCATAAAAATGGAAAGAGCTCTTTAAATCGCTGTGAAATATGGTATATTTTGTTCAATTACACCACAGAATTATTGACTTAATACAAGCCAAAAACTTGAAAAACGCCTAAATAAGGGATTTTCAGAAGACCATAGAATGATAATACTGTTGCCTAATTGATTGGACAAATTATTTCATATTTCAAAATATTTTAAAGAGCTCTTTCCAAACGTTCATGGCAAAACGTTTGTACAATTATCAATGTCCAGCATAAACCAAATTACGTAGATATTAAACTTAAAGGTCATTGTGCAATCGGAAAAACTTATATATAATATTTTGAAAGTTATTTTTTTAGTATTCTACATGCTATTTTGTAACTTTTGAAACCCATTATGATTCAAAATTCCAAAATTTTGTTTTTTCTAACCACCCTAATATGTATCATCCCTTTACAGTTATTCAACCAGTTATTGGTGCAAATCAACAGTTCAACTACTTTTCAATCAAACACTTTTTAAGTGGTAATTCTAAAGCTCAGGTAAAATTACTTCTGAAATATTGACTGATTAAAAAAAACAACTATCTTAGAGTTTACATTGAAGAAAAATACAGTCCACCATAGAGGAGAATCAAACAGAGGTATCTATCTTCGAATGTTGCACTCAGAGTGTGTCGAGTGTTCCCAGTTTGTGTCGAGGACTTAGTTTACCATTAACTCTGCAAGAGAGCAGCACCATTGCTGCCCTCTCCTAATTTAACTTAACTGTAACTAGTAACTGGATGTAACTAGTAACTTAACAGTAACCGTAACTGGATTTAATTGTAAATAGTACTTGGGCGCAACAGAAGACCCATTTAAAAGCGACCTCTGTTTGATTCTTCTCTGTGGTCCACTTCATCATATTAAATTTTTCAAAAACATTACTTTACTTACATTAACATGTAAGGCCAGAGCTTTTACACCCGGAAAACAGTGAAAAAGCAGTGATAACAATGCAGTATATCAGCTCATCATTGAAAAAAATTTTATCCTAACATGGGTGTTGAGCTCTCCTTTCTTTTGGTTGTTTTTTAGAAATTTACGTTTTGGTTCGCGTTATTAGATGTATCTGTAGTCTACAACAAACGATAATGTTAATTTTAGCAGTAAAAGCAATATTTTTTAATGATTCGGCTGTTTAAACAGAGAGGTGCTGCCTGGAGCCACGAGCCCCCTCACTCAGTCCACGGGGCTGCGTTGTGCCGACATCGTGATGATCCGACACTTTGCTGGTGAAAGGGATCGCCTTTGGTACAACAACGATAAAATAGTGGTCTCTCACCACCACGCTCTACTGAGTTTATATAATGTACGTTGTTAGTTCTGCTCACTTTGTTAAGTTGGTAATTATTGCATGTGAATTACACTTAAAGCCGAAAAAATCATTATTTTTTATCTCTTTTATCCTATACTCTTATACGAGCAGTATTATCTTGTACGTATGCTTGTATGTATGCTTGCTTGCTTGCACAACGATCTCAAAAACGGCTCCGAGGATTTCCTTCAAAGTCTGGAAATAAGTAATTTATGACTCAAAAACGTCTTTTATGCAGATTACTTGGCCAGAGAAAATCTAATAACGTAATAAATCGAATTTTAAAGTTGTAAAATTTTAACATTGGCCCTATGGGTTGCCGTGATAGCAACAAAAATAAACAAGGAAAGTGTTAACAATTGAAGTAATCATAACAGCTGTTTGGAATCCACAGCCATTAAGGGAAAATACAGCAAGTGGGATGAAGAGTCCATGGAGCAATAAAAAAGGTTTCTATTTATCAATTTTATGACATTGAAATATTTTATAGTAACTGGTTGAACTGGTAAACATGAAATAACACCGAGCAAGGCGCGGTCCATCAGGTACTGATTGTAACTTATGCAGTTAAGTAACAGTAAAACAGTTAATAAAGACATTCAGAAAAATTTGGCAGAGAACGAATTTGTATTTTTTTATTATGATTCAATGTTAATTGCTCTAGTTTCTCTTCCCCAGTTATTAGTTTTTCTTTAGTGTTTTATAGCTAGATTGTGACTGTATAAATACATAATTTAAATCTAAAGTATCAAGCATGAAAATCAATTTAAAATTTCAAATCAAACATAACCCAAGACGGGATAATGCACATGAACTAACCAGACTCTATTATACTCTGAAAATCAAAAATACCAATGTAAGACAAGACCAAATAATTTTTAATGACATGATCATTAAGTACAGTCATGATGTAATTGTTTTTTTTTCAGTGTGGCTGACTTCTTCTCTCTAGGTATAGTTCTACAGAGTCAGAATATAAATCTCCAGCAGTCAGTCGAGAAGAGCTTCTTTGAATTTCAGGTTATCTTTCCGCTCACCAACCAGCTCAAGCTCGGAAAACTTGATGGTGGCTTCGGTTATCTCTGTGTTGCCTAACAATTTATGGCTCAAGACCTATAATCCCTGCCCTGCTAAGATTTTAGCTGTCAACAGTGCAGTAACTAAAAGAAGGCAGAATCTGCATTCTAAAATGTTGACCCATCTTTCTCCTCGCTTGGTCACAAGGGACCAAAAAAATGTTTAGTGTGGTTGTTGTTATGGTTCTACTTCAAATTATATATTAGTTTACCCTAGCATTAATTTAAATTCAACAATTTCGGTAGTGATTTGGAGGTAGGTTGATTTTTGTGTGGGAACGGCTCCTTTGCTAATAATGTGTTATTTCATGTGTGTTGAATAATTGTTATCTATCGTGAATGTAGTGATGGATATTTTATTGGTTGGGAAGCAATCATGACAACTATACATTCCGTTTTTCCTTTTCTGAATATAATTCCCAATCACACTTCTATTCTTTTACCTTGCTTCCAGCCACAACTTCCTTTATCGTCTTCCATATTCCTTTTAAGTTTGATTGTTTGTTGTAGACTTTTCACTTACTGTACCTGTGTACACAAAACTACCAAAGATGCGGGTGCGTGGCCATTAACAGGCAAAGCAAGGAGTGAGCCGATCTGTATTGTAGCACATTTCCCACTACATTCGCATGTCCACAGACTCTGCTAAGGGACATGTCGGAGGAGCCGTCGCTGCCTCAGCGGGTGAGCTGGCCTGAACTCTGGCACAGTTCCCATTACATTCGCATGTCCGCAGACTCTGCTGAGGGATGCATCGGAGGAGCTGTCGCTGTCACAGCGGGTGAGCTGGTCTGTACTCTGGCACAGTTCCCACTACTTTCGCATGTCCGCAGACTCTGCTGAGGGACATGTCGGAGGAGCCGTCGCTGCCACAGCGGGTGAGCCGGTCTGTACTCTGGCACAGTTCCCACTACATTCGCATGTCCGCAGACTCTGCTGAGGGATGCGTCGGAGGAGCTGTCGCTGCCACAGCGGGTACTGGAGGTCGCCGTGTGCGGCCGCCGAGTCTCCACCGCGGAGATGCTCAAGGTCGCAGCCGCCAGGAGGACTCCACTAACTCTCTGGCAGCGGCTGCGGACCACGCTCTTCATTGTCCAGGTTAGTCGGCGGCTTGTACAAGCTTAGCATGAAAGCATAGTTTGTAAAGGCTAACTGCTTTGAAATTCTTTTATGAGTAATAATTCTTAGCTTACCCATTTGTCCCAGGCTCATATAATTGATGATTATTTTGGTTACTGAAGAAAACTTTTGGGCCTGTTTTGAAACATTGCAGTAGTTTGCCCTCACGGTTATTAAACAGTTGTAACATTTAATGGTTCTATTATCCTGTAGCAATGTTAAAGCATAAAAAATACTTTGTCAGTTGAGGTATCGGCTAATGAAAATATTATTATGTAAGAAGAGTTAGATTTCAGATGCTCTGGAGATTTGTATTGAGTCAGTGGCATAGACAGTAGCGCGTCGGTCCTGGGAATCTCGGCAGCAGCATCATGATTTTCGTCTGCTATATCATCTTTTAACAATACTGTTCATTCTTATAATGTACCGGCTCACTTCTTGCTTTGCTTGTTTCCATGCACAGATCAATAGTCTATGCAAGCAAGGCAAAGGCAAGGTGAAAAAGAGGCCGTCAACTACTTAAAAAAACAAATTTCATAACAAAATTGGCCTTCACTTATATATTAACGCAAGACATTTTATTTTACACCTTTTCTAGGAGGGGGTGGCATCATATCCATTTTTACCAAGAGTTTTCTTGGTAAAAATGGATATGCCACCCCCCTCCTAGAAGTTTTCTTGATAAAAATGGATATGATGCCACCCCTCCTAGAAAAAGTGTAAAATAATATGCCTTATGCAGTAAATGAGTTAAGATGGTGATGTATATTGAAATACAATCCAACAAGTTTCTATATTTGATTATTTACCAGCTAATTTTCCGCTTCAATCTACACTTATATATTAACGCAAGACATATTATTTTACACTTTTTCTAGGAGGGGGAGGCATCATATCCATTTTTACCAAGAGTTTTAATTTGTTTGGTTAATAATTTAAAAATAAGTGAAAATGGAATATCATAATTTGGTAATTTTTCCTTGATATCTGTTATTCCAACCACTTTTAAAACATTTTGAGAGTTTATCTTATACAGAAATGAGTTAAGGTGGTGATGTATATTGAAATACAATCCAATAAGTTTCTATATTAGATTATTTATCTGCTAATTTCCCGCTTCAATCAGGAAAGGTCATCTTGTGTAAATATATATTATTATAGATATGAAAATGAAATATTTTACATCTCTATCTTTTTATCCAGCAACTATTCCAGAGCAAGTCAGGTGCACTCAGAGCTCAAAAGTTGGGTGAACAATTTAGACTCGAATGTGAAAACTTCACATCTGCTGCTGCTCTCTATTCCTACTTGACTGCCAGCTATGCTGATCTAACTGAGGTATCTCTTTGTTTATAACACCACCCCTGGTATTGTAATTGTAGTGATAACAAATCATCAATCATATATATAAACTGGAAGCAGAGCGCTGGTCTTGTATGTCTGGAAAGCATGTTTGTCCAGGCTAATTGCTTTAAAACCTTTTCATGATTAATAATCCTTAGCTTACCCTTTTGTCCTAAGCTCATAACATAATGCTTATTTTTAATCATGACTCAAGCGTCAATTGGCAGTTGTTTATTATTCTGACCGTTTGTCAATGAATGACATTATTATCAACTGACCAGCAACTGGCTTGATGGCAACATCTATTTCCTGTTTTGGAAAAATATGCAAGATATACAAAGTATACTGACCAATTTAATGTACGGTACACAAATTCTCACAAAAAGTTTACGTTGAACAAGGGTGGCGGAGCGGTTTCAGTTTTGCCATCAAATTCTGAGTCATTAGCAGAACAATTCTGAGAAAACCCTGTAGCATTTTGATTGATTGATTTTGGACGCAGCTAAATTGGGCTTTTATTTAACGATTCTTACAAAGGTACTGTTTTTTAAAAGTAAAAGATCTTTAGTATTTGTTTGGCTACCAAACCGTCGGTGTTCTGCCAATACATATTTTTGGGTGATTTTGAGTGAATTGTTGGATGAGTTAGATGTTTTGTACAGCCATTTTATTGAAATGGAAAGGCTATCTGATTTAGAGACAGTAACCAATAATATTATATGAATAATATTATTGAGTGCACAAAACAGGGAAGGCGGCAAATACTGTAAACTCATCAAATTGTCTGCTAAACTCCAGCAGAAGTGACTTCATATTATATTTTTGTTGAACTGTCAAAACTTTGTTCACGTTTTTCATGACCTTTTACATTTAAAATGTGTGTTTCTTTAACATATGATCATATAGTTGACTAGCTGATCAACACAGTTTCACCCGTGGAAAAATATAAAAACTTCTCAGTCTTTTTTAGGATTTAATTTGTCATACTTTTTAAGGTTGCCATGGCAACCATATATCCTTGCCTATAATCTATCTTCTATATATATATATATTGATTAATAAGCTACATTAAAACTTTTATAGGTATAAGGGTTTTTTATTTTAAGACTTACCCCTAGATATTATGCATCAAAACACGCGTCTCTATGTGCAGATTCCCGTAAGAATCTTTAGAATCTTAATTTAGGCAATGTAACATGAAAAAAGTGTGAAACACGTGTTATAAAATAAAAAATGTTTTGACAAGCGAAAATGTAAACAAAAAAACATCTGATCAGTTGTGTGGGATTTAAAGTAGCCTATATAGATCACAGACCAAGAAAAAAAAATTAGTTGTCAAAGTAGTTTAAAACTTAGCCCAGCTTTTTTTTTATTTGAAAAGGAACAAGACGACGAAAATTTGTTGTGATCGGATACTTTATATTCTTTCAAACATGCTAAGAATGAGTCGACGAAGAAGTTTTATAGCGGTCGGACATGGCGGGGCAATGTACGGAAAGATGTTCGCACACGGCGGGACAACGTACGGGAAAGTGTGCAAACAGAAGCTTCATACGCGGAGCTGGAACAGTTAAAGGAAAATTACACTGACAGAATCGCACTATCAAATTCAAGAATTCAGCAGCATTTACTTGGCGGGATGGCATTACCATGTCAGAAATGTGGCGCGCTACATTTTCAAGGAGAAAAAAGAGGGAAAGACTAAAGATTTTCACACAGCTGCCATAAGGGAAAAGTAAATCTAAATTGAAGAAACAATGGATTTCATGTATAAATTTGTCCGCAACAATTTATCACTCAATTATAGCACCTTACAACTGTGAGGAGAACATTCGTTTTATGCTCTGTATCTATGACGGACGTCAAATTGGTGATCAAGAAAGAATGCTAAACAAAGCCAACGGCTCTTGCAGCAATGAACTCATGCACAGCTTGACTGAACACTTGGTTAAAGTAAATCCCTAAACGCAAATTTTCAACATGAAGAGTTGCGTTTTGAAAAATACTCCTGATGAGCAGCATACACAACGCGGAATGTACGTCAGAGATCGAAAAGAATATTAGCGGCGATACAACGATATAACTTCTAATGATGTTGCTATTATTTTTAGAGCAAACGATAGCGAACCACCAAGTGTGAGTGTGACTTAATTATTTACCCAAAAGATATGCCACTTAGAAGAGTACATATTCTTCAATTTTGCCTCGACCCAATGGCTGACCTGTTGCTTTTTCCATAATTTCAATTTGAAGGAAGTGCACAACGAACATCACTTACAATTCTGCAATACGTATCCTAATGAGTGGCTATTAGAGACACTTTTAGCACGCTACATCGTTCTGAAAACCTATTTTTACAGTAGATTGACGACATATGCCACTTAGAAGAGTACATATTCTTCAATTCTGCCTCGACCCAATGGCTGACCTGTTGCTTTTTCCATATTTTTAATTTGAAGGAAGTGCACAACGAACATCGTACAATGCTGCAATACGTATCCTAATGAGTGGCTATTAGAGACACTTTTAGCACGCTAGATCATTCCGAACTTTTTACAGTAGATTGACGACATATGTGCGCATAGAAGGCACTCGATCATTTATAATTTAATTAAATCTTGCGAATTCGCATGGGTTCACCTAGTATAACATTAAAACTTTGAAGTACCATAGGGCGAAACCCTTTGGGAATTTTGTAAAACCGTTTCTTAGTGTACATCTAAGACCCAATTGGAGCACATGTGCCAAATTTCAACTCTTTAGGTCTTATGGTTTTGGAGATTTGCTGTCCAATAGAAAGCCCCTTCTCCTTTATATATATAGATTAACTACCCAAACAAATAATAAACAATAATTTAGTCAGTAGCACACTCACCCACCCGCCCTATTTGTGCTTGCGAAAATAATAAATAAATCCAGTCTGTAAAACACAAGCGATTATTCATCACCTTCCTTGTTTCTATCTCCTAATTCAAGAGTAAAAACACCATAAAAATAAAAATAATGTATATTTTTAGATAATAAAGTAATAACGGAATCACCAGGTATAAACATCCTTGAAAAAGTAATCCACTATTTTCCGAGTAGGTACAAAATTTCCTTCTCTGAACAGTGGGGTCCAATAATTTTGTATTTCTTTTTTTACATATCTTCCAACTCGTATCTGTAAATAATTGTTAGGTTTTAGGCTCTAGAAGTACTAAATGTTTATCTGCTACAATCTTATCAGCTATTGTTGTTAGTAGCACTGTCTCAAATCAAATTTATAAGATATACTAATAAGTTTGGTCCTTAACTGGAACAAGCTTAAATATCAGGTAAATATAATTAATAAATTTTTGGTAATGTCTCAGAGTCTCTGCAATATTGACATCTATTTTATTTTTATACTATTCGCAAGGCATTATCATCCAAATCAATTGTCATTACCAAATAAATAAATGAATAATTAATAATACAAAGTTGGTGATAAATATTACTATTTTTAGGGTAAATCAGGGAACCTGTTTTAATTACCCCAAAGGAAATCCCACAAGGGCCTTTCAGCCTTTTTTAGCCATCGTGTACTTGCCTGAACTTTTCATATACCAACCTCTGAGATATAGCAGTTCTTAATGAAGTAATACAGAGCAAGCAAAACCAAAATGTTTCAGGTGGAAGAAATAGGTTCTGCCTTGCTTAGTCGTGGCAGAGTATGTAAGCTCATAGAAAGTGGGCTGCAGTTTGGGATACTGCTTACCCTTCATCATATCCGTCAGTAAATGCTGCTAAATTCTTTTGTCAAGCACAGCCATCTCAAGTGGTGGGCGAACTCTTCATTGCACAAACAAAATAAGACCAAATAGGTTCACCACACAAGCCACTTAAGTTCTGGTGCTATATTGCACAGCTGCAATATAGCCTCCAAAAGTAAAAAAATGAATTTGATGGAAAAAGTGACAACTTCCATGGCTGCACCCATTATCAGTACCTGAGATACAATGCTGGGGATGAATGGTCTCATTTATAACTTCCATCCATACCCATTATCAGAACCAAACCAAAAGTCAAGATTCAAGATAGAATCCTACTGGTAATAGTGTCCCCTTGGTCTTAGTGAAAACGTCTTCTGTATCTAACCAAACCGAGATTTGAGGTAGCGTCCCACTGGTGATGAAGGTTACACCTTGGTCTCAGTGTTAACTTCCATCTGTACCCGTTATGAGAATCCGAACTGAAAGCCTAGGTAAAATCCTACAGGGGATAAATATTACCTCGGTCTCAGCGATAACTTCCATCTGTACCCATTATCAGTACCTGAACTGAAAATCTAGATAGAATCCTACTGGTGATGAGCGTTACCTCGGACTTCTTCTGTACCAGTTATCAATACCCGAACCAAGAGCCTAGATAGTGTCCCACTGGTAACGAATATGTTACCTTGGTCTCGGTGACAACTTCCATCTGTACCTGTTATCAGAACTCAAACTGAAAGTGTAAATAGAACCTTTCTGGTGATGAGCATTACCTTGGACTCAGTGATAACTTCTTCTGTACCTGTTATCAGTATCCAAACTGAGAGTCTAGGTAGTGTCCCACAGGGGATGAATGTTACCTTGGTCTCCCGCCCAGTGTCGGCCGAGATGCTGTGCCAGTGGCAGCTGTACTCAGGCTGCTCCGTGGTGTGCAGTAGCTTCACCCTGCGCCAGTACTCGGTGTGACAGTCTAGGTAGTGTCCCACAGGGGGTGAATGTTACCTTGGTCTCGCGCCCAGTGTCGGCCGAGATGCTGTGTAGTAGCAGCTGTACTCGGGCTGCTCCGTGGTGTGCAGTAGCTTCACCCTGCGCCAGTACTCGGTGTGAGAGTTTAGTTAGTGTCCCACAGGGGGTGTGTTACCTTGGTCTCGCGCCCAGTGTCGGCCGAGATGCTGTGCCAGTGGCAGCTGTGCTCGGGCTGCTCCGTGGTGTGCAGCAGGTTCACCCTGCACCAGTACTCGGTGTGAGAGTTTAGTTAGTGACCCACAGGGGATGAATGTTACCTTGGTCTCCTGCCCAGTATCCCAGTGTCGGCCGAGATGCTGTGCCAGTGGCAGCTGTACTCGGGCTGCTCCGTGGTGTGCAGCAGCTTCACCCTGTGCCAGTACTCGGTGTGGGAGTCTAGTCAGTATCCCACAGGGGGTGAATGTTACCTTGGTCTCGCGCCCAGTATCGGCCGAGATGCTGTGCCAGTGGCAGCTGTACTCAGGCTGCTCCGTGGTGTGCAGTAGCTTCACCCTGCACCAGTACTAGGTGTGGGAGTCTAGTCAGTATCCCACAGGGGGTGAATGTTACCTTGGTCTCGCGCCCAGTGTCGGCCGAGATGCTGTGCCAGTGGCAGCTGTACTCAGGCTGCTCTGTGGTGTGCAGTAGCTTCACCCTGCACCAGTACTAGGTGTGGGAGTCTAGTCAGTATCCCACAGGGGGTGAATGTTACCTTGGTCTCGCGCCCAGTGTCGGCCGAGATGCTGTGCCAGTGGCAGCTGTACTCAGGCTGCTCCGTGGTGTGCAGTAGCTTCGCCCTGCGCCAGTACTCAGTGCGCGGAGTGGCCTGCTCCGGCGACTGGTGCGAGATGTAGCAGTAGTAATGGGTCATCATGTCGTACACTGTGTTGTAGATGGATGGTAGGGTGAGGTCTCGAGCGTAGTGGGGCATCGGCACTCCCAACAAGTCTCGGATACCTATCATTATTGCCTGGAAACCATTTCAGATTTATAAACAATGATTTTTTTTGTATATCTTAAATTTAATGTAATTTAACATTCACTTAACATGAATGTGAAACAACCATATTACAGTTTTTAATGGCTTCCTCAAAATTAATCATTTAAAATGTTAATTTTCTTGTAATTTTTTTCCATATCATATATTTTTGCATATTCAACCTATTATATTAAAATAAAAAACACTTGCAGAAGACAATGAATGAAATATTAATTTTGAATTTATAAATGTTGAGTTAAAAATTGAAATCCATGGTTTTGATGAAATAAGGAACAAATATTGTAATGAGAGAACTTATTTAAAAAATTAAACATCAACAAACAAATTATTATTCGGTAAATAATGATTTAAAAAAAAAATAGATGTTACAATATCCAGCATTTGACAAATTAATGTAGTTCCAATTTAGTTTATTGTGTCTCATACACAGTTTTCGATGCATACTGCTGAGCAATGATTGCTACCAACAAAGTGTTCTCGTTCTAGGAGTCTCAAAATAGTGACGTTCAAAACTTTAAAACAGCTGGCTTTTTCCAATTATCATATGGATAAATGACCAGGTGTTTGAGTTTTGAGAGTCACAGCTTTGTGATGCCTAGTATTAGTGAGGTGGCTTAGCGAAATTACCGTTACCTGGCGGATAAAAGCATCAAATTTGGTGTGAAGGTACCTTATGGTGTACTAATAAATTTTAGCTTAGGAGCACTTTTGAATTTTTAAAAATTTCCACACCCGGCACCAAAATCCGAATGTGGTATGTAAAATAACAATTGACATGGGATCATTTTTGAAAAAAGTTACTTAAGTGCATTTTTTATAATGTATTTTTTTTAGATATTGACTTGGAAACAACGCCTATCGTTGTTTAGTGGTTAATCCTTTATTTTGACAGGATAATAATTTTTGGCCGCCATATTGGATCCGCCATTTTGGATATCAACTCAATTTTTTTTAATGTAAAGGTGGTGTGGTGACGCATAATTTTAAACTAGATTTTCACGCTGATTACGATGCTGAAATCCGTTTTTGAAAATATGCATTTGTTAAAAAGATATACTCAAATAAAAATTTATCCCTATACATTTCTTATGGGAGTTTCATATTTTTAGCATTTTTTAAATTATTTTTCTTCTAACTCTCATTATAATTAAGATATGTACTTAGTTTTATTCTTAGAATACTCAGTGGAATAGCGGCTCTCATTTTAAATATTAATCATCAACTTCAGAAGAGTGACAGATGAGCTATAAGGCATAATATGAACTTAAGATAAATTTTCGGTATTTCTTTTTTAATCAATTATCTATATCTCCGGTTTTAAATAAGGTAGTAAGTTCTTTTTGGTCTTAAATCACTCAGTAAACCATCAGCTTTCAAGTGAGCTAACTCTCAATAAAATCAGATTAAAGTTTAAGTGACTCATGAGCTTTCACTCAACATAAATTTGTTTTACTTACATAATTTTACAGTTCTTGAAGGATTTCTCTAGTTCCAAAGAACACTCAAAAATCTTTGAGGTCTTAATTGACTCTGTAGATTATTGGCTTTCATCTGAGTCATAAATTATTTTAATAGATTGCGTTTCAGGTGAGTTGTGGTCCAAAAACACGCATAAAATTGAATTTTTCAGACATTTTTGTTCATATAAAGACTGTTATCTCCATTTCTATGACAGGTATAAAGTTCTGAATGCTTTTAAAAGACTCAACAAAATATCAGCTTTATTTTGAGACTATGATCATTTAATTTGGACAAGTTCGTGGTGAGATATAAACCACTATTAAGCGTAAAATTTAAAAATAACTAATCTTTATGTCGTAATGAGCCTTAAAATCCATTAAAAACTTAACCAAATTTATGTATCAATATATCAAACAAAAGCCAAAGTATCACTGTGTATTTTAAGACCAAAATGATTTAAATACCTTATTTGGAACCCGAGATACAAATACTTAATTAAAAACAAATTTCCGAAAAATTGACTTTTAAGTTTCCTTGAGGCTCACAGCTCATCTGTTACTTTGTCCGATGTTGATAATTAATATCTCAAATGAAAGCTGCCATTTCACAAAATATTTACAAGACTAAAACTATCTGCATATGTTAATTATAATGAGAGATATAAGAAAAATAGTAAAAAATGCTAAAATATGTCAGAAAACGTTTATAAGAAATGTATAGGGATGAATTTTTAGTTGAGCATATCTTTTTAACGAATGCATATTTTCAAAAACGGATTTTATCATTGTAATCAGCGTGAAAATCTAGTCTGTAATGATGTGTCGCAATACTACATTCATATTAAAAAATGCCCCCGTTGCAGCAGACCTGCATACTCAGCGAATTTCAAATGCAAAAGAACATAGTTCAAGCCAATATAGCGAGATTTGACATGTTTTTGTTAGCCCCATAAGAATAACATGGGGAATGAGTATGCAGGTTTGCTGCCAGGAAAATGGAAATAACGGGGTTTTTAGACTATTAAACATTAGATCTCATCTAGATGAAACCACAAACCAAGTTTTATCAAGATATATTGACAAAATAAGCAAGATATAGAATTTTACTTATTTCCCATAAGGTTAACATTGGGACAACGTACTGTGTTTACCACTTTCAATATCTCGGTACGGTAACCAATGGACATAGAGCAGTGATTCAAAATACTAAATTATTTGTTTTTTGAGCTAAATTCAATGGTGCCATCGAAAATTCGAGAAATTTTATTTTTCAATGTAAAAAACTCAAAAAACCCATTTTGAGGGGTTTACCCCCCTTTACTCCCCCTTCCGGTGGACCGATCGGGCTGGTTCACGAACTCGTCCGAGTGATTACCACTTTACACGTCCGTACAAAATTTTATTAAGATCGGACCATATTTACGGCCGCTATGGTTTTAAAAGATATACAGTGTGTAAAAAAAGTCGTCTGTCCCCCCCTCCTTTATTTTTTTGTTTGTTAAGACAATCAAATAACCTTTGGGGAATCATACTAACTGAACCCGAATTATTTTTTGACGTTACCAAAAATTTTGAGTGTCCCCCAAAAATGGGGGATTTTGGGGGCAACTCAAAATTTTCAAATGCAAACCCCTTTTGAGTGACCCCTCATTTTAAAGAGCTTTCAAAAAGTAGATGAATGGTGAAAATTAGAGGTCTCTAACGTGTTTCTATCCAAATTGACAGCTTGTCAAAGTTTTGAATACAACACATCCTTGAAACCTGGCGTCAAGAACATTTGGAGTTTTAATTCACCTTTGGTGACGTAAAAATGAAACGAGCCTGGGAAAAATGCTGTTAATTGAAAAAGTAGTCTCTTTTGATGATATTTAAAATTTTGAGTGTCCCCCAAAAATGGGGGATTTTGGGGACAACTCAAAATTTTCAAATTCAAACCCCTTTCGAGTGACCCCTCATTTTAAACAGCTTTAAAAAAATAGGCGATTGGTGGAGGTTGGAGGTCGCTAACGTGTTTCTATCAAAATTGGCAGCTTGTCAAAGTTTTGAATACGACTTCTAGAAACTTTGACAAGCTGCCAATTTTGATAAAAACACGTTAGCGACCACCAACCTCCACCAATCGCCTATTTTTTAAAAGCTCTTTAAAATGAGGGGTCACTCGAAAGGGGTTTGAATTTGAAAATTTTAAGTTGTCCCCAAAATCCCCCATTTTTGGGGGACACTCAAAATTTTAAATATCAACAAAAGAGACTACTTTTTCAATTAACAGCATTTTTCCCAGGCTCGTTTCATTTTTACGTCACCAAAGATGTCAAATGTTCTTGACGCCAGGTTTCAAGGATGTGTTGTATTCAAAACCTTGACAAGCTGTCAATTTGGATAGAAACACGTTAGAGACCTCCAATTTTCACCATTCATCTACTTTTTGAAAGCTCTTTAAAATGAGGGGTCACTCAAAAGGGGTTTGCATTTGAAAATTTTGAGTTGCCCCCAAAATCCCCCATTTTTGGGGGACACTCAAAATTTTTGGTAACGTCAAAAAATAATTTGGGTTAAGTTAGTATGATTCCCTAAAGGTTATTTGTTTGTCTTAACAAACAAAAAAATAAAGGAGGGGGGGACAGACTTTTTTTACACACTGTATATATATGAACAAACGGTGTTTTTGCTTCTGGGGGCCCAAAAACGAAAAGTTATCATGGTCTGGGTCTTAGGTCTTACCATGAGTACTTCGGTAATAGCTTCTTCCCTATAGGGGAAATTCGTTAAAACTTAAAACTATCTTGTATCCAATATGGCGGATCCAAGATGGTGGCTAAAAATTGAAGGGGTCTCCCGTAAAACGTTCTAAACGACAAAAACCTAGTTTTGAGTAATCAAGGGTTGAAAGTTGAATTCTAAAATTTGCGGTTTTATTAAGGTTAGAACTTATAATCATGTATAATCTTTTAAAACCCTATTTATAACATCATAATGTTTCATTATATTGAATTTGTACTTGCCATCAAGCATTATAAAACATTTTACGTGTTTTTTTAGGGGTTATAACGTTCTAAATGACTGGCGCTTGGAACATTTTCTGACGGACTACTCTCCTACTTTGGAAGAAAACATGAGGGAGGGTAGGAATACCAACAGAAACAAAAATAAAACTGAATATAAAACAATTTTATTGATGTAAAAGCACTAAAACGTAATGTTGTTAATAAAATGTGATACGTCACTTTGCTAAAAGTTATCCACATTTGGTGCTTAAAACGTTATTCTACCCACCTCTTTTGGGGGCAATTTCCAGGCCTTGGCTTCTTACTTTTTGAAATATAGGGTAATCCAACTTTTCTATATTCAATCCTGGTCTTATCCTTCCACTTTCCAATATTTACTTCACGTCTTTTATTTTTATTTACGCGATTTTGGTCCTTGGGTGATAGCGCAACGATCGGCGGGGATTCCATTTTTCGGCGAATAGAACGTTATTACCCAGAAAGTCTGTGCAGTCTCGCGAAGCAAGCAAACTTTGACAGACGAAATCAGGGCTACCAACTCAAATATCTTCAAAACAAAATATACCACGGTGTAGCTCATGTCCTGGAGAACCTTTTTCACTGAATATCTCCGATTTTGAAATTTTGTCGCTTAGAACGTTTTACGGGGGACCCCTTCAATTAACACCCAATCAGATTGAAGTAAGGCGGTGGTTCCAAATCGATATATTAGGAGATATTAGCTTGGATACACAATTTTTTCAATATATATTTCTGTATTTGTCGGCCATTTTGGATTATGGTACAGTGTATGGAAATGCTTAAAAATTCGTGAGGGCTCCTAAGCTAAAATTGATTAGTATACCCTAAGCCCTTCATGCCAAATTTGGTGCTTTTATCCACCTGGTAACGGTGTTCTTAAAATACAGCCCTAAGCAACGGGATAGAGCTTCAGCACCGACTTTATACCTAAAAGGAGACTGCTCCTTATGCTTACACATGTTTTGAAGCCAGAAATTTCCACACAAAATTAGTACACATTTGTCACTAATTGTAGAGATTGTGTCAGCTGTGGTGTCTCACCTTTTACATGTAAGATCCATATCCCTGAAATGGGATTACCAAAAATCTCCACCAGAATGTGCTAGTTTTAGTAACATGTGATAAAATTTGTTGGCTTTAAAATTTAACATTGCTTGGACTATATTTTTTCTTTATAATCAATGGCTTCAGTGTCAGTCATATTTGTTATCTTTAAAATAAGTAGATAAAACTGTTATTTACCTTGATATGGTCATGTTTAGTGATATTCAAGCGGACTAACAAGTTCGGATCTAAAAGGATCAAGTGACGCCCTTGGATAAAGTTGTTTTTTAAACATATCTGCAACAGATTTGTTGAAGTTGCAAATTAAATCATCACGTAATTTCTTGGCTATTGTAGACAGGATCTGGAGTAGTAAAATACATTGTAATAATGTAATTTTCCAAAATTTATAAATTTAGTCGTGTTACTGGATATAGAGAATAAAAAAACCTATGGACAAAATTGAAGAGTGTAACAAGTTTTTATACCTTGCTTCTAAAAAAAAACCGATCATGTGCTGAATGAAAAACTGCCATTCAAACTGAATATAATTTACAGTACTGCCATATGCATCTTAGATGACAGTCTCTGATAAGAAAAGACCAAGGGAGGGGGTCTACTAGGTAGGGAGGGGGTCTACTAGGTAGGGAGGGGGGGTACTAGGTACCTTTATAGAGTGTAGACTTGGTACTTCCGGCACACAGCAGCAGTCACCCACAAGGATAAGTTTCACATCACCTGTGCCGCACTTGTTTACTTGTTTTTTAACTAGTAATTTTTTAAAATTATATGTTTGTGTGCCATGTATGTGTTTTGTGAAATGCAATTTTTTTAACGTTATGACAAACATCTCTCAATGGATATATATATTGAAACATGACGTTATGGCCTGAAGATGTGTTATTACTAATCACAAACCAGCTGTAGTCAATGTACTGGTTTTGCATCATTCGACAGATACAGGTAATCTAGGACTTTTGGTGAAAAAAAATCCTTGCCACAGTGCATTGCCAAAAAAACATAGGTACCTCTTACAACCACGTACAAAGTTATTTATTTTAAAGTCTTTTACTAACCTGTAAACAGTTGAAATTAAACAATAAAAACTGCATCGAGGGATTGAAAAATCAACATTGGGACCGAAATTAGTGGGTAATAAATCTTCTTCTCCTGACTTTTCATTATCATAAGTATAACTAGTGAATAATATACAAGTTACTAGCAGAACCCGTGGCTTCGCTCACGATAAAAATTAAAGTCTAACCTTGATATGAACAATCTAGAGGGCTGAATAGAAAATATTTATATCAAGGAATATGTCATGTAGAGATACGTTTCTTTTATGGCGGAATGTAGGATAAAATGTAGATACCACAGCAGATAGTGAAGGTTTTCTTTTCACCGTTATAACGCGAAAACGGCCGGACTGATTTTAACACCAAATGTGTCGATTTTAAGGTACTTCTTTGTAGATTTACCATTACGTCCATGGATTGCCTAGTAGGGCATCAATTAAGTACAGTAAAGGGCTGAATGTTCGAAACAGTTATGGTGCTATCTGTGGGCAGTATTTCAAACTCGATTCACTTAGTTTTTAACTTAAAATATGGGCGGGTAGTAATAATTTAAGATCAACCACTGATTGCAGCATTTATTTTTCTGTGAAAAGCCGGGACACCGTCGAATTAGATGAAAAAGGACTTTGCCAAATTATTGTAACTGGCATGATTGTAATTAAAAACATAAAGGCCGGCATAAGGAAATAACTATAGCTCCCGCTGCCTAAAAAGATGGTACCACATAATGAGCTTATGATTGAACGTATAAGGTACGAAACTAAACCAAATGTAACCTTTATATAGTACGAACAACCTAACAAAATCATCAAAACAACCATAAAACTTTGATAAAAGGAATCAAATTATAAATCAGCTGTAAAAACGTATCCGTTTGTGAAGCTAATATGCTTGATTTAATAAAATTTGAAATTTAAACAAAAGATCATCCATTACATTAACATGGGGCATTTTCAAAGCTTCAGCTCCACCAAAAAACCTCGAAAAACCTCGAAAATCCGTTCTAAAAAAACCCCATTCTTGGTGAATGCCATCACTCTGTAAGGAACGTCCATGCAAATTTTCAAGGTTCTAGGTTAAGTAGTTTTGGCTGTACAATGATAGGTCAGTGGTATTTGACAAAAATATAGTAGAAAAGATAGTATAAATATAACTTACAATCAGGGATTTGTATAATTTATAAATTTTTACATAAATAGATCAAAGAATCATATTATTTCAGCACATTCTGTTTGTGACTGAAAAACCACTGTTCTTTTCTCTTTCCATCTTACCGGATTTAGTCTCAAGACTCAGCCATAAAATGCAGTATGCTCTTCACATTTAAAACTGCGTACGTCGAATTATACGAAACATCAAATCATCGGACAGGCATAGATGTAATTAAAAAATTATTACGAACGCCTCCAGGAAAAATGATAACTCCCGCTACCGAAATATAGATGGTGCCACTTAACTAATTAATGGTGGATTTTATCTAAACTAGAAGTAACCTTTATATAGTACATAATTATGTCCTTGAAACAAATCAACAAAAATCAATGAAGCCATGATCAAAGAAATCAATTTATTATCATCTGTATCAACGTATACATTTCCGAAGCTAACTACCAGCTGATTGTTTTATGAACGTTAAAAATGTAAACAAAAATCGTCCAACATACTTTTAAATGGGAAAATCTGAAAACTTCGGCCTCGCCAAAAACCCCTTTATACTACGAATTTTGTAAAATCCGTTCTTAGCGGATGCCTACGCCCTCAGAGGACCATCAATACAAAGTTTCAAGGTTCTAGGTCAAGTAGTTTGGGCTGTACGATGATTCCACTGAGTGGTATTTGACAAATATATAGTAGATTCAGGGCACATTCAAATTTCTTTGAAAGGTACCTTTATAGAGTGTAGGCCTATATAAAATCTCCTTGTACAGAGAAAAAAAATAAAGAAAACCAAAAAAAAAGCAAAAAAGTACCCTGTACTGCGGCAATCTGAGGGTGTTCTTCATCCACTCCTCCACTTCCTCGGTAGTCCAGAACATACAAGCGGGCAGGGGCTGACTGTCCACTACCTGACTGGCCAGACTCACCAAGGACTTGGGGCTTTGGAGCAATGACTCTCTCGGCTTCTCCCAGTTTCTCGGTACTCCCCGCCTGTCAATGTTAAGATTACTGTTTATATCATTTTAATTCCTATAAAATTTTAATCTTATTAATTTTGGTCAGTGTGGCCGATTATTTGCATTAAAATAAAAAAAAATTTCCCATTAAAAGAATATTTTGAATTATGGTATTTTGATTTCAAATTTCATATTGTTTAACATTTTTCTTGTGATGCACTTTCTCCTAAATCAAGAAAAAAGCACAAATTGAGATTAAAATATACTTCCGGTTTTAATTTTACAACTGTCATATTTAATTTTTAAATATATAAAAAGTCCTTTAATATGACTTTGATTTAAGATGTACCTAATCCAAAACTGTGAAAAAATTATTTTTTAAATAAATTACCTCTATGATGGACTTTCGTTTATTGTTTGTCCATAGCATTTTTTAAGCAAACAGACAATGTATCATCTAGTTAAAAGCGACTTGCTGATTGAGGCTGGATTTCACCAGCATTGACACTATTTGATGTAACTTTCAGTCAGATAAACATCAGTTAACACAGGTTGAAGTTGCAAATTCTGAGAACGCAGTTATAACATTGTTAAAAGAAGCTTTTGATTTTTAACTATGTTGATAAACATGAAAAAAGTAAACAAACCTCAAAGATCTAAGATAATTTCAGCTTTTAAAGTTGTTTACAAAATACTACCCGAGAGTGGTGAAATCCAATTTTTGGCCAGTTAAAATTAGCCTAACAATGTTAAACGAGCTCTAATAGTCGGTTAACATGTTAGTGAAATCTGGCCTAAGAGACCTTTAGAACCCTGGTATCGGACCTGTTGTGGGTCGAATCTTGGTCCTAGCGAGTAACTGTTATTAGTCCTGTGTACTGTAGGGCCTCACCCCTTTCCTTTCTTGATACGTCAAATCAAATGTCTTGATATGCCATACATAAAAACATAGACATACTATGTGAAAACCCAAAGTATACAGAAAAGAAGGGGTAGATGGGATTTCCTCCATCTTTAAAAAAATTGCTTGGAGGAAAGATAAATTTAATATGAATGAAAACTTTCAACTTTTTTCATAAGAACAACTTACAAACTCACAACAGAATACTGAAGAATTTTAGGCAATTTGAATTTAAACTCATAGACTTCATCACGCCTTCTAGCCATTTTTTATATGATTTAATCATTAATTTCACTTAACACTCTCAAGATTTTGGTTAGAAGAGTATCTATGGTGATATAAGTAATATTCGTAAAACATCAATACATTTTCATTTCAATCTACAGTCATTGCTTTGAGATTTTTATTGGTTAACCTTGTCATCGTTGGTCTGATCCAGAATATTAAGATGGATTCCAGCAAGCTCAATCACTTAATTTGCTAATAATTTGCTTGTTTACTCATAGTTATGTTTCTATTTGAAATTAGGTTGTAAGTTACTATATCAATAGCTCTGGGAAATTGGTCTCAGGTTGGTGACTAAAGGAAACTTTTTGTGAATAAGATTGAATATGATGAAGGAAACAACACCAACCCAATCTTGCCCAAGCACCAGTACAATTTTGTTTTTATTCACTTGTGAAGACTGTCTTGTAAAAGGGACAGAAAAGGTTTTATTTGACAGTACGAGCATTTCTCTAATCCTGCAAACCGTAACACTACCATCATCATTGCTTACTACCTGCACGAAAAGCCATTTGAAGTTAGGAAACAAAATTGATAAAATTATTTAAAAAACAAGCTGAAGTGCAAAAAACCTATTGACAATATTCAAACTGTAACGTATAATTTTTGTACCATATTACTGGATTACTAATTCAGGTCACTCTCATATGACTCCACTCAGAAAAATGATTTCATATTAAATTAAATGTTCTGTCTGTATTCTAGGTTTTCCTTTTACACACAAGAATATCCTTGGCATCTACTGTTTGGCAAACTGTTCTTTTCTCAATGCTTGCAGAGGGGAAATCAGGTAAATTTCATGCTAAAAAACAACTTAATATCAAAATGTAGCTTTATAATAATTATGCTTAATATTCTTTTATGTTAACATTGACTATACAGTTAATTAATATAAGAAGTTGATAAACACTTGATACAATTTTGTATGTAACAAATTCAAAACAAAAAACAAATTAGAGATTTTTTCTTGTATGGTATAACTTGTGCAAGTTTGTACTTTGCAATAGCAAGAAATAAAAATTTAGAGAAAAAATGAAAAGCCAGAAAATAATAATTTAAATTTTAAAGTCGAACCTCGATATAGTGTATAGAACCTGAAGAGGAAAGAGACAGACAAGACAAGACAAAATTCTCTTTATTTACATATACATAGAGTACAGTAATGGCATACTTTAAATTTAATCAGTTAGGTTGACTTCTTTGCTCCAGGTATTCTCAATAGAGTAGAACTCCCTGTGCAGCAGCCGGTCTAGTAGAGATTCTTTGAAGGTCCTGTTGCCTATCTGTTGTTTCAGTTCAGGTGGAAGGGTGTTGAAAAGTTTAGCTCCAATGTAGGTAGGTTTTTTTTGATGGCAGTTAGGTGATGTATGGGAAGTCTGTATTTAATTTTGTTCCTATTGTTGTAAGAATGAGCCTCTGAAAAGTTGGTGAGTCCTTTATTTGCTACGTGCATTATTACCTCGGCAATGTACAGGTTAGCTACTGTTTGCAATTTCAGCCTTTTGAATACTCCCCAGCAAGAGTCACGAAAACCCAGGTCGGCCATTATTCTTATTGCTTTTTTGAAGCTTTTTTTTAGAAAAAACTTCAATTTATCAAGAACTTTTGTGTGATAAGGTTAGATACATCGAGCAGGTGATTTCTGACTGACATCTATATAGAGGTGCAGCATCAGACCTTTGTGATTTCAGGTTGTATCATGGATGTAAGTGCATAAGTTATTTAATTTATTAGTTACCTGTAGGAAGAAACTTTCATAAAGGTTGTTCAACCAAAAAATTTGATATATAAAGGGTCTTATTGATATATTATGTTTTAATTAAACTTCTATATATAGAGGTGAAAATTTCGTTGAAATGAGCATTGAAAATTTGATTTATCGTGTGTCTCTTGGCCTTTTCATCAATATACAGAGAGGAAAAAAGCATGGAATGTATTGGGAAGTTGAAGATAAATGACTAAACTTTGATAAATCAAGGTATTCAATATAACAAGGTTTGCTGTATTGAGGACCCACTGTGAGATTCTCTTAAGAATAAAATTGTTAAATGTTCTTAAATTTTGTTGTTTTAGAGTTATCGGAAGAACACATGCAAGATATAGCTCTTCTTCTGGTTGACAAGCAGAAAGCTGTTTCAGCTCATATTCCAGCTGATATTAAGGTGAGCAGCATGACAAATTTATAATAGTTATCTTCTCCATTGGTTTGCCATGGCCAATGAAAAGCAATGACAGGCTGCATTATGCTAAATAAATCTCATGGGTATAGTTTAAGTAGCCTGCCAGGTTAATTTGAAACAGAAATATTCAGATCTCTTTATAACTGATCTCTTTATACGTGTACAATGTTGTCCAAAGTAGACATTAACACGTTCGCTACCGAGCAACGCACATTTGCGTCGGTCTGGTCACTCCCACAGACTAAAAGGAATCATCAGAACGTTTCTTTCAGACCAAGTGAAATAGGATTAACATTGCCGACAGACCAAAAGAGAAATTTTGTGAATAGAGTAATTCACTTCATATAAACCTAATTTTAATTAAGTATTGTTGTTGTATTGATAATTGTTTTTATTGCTTTAAGCATTTTTTAACACGCTATATATATGTGTCAGTCAGTATATATAATGAAACTCGGTGAAAGATTGAATTTTTGTTTCAATATCAAGCGACACACCTATGACTAAATGTGCAGATTTTTAGGCCTAAGGCTTATTACATTTTATAGTTATTTTCAATCACAATAAACAATTAATATCCACTAAAAACTAACAAAAAATTAAAAATTAGCACGTTTACAGCGGTTCAGTGATGCCGTGGAAAAACCAAGTAAACAGCAATTTTTCCAACTCTTGTGTGACATAACCAGTCGTCATAACCACTGACCAGGCAACGTACTTATGTGGTAGATTTCTCCCTGGACCGATAAGAAGAGGTCTGTTGCTAAGAAATAAGAAATGGAATACCAACCCAAGTGTGTGTGTTGTCGGTCTATTTCAATGTGACCAGCTTATGCAAATATGCATTGGTGGTCTACCGTGAGAAACAATTCGTCACAAATATGTGTCACTGGTCTACACATAGCGAACAAAAATCCATTTTATTGTGGCAGCGAACATGTTAAAAGAACTCATATAGTCAAAACACAATTTTTCTCTCTTGTAGCGCCTTCCATGAGCAAGCAATCAGCATTTTGTGCTTCATTTGTTGGAGGTTCAGTTAAGTCTTAAGTCACTGTGTTATTTCTTTTGTCATGATAATCGGATAATTTAATCATAATTAAGGCATAATTAAAATATGCAGATAACATTTGTGTAAATGTTTACGGTTAAATTAGTAATTCCTCTCTTTATTTTAGTTTAAATTCTTCAATAATAATGTTTCTATGGTAATTCAAAATGTTTAGGAAATATATAAACTTTGATGGGCAAAGTTTTGAGGAACATTCGTAATACTGTTTGTTAGTGAGCACCTCCAATTAAAGAATATTTCTACCAAACTTCAACTCTTTATTGGCAATGGTACAGCTAAGGAGATTCATTGGTAAATTAGTGATATTTTGATTTTATTTTTCTTCATATTGCATTTATTTTTTTACTTCATTTTCAACCTTTGGTCAAATTTTTATGACTATTTGATGATTATAAATCATTTAATTTACATTAATAACCCTCTTCATTCAAATTAAATAGTTTGTCTTTTCACCTTTTAATACAAATTTAATTTGACTGATTTTCATATAGGAACTAACAAATGTGATAAAAAAGTGTGAGAAATGGAACGAATTGGTAAACCTAAGCCCTGAAAAAATGGCAGACTGGCTTCAGATCAACTGTCCTGAGGCTGCCAGATTATTGGATGACATTACCAAGCGCTATGGGCATCGGAACATCAAGGAGGTAATTAGTTTACTCCTGTTTTTATTACTATTATTATTCAATAAATTAAATTCAGTGTCCTTTAAAAACCTTTTTTGTTTAAAATTATTTATTTGTTTTTTACTGGGTTACTAGTTTCAGTTTCCATGTTGTACCAAATATGGAGAATTTCAATAATTAATTATTGAATAATTATTCAGCCTTCTCACAGAAACATAGAAATTAATATTGCAAATGCTATCAGCTAGATCTTATGACCAGGACATGGGGCTTGGACAACACTCCTCTGCTGACCATGGTGCAGACTGTACTACGCAGCAGTGGTCACTCAACCTCTGAGAAGGAAACAGAACAAGACTCAAACGCAGACGTCGTGGACAAACTGCAGTCTCCAAAGAAGCCAATAACGAGGTAAAATTTGTTTTTGTCTGTGAAATCTATGAAAGTGGAGTCATAGTGTGTTCTAATTAATTTTAGGGATCTGTTCTTTAAGTAGGTTATAACTAAGTGAATCTGAACAACAATTGATGTTAAAAGAAAGTAAAGTGTATCTTTATTTAGTTTTGCCTTCTAGACAAATGAATTTTATTTTTTTTCAACATGCAAAATCAGTTTATAGCTTTTAGCATATATTTTTGATGTCTAAATAGTAAATACCCTTCATTTGATTGAAATTATTTTGAATTGCATAAAAAAATCGAAAAAATTGAATAGTCTCCAATTAGTAAGAGGCTAATACACAGAATAGGTAATACATCAAATCGTTTCGTAGTATTTGGATTCAATCCAATTTCGTTCAACGTACAGGTGGCTGATCCGTCGGTTGACAGGCCTGGCCAGCTCGGCAGCCGCCCGGCGCGAGGTGACCAAGGACGCCAGCCTGCGAGTGGTGCACCAACTGAGACTGGGCTACATGAGGTTGGCACACCTGCTGGTCCAGGAGGGTTGTCTGCCGTCCGCACAGCTGGTGTGGTACTGTACACACTACGAGCTGGGACTCCTACTGGGCCCCAGCAACCCTGCACTGCTGCACAAGTGAGTGGCTCGTGCCAAGTGGTGAGGTCAAATTAAATTAAAATCTTTATTCATCTGTGCAATAATACAGTGAGTCGGTGGCGCAGTTGGTAGCGCACTCGGCCTCGGAACTGTGGCTCAAAGCGTCGCAGGTTTGAGACTCGGGCTTGTCGCATACTTTTAGCAGTACTGTTCACTCTTGTACTCTACCGGCTCACTCCTTGACTTTACTTGATAACGTCCATGCACAGATCAATAGTCTACGTGGGCAGAGCAAAGGCAAGGTAAAAAAAGGCTGCAAAAAACTACAAGAGCATCAAAACATGTTTATAATGAGTGTTGTCTGATTGCTGACACATATTAATGAAAACGGATATTGACTGCCTAGGTTCTGGTCTAACTGATTTTGAATGGACCCACTTGCAATTTGTCATTGATATATGAATAGTGGTGCTACTTATAGTGAGGTGGCTTAGTGAAATTACCGTTACCTGGCGGATAAAAGCATCAAATTTGGTGTGAAGGTACCTTATGGTACTAATAAATTTTAGCTTAGGAGCCCTTTTGAATTTTTAAAAATTTCCACACCCGGCACCAAAATCCGAATGTGGTATGTAAAATCACAATTAACATGGGATCATTTTTGAAAAAAAGTTACTTTACTGCATTTTTTACATGTACTTTTTTAGATATTGACTTGGAAACAACGCCTATTGTTGTTTAGTGGTTAATCCTTTATTTTGACAGGATCATAATTTTCAACCGCCATCTTGGATCTGCCATTTTGGATATCAACTCAATTTTTTTAAATGTAAAGGTGGTGTGGTGACGCATAATTTTAAACTAGATTTTCACGCTGATTACAATGCTGAAATCCGTTTTTAAAAATATGCATCCGTTAAAAAGATATACTGAAATGAAAATTCATCCCCATACATTTCTTATGGGCGTTTCATATTTTTAGCATTTTTTAAAATTATTTTTCTTCTATCTCTCATTATAATTAAGATATGTACTTAGTTTTAGTCTTTTTATGTATTAGTCGCTACTCAGTGGAATAGCGGCTCTCATTTGAAATGTTAATCATCAACTTCGGAAGAGTGACAGATGAGCTATAAGGCATAATATGAACTTAAAAATACATTTTCGGTATTTTTTTAATCAATTATCTATATCTCCGGTTTTAAATAAGGTATTAAGTTCTTTTTGGTCTTAAATCACTCAGTAAACCATCAGCTTTCAAGTGAGCTAACTCTCAATAGAATCAGATTAAAGTTTAAGTGACTCATGAGCTTTCACTCAACATAAATTCGTTTTACTTACATAATTTTACAGTTCTTGAAGGATTTCTCTAGTTCCAAAGAAGACTCAAAAGTCTTAAAGGTCTTAATTGACTCTGTAGATTATTGGCTTTCATCTGAGTCATAAATTATTTTGATAGATTGCGTTTCAGGTGAGTTGCGGTCCAAAAACACGCATAAAATTGAATTTTTCAGACATTTTTGTTCATATAAAGACTGTTATCTCCATTTCTAGGACAGGTATAAAGTTCTGAATGCTTTTAAAAGACTCAATAAAATATCAGCTTTATTTTGAGACTATGATCATTTAATTTGGACATGTTCGTGGTGAGATATAAACCACTATTAAGCGTAAAATTTAAAAATAACTAATCTTTATGTCGTAATGAGCCTTAAAATCCATTAAAAATTTAACCAAATTTACGCATCAATATATCAAACAAAAGCCAAAGTACCACTGCATATTTTAAGACCAAAATGATTTCAATACCTAATTTGGAACCCGAGATACAAATACTTAATTAAAAACAAATTTCCCAAAAATTGCCTTTTAAGTTACATTGAGGCTCATGCTCATCTGTTACTTGTCCGATGTTGATAATCAATATCTCAAATGAAAGCTGCCATTTCACTAAATATTTACAAGACTAAAACTATCTGCATATGTTAATTATAATGAGAGATATAAGAAAAATAATAAAAATGCTAAAATATGTCAGAAAACACCCATAAGAAATGTATAGGGATAAATTTTTATTTGAGTATATCTTTTTAACAAATCCATATTTTCAAAAACTGATTTCAGCATTGTAATCAGCGTGAAAATCTAGTCTGTAATGATTTGTCACAACGCCATTTTGCGTTCAAAAAAATTGACATGATATCCAATATAGCAGATCAAAGATGGCGGCTAAAAATTAATACCCAATCAGATTGAAGTATTTACTACTCAGCAAGTAAGGCGGTGGTTCCAAATCGATATCTTGGGAAATATTAGCTTGGATACACATAAATAAAATTTTTTCAATATATATTTCTGTATTTGTCGGCCATTTTGGATTATGGTGCCGTGTATGGAAATGCTTAAAAATTCGTGAGGGCTCCTAAGCTAAAATTGATTAGTATACCCTAAGGTACCTTCATGCCAATTTGGTGCTTTTATCCACCCGGTAACGGTGTTCTTAAAATAAAGCCCTAAGCAACCGGACTATTATGTCTAACAAAAAATCACTGTTAGATGGTGAAAAGTTTTTTGTTTAGGCTTTGGTTACCTTTTTAAAATCTTTAATTCTGATACTTGGTTGTTAATTTAAGAGATTAGACTCAATAATTCTAAATGTATTAAGATTTAAGGTGAGGGGTAAACATTTTGTTATATAAAAAATTTACTTCTGAAATAATTGATTTTTTTATAATTTTTACCATGGTAACTCTTTTGAGTAAAAAAAATATTTTTCCTTGGTAACTCTTTTTCATCCCAGTTTCACTGTATGTCTGTAATATTTTTCTTGATAAATTTCCATTTTATTCATTTATAATTTTATAATTTTATAAATTTATTTTAATTTTATTTTAATTTTATAAATTTATTTTAGTTAAAATTCTTCTGTGAAAAGGTTTCTATGTTAAATGTTATTGTTTATTTGATACGTTAACATTAAAAGTTTAGAGGGATCTAAGGCAAAGCCCTGAAAAGGATTTCATAAAACAGTTCCTTGATGGGCGTGAGCACCTACAACCAAGGAGGAATGAATATGCCACATGTCAAGTCAGTAAGTCTTATAGTTTTCAAGATTTGGTTTTTAGAATGTGCCATCATCAGATTACATAATAAATGATTAAATTTGTTTGTTATTGCAACCAAAAAAAAAAAAGTTAATAAAAAACTAAGTGTTTTAGGATCAGCCGAAGACATCATAATTGGCAACAATGGAATCAGCTGCAGTTTCCAGAGGTGATGGTTGGCATACCCGAACCAATTCAATTGGAATCACATCCTACTATTGCCAGCAGGGAGTGGGTCCAAGGTACATATCGGTTCTCTTAACATCAATCTACAAATTTAGGTATCACACTTATTTCTATGGACTTATATAGTTTGTGGTCATATATTTTAAGGTTGTAGAACCTTTATAGGACTGCTCTCAAAGGGATTCAGAATACAGTTTTCTTATCAAGGGTCTCTTCTTACTGAAGTCGTGATATTAAAGTTGTTTTGGCTAACAGTCACATTATCAACGTTTGAAATGTGGAATCTCAGGAAACTTGAATCTCAGGAAACCAAGTGCATTTAAGAGTAGCCCTCGCCAAAACGTTAATTACAGTGTAGTTAGATTTAGTGTTATTATTTTCCTGTAAGTAAGTTGGCAATAAATTGGTCTATAAATTATGAAGAGAAATGGATGATGAATTTTTCAAAATGGAATTTAGATAACAGAACATTAAATTCGACTATTTTTAATCACTTTGAGTTTAAAATCAACTGTCTGAGGTTTTAAAGACATTGTTCTGCTTAGGCAACACTAACATAATGCACATCAACAGGATAGTCAATCACCCATTTATTTTGACAACGAATGTACAACTAACCTGCCATTTGTCTAAGATGTCTGAGGAGGAAGGGAAGGGGGGGAGTGGGGTTTCCAAGTCGAAACATGATTCTGAATGGACGTTGTTTTTTACCCTATAATATTCGTTCTGGTGATTTATTCGCCCTGAAAAACCATTGCCCATAACAGCATTAGAACTGTACAATATGAAGTTTGAATTTGCCTCATCGAGTTTGATTTCTTAAAATGTTGTGTTATAGAGGTTTAGAGATGAATTAGAGTTGAAAGGGGAATAAGCCATATTGTCGAGGTCATTAGGATAAAAACTATCAAGTTATAAGGGTTAATTAAGCATTTGAGTATTGTAGAAATCTCGAAGTAATTTTGGGGGGATTGGAAAAGTAGATGTATATTAGAGGTGTTATTGAGTGTCATGTAACCAAGGTTCTACTGTACAAGTTTTTTAGCTAAGTTTTTAGCTTACAAAATTAGTACACATATGTTTTGGAAACCACGAAGTACTACAAAAGAAATGTTTGAGGTATAATATTGTTTAACTTTGCATTTAACTCTTTTATTCACCAATACATGCTGTAATTCATTTGAGAAGTTCATTCTAATTAATAACAAATAATAATGTCCTACAGTATTTGACCTGTGCAGGTACCCTGGTGTGTCCGGGCAGCGTGCTGGGGCGGGCTTGTGTGCTGCTGTCCTGCAGTGATGCCCACACACTGAGAGCAGGAGACGTACTCATCACCCACAGCACTGACGTCGGCTGGACCCCTTTGTTCCCGCTACTGGCTGGTGTGGTGACGGAGTTGGGTGGTCTCATATCACATGGTTGGTCACTATTTTGACCTTTAGTTACTGATTGGCCTCTTTTATACCTCAACTGCTTTATGTAGAACATTTTTGTAATTTAACTTCTAATTCGTCTCATGTCAAATAAAGTTGTAATAACTTGAAACTCATCTTGGGACGTGCTTATCACCCACAACACTGATGTCGGCTGCACCCCTTTGTTCCCACTACTGGCTGGTGTGGGGACAGGGTTGGGTGGTCTCATATCACGGTTGGTAACTGATTTGCCCTTCAGTGGTTACTGATTGCCCTTTTTAATAGCTCAACTGCTTTACATAGAAAAAGTTTTGTAATTCAACTTCTGATTCGTCTCATGTAAAATAAAGTTGCAATAATTTGAAACTCATCTTAGTTGGTCGCAGAATAATTTTTGTTACCTCTTTTGGTTGTACCTCTGTAATATTTTCATAGTCATTGACATCTGTGTTAATACATGAGGTTTTTTTGGAGTCAATAGATGTTTGGTTTTCTATGTTAAAGGTGACAGGTTAAAGATAATTTTAAACAGATAAGCCAAAATATTTCAGAATTTGAAACAGGCCAGAACTTTCTTGAGTACACCACAGGGCGGAACAGTGCCAGCATAACCATCTCTAGTACAAGGCCGCGGCGCTACAGTGGAACCTGGATAATTCGAACCTCAAGGGACCAGCTAAAAACTTTGAATTATCCATAAATTCGAATTAAAGAAGTTCTAAAGAATGAGGCCAAAACATTAAAACTTCACATTGTGAATTTAACCTCTTTATGAAATTGACACTCTAAAAGAATAAATTCATCAACAAACGCTAATTACAAGGGTTCAAAATCAGTAATCATAAAACAGAAATAACTATCCTAAAGTATAAACTACTTACGACGCGATGTACGATAATACAAAGAAACATTTCTGCTAGAAAAAATAGAGTACGTTCTGCTACTTCTGAACTTGATACAGGCTACCAACTTAAATTCGTGTAACATTGACAATTGCACGCTCATTGACTTTCCGCCAAAGTGAGTGTTTTATAGGTCCGAGATTTTGTCGACAGGTCACTTCACTTATTTAATGTTACGTAAAAACTTTTTAACACTTAAACAAGACACTGCACAAATAAAAAAAATCACTTTGTTTGAAGGACGATCGAAAACAAAGTGGAATTCGGAAGTTAGTTTGGCTGGTGGGGGGAGGGAAGGGGGTCGCAGTGTTGAGTAGCCTTTGTGTCGACATAGAAAACTGCGCATCAGGTCTGGCGCATGGCTCGTCTGCCAGGAGCTGTTCTACACAGAATCAAGCGCGAAAAGATTAGTGGCGCTGTCACAGCGAGCGTAACCCTTTTCCGAACCCAGTCAGCGTTCTGTACTGTTTAGTTTACATTATTGGTGTCAAGTTACAAGCGATGTTGGGGCTGGGTGGGAAGCCTGGGAGGTGGAAGGGATGAGTCATTTTACCATACCCTGACACGCCATAGGTCTGGCGTTAATTTTTTAATGAACGTCGTAGTAAAACGTGTTTTCCAATGAATTTTAAACTATTTCCAGTCGTGGAATGAAATTGATGTACCTTAATTTGGAACTTAAAAATTCGAATTATCCAAAAAAAATTCGAATTATCCACGATTTTTTTAGCATTGTTTGGATACAAAATGCCAGGGACCTAGAAAAATATTTGAATTAAAGAAGATTTCGAATTATACAAGTTCGAATTATCCAGGTTTCACTGTAGTAAGTGGCAACATCGCACCTAAGGGTTCAGCTGATTTGGTTATCCATGCTCTCTTATGGCACTATTTTTTGTTTACTTGAAACCAGCTGGCTCTGAAAGGGAAAGTCAATGGATTTACTATACAAAAAACCTTTGAGAAGCGACGTTGCCAGATCGAAGGCCTTATTACTAGAGATGGCTATGGTGCCAGCCAAAGGGCAAAATTGGATATGGTAACATTGGTCAAATTTAATTCACTTTGTTTACAACTATATGGATATGGTTTGAAATAATTCTATTCTAATGCTAAACAAAGATTGCAAAATTTATTATTTCCCGTGCACATCCCGGACACTACCTAGCATCCTTTATAGCTCACAACATTTATCATCACAAAACCAAAAGTTCTTTAATGTATTGTGCCTTGCATATCCACAATACTGATTTCAATGAACTCATTTAAGTGCACGAAATATCTAGAACAGGTGAAGAGGTGACAGATAAGCAAGGTGAAAATTGGAAAGTGACCAAATTTCCTAAAGTTATGGAAGTTGAATTGAAACTGAAACATTGAAATTGAAACTGAAATTGAAACAGTAAAAATAAAAGTGAGCAGTTAATCATTGAATGGTGGAAGGTCAATTCAAATAATTTTTCTGAACTACTCTGTAACTGTAACTATTTATCTCACTATTACATGTAACTATTTAATTATTTGAATGGTTTTTGCAGGTGCTGTAGTTGCTCGCGAGTATGGTCTGCCCTGTGTCGTCGGTGCCACAAATGCTACTCTTGTGTTTAAAACAGGTAACATAGCTACAGTGTTAATGAACAAGTTTTTTTCAGTTCATTTTTATGTATTTCTAAATTTTATACTTTTTTAGTTCTCTATTTTCAATGTTAAGTTTAATTTGGGTTCTATGCTGAAATGCACCCGCTTACTTAAACTTATTTTTATTTTTCAGGAGACAAAGTGTACTTAGATGGAAAGAGTGGTAAGGTCCAAAAGATCTCCTCGACTGCATAATTTATAAACAGGCTATCATCTACAAAACATAATAATATTTTAATACTTTAATTCTCTACGTACCATGCAAACAAATTGTACCATTATAGAGTTTTATTAGAACCTTATTAACTTATTTCCACCTTCCACCTATTTGATTTATCTTGATTTAAAACTATTTTAATGTTGTATCCACTCACTGATTCGTAAAAATTATTTGTACTAAACCCAATTGATGTTTGGAGTTGACATAACATTCCTTAATAAAAAAAATGGTTTCACAATATTCTTCCTCCTAAAATCTACTCTCAGAAATTTTTATAATGGGTTACATCTTTTAACTTTCATAAAATCAAATAAATTGTTGAAAGAATTTTTCTGGAAACTATGTCTTACCTCAGTGAAACTTCACTTGTTGAATTCCTTCACCAGTAGATATCAACACAATGTACAAAATTGTGTGGCATTTAAAAAAATAAGATAGGGAAATTTAATTTAAAAGATTTCAGATATTTCAATTGTATTAAGAAAAATCTCCAAGATTACAGAACTGTTGTGAGACTTCCATAACCCCTGCAGTATAAACAAGTTATTATTTCACATGAGAATACATTTTGTTTAGCGACCTTAATCCTTACAAAATCTCTTCTGAAGTTTTGATTGCATTTTGAACTCCATAAAATAGATTTATGAAAGAAAACTTTCAAGAAACTTATTAGGAAAATATTTACCTCAATTTAAAATATATAAAATTATTTTAATTTTTATTATTTAAATTTTATTTTAATTAATTTAAATTATTTTATTTTATTTAAGAGTTAAGTTTTTTTAATAGTATAAATGGTATCACTGAGATTACAGTAATGAGATGACTTTCATAACACCTGAAATATAAGAGTATATTCTTTCAAATTTCAGATCATTCTACATTGAAACCAATAACAAAGAATGTACAGGCAGTTAACTGTTGCCTAAATTATTGGATAGTTTTCTTGTATGGTACCAGTTAATTTCTACAGTGTTAATCGTGATAGTTTTCTCGTATGGTACCAGTTAATATCTACAGTGTTAATCGTGATCTAAAATGTGTTTACTATGAGCTTACAACATGAATTGGTGCCTTAGCTGATAATTAAAGAAATCAATGAGTCATCCATTACTTATTTTAAATTTAAATTAAAATAATGGGTGACTTTCTGAGTAAAAATTTTCTTTTGTTTTAACTGAAACCATTCAAATAGTTGTTGCTATGGATATGATTTTTTCATTTTTAGATTTTCCTTAAATAGATTTGCTACACACGTTTTAATAGTACACGAGGGAAAGGACCTGGTAAAGAGGACAACATTTTAAAAACAGTAGTAGTAAATAAATAATTTTTTTACTATCATTATCATTCATACCTATAATAATTAGCTGTAGAAGCATTTTGGTAGAAATACAATCTATAAATAGTTTGTAAAGGAAAAGTATAAAACGAGTAGTGTAGCGGAGGCGGTAGATTTGTGTGCGTGTTTCGTTACTGCTGCACCAATATCTCGTACTCTGGGTAGGCCAGCTCCTGACCTCCGTAAGGAATGTAGCAAACTGCATGGCTCGCCTGGACCTAACAACAATGATATTGTTGATGAAACCTTTGGTAGAGTAAGCTTAGTAGGATAATATCTTGTTATTTATTCCTTGCTCAACAACTGAACTGAAATACACGTTTATATATATATTACTCCAAACTGGCACAAAAGTCAAAATTTGAAAAAAAAATATCTTGAACAGTCAATTTTTTACAAAAGCGAATCTGTGTTTTAGGAATGAATTATCTCACAGTAGCAAGACCCCAGATACACCATAAAATAATAGTAAAAATAAACCAGTAAAAATAAGGAAAACAAAATGTAACAGTAAAAAATCAATAATATATAAAGAGGTGATTTCAGTAAGCCCAACAATGGACTCTTAGGCAAATTTGTGGACTTTGATGAAACCCTAGGAATTTGAGGAATATGAGCAGAGTGTATTAAAAGTGGCGACAAAAACTTCTTACTTTGGTTTAAAAAGAGCGAAGCACAATCAGGGAGAGAACACTAGGGTAGTTCTCTAATGAATCACACCAACTATCAAGGGGATAATAACTGAGGTACTGAAGGATATCTATTGAGTGAACAGGAACAGTGGCAGTACCTTGCCGACGGTGGTGGAGCCCTCATGCTGGGCACGGCCGATGTACAGGGTCTCGCCGGTCTCGCTGGTGCCGCCGACCACGGCGTTGGGCGGGATCTGGCCCTCCACAGCTGGCACCCACTGCAGGTTGGTGCCTGTCAGGGCCTGCAAGCGAGATACCATTATATGCTTCTACAAAAAATTAGTCTATTGAACCGAACAGATTTAAAGGGAAAAAGAGAGGACCTGAAAATTTTGTTGTTGCCGGAAAGAAGAGATTTATGAGTTATATAGATTAGCAACAATGAGTGGTAGCAATAATGAGGAATGTAATCCATTCCTTAAATAATAAAAACAACAATTGCTCACACTGTGCACTATATATATAATAAAAACAATAAAAATAAAACAGTAAAGGAGGGAATCAAATAAAAATTGACATTAATTTACCTGACTAATTTCTTCCCCTTTGGTTTTCTTTTTTTATGTTACTTAAAGTTTTAGAATATTTTCCTTCTTCTTATGATAAAAAAAAAAACAGGACTTGCATCAAGTATGCAAGTAAGTAAGTTTAGAAATAAATGGAACAGTTTTCTTAGCTAGCTTTTCTGTGAAACGATATTTAGGAAAACATAAACTAACAAAAGGTGAACACTTGTAATAATTGAAATGGCACACAGGTACAGTAAATCTGAGGTCCTGGGATCAAAGCTGCCTCAGATACTGAAAAAGTTGGCTAATACGAAGGTAATTTGTATTTTAAGGTTAAGCTATGATGGCAACACTTATGTATAACAGGAGCTCAAATGATGGGGAGTGTATTGCAATTGATATTTAACCCTGTAGAAGATAATAGTCAGAAAGATAAAGTAGATACGGACTAGTATATATGTCAATTATTAGTTTCTCAATAAATTGGAATTCAGAATTCCCTCTTTTTCCCTGCTGGGTTTCCCTACATAGACAAAAAAAAACAATTATTGCATATTCCTGTCTGTATGCCAACTGCTCAAATCATGAAAGATCTGTTGCTCAATTAATTCCTTCCCAAATGATACTGCATCTTTCTCTGACTTAATATTTTTTATTATGTCGACGCCAGTGGCATTTTTTATCAGGAACTGTCCAAACCTATACTCTGGCATGACGCCGATGGCCCCTACTGGATTAGGCATTCTCGCTGCTACTCAACGTGTTTCTATTGTGTCGGCGAAGGGTCGCTTAATCCGGTAGGGGCCATTGGCGGAATTAGAGAGCATAATTAATTTAAATCCCAATGACAAATGGCATCTGGACCCAGTTTCAATCCTGGACAGGCTCCAATGTGTGACTGACCTCGTACTCAGGCTTGCCATGCTCGGCGCCGCCCCAGGCCACATAGCAGACGCCATGCGAGCTGACGATCTTGCCCGGGATGACGGCGCCCTCGTGTGTCGCGCGGCCCACGTACAGGTTCTCGTTGTCGTAGCCACCCAGCACGCTGTTGGGCGGCACCACGCCGGCCTGCCCCGGCACCCACACCACCTCCCCGCTGGCGCTCGGCACGTCGGGTGTATCTAACACAACGTTCCGCAGGGGCTCATCATCATAGTTCTCGTCTAGCAAACATCAACGTGCAGCGTAAGCGATGGTTACCATACGACCAGCAGGAGAACTTATGCAGCATTGGGGTTAGTCAATTTTTTTATGTTTGAACCATGCAATCATGTAATAAAAACATGCTTTTTATTTATCTATTTATACAATTATTGCATTACACCAAGATATACAAGAGTAATACACTCAAATAGGCAGGAGATTATAAAATTATAAAAAAAATTACTATACAAAACAAATATAATGAGGTTATCTTATCTTAAATGCTCATATTTAATTTTAAATATTTGTGTACCTTTTGGCATTTGGTATAAATTAGGGCCAGCATTTTGGCCCTAATTTGGTATAAATTAAATATACAGCCTCAATGCTGCATAAAGTATGTCCTCCATAAAATAGTTAGATACCCCATATAGCAGCAAAGCCTCAGGCTACAGACAGTATAGAGGAAAACCTTCACCTTCATCATATACAAAAGTTTGTTGCTTTCCACTATTACACAACATCAATATCACCAAAGAACATAGTGGGTCCAGAGTAAATATGGAACTTATTGAGCAAGTACCTACATACTGGTACATAAAACAGATAAAAGTAAATAAGAAATGACCATTGAGTTATAACTGAACAATATTGCACAAAATTATTGGTTAACAGATAAAATAAAACATGATTTAAAATACTATAAATTTTGAGATTAAAAGAAAGCATAACTACATGAAAATCACCCACATACCATACCATTTAATTGCCTTATATATATTGAAATGTTTGGATGCAGATACACAAAAAAGCAATATCATGCATTGCAAAGGTTAATTGTCCAGGCAAAAACTTATGCAGCCAAGCAGTGCTTTATATGCTCTACATACTTACAAGTTATAAATTACAAAGCTATGTGCCTGTACTGTGTGTATTTTTAAAACTATTTTATTAAATCATGTTGAAATTAAAATGTTGAACTTTATCAGTCACAGTGGTTCTTTAAAACTCAAGCAAAAAAATGGTGTACATTGAGAGGAATATGACCAAGTTACAAATTGTATAGCCTGCACTAAACCCTTAATTTTAAATTATCAAGTTAATTTTTTTAAAGGAACTTAGGTTTTCTTGTGAGAGCATTCACACGATAAAGTAGCAAAAACTAATTAAAAATCTCAAATGCTATAAAAAAACCTTAAAATAAAATTTAAGGCCATTCACTTCTTATACAAAGATACACCCATTTTATACCAGCTATCGGTAAAAATTTCCTGTCCCCAAAGCTTTTTGGACTAAGCGGATTTTCAGATTACCTAAGTTTGGATTATTAGGACTGCACTGAATAACCGAGCTGCTATGAAGCAAAGATTACATACATACAGCAGCAGCAGCAGATTTCCCATGCCATGAAATCACTCAGTCAGTGCTGATGTAATGTAATAGGGCCCTTTTTATAGCTTGATTTTGACTAACAGAAAAAAGTTCAAGCAAATGTCATTCATTCTAGCAAATGATTCTTGTAGAAAAACCTAGTATTTTCTAAGATGAATGGCAGTAATCCCAAAATAATCATAACTTTTTGTTTTGAGGTCTGCACACACTAAATATAGCATTTATTCAGTTTTTTATGCTAGTACCTTTAAAAAATTATTCTTAAATTAAATGGTTGTTGCTCAAACGATAATATATAATTGCCTGTAAAAAACAAATAATTTCATCTTTAGAGTTTCATTATTTATAAGTAAATCCAGCATTGCCTCTATTTTTATCTGTGCAATTCATCGACATTTTAAATGTTTATCAGCTCTTTAGTTTAACAATTTGGCTAGTCAACGCCTGGAGTAACTTTTATATACATTAAATGTATATGTAACTTTAACTAGTGCAGTCTATAGAGTTTATGTTGATGTAATTATTCTTATAAACTGAACACATAACTGCTGCTATACCAAGCTTTAGACTTTAGTTTTCTGTGCTTTTAGTAATGTCAACAGCTGATATGGCAACCAAACTAACAACGGTTATCTCCTATGTCAAAATATTGCTAACTCAGCAGTTGTTGTATACTGTTTCTTACAACAATTTTCTAGAAATAAGAAGATTTACTACCAATGGTTTGCATTTTCAAAAAAATTACATAGCAAATGTAATATTATCGCCTTAGCAGAGGGAGACAAGAAATTTAATAATCCTCTCGTCTAATTAAATTAAAATCTATCATTTTTTTGCCCATTCAGGTAAAGGTAAAATAAAAACATAAGTCTACTCAAAATATATTTCACAAGTTACATAACCATATAACAATGCCAATAATCAACACTTATCATCAACTAAAACTATAATTTAAAAAGTTAAAATCAACTATTTATACAAATGTTAGTAAACACACCTTGTTACAAAAATGGTTACGGTATACAATGTAAGAAATTAAGAATATAAGCTATAAAAGCAAAGTGATGATTGTAAAAAAGTACAAAGTACAAGTACTAATCTAGAAGTTATTAACATAAGCAACAAACAAACTTGTATATTTTTTAGCAGGTACGTTTCATACCTCACACACAAAAAGCCAAACAAAAATCACAAAAACCCACAAAAAGGAGCAAAAAGACAAGCAGTTTGTATTCAACGCAAATCCAAAAGATACTCCTATTTTTCTTTGCTGTTTTATGGATTCACTATTTATACTAAAGAATGAAGATAAAAAGCTTTTACTAACAAATAAGCTTGTTAAAAAATGTTTTAAATACCTTTGATGTAAATGCATTTTTAACACAACAAAATGCTATTTTTAATTAACTTAATCTATATAACAAAGGATAAAAACTTGAGTTTTATTAAAAACTACATGGGTTTTTAAATTAAAAGCAAAATACAAAAATACGATGACACGTAGCACCCATTCATTACACTATCAATTACAAATCATTTTGATTTTAACTTATAGTTTGTAAATGCAATAAAGTAATAGGAATCTATATTATATACATCCACAATTTTTGGATTTTTTTTTAATTAATTGCTGCCAAACTTTGCTTTGAATACTTTAAAATATTTTGTAAATCTTAAAATAACAACTTAAATTAAATGTTATTTTATTAGCAAAGAGTTAATAAATTGTTATCAAAAGTTAATGGTTATATAATTAAAATTACTATGATTTCTTGTGGTCAAAATAGGACTGTTTTCAAAGTAATTCATTCAGTTCAAAGAACAGGAAATAGGATTAAGGGCGCAGAACAATATATAGTTAAAATTAGTTATTATATTATTCATCTAAAAATTGTCATAGGTAGGCCATTTGAGTAGATGCAATTTCAACTTTCAAAAATAAAAAAGAAAACTGTCCTTAATTTTGATTTTTTTTTACTATTCCTTAGTTTGTTCAGTCTTCAGTAGGGGGGCCCTACTGAATGTTTCAACCTCCGACCCAGCCTGACTCACAACGGGTCACCTAGTCCGTCGACGTCGTTGACGACGCTGACGCTCCACAGCCCTGTGGCGCCCCAGGACGTTCGCACGCCGAAGTGCGTGACGGCGAAGGGCGCCGGGTCCTGCCACTCCAGTAGCACCGGCCCCTCCCCCCGCCGCACCCGCACCAGGCCGTTGTTCCAACTCACGCGGAAGTGCTTGTGTTCGCCGGACGTCAGCAGGTTGGGGGTTTCAACTCGGACCTTTTCAAAGAAAGGATAGTAAATAAGTTTTCATAAGGGGCGTAGTAAGTAACCTACAGAATGGTTATGTTAATCCTTTAAAATTAAAGTTAACAATTAGATAATAATCCTTTGAAATTAAAGTTAATCAGAAGTATGATTTGTATATTATCATTTATTAAATTAACATTGCCAATATGTATTACAGTTATTCCATGGAGACATGTAAAACTGGAATAAAATATTCTATTTGGCCTTGGTGTAAAACATAAAGATCTTTAAGTTGTCTTTATTACCTCTGGTCGTGAAAGAAAGCCATATAAATTTACAGTGTAATTTACTAGTTTTATCATCTTTAAAAACATTTTATTGATATATACTGTACTCGGAATGAATGCTAAAATGAACATATTTATACATTAAGCTTAGTGTGTTCAATTTTTATTTACAAAAAATCCATAGTGAACATATAAATGTTACAAAAAATACTTTTGTTCCCTGATTTAAACTACTATAAAACTCAAAACAACTTCAAATTTCTACTGACTAGTGAGAAAATTATATGCGTTTCATTTACCTTGTCAGGTTTCTCCTTGTTGTAGCGTATCGCGGAGGCTGAGTTCTCCCAGCCGCCCAGGAATAACTCGTACATGGGCGAGGTGTCACGCGGCCCGCCAGTCAGCGCGATGTGTGCGTTGTGGTTTGCTCGCACATGAATGTCCAGCGAGAACCGCGGGACGGGACGGTACACGTACTCTAGAGTGTCGTGCGTGTAGATCGTCTGACCTGGCGGTTACGTCCAGTTAGCCAGGCAACGCGACGTTGTGCCATAGTTAGTTTACTTCTTAACGCTATCATGAATATTCCCAAATATTCAATGTGTGAAATTTGAGACACTTATAGAATTTGAGGGTTAAGTTGTATGTTTCAGTTACAGTACTCACACTTAAGACCCTTGTACCGTAGTGAAAACATTAAATACTAAAAATAGACCAACATTTATGTGAAGTACTTGTAATAGAAAGTTATGATTGTAAATACTTTTTTATATTTTCCTAAATTAAATATCACATATAGTCTCCGATGACATATATCCACAGTACATATTTTTTATTAATAAAAAGGTTACTGCTTTGTTGCAAGACTTCAAAATCAAAATACCCTTCACCTAAACCAGTGTATGTGTGTTACAACATTATTGTGTCGAGAAAGCCAGTCATGCCAAAGCAAAATTGAAATTATAAACAAAAATCAATAAAGAATAAAGTAAAAGAAGCTGCTGAGCCAAGAATGCGAAGAGGCTTACCATCGATGATCCACTCCCCAGTAGCACCGTACCCCGTGCACACGCCGAAGTAGCCCACGTTGATGGGGGCCGGGTCTGTCCACGTCAGGAAGGGTTCAATCTGTACAGAGTTAGCCATTCTAAAATTTCACACTACTATCTAATAGAGACTTACACTCCAAATAGATGATAGAAGCAAATTTGGTAGCCTTTAACTAAAAAAAATTCAATCACAATGATAACACCTGTCTGACTGGTTTATAGTAGACGATGGGTTCAGTAAATAGAAGCAAGCTGTCATTGTATTGGTAATTCTGTGTAATTTCTTATTGGTAACATGGGATCTGCGTGTTGGGCTCCTGGGCTCTGCCAGTCTCGAGGGCTAACTATCGTGGGTGAGACTCTCTACTGCACCATGGAGGGCTCTTGGGTCAAAGTCCTTGTCTGGGGACAGTGAGGACCCTGAGAGGTTGACAAGTTGAAGGGTGAGTGGTGTCTGAAGGAGCTCCGAGGGTAAATTGGGAATGCTTTATTCTCTTCCTTCAGGGGCAAAACTGGTTGATTATGTGATAACTTTCCTGTCCCTGCAAAACGTTGTCTTCCGTAAGCTGAAGAAACTTGTCTGATCATGTCTCAATGGCAGTGCTGGAGCTTTCACTTTTTTTTAAACCAAAAATCCACACTGACATGATGTGTCCTCACCTCCATGAAATTTGCACTAAAAATAGAGGCTCCCCCTTTAGGCATTTTCTGTTTTACTAAACAATGTTAATTTTCATAAGTCAATAAAAATCCAAGCCATCATTAGTTTTGTGTTCACTATCGCTGCATACCCTCTGGACCTATTCACCTAGTGAACCTGAGAACATTTGGTGATTTTACTCTGAAATTTTAGATTGCATCCAGGGGACCATCCCTAAATTAAGTGGGTAACACAAAATCTGCCTTTTCACACCCCCCTCCCCTCCCTTGTTACAGGCTCGTCACACTGCACTGACCCCTTTAAAACATTACGTAACACTGTGCCCTCGGAAATAAATAAGAAAACCTTTACATTTAGGGAAGTTTCTAAAGAAATTTAAGCTACAAATTAGGTTTGATGGTTACATAACACTTCCTTAAATCGTTTTTCCCTCCACTAAGGGTTTGTAACACTGTTGAAACCCCTATGGGGCATTACGTAATTTAAGGAATATGTTATATTTCACTATAAGACAAAAACTAATGAGTATGGAGTACATTAAGGCAACTATGAATGAATGATATAACGAATCTAGAATATATCAAAGATTTTTTAATATAGAAAACTGGCTAAATTGTTTAAGACCAATCATTAATAACTAGTACTTACATAACTTAACTTTCTACACATGTTATAGTATCTAATTTATAAAAGCTCCACACTCCAAGGCCCTACCTCATTCTCTCTCCCTACAGCGATGGCGCCGCCCAGATAGTTGATCCAGAAGCCTCGGAACTCGTCGTTGGACAGGACGTCGGGAGTGTCGACCACAGCTTTGTCGGGCTTGGCCCGGTCCCTTCTGATGGCTGACTTCTGGTTTGACCAGCCCCCAATGAATATCTGAAAGTTGTATTTTAAGTCAATAAAGGAACCAGAAAATACAACCTTAACTTTTACTTTGTGTGTACCTACTTGAGGAGAGTGAAAAGGTTTGTAGTACTTTTGAACGTCACAGTGCCTTTTAAAATATTAGTTAATAAAGGAAAAACTGGACATTTAGTTCCAACGTTAATCACTCTAAATAGTTTTTGTTTGAATCAATTTAAGTCATTTTTTTCCCACATTAAAAAATGTAAAAAAATCAAATATTAAAAAAAATTGTCATGAAATAAATTTGAGGTAAACAAATGATACTCTGCATTTTTTATATGAATATAATATTACATTTTTAAAGTACAATATTGAACAGTTTTGTAGATCATTGCCAGGATTTTTTTTCAAATTTTATATTTTTATTGATTATCTAAAGTGAGTACTAGTACTGAGTAATACAAATTGTATTACTCACTACCCAGATGAAAGTAGAAACTCAAACATCAACGCCCTCATAGTTAAGGTACTGATCATGCTGGTAGCAAGAGCTTAAATACACCTGTAGTACAATCTCACTTTGGTGATTGGTTTGCAGGTGCAGGCAGAGGTAAATAAAATGAAATACCGACAAATTCAACCCAAATACTCCTTTCTATAAGTTATACTTAAGTCATCATCGCAGATTTTAACCACATGACCAATAGACAATTAAAACCATAGACCTAGTCTATTATACTGAATGAATACAATTGTGCGACTGAATGTGTAGTTGAGGTGATTGTAGCTTACATCTGGTCTTGAGGCAGAGTTAAACCACTGAAATTCTTTCAAGTTTTTTCTAATTCTGGTACTAAGGCCATGGGCGGATTTCTGGGGGTGCCAAGGGGTGCCCGGCCCAGCACTCCCAGATTTTTGTTGGGATTTATGGCAGAAGAAAATGTTTTCTAGTTTAACTTATAATTTTTTAAATAATTTGGTTCTAGTTATTTTTGGTTTTCAGTTATGTTTATTTGGTCTCCATCCCAGTCTTTAGTTCCAATTTTTTACTTTTTAAATTAGTAATATCAAAAATGGATTTCTATTTTTCACACTTACTTCAAATCACAGTTTATTCGTTGGGTGAGCTGGCACCCCCAACGATTATGACCCAAATCCACTTATGAGTAAGGCACTAGACACATTACTTCCAACAAGCATCAAGTCAAGGAAACCATTCTGATCAGCTTCTCATTTTTCTCAACAATGAGGGTAAATTAGATTAAGAACCACTATTCTATATCCTTTGATCGGTAGTTTGCAGTACAGACCTCCAGCACGGGGTCTGCGTCGCCGGGGCTGGCGGACTCGGACAGGATGACATGTCCATCATTGGCCGCCTTCACCTTGAACCGGAGGGTGCGGCTGGGCACCGGGTGGTACACATACTCCAGTGTGTCTTGTGTCTTCAGTTCTGTAACACATGTCAACCAAGTTTCATTTTTGGTTTTGCCATTGCTCTTTTCAAGCTCAAAATGTATTTTTTATTGTAAGTTATACTGTAATACAAAACATAACAAATTTAATATGCAAGAAATTGAAAGAGGTGTTTGGAAAACGTCTTTAGGAATTTAATAGAGATAGCACGATTTTGTATAAATGTTAATGGTGAATCGTTTTAACAACTTAATGCAAGCTAAATGTGATCAAACTGAAATAATAGGTTGCATTAAATGAAAAGATTAATAAAACAATACTTATTTTATCTTTATATGTGCACTACTAAATCTTAAACATGGGTTGCATTTAAAAAAGAACACCTTGTATCTGCAGAATACCATGACAAGCTTTTCAATTAACATATTTTGATTCCTCTCACCAAGGAGGTGGGACAACGGAGGAAGGTCGGAGTTCACTGCTTGGTGAGACTGAGAGGGGTGTGACGTTACAATGTGCAGTCTTGATAGATCCATTAATTATTTATACCCAGACTCCCAGGTAGGAATTATATTGAGATTCTGTATCACGGTTTTTATTTCAGTCGCCAAATAAAAAGAAAGAGAGAAATGATTCATGATGAAAATGCTAACTAAAAATACTAATCAAACTTTACGTAGATCAAAATATTTTTAATCAACATTTTAACGCATAAATTGTCCATAAAATTGCTTAAAATAGTAATTCAGAGTAGCTTTTGCTTCTTCATAACAGATCGTTTGAAACTTGCCTGAGCTTGCTGGTTGGCAATTCATGACAAGAGGAGAGGAAGTCGTTCTTTCAATCAGCGATAATTGATTGAAAGAACGACTAACTCAATCCACTATGGCTTTGTCTTGGAGTTTGTACCGTTTAACATGTTTACTTCATAATCAAGATATTAAACCACTTTTATTTTTATAGTTATACATGTGTCATTGAAGGAAATATTTGGTAAGATTGATTATAGTGCTTGTTATAATTCAAATATTCATTATTATGCTATCAAAAACAATAGAAGAGAAAATTTGTAAAGAGTTTAAGTGATTTACTAATAAAAATTAAAATTTGCTTATGTTAATACAAAAGCATATTTTTCAATATATTTTGTAAATCCAATCGGTGTAAGAATGGACTGGCAAAGTTTTGACAAGCAAACACCATTAGCTGTCCTTCACTTAGCACTGCAGTTATATGGCTCTGTTTGTTTCATTTTATGTAGAATCAACTCACAATTTTACATCCCAGCGATAAATTTCATGAGCATGGGTATATATAGGTCAGGGAATGTTTTCGTTCAGCGTTAACCATGAATTAGGCCTAGAACTAGTTTTATCATTAAAATTATACTAATATCCTACTAATAATATTACAAATGTGAAAGATTGTGAGTTTGTTTGATATATCATGTAAGTTAGCTGTGACAACGTATCCATTTGTTAGGTTATCTACCAGCTACTTGACTTTAACAAATCTAAATTTGTTTTCTTTCATAAAAATATTAAGAATATTTTACATGTAAATACAACCAATGTCATTAGAATCTTTTTTTGAAAATATCTTGCTATCATTCTGAACATGGGCGAAGTCACGGGTAACACCTAGTCAAGTATATATTACAAATGTGTATTTATTGTTAATTAATTATTGACACACTTTGGCAGTGCTTACAACTTGGGACTGTAGCCTAAAAAGGAAAACTTAAGGAATTAATAAATATATGAGACATTGACCAGTCACAAACGCACATAATCACGAAATAATTTGTACATTGTAGTATTTTAAAGACCACAAATTACTCTGAGCTGCGATTCAACAAGAGCAATTATTGTGACTTTATTCAGTGAGGAATTTTGGGTCCCCTTTGTCAGTAGCAACAGTTTCAGATTATTCAAAATCATAAAATGACAAAGGCAAATCAAAGAGATGAACCGCTTAATGTCAACAGTCAAATATAAATACAGCAAGATCAGAGGAAACAGTTTAAGAGCTGATTCATGGCGAGAGGGTGAGTCACAGCTGCGGGTCTGGTGGGTTACACAAGGCCAGAGATCATTCATTGCCCACATTCTACTGGGACATTCCATTCAAGGTTTCTCAAACTTTCTTTCCAGTCCACTTACCCGGTCTAAGCGTTTTGGATATGTTGTTATGTTGCTTTTTATGGTTGCTTATTAGATTACTGCAAGGTAGTAATGCAATTTTGAGCTTCAATATTACTTACGCAACTGATTTTCAGTACATATAAGGAAATCAATCATTAATTCAGTTTCGAAACTCGCAATTTAATGTCGCCTACTAAAGTGTGGTTTAATCATATAACTTATGGGAAGAATATTAAAATAAAGGAAGTAAATGAGGATGGTCAGGAAAGGAGAGGTTTGCAAATTAATATTCTTTGTAGTTAACATAATTGACAACTCCCCAAAATATTTGTTCGTCTGTTTTTGCTGTACCAATGTTGATTTAGTTTTAATTAGAAAATAGTTCTGGAAATCCTAATCCTTGTAAAATACAATTCATTCAAAACACTTATTATTAGGAAGTTACATATTATCCGAGTAAAATAACTAGGATTACAATATATTGCCGGATTTCCCCGGAGATTACTGGGAGTAAAATTTCAACTCCAGGGAATTTCAACAAAAAATGGGAAATCTCCTCATTTTTGAGCTTTATATAGACATTTGTTACATTATGATGAATATCGAGCGAAAATCGTATTTCAGAACAGATCACATCCATAAGTTTACTGCTAAACAGAAACACAGTTTTTGTCTTTTAAAACTCTAAAGATATTTTACTGATGGGAAATTTTGTTTTTTGACTGTACAGTACTCCTGTTATAAAGCGCTTACAACTTACAACTATAAGCAGATCGCCAAATAATTCCAGGTTAAAACTGCATGAAAGGTTTTGTTATATTCATGAGAATTGTCCTTAACACTAAGACTTGATGAATAATTTTTCTTTAAATATGTTGATGTAAAGTCAGATTTTGTTTTTATTAATTTGTTTAAATATTTTAAAATTATTTTACAGTTTATTGTTCTAGAATAGGAAGTATAAGTAAGTAATTACTGATCATTATTGTATCAGTTATTAAGAATAAACTGACTTACTTTTATACAAAGTAATAAAATAAATACATGGTTAAAATTCTTGCTTTTTTCCTCATTTGTTTGAAAAATTTTCTTATTAGAAATAAACTGGACTATTTTATTACTTTGTAATTATTTGAATGCAATAGAAACAAGGATTTTAATGCCTTCCATTAGTTTCCGGGGGAGAACCCTGGAACCCCCGTTCTCCTGGGGATAATCTAAACCGGGGGGAGGGGGGGGGGGGTAGTGCGATAAAATCTCCTCTTTTCTAACATAACCCACTTATAAAGTCAATTGTACTTTGACGATGACTATACAGGCGTATTATTACTTTGTAATTGGCAGAGAGTATTGTGGTAGCCGTTGTAAAAGGACAGCTCGCTATCTCGCAATGCACGAAGTTGAATGAACTCGGCAACAATTCGTTCTGGTCTGCGCGCGCTGACGTTCTCGAGTGTGAAATAGACCTCGACCTACGTTAAGAGACTTCATAGAGAGGCATACTTCATAAAAGAACTATTATATGGAAAAGTGACCAGTTAAACTGACTTCACAGCTGCAGAGTTATGGAATAGTGCTAGAAGAAAAAATGTAGCATGATAAATCGAATCGATTTATTAAGCCAAAACCAGAACCGGATGAGCCAGGCCTGTGGCGGATACCGGCCGGCCATTTCTGCAGGTTTGCCAACTCACCGTGACCGAAGTCCCCTACCACTGCCACGGTTCCCGCCGCGTCGCATCACCGACCGACTCCAAGGTCACGCGGCGTCCCATCCGATACGTGAAAGCCGACTCCACGACAGCTTGCACTTCGGTACCGAGAACCGCAGCCAGCTTGGATTACCGATATCGGCTTGACTTCTCTGAGGTTGTGAGTTGGTAAATAACAAAATAGAAAAACATGGTTGATGGTCGAACGCGGATAGCTCGTTTGTGATTTAAAAAGTATTTTTAAATCAAATTTCCATAGTTCTAAAGTAAACTCAATGTCACGAAATTATTCGTTAAGATTTGGGTTCACATCGATTATACGTCAGCTCGTCAGCGTATCTAAACAATTATATAATCTTCTGCAAATTATTCAGTTGATTAAATATTATCGATATGCAAAGTATCTTGGGCGGATTTAGATTGTAACATTTGGGGGTGCCAGCTTATATTTATGGGCTTAGGGAGAATAAGTTCTTTATGCTCATATTCTAAATCACACATTTTAAGGTATATTTCAAGAACATATTGCTTTTATATAACAACAATCCCCTTTCATTTTTTGCTATAGGTCATTTTAATAACCGATCATTTTTAACTCGTATTATGATAACTGCTAGAATGATATCATTGATCATCGCAAGAAAAACATTTTGAGACTCTAAAAAATGCATATTTGTTTTCAAAGCAGATGGTTCGGAAACCAACTTGAGCTTAAATGCAGTTTCGATAAGTTAAGTTTTCAGAAAAAAATATGGAGTTTAAAATGATCATGAAGAATTTAACCAAGTGACATTATTTTGAGACAAACTTCAACAATTAAAATTTATAACAAAAGGATAAAAGATTAAAATTAAATAAATCAAACAAAACCAAATAACATTGGATCAAAATCATATTACTGTATTCAAATTATGAAAATTTATGCTGGAAAGCTTTTTTTCCATGCAGTAAATTCACAAAAATCAGGGGGTGTCCGGGCACCCCCTGGCACACCCGGAAATCCGCCCATGCAAAGTATCAATGATACTTAATAGTACTTTAATCAACAGAAATTTGAAATTTCATTTTGACAAAAAGGAACTTTTATTCGATCCTGTCGAGAATTGATTGAGATCATGATACTTGTAGTTTTTGAACTCTTACTTTTATGAAATCGATCAATTACGTCAACATTTTAACAAAAAACTTCAAATATATGGACCGTTAATTAATTAAAGTACGGTATTTTTGCCTAACAAGTATTTTAATCGTGTCAAATAGCGAAGTCAGGGAATAACTTAAATGGTCTTTCAGATATTTGGCGAACGAACAACACTTCGTTAATTAGACAAGTAATCTGTTCTGTATGACTCAAATCGTAGCAAACTACACCAAGAATAAAAATTGTTAATAAGTTTCCATCGGAATGAGGAATGAGTCAAAGCTTTGGTTACCAACACTAGCCTACCCCATTATGTATACAAAGATTAATGAGTCAAAAACAAATTATATTACTTCCGACATGGCGTCTACTGGTCTACAGTCTATGATTCACTGATACCAGAGGTCGCCTAGATAAGAGATAAGGTCAGTCGCTAGACGAGGCGTTCCCAATCAATACACCCGCTACACCCTTCCTTCCGTCCTGTTATCCACTTTGCAATCTGTGGAAAATTCGCAGCTACTGATCCTATCACTACCCTTTTGAAAGTTCCCACAAACAACATAGCGAAATGTGTTCTAAAGAAAATGAAACTATATTAAAACCAAAACTAACTTCAAACTAAATTCTTAACATAGATTTGTTAACACAGTGTTCATGAAGTACCCATTTAAAATAAGCCACCAATGATAACCTGACTCACTATTTATACAACATTCAAACCAATTTTCTTCTTAAATCCCTAAAATAAAAAAGTTAAGTGAAGGCATATTATTAACAGTGGGCCCTAATTTTATTAAAATCATCTGCATCGGCAGTTGAGTGGTGTCAAATTCATTTAATTACTTTATAATTTTACATTAATGCCCGGAAGGTATTGGAATAGTGCGAAACATCTTGGATGTAATTATTATTTACTTTAAAATACACACTCAGTCCATTAAATCGCATGTTTTAAAGTTTTCCATTACTTTCAACATGTCGAGGTGCAGTGTTTCGCTGTATTCAATAATATAAACCAATTAGACAGTAAAAATCTTAGTTATATCTTGACGCGAAATGGAGTGCTGATATACAATATAATATGCTGATGTATAATAAATTGTTTTTGCTATGGTCAAACACTGGGCTACAAATCTAAATCAAAAATAAAGTTAAATTTACTATGCATTAAACAATAAACAACACGCCACCGCAACTAAAAACTTGTACAATAAAAAAAGAGACACTTTTTATTATAAGTCAGCAATCTTGTAAAAATATAAACTACTGAAGGCCTAACCACAAACCTCAACAAACCATAGAAATTTACGAAACCCATGCACACCTTTCACATATGCTTTCTTCTCATCACTCTTTTCCACAGACTTGGTCTCACTCCCTCCCGCCTGTTGGCTCTGCACGGTCACTTGCTTGAGTAGAGGACTTTTGGCCAAGAGGTCCAAGACCGGCCGGTACTTCTTCTCAAAAGCCGCCCCCAGCAGAGTCGAGGGTGGGTTGCGATTCATAATTTATTGCACAATAGAATAATAAAGCCACAACACATACACACGACCTGCGCTCGCGATCCGCACCGACTGAATGAATCACTTGCCTATGTACACAGTCATAAATTCCAGTTATCTGTAATTTTTTCACGTGCAGTCGCGAGTGAAAACATGCACGATGCGTCAGCGAGCCGTGCATCGTACTTCGCGCGTTCGAGCATGTGCTAATCTATTTTGAATTGAAATGAATAACATATTTCCGTAAAAATTAATTTTGTCTGAAAGTTTTAAAGGGGGCGGTATTGGGAAAGAGAGGTGAGGGGTTTCTGAAAACAACAACTAAATTATTGCTCGGCCGGCGCGACGCAACGTTTGCAACGTCAATCAATGCTGGAAAGTTTTGCAACACGAGTCCAGATTGTTACTGTACGGTTCAGTATTTAGCTGAGGTCAGACGTAGCCACAGACCGGATTAGATTGTTAATGTTCCAAAAGAGATCAGTTTGTAATAAAATCCACTATTATCGTGATCAATGGATCTGTCGGTCTACATCGATGGACTGTGAAATTTGACCAGCCGTGTATTTTAAAATTTAAAAAACTATATTTATTATACGGTAGACCATCTACTTTGTCACGCCAAAGCTATGGTCAAAGCGTATAATTACTATTGATACCTGCGATATATTTTTTAGCTCAATATAAGATACTCTTACATAATGTAAGATTATGTAAGCCCCTGTTACATTAACATATTACATAGTCAATAATACTTTTTTTAAGATTACTTTCCAAAGCTCTCATTCTTTGACCAAATCGTTCTTCTCTCATTCATAACTCCACGTGTATACAATATTATTTTATTAAAGCCTTTAAAAAACCTGTGATGTTTATAACAAAAAACTCAAAATGTAAGAAATAATTTTAGAATTTATCGCTCTCTTAAAATATATATGCTGTCTCGGAATTTCATTGCATTGTGTTTGTACAACGAAAATTACCAATTTTTAGAATTAATTTGAAAAACAATCCCTACTTATTTAGAGTTGAAATGAAAAGATCGAACTAAGTAAATTAAAGATACACGACATTAACCAAAATTAAAGAGTCACAACTACAATCTTATAAAAAGTAAGTAAACTAAACACTATAAGGAGAATCGCCGGCCTTTTGGCGGGGTGCCAGAATGACATCACTGCGCCACATATATACGTGACTGCATCCTCGTGACTCGGGACACTCGCTGTCCTTGTCCCACCGGTGGGAAACGGGAATAAAGGTTTTTTGCTTTAATCTTCAATAAATTGTTGATTATTTAATCATAAATTAGTCGTTCACTATTTTAATTACAACACTTTAAACAAAAGGTGGTAAGAGGAATGTTTAATCTAAATCGAAAGTGTAAACATGATAGCGGATTTTCGTAGCAGTTTTAATGTTCCTCCAGAAAATCTCTAAACTATACTTAAAAACTAAATATAGTATATTTAGGTAAAGTATTTAGCCAGAATAGTAAAATCAAGTTTTTAGGAATCAAGATGATTGTTTTATTTTTGGCATTAGGCCTCCATTATGCCAAAACAAACCGTAGATTGCATTTGATAATTAACTTGTAGTTGGTAACAATGGAGGATACACACTACAGAGTGTAGACACTGTCGTCGCATCCGCAGATGGCGGCGAGGGGCGAGGAAGGAGGCAGCTGCCCCGCACACCAACGAGGCGGCCCTTCGACACCTGGCGGCTGGGGCCCGGGCTGGGCGGCCCAAGGAAACGTGCCTCAGCGGAGATTGTAAAGAATAATATGGCAGTCTTGAAAATGTCGAAGTAATTTACCAGGAATTTGAAAATAACACATTGCATCTAAAATACATTAGTCTAAAATCCTGCGGGAGTACGTTGCCTTGTAAGAGATTTTTTAAATTTAGGAATCGATTCAATTTCTACACACCGAAGAATACATATTTTAATTAATATTGGATTAAAGGTTCACCATACAGTACATCATCGGAGACCATAGCTTTTTGTGCAGTTAACTTGAAAATGTGTATGCGGTGTGTGACAAAACAGATAGCACCCACAACGTTGTCCTTACAAAACGAGGAGGTCAATGAGTTTTGAGTTTTAAGTGTGAGGAGGTCAAATTTAGCTAAAAATCTATGCATTTGTCAAGGATCACAATACGATGCAAACTATTTTGGCACAAATTTAATTGAGCGAATTCTCCGCTCAGTACAATATAAATAGTTGACCGAATCACTAAACATACGCTGAACTCACACTAAAATTCCAATAGATATTATTTCATAGATTAGGTACCGTACCGCATTTTATATCATCATAAAATCTAGAAGCTGTAATGTAGGTTTTTGTAGGTAAATCAAGAAAATAAAAAAATTGATCTCATGGGAAACACGTCAGCGTGTGTTGGGCTGTGCAATGTTATTCTGGGTCTATTTTCTCTGTGGTCTAACCTCCGACATTCGGCCGGCGTGACTCACGCCACCACCGGGCATCCGGCAATCATCAGCAGTCATCACACGGTCATCAGTGACGTCACCGCCACGCCGACACTCGTCACGCTGATGCGTCGGGTTAAAAACTGCTTGCGACTGGTTTAGTCGTTATAACTTATGTCTCTACAAAATAACTGTACTGGTACTTTGTATGACTGACAGTAACAAAACAATTTTCATATTTTTCGAGTTTTTTTCAAAACTAATTTCAGCTTTTAAGCATTCAGGCATGGCATTAAATAATGCTATAAATTGATGTTTTGTGTTTTTCAACTGGAGCTGGGGTGACTTATCGTGGGCAAAGTGAATTTCTGCTGGTGACATTTTTGCAAATAAAAAAGATTGATTCTTTTTTTAAAAACATACAGGTATCGAAGATGGAAAGGCGTGGAAAAGTAGGGATTTATTGTGAATCGACCGGCAATAACATACATTTCTGAAATTTAGTTTCCTTAGTATTGATGCAATGTAATCCCTTACGTTTATCAAATCATACATTTAATTCAAATAGTATATTTTTCCACTGTCTCATTTACTTTCAGTAAAAACTGTTAGTTAAATATTAGCGACGTTTTAATTGAAAATAATTCCTCTGAAATATCAAAAATTTTGTTTGTTGACCCGACAAAAGCAATAGGACTTTAATAGCATCCGAAGTCTTCTCTAGAATCCACAAAATCTTGCATGGTAGAGGGGTCAAAAGTTCAAGATGGGCGTGTGACTCTAAAAATACCGCAACCTCTCTCTTCTAGACATGCCGCTGCGCCGCCGGCCGCAACAATGATCTCACAGCCATTATTGTACAGTCCAGATTCAAGGACATAGTACATCACATGGTAAACCGGAACTGCCTACGTAACTTTGTCACCGGAAATTAAAATCAGCATTGTTTGCCGTTAACTATAACATACTTACAATAAGAATTTTGGGTAAAAGTATTGTTGCTCTATGTTAAATGGACACATGCGCAATTAATTAGTTTATAACCTTTCAGTAAAACTGAAACTTTATCTCTAATGACAAGTTTATGAAATGGTATATCTAATATTCGATGATGGAAGGTGTTTTCGCAGTGTTTATGGTGGAAGTATTAAAACGTTAATTTAAATTTACCAATGACATTTAATTAGTGGGTTTTACAAAGTACATAACGCGCAAGATTAAAGAGTAAACAAAACAAATACAAACTATCCCAACAAGACAGATAGCTCATATTCGTATAATATAGCTCATTAACCGTAGCTATATCCAGTTGAACATGAAAACGCCGGCAAGAAATGGATTAGCTTACAGTATTAGAAAATCGTATCTTCAAACAAATTCCTAGCTTATGCTTCCACTAGTACTATACAGAAACTATTTAAATAATCCAGACATTGCATTAATAGTGTTTAAGTTTTGTAATATAACTACATACCGATAGGCATTTTCTTTTGAAAATTAATTCACAGCACTGACACAACGAACTAAACGGAGGACGGCGGCTCGTCGACTGAAGCGAATCAGTGAAGAAACAAGAAACGAGATGCAATGTAGGTGGCGTCAGTGGTGGGGGAATCGACCTTTCGAACACAGCATTCGATGGTTTTTTCTCGTTCGACCACGAGTTCTCGGTTCATCTTCTTCCCAATTAAATTATAGATGTAGTAAACACTGTCTTTACGTCGATTTATAAAAATAGTTAGACGTAGATAAACTATAGTATTTACGAATACAGTAAAATATATAGCCAACAAAAATCTCTAATTTCGAAAAAATCATAACAGGTTATGAAGTTATGTTAGCTAAATTTTGTGATATTCATTTATCCAGAGAGGTCCACTATTCAAGAAATGAAAGCACCTGAATTGTCCTTTGCAATATTTTGTACTAAGATCGCCGATAGGCATATTACAATAGTTGGCTGTAATAGCCTTACTGTAGTATAGGGTATTTTTTTTAAACGCAACCCCCATTTTTAAGATTGAATAATGCACATATGAATGTGTAATGAGTATTGTTTTATTGATCATTACATTTTATACAACCTATTATTTAAGTTTGATCACATTTAGTATGTAAACTAAATGTGATCAAACTTAAATAATAGGTTGTATAAAATGTAATGATCAATGTGCTCAAACAGTGCTCAAACATGTGCTCAAACAGTCCGCCATTGGCATTTACAAAAAGTTTTGCTCTCTCCATCAAATTCCCGAACACGTGTTGCAAGGCACCTCTTTAAATTTCTTGCATTAAATTTGTTATGTTTGTTTTGAGGTGGTGAATATCTTGTGAATTGTTTTCGTAGGATAATTACTACTTTTACATGTCTGTGGCAAATTCCATTCAGATCGGACCATTTTTACGCTAGTTATCGTGCTTAAAGACACACACATTAAAAACGCAACCCAAAACTTGATTTTATCTGTGAAGGATTATTTCCCTCCAAGATCCCCGGAATTGACCCCACTTTATTATTTTATATGGGGATACATAAAAAGTAACGCCTACGAAAACAATTCACAGGATATTCAGCACCTCAAAACAAACATAACAAATTTAATGCAAGAAATTCAAAGAGACACCTTGCAACACGTGTTCGGGAATTTGATTGAAAGACCATAACTTTACACAAATGTCAATGGCGGACTGTTTGAGCACATAATGTAAACAAATGTGATCCAACTTAAATAATAGGTTGTATAAAATGTAAAAATCAATAAAACAATACTCATTTCCTATTTATTTGTGCATTATTCAATCTTAAAAATGGGTTGCGTTAAAAAAACACCCTATATATTAAAATATTCCATTCAAATTCAAAACTATTTAGTCTACAGTTTAGACTTCTTACTCAGTATTTTCCAGACACTTGCCAATAACGTAAACTCAAGTCACAAACCGAATTGTGTATAATAATTTGTCATAATAATTATACATTGCATTGCTATGTAAATGTACCATAGAAAATATCGATCCCTAAAGTCTACAAAGGGAACCATGATAATAAGTGAAGAACAAATGGATTGCAATCAAGAAGTAAAATTAATTTCTAGGAATAAAATAAAATACAATTAAATATTAAGTATAACAGGTTTTTTTTTAGGATCGAGTGTTGGTTTATAAACATACCTATAATATTTCATTGCCATAGTATCGGATTAATTCTTGTTTGTATTTTTATGTCTTCTATTACCAATTTATACAATATCTACAAAATACCCCCTTTGCAGTAGACCTGCATAGAAAGCGAATTTCAAATGAAAAAAAAATCCATCCAACATAGCGAGATATGATATGTTTTTGTAATCTCCATAAGAATAATAAGTGGAATGAGTATGCAGATTTTCAAAAATCTGTGGTTTTAATTCAATATCTAGTAGATATTAAGTAATAGAAGCCATATCACAGAAAAAAAGATTTGTTGGAACAACAAAAATATTTGCAGATATACAACCTGCAAATGTTTTTGTCAGGTTTACCAATGTTTTTGTTAGAAAAAAACAAAATAGATTTGTTGTAACAACAAAAACATTGGTAAACCGAGCAAAAACATTTGCAGGTTGAATATCTACAAATGTTTTTGTTGTTCCAACAAATCTATTTTTTTCTATAAAATTTTATCAAGATTTGTTAAGAAATAATAAAGATATAGAACTTTTTTATTTCCCCCAACGATATAACATGGGGAATGAGTATGCAGGTTTGCTGCCACAAAAATGGAAATTTAGGGCATTTTAGACTAAAATACATTAGATCTCATCTAATGAAGCAACAAACCAAGTTTTATTAAGATAATCGAGAAACAAGCAAGATATAGAATTTTTCTGACTTCCCATAAGGGTAACATTGGGGCAACGAATGTGTTTACCACTTTCAATATCTCGGTTACCAATGGACATAGAACGATGATTCGAAGTACTCAATTGTTTTTTTTTCGAGATGAATTGAATGGTGCTAACCAAAATTGGATTAGTTTTAGTTTTCTTACTGAATACCCCACAAAAACCAATTTTTAGGGGTTTTTGTGTATTTTAACGCCAGTGTATCCCCCTTCCCCCCTTCTGGTGTTCCGATCGGGCTGGTTTACGAACTCGTCCAGTTGGTTACCACTTTACATGTCCGTACCGAATTTCATAAAGATCGAACCATTTTACGGCCGCTATCGTGCTATTCTGGGAGCCCCAAAACGAAAAGTTATCATGGTCTTGGGCTTGCTTAGGGTAGTTCTTATCATAAGACCTACGGAAATAGCTTCTTCCCTTTAAAAACTTAAATATGTATCGGTCTCTGTTTGCATGGGGTGTCTGGAGATTTCTGCTTTCATCCACTTCCTAATCACAGCCACTCCAATGCTAAAACATGTATTTCAAAAACTAAATATATTTTAGAAAATATTAGAAGCAAAGATTAAAAATTTTATTTCTGGAAGGAAAATTTATAATTTTACAGGCCTAAAGGGAGAAATTGTATTTTTTTAAATTTAGGCTACTACAGATAATTTTAATGAATACGCATGTAATAATCATTTATTTTGTATGACGACCCCAATGAAATTGGCCTCTTTAATGAAGAAAAGAAACATTTTGCTTCTTTGTGGCTCTTGAGAATCGTTATAAAATCAGGATTTTGATATTTTAGTACCGACATTTGCCTTATCACATTGGTAGAAACATGAAGACAGGTATAAAATAGTTATTTGTGTGTTGAATGAGTAAAGTACCACATGACATTGTCTCATTGTGGAAATGTTGGATTTTTACGTGAGAGGAATAAAAAACTTATTTCCAAATTTTAAGGAATTATTCGGAGCTGTTTTTGAAATAATTGTCCAACTCCCAAACAAATCACCAAGTAAGCAAACATTGGTCATAGAGGAGTATTACCCTCTACAATCCTTGTAGAGTATTACCCTTGACTATAAATAATGTGACCACAAAGTCATGGGTGGTACCTACAGTTAACTGAGCCAGCTTGATTGAACATTGAACGGTAGAAACAAACATAGCGCCTTCAAGTCTGGCGCCACTGTGACATTGCATGACTGTTGTGGAATGAGTTTTCACAGAATACCTGGCGCACATGGAAATACCACCATTAAATTAAATTGGTAGTTTTACCTTTGGTTTTAGAGCTTCCTGCTCAATAAATAAAGGTTTTACTTAAATTATGGGTTGTCTTATTCCAAAAAAGTAATAAAAGTCAAAAAGTACGCCCTTAAGATTTCAAAATAAAATACCCCCGTTGCAGCCGACCTGCATACTCAGCGAATTTCAAATGCAAAACAACATATTTCAATCCTACATAGCGAGATTTGACATGTTTTTGTAAGCTCCATAAGAATAACATGGGGAATGAGTATGCAGGTGTGCTGCTACAGGTATATTAAAACTGGGTGGTTTTAATTCAATATTTAGTAGATCTGAACTAGAAGAAGCTATTTACCTAGTTTTATTGAGATATGTTGAGAAATAAGCGAGATATAGAATTTTAGTTATTTCCCATAAGGTTAACATTGGGACAACGTACTGTGTTTACCACTTTCAATATCTCGGTAACCAATGGACATAGAGCAGTGTTTCAAAATACTAAATTATTTGTTTTTTTTGAGCTAAATTCAATGGTGCCCACAAAAATTAGATAAATTTTATTTTTCTATGTAAAAAACTCTAAAAACCCATTTTTGGGGGGGTTTATCCCCCTTTACCCCCCCTTCCGGTGGTCCGATCGGGCTGGTTCACGAACTCGTCCAATTGATTACCACTTTACATGTCCGTACCAAATTTCATGAAGATCGGACCATTTTTGCGGCCGCTTTCGTGCTAACAGACACATAGATATATATAGATATATATATATATATATATATATATATATATTCGAACGAATAGTGTTTTTTGCTTCTGGGGGCCTCAAAACGAAAAGTTATAGTGGTCCCGAGCTTAGGTCTTACCATGAGACCTACGGTAATAGCTTCTTCCCTATAGGGGAAATTCGCTAAAAGTAGACAAAAATTTACTTTGATTGCCATAGCTCTATGAATAAAAACTTGATCAGTACGCGTGCAGCGCGCTATCATGAGAGAGCGAATTTCAATTTCAGCCAATTGCCAATTTTAGCCCGAAAATCGAATTTTGGGCTTTATGCCACATAAAAAATTAGATGGGGCGTTCCATTCCTCCAGCAACTGACCTACCAATCATAGAAAAATATATCCCTACTAGCAGATACACCCGCAGCTTCGCCCGCTGAAAAATGACTAATTTTATTTTACTCGTATTATTCCATGTGCAATTTTTGGGAATAGTTATCAAATGGACTGATTTGGGTTATGGGTCATTGGTGTACAATTACACCCTTAATGTGTAGCTAGTCATTCAAACCTAGATTGAAGTGAGAAGGTGTAACGTTTCCTCTAAAAATTGTTCCTCATGATTAGTAAATGGTATGAATTAGCTTTCTCCCATTTGTCAATACAGAGAATGAGACATAACCCGGGATATAAAACAAAAAGAGATGCTAAGGGCGGCTTTTCGACTTAACATCAATATGAATTGTGTACGTTTTTGAAAATAGACCGAAAACTGTAAAAAAAGTAGACGGTAAGCCTAAGTGCCTTGGCCAAAAACATATTTCCCAAACCTTTCTCAATCACATTGAAGATCGGGTCTCTAACATATCGATAAGGCGAAATTATTGTTGTAATGTTATATTTTTGTAATTGAAATCTTCATCACCTAATTAATTTTAATTTTGAAACTCCGTTTCTAGTGGATATACATGTAGGCTACTCGAAATAATTGTCCAAAATGAGTTTTAAGATTTTATTTTGGGAAAGGTCTTACATACTTATTAGACGGATAAACCATTTTACGAGAATACAATATTGTACTTCGGGCGGCTCGTACAACGCAAGTGGTTTAAGTGGCATTTGACAAAAATATAGTAGGTGGCTGAAATAAATTTGTACATTTTATTCTCTTAGTAGATTGGATATCGAACCTTTTCTATCCCCTGAAAATATTGTATAGGCCTTCCATCCATAGTTTTAAAAACTGAAATAGCCACCATTTTGAATTTTATAATAAACTCTATAACAGCCATCTGAGAGGAAATATTTTATAACCTTTCTTTATTCTCATCTAGTGCCTATGAAGAATATTTGTGTCAAGTTTCATGGCCCAAAGTCTTGTAGTTTATAAGAAAATAAGCTATGAAAGCTAAAAATGCCCGCCATTTTGAATTTCATAATATACCATATTCAAGCCTTTTGAGATAAAATATTGCAAAATCCTTTCTTAGTACACATCTAGAGCCTGTAAAGAATATTTGTGCCAAGTTTCATCGCTCTAAGCTTTATAGTTTTTGAGAAACTGTGATCAGTCAGTCAGTCAATGGGTTTTGGCTTTTATATATATGGATAAAATGTATCCACTAGAGCCTCTAGAGTGTAAAATCTCACTAAGACTTTGTACTGCGTATGTGATAAAATCACATTTGGTTGATAAATCGGTTATTTTATCTGCTGTAATAAAATTACAATTTTATGTAATATTGTATATTTTATTTGTGTATTTCTTTTGTGTAACAAACAGTACATTAAAATAACATTTGAATACTCTAAATTTATTTTTTAGACGAATTAACTAATTGACGAACGTTAGAGAGTCTTATTCTCAACTCAAGAATCACTTATGTAGTTTAACTCCTCTTTTATTATTAAATTAAAAATTATGAAACTTAAACGGCATCAATTTTATATCTTGAGGAATGATCTAATCGATGAGTAGGTTGTTAATTTTGTGATTCAATATTTTATTTTTTAGTTTACAACATTTATTTGGTTGCTGATTTGAACTTTTGACTAAGGCAGTCGTCGTCACCCGTCAAAACGTCTGGCTTGTTGAGCTGTCAAATGTCAAAATAATGTCGTTAGTCTGGCATTTGTAGTTGTGGTTGTAGGCTGTGTTAACTTTGTTTTATGGCGTACTAACCATTGTCCAAGCTATTTTATTTATGGTGTTAAATATATCTGTTACAAGTTATCTATTTATCACGAATTGAATTATAACAGTGTCTGCATAGCATGAAAATCTGCGTTTAATTTGCTACATTTCATTTACTGCTGTGCTGCGATAGCGCTTGTGAATGCTAAAGCTAAAGCGAAAGTTAAAGAATAAAAGGATAAAAATAAAGAATACTCCTAGAGATATTATTATTGATTTATGATCAGACTGCTGTTGAATTGCACATTTGACGGTCTCTGGAATTAAGTTATTTCGATTGGTATCGTGATTTCGTGAAGACCCTCAAGACGCCAAGTCAGGACCGTAACAAGTATATAATATCAATGTCAGACTTACAAAGTAGGCATTGTAAGCAGAAATAATTGTTATACATTCAGATGATGCCATATACAATACAAGTAACCAAATTAGGTAAGTTTATCCTGTAGTAATAAGGTTACCCAACTCTCAAGATGATAGTTATTTAGGTTTTTACACTTACCTACTGTTTAAAATCCAGAATTTCCTTACACATTTAAGGTATGCACAGTTTTCCTTTTAAGTGTGAATATATTTTATAATAATGTTATCTTCATAAGATGGTGTGAGGAACTTATATGTAGACTTTGTCCCTGTACAGGTTATGTTGGTGGTTGGATAAAGTGTCTTAGCTGGAATTTTGTAATAAACGGTATTCTCATCATGATTTAACTTGGCAAAGATAGGCCTAAATTTTGCAAATGATGAAGATCAGATTGTAAACCCAATTCTTAGTGGTGATCTAATGTAGGTCATCAATTTACCGGTTTTTAGTTGATTAACCCAATACCTATATTCTCATGATAACTGAAAATAGTAACGCCGAAATCAACAATATATCGATTTTGATTCGCCTTTGATATATTTTTAGATTTACCCACCCCCCACTGGGCTGTAGAATGGACAAGGATATTATAATTTATCCATGGGCCATAAGATTAATTATTGGGCGAGGATCAGATCTAAAACTCATACCAAAATCTTTAAGCCTATGTTTATACAGATGTAATTGTACCCTCAAAACCAAAACTTCAATAGCCCGGGATTCTAGATAGCTCAGAAAGACTGTCTGAGCAATTAAGTGCACTTTTATCTATTTAGAGTAGGCTACAAAAGTTTTTGGTTTTCTTTGTTTGTTTAACAGATGAGCTTTAAGTTTTTAGTTTTGCATGACGTAAATTAGCCAATTACGCAGCGAATAATTAATTTCTACAGGAATAATGCAGACTTATCGTAAACTAATTTTTATTTTTACTCCTTTCCCGATAACGAATAACGATAACAAACCTTGACACTTTGACACTGTTCAGTACACATTAGTCCGGATTCGCTCGGCTGTACTGTAATCTTAAGCTTTCATGTTTGTTTCAGTTTGACTTAAACTTATTTAAGGACATTTTGTAGTCCGGGTTTGCAGGACTCATTTGTATCCTTGAGGTTAGAGTAAAACTAAAAATGTAGTCTAGCTGATGGTACAAGTTTTTATCTGCCTCATATTAGTAAGCTGAGCTTAGAGATAACAAGTAGGCCCTATAAACTGTGTAAAAGGTTAATACACATTTTCTAATATTGTATGTACTTATCTCAGATAAGGTCTAAGCTACAATTTTTTTAAAATTTAGTAATTTTTGCTCTAATTTGGGTTTGGGATTTAAGGATTTTTTGTTAGCTCTGGCTGAAAAACCAGAAACTGTAATAAAATGTTGTCTTGGAAGTTGGTCCTTAAGACCTGATGTATATTAAAGGATGTACGGCTTAAAAATCTTTTGAAATCAAGGTGAAATTTCAATAATACCTTATTTAAGGTTAGGTTTTGATATTTGAGTCCAGGGCTTAATTTATAAAGAAAAAAGTACCGGAGCTATGGCACACCGGGTGGCTGGGGGGCATGGAATACCCTCCAGCAGGATGGGGGGTCCGAGGGGCCTCCCCTGGAACATTTGTATAAATTGCAATTAAAATTGGTATTTTTTTATGTTTATGACAACTGTATAATGCCTAGGCCTTGTATACTTTCGCACCTTCTGTTACGGTGCGCATAGCTATGTAAAGGAAAATAGGACTGTAAAGTTGACTTAGGTAATTCCCAAATTTGGAAAGAGTTGTACACTTTATCAAAAATCATTTTCTGAACAGTATTAAAAGATGACGTGGCCAGAAAAGACGGTCCGGAGCCGCACCGGTGAATTGTGATGTACCGAAATTGCGCTCTGGTATGCTCCGGTGGGCTCCGGCTGAAATTAACCCCTGTTTGAATCATATTATGATAGTTAAGGTTAGGGTAAGGCCTAGCTATATATGTATTTACTGAGGCGATATCGCAGAGGTAAAGCGTTTGCCCGAAATATTGTTAAATGTCTCTGGTTCAATCCCAGTGGTGGACGACTCCCAGTCCCAGTACTAACTTACTTCTTCCATCAAGCGGTCAGCTCTGGCTGGCCTATGTGACTATTGCCTCTAAGGTACCTTGCAGTCATCACACAGGCTTATTGGCTTGGCAGTTAAGGTTTTCGTTTATAAAAAATAAGTTTTATAGCCTATATATATAAAAATTAAGATAGGCATATATATAATTTATTTTAGCTTTCTTTTGAAGAGCCGACAAAAAAAATGGGTATGCCATCATTTTTTCAATCAGCGCAAAATTATTAGGCCTACTTATTTTTTAAATAATTTTTTTAAAGTTGATAACAATAACTTTTGGGAAAACATAAAATTAACATTTAAACTAGACCAAGCCTATACCTATTTATTTCAATTCAAACATATCTCTACAATTATAGTGTGATTCTCTTTTGAGGACAAGATCTACTAAATGTCATCGGTAGCCTACTTTTCCTTGGATAATATTCATGATAATAATGTACCAGTAAATTTTTGTTGGTAGCCTATTTACATTAGTATATTGCGTTTTAGAAACTTAATGTCATTTATTAAGATTGGTTTAGGAAAAATAAGTGTAATAATGGTAAACAGTTTTTTTTTTAAAGAATAACCTAGCTATAAATAGACTTTTTAACTTTGGAAATTTATGAATCACAAATGTACTCTGTTTACATTGTGTCTGCATTTCCAACAACAGCAATCGATTAATTGACAGCATTCTACGAGATCATCGATTAGCCTTGTTGTTTGACTAAAATTATTTGACACAATAAAATGAAGGATTGAATAGTTTTGGGCACTGCTACATTACCTCTCAGTTAGGCTTGCAATATTTTCAAGCGGTCAATCCGGGACAACTAACCAAGGATGCTCCAGTGTGTGACACACCGGGGGGTTTGGGGGGCATGGAAGGTGAGCCTCCCCCGGAAATTTTTGGAAATTTTAGAGGAAAAGGGTTAGTTATAGTTAATTTTTGCAGCAAAAATTAGCTTCAAGCAGGCCTATTTTGTCTCCAGATTATTGAGTCAAACTAATAAGATTCTAGGTAGGCCTAAATATAGGTAGGCTACTGAGGTAAAATTTACTTTTGAAAAACTTATAATCGGGTAAAAATTTATAAAAGTTTTAGAGTAAAATTGTGAATTTTAATGATTTGAAAAAATTATTGTTATTTTTGGTGTTGTGACAATGCAATTTTTACGATGGTAAAAAGTAATAATTATTCATTACATGAAACAAAACTTACAATTAATTTATTTTACTTCAATGAGAAATACCAATGTTTTTTATGCGAATGAAATACAACGTAAAAACAAAAGTACATATATTATATAAGATATTTTTCTTCTTTCTTCGTTTACCGCAGCAAACTTGTTAAATTACAGGTTTAGTTCATTCTTTAATAACATATTACACAATTTAAAAACTGACCAGGACATCAGGAAAACTGGCCAGGACACCGGGACAAGAGCAAAATACCGGGACTGTCCCGGTCAAACCGGAACGTATGGCAGCCCTACTCTTAGTTTAATAAGATAGGAGATATATCAGCCTTATCAAATCTTACTCCATTTAATAGGCTATGAAACTATCCCCAATAGTGCATTTTAACCCAGATATTAAGCAATAAAATTAAGCAAAGTGTATCATATTAAACCTTTGACATAATATTGAAAAAGGGTGTTTTGTAAGTTCAGGCCGAACATAAACAAAGTATTCTATGTTGATTCCCTGTTATAACATAGGCTAAATTGATGTTGTTTTGTTTTAGGAACATACCTTACTTAATTTAAGTAAATTCCGAATAACGACATGTTTTTATGGCCACCTTCTGCAAGTAAATGGAAGCACCAGATTCAACGTCAATTCATTTAATTTCATTGGCACCAGCACTCACCTCAACATACTATTACGGTAGGTCCATTGATCAATTGCTACTAATTTAGTTCTCTTATTAATTTAAACTTTGCTCCTACACAGTGGAAGAAGGTGCAAGGTTTCATTTTTCTCATTACATATGTTTAGCCTGACTTATTTCACCGTAGGGAAACAATGCAATTTTTTGAAATTATCAAAAGTACAACAGAGAAAACACATATCTAAGGAAAAAATAAAACTGTTTTAACTGGTTTTTTAAAGAAAACATGACTCAGACAAAATATTTGTGCACCACTGGTGGCCACGGTGTGTCTTAATTTACTTCAACTACAAACATTTAGTGAAGATAACTCAGCAAAACTCCGAATGAACTTTAGAAAGGCATAAAAAAAAGTAGAGACACCTCATGTTCTTACATATCGGTGTTGATTCAAAGTGCATGGTTGTATAATATGATCCCATTCGCTCCTTGGTACTGTGAAAAGTACAACAGTGGCAGTTGCCGCGCAACCATGACAGCTACTGACCTCATGTGTATAGGCCCTAAATTGTAGATTGGGTTTTTGCTAAAAATGTTGCTGTTATGTATTTTTAATTATTTTTATTCTTGTTTTTTGCTATTATTTTTTCCCAGGGTCAAACCCTGAGAAATTTTCAAAGACCCTGCCGAGAACTCATAAGTTTAGGCAATTTATAGTCATAACTACATACTGTTGGACCCCAGATATCTGATCTGATTTAAACTTATCCATAGGCATGCGCAGACCTCCAACATTCGGAGTGCCAGCAGGTTGGATTTGACAAAATACCCTAACACAATGAAGCATTCTTGGCAAATTTGACCTATAAAATGTAAGTATATCATATTTATGACTTTAAAACTAAATAATATTATTTGTAAGTAGATTTATACGAGCCGATGCTTTAAAGCGGCGTTTTTGTAACCAGTACCTAAAAATAATGGGTTGTTACTGACCGAAATACAATACAGGCCTACATAGCCTATATTTAAATTTGCAAAATAATAGATTCTCAAAGGTCTGTAATGTAATGCTAAGTAACAGAAATTAAAGTCAATCAGTAAAAATTCATTGTTTTGTTTCCTATTCTGAAAATACAATGTTTTAAACATATAAAATTTGGAAAAGCGATTAAGGGTAGCAAGAACTCACTGGGTAGCTATGACCTGTTCTTCTGTCTACTCTTCTTGCTTGTAGAAGTACAAGGAGCACCCAACCATTCATCCGACTTTAACCTTCCGTGTTAGAATATGACAGTGGTATATATATAGGATTAATTTTTGAGATGGGTCCATCTCAAAAATAGGGTCCGAGTAAACTGAACCGGGTTTTAGGAGGGTATATCAAACCTCGGAGGGTATATCTGGGTATCCCAGAAAATTTGGATATTTTGAAGCGAAACGGGTCGTTTTAGACAATCTTAATAGTTTAATTTTAACTTCAAGCAGATGTTCAATGCGCCGAGAATGTTGGGTCAAACTAAAGTGTTTGAATATTTGTAATAAAATTATAAATTTTCAAACGGACCTATTATTTGGCGGGGCAAATAATAAAAAGTTTGATGCAAAATGCATCCATTTTTGTTTAAGTTTACTTATTCGAACTACTAATGTAATTACTGTTGATCAACTGTTCTTTATTTCAGCCAGTGTTTAACATCTTGTCGTAAGTTTATAGATTTCATGTATAGTTAGCCTTTGAATGTGTGTTTAAAGAGGATATTTTCTTTTAATATGGCTAAAGGCTAGCAGGGTGACTGAAAACAAAATAACTTGCCTCATTTTGTTTAAAATGACCTTGTGGTCATGGTATACAATCAGGTGCGGTACAGCCCAAACTATTGGACTTCGAACCTTAAAAATTTGCACGGACGTTCCTTTTATGGTGAAGGTATCCGCTAAGTAAGTTATATATTTCCAAAATTCAAAGTTGTAAGTTGGTGGAGAGGAGGCTTTAAAACGTTCCCATATAAATGTGATTGTCGATCTTTTGTTTACATTTCCAATTTCATTCAAGCAAGCAGAGGGTAATTAGCTTGACAAACGGATACGTTGTTACGGCTGTTTAATAATTTAATTCTTTCATCATGGTTGTTTGGTAGATTTTTTTAGGTTATACGTAGTGTATAAAAGTTACCTTTTTTTAGTTTATATTTAATCCATAAATTAGTTTTTCTACCTTATCTATTTAATCATGAACAAACTATGAGGTGCAATCTTCATTTAGGCAGCGGGAGTTATAGTTTTTTCTCTCATGGCGTCCTCAATGTATTACAATCATGCCCTAAAACAATTTGGCGAATTCCTTTTTCATCTATCGATGTATAAACATCCGATTCGATGGTGTGTCCCGGCTTTGCACGGAAAAAATAAGTGCTGCAATCTGTGGTTAACCTTTAAAATTATTAATAACCGCCCATATATTACGTTGTAAACTAAGTGAAGCAAGTTTGAAACACTTCCAACTGATAGTGCTACTGTTTCGAACTTTCATCACTGTATCGTACTTAATTGATACTCTATTTGATAATTCTGAGACGTATTGGCAAATTTTCAACCAATTACCGTAAAATTGACACTTTTAACGTTAAAATCGGTCCAGCCGTTCTCGAGTTATGACTTTGAAAAGAAACCCGACATTATCCACTGTGACTGTCCACAGTGTGACATAAATGTTTTTAAGACCTACACAATGCCATAACAACGTTATATTTATATAAACAGACCTATTTATTTAAACAGCTATTCATATAAACACGTTACATATTCTTTGATAAAACTCTTTTTTAATTCAGGCCCTTCAGATTCGAGCTATCAAGGTTGAACTATAATTTTTATCGTGAGCGAAGCCACGGGAAATGTTAGTATAATAATATTTTGAAAATTGTAATTCTTTTGATATTCCTCCAGAAACATTTTTTCATAGGAATTGTTTCATCCTTTCATTTGTGTATAATGTGTTGTAAATATTTGAATGTTTTTCACTAATTTCATAAGGTCTATTTTCAATTTACAATATTTTATTTATATTAATACACTTTTGTTCTTTCAGAAAGATATTCTCTTCAATTGCCAATGTGCATTGAACTTCAACCATTGGGTTCTGGTCGTGGGTGTCTCTCTGGTCTGTGCTGCAACTATGTTCAAATTGTCATCACACATGCTGTATTCGTTGCGGATCAAATGTTTTTTATTATTTATGTTTTTGATATTGTTGTATGTTGATGTTTTACATTATACATTAAAATATAAAATTGCATTATTTTACTCATTTTTACTCCACCAAATTTGTTATATATTTCTTAACAAGATTAAAAAGAGGGATTTGCATATTTGAGACCTTTGGTGTGGTATAAAGTGCAAGATTTATTGAACACTTCATATGGTCGAGCATATGCCAACCAATTTCATTAAAAAAGTATTGAACGAGACTTTTCTCCTTAGTATGTTGAAATCAACTGTATAATTTACTTTATATATAAAATAAAACTAAAAAAGGGTTTAGAGCAAATATTATTTTTCTGAAATAAACAATGGTTATTAAAGAACGGTTTTGCAGGTGACAAACACATAACAAAAACAGATGATTTTTGTAGAGTAATGAAAATAATTTTTGTTTTATATCTGAGGCCTACGCGATTTTTGACTTCCAGTTGAATCGGGTTTTTTTTAAAACGGCGTAAGTCCAATTTTTTTATTTTCAGGTTTTGGTGGTTTTGTACTCTTTAACTAGATACATCGATTTGCTTTGAAAGGGCTTACCTATAATGAATGGTTGTGGATGAAATCAGCATAGCATTTCTGTGATTTGTTTTAAAAGGGCGTATGTCAACAAAGCGTTATATGGCGTTTTGGACTTACGCCCTTTTGAAAATAAACAGTTTTTTCTTGTTTTCCGAAAGTTTACTTTTTAGGACTTACGCCCTTTAAAAAAAACCGATTCAGTTAGTTTCCTTTAAAAAAAAACTGATTCAGTTACTTTACGTAAGTTTTTTTTCAGAATGTATTTCAGTTAAAATTATTGTGAAATAGACATTGCTTCCAAATTTGTAAAATGTGTTGTAATGTCAATACAATGAATTTGAATTTATTTGTCGCATGGCAGAATGATCATCTGACACTAAGTCGAAGAGTGTGAAATTGCCCATTTGATCATGTATGTTCCACTACTAAAATGAATCCAGAAGGTTTCAATCCGGTATCAGACAAACCAATGGTATTATCAGACTGCTGCTGGTTGTCGCATCAACAGTCATTGTCATGTAATATGAAAGGCTTAATATATTTCTTGGCTTCACTGAAACTTATTTTCTGTGAGGACAAAATAAATTGCATTTTGTGAAAACCATTTTGTTTCTTTACACTTCTTCCATTTCACTTTAAATACATCTTAAATATTTTACCATAACCTATGTTAAGAACCATTCTTAACATTTGAGGTCAGATCTACAACTATCCTTCAAGTAGCTTTCGTTATACCGTACGGTAAAACATTTGAACACTTTTAACATTCAAAATTATTTTTTATTTGTAACTGTATGAATGTTGTTTTGTTTCCTTTGAGTCTTAAAAATGATAGGTTTAATGTCACCACCATGGTACATTGCGAATACGTTCGTCCTCATACGCGACATCGGAGCGTACTCCTAGTACAAAGAGACTATACACCATGTATACTATGAGGTAAGCAATATTTTACAACAAAACAAACCCTACATGAGGTCTAGGTTATTTATTAATTACCTAAGATTAATTAATAGGTAATTAATAAATAACCTATTAAGATTATTTAAGATTTTGTTGTTAAGATTTTGTGAAGGGTTTTGGAATCCATTCTCCTCAAATACATATTTTTAGATTAGATCCACTTTTTCAATTTTGAAAAGATTAAACAGATTAAGTTACTGTAGCATTTTTGCACACTCTACACACAGATATGATATAATAGACGAGAGGACAACGTAATAATATTTCTTATAAATGGTGAAGTTTCTCGATAAAATAACTAATGTGCTCTCACTTTCAACCGAACAGGTTGTGCCGAAAATGACAAAGTTTTTTTGTAATCTGGGAAACAAATTTACATAAAGAACTATATGGCACCAATAAGGTAGTACATGCGTTTTTTCACAGTCCTTTAACCTGGGCATAGTATTTATTACTATATTAATTTTCATATTTTCCCCTTTATGTTATCAGTTACAGGATTTTATGCGCATTACCAATGAAAAAATAATTTTTATCTAATATTTGGTGCACAGACACTAATAATTTTATTTCTTCCAAAGACAATTGAAATCATATAAGCGTGGGGTAAAAAAATATTAGGCATATCGGAATTTACTTCAGTTTTGTTTTGTTGTCGGAGTTGTACAATTTCCTAGTTTGAGACCGACCTAATCTTGTGTCACAGTCAGTAACAATAGCGGTCAATGTATGTATTGTATTTACTCCGCTGTGCCACGCTGAACCAATTACAATAAAGGTCTGAGGGTCTATAACATTCACTACAAATCACAAATTCAATGTCCAAACGTTCCTCAAGTAACAATATAAATGCAAATACACACGACTCCGCCCCGATTGCCGCTTATAGGAGTCCCTCCAGGATCAGCTACAAATTACGGGTATTATCCCATTATCCTCGTTGAGCTCTATAATTTATCGGACAAACGAGGTTGTATCGGTTGTAATTTTTTGCAAACCTGTTGGGTTGGGGTGAACGCGAACTCAGCGCTATCTACGCCGGGAATAGCGAGGTAGTAGTGCCAATTCCGCACTGAGGCGGGCTTGTTCACTTGTTCAGTGTCGTAGTCAGTATGTACGCGTGTTCGCGTGAGTGAGTTGGTTGTGGGATCGTCTACCAAACTGGCGCCCGCCGCACATCTGTCCAGGTAGAGTGCAGACGTGTTTACGGTACTACCAACAATACAGATGAATAGGATTTATCTAATTCAGTTGCAACAGATTAATCGAGGCTTTGAAAGCTAAAGCCCACGGACGAAATCAACCGGGGAGATGGAAGAGATGCAAGCAAGGCCTGATCAGCAATCGTGAAAAAAATTTAACTCTATATACTACGCTTCTTATTTTCAACTCTTAGGAGGCTATGTATACACTGATAAAAAAAATAGTGGACAACATTAAAATAATATGTGAAATTAGCCAACATAGGCAAGTAAAGTGAAATTCAACTTGTGACCAATGTGCTTTGTTTATGAAAACATCTGACGACGACGTGCTCTTCGTTTCCATCTAGGAGAATTAATTTAGCTCGTTGTCCCAATTCCATTGTTAACTGACATGAATCGAAAATGCAAGTGAAGCTTTTCTCACTTTAGTTTAAAACTCATATCCTCAGTTGGGTTGTGATGGTAGTCGCCTGATTTAGTAGTCAACCGTGGTTTAGAGTTATCAAAATTAGGCCTATATGTTGCAGGACATTTTCATTTTACCACTTAATAAACTACAAGAAAAAACTTTAATTCTACAACGCTTTGGTAAATTTGTAGTTGTACGAATAGGTCGATTCCGATTACAAATTATTCCCTTCTCACGCAATTTATGTATAGCCATTTTATTTTCTGTTCAAAACATGTATAGTTTTCTTCTGGATTTTTAAAGAAATCAACGTATTAAAAAAAGCATAGGGTTAAAATTTTGATGGAAACCGTGATTGAACCTCCTTTCTTTTATTAAAAAAATGTATTTAAATTTGTTTATATTCATGCAATTTAAAATATATAGACCTAGCTATTAAAAAATATCACCTCTCCGTATTCTGAGATCTTTCCTTTGATAATATTAAACAGAACGTGTCTACAGAAATAATGAAATTAAATAATTTATGTTAGCAAATAAGCCGAAACACTACCAAACTTCAAACCACCGTTAAGGCTCGGTTAGTTTAATTTTATCACCTGTTTATTTAATACTATTTTCCTATCTTTAACGAACTGTTTATTAACAGACCCTTAACTGATGTTTGGTGAAATAAGGCATAAGGGATTTTTTTAGAAAATCCTCTCATAATATCTTACTTGATATTTATTCATTTAATTTTTTTCGCCTTCTGATCGTGAATTTGGATTTCACATCACGTGTAAAAGTCTCAGTGAACATTTCGTCATATTCTGCAATTGTACTTTTATTTTAAACTAATATTATTTCCTCTAAATTTTCTTTAAACATTATAGACGGCCAAATGTTTGCATGTGTTCGTAAATAAGCTTTAAAAGTTTAGGAAAGGGCTACTAGAAAGAAATCTTTTCTAAAAATATTCTGGTTCAACTATAAAAGATAACTTAATAAAAAAAGCGACGGCTAAAACCAGCTTTTCTAATTAGTATTTAAATAGAATCAAAGAATGTCATGGTAAGTAGCACATTTTTAATGCATACACAACATTTAGCTATCCCATATCTGTAATTGTGCACTGTATGCTTCATTAAAATGCCGCATATAACGATCAAACAAGGAGTGATAAGGAAGTTATAGTTAAATAGTTTTAGACCAAAAGGGTCTAAAACTACCAATAGAACCTCTGTAAAATTTTCATCATACAATAGTTACTTTCATTTAATAAACAGCCAAGCTTTTCAGGATAACCAACTCCCATACAAATATTTTATTTTGACGCCTTTTAATATTCTTTTTATGTGATCGCATTTTTAATAATATTTTCTTATTACATCCAAGGCCAAGAAGTAACTACCATCGATGTTTGTTTTATAAATCGATAAAAACTACTTTCTATGAGTCATCCGTGAATAGAGTAGCCATACGTCCCGAATTTTCGGGACTGTCACCATACTTGGCCTAAATGTCCAGGTGTCCCAAAAAAGGCTCTTGGGACGCGCAACTGTTCCGAATTTCTGTAAGTTGTTAAAATTATTTTGAATATTCTTAAAAATAATAATGAAATTGATAAATTATTAATTTGAGAGTTGTGTATGTAGATTCTTTTCTGAGAATTCTGCAAACGCCCGCGAAAACCGCTGAAGTATAAAAAGATGGGAATTATTTTCCAGTTTGCAATAAGCAAATGTACTGTATTACAGTGCAGTAGTAGCTTCCAGCATCTACGAAAAGAAGGGAGTCAAAAGAGATCAAAAGAGTTTGATCAATAGAAACATATTTTCCTTTTGAACCGAGTAGTGTGTGTTAATGATCTGTAAATTAATCTAGCTAATTTTAAAACATCAGCATACATTTTTATTACATTTATATAATTCATAATGAATGTAATCTTTTTAAACGTACCCGAATATCACCAGTAAACCTGAAAATACCATTGTATGTTTAGTCACTGTTAGGTGGGGGGGGGGGGAGAAGACTGTTAAATGGGGGTTTAAAATCCCCCGAATCAGTGAAGAAAAGAAGTGTCCCGAATCAGCGCATCAAAATTATGGTAACCCTATCCGTCCGTGAACAATATTCTCTCTTCCTTTTCAAAACACTTGTTCACACAACATACATGTAGCTTAGGTATACTTTTATTACCATTACCATTACCGTCAGTGTACTTTGCACTCTGTGTCATATGACTCGAAGTAAACCACTGACATGTGATGACCAACTATTTGCAATGGAGAAAGTTCATTCAAAGGCTAGATAAAAAAAATCTTATAGATACAAAAAAGCAAATAGACCGGTCTGAAACCGGTTTCGAGATAATTTTTTCGCCGCCCGCCCGGCCGCCGCGCCGAGGTTCCTCAGTCCTTCAGCAAAGCTCTTGGTGCGCGCGTCGCTGCGTCCAGACCTTGTTCTGTTGTTTTGTTTTTATCTAAGTATGTTTATCATTGTGTTAAGTCAGTGTTTATTTAGTGTTGTGCCTTAATTTTATGTTTATGACGGGGAGATTACTGAACGACTTCATCGGGCTCAGGCTTCATACTCAAAAATTTGCTTTCTTTTATAATTGTAGGCCTACCGGTAACTGGTTTGTTTATTAATACAACGTTTGCAATATTTGTATTGTACTGTTTGTTTGAATGCTACATTTTCTAACATTTGATTGCATTACCTTGAAATAGCAATACATTGATGGACGTAATGATGCGGCAATTAATTGTTGTTCAAGAGTATTTTAATATACTTTCACGTTAAAACCCATCTAAAGAGTTTAATGTTCAGATGAGTTGAACCTCATATTATAAGAGTAGGCTACTTCCCCTATAGTGAATAATCTTTTGCCGTATGTAAAAAACTTCGTTCATAACTTCGTTTTGAGGTTCTCAGAAGCAAAACCAAAACGTTCGATTTTATTTGCTATCGTTTATGATGGGAAAACATATTATTTAAGTATTTTAAATTCGCTGGCTATACCGGTCTGCTGCGTCGGAGGAGTATTTATATTTTTGAAAAAAAAAACGTTTACTCTACATTTGAATGTCAAATGGAGCATAAAACAGGTTGTAGTTGCACTTGTTATTAAGTGGATCTTATAATAATAATCGAATATTACATCCCATCAAAGCAGGAACTTTGTATAACATAAACATGATGAAATACAATTTTTTATAATTTTTTTATAATATAAGGGTGAAGGATTGAATGAGTCACATTTAAAAATTTTAGTGTTATTCGACTAATGAAAGGAATATATTATGTTTTTATTTGTTTGATTAGTAAGATTTCAGTCGTTTATAGTTATTTATTTAATCAAGCACTGATGTTGGGGATTCTGAGGCCGTCCAAACTTTTAATAAATGTATAATCAAATAATTCGATTGTAGATTTCCATCATATTGATTTTTTTGACTCGTCAAAGTTTTTTGTTATTGTTTGTTTAAATGTTTATGCAACTCGATGTAAAGTAATAAATTATTTTGAATTTAATTATAAAATATAAAATAAAACAGATCTATTGAATTTCTTGAGAACAATGGGATAATAACTGGTGAAGCAGCGTTGAATAGAGTAATGAAATGATTTCTTCTGTTTAACTTGAATAAAATATTTTCCATTTGCGCTTTCATTCAGTTAAAACTTCATGCTGGCAAAGTTAAACTAATGCTGTCTAGCGTTTCAGGGAAATTCAGCTAAAATCATGGAAAGAGATAGGTACGGTAGGTTTGGATGATAAAGTGTATTTTAGATTTCAAGATTCAGACATTTAGATTTTCTGAAAAATTTATCAAGTTGACGGATACTTTTTAACGGCGATTGTCAAATTAGTTCTGAAAAACATCCTAACCCAAATATTGATAAGATACTAAGCAAATCCTGTTATCTATTCCAAATGGTAAAACATGCTTAAAATTCTATGCACACACGGGCGATAAAAAGTTGGCATAAGGGACGAATCAATAGTGGTATCAGCAGCTAAGGCATGCCTTATCTAAGTAAGAGTATTAAGCAATGAATCCATTCGTTGTCCATAGAACAAAACCGACTCCATTAGCCAGGACTGTTTTCATTATTTAGATTCAAGTCTACCAACTCGATTGAATTTATTTTTATAGATTGGATTCAAATAACATTCCGAAAAGTGCCATAAATCTATGAGGAAAAAATATATCACCAAAGCAGTTTGAGTATATAATATTTGTTCCTGGTGGACCGAACATTGCTCGGTAGTTCATTATTTTATCACAGATTTACTCTTTGTCAAACTCTTATCCTTTTTTGCAGTTGTAAATAATATGACTGGAAAGCTTTAGTTTTGTTTACATTTACATTTTCCGATGTGTTTTCGTTGTCACTTAGCAATCCGTATTATCCCATGTTACAATTTTATATCTTTCAAATTGACCGTTTTCCTCAAGTAGATTTCGTCTGGCGAAGTAACCTGCATGGCATATTTTTTTGAGCATAAAATAGCTTATTTGCCAAATTTGAAGTAAATCCTCTAAGCAGTTGTTGAAATTAAATAACTATCTGAACCGGGCAGACGTTGTCATGCCTTTGCCAATTTAATAAAATGTCACCTGTCTATGCTTGTGTCTAGGTAAACAATATATTTATGCATAAGATTAATATAGGAAACCTTTTGGGCCTCTGGGGGAGGAACCCAAAGTGAGCCAGGTCGAAATAGATGGCTTTCAACATTCTCCTTGAAATTTTACATCTGTACTAAATTTCATGGCAAAACTTTAAATATATACAAGTCCATAAACTTTAAATATTTACAAACTATATGGGTTCAGCTAGTATATTTATATTTATGAAAGAGGACGTTCACTCTTTCATAAATATAAATATACTAGCTGAACCCATCAGACGTTGCTATGCCTTTATCTATTTGCGAAGGATCATCTGTTCAGGGAAAGTTGTTATCAGTGTTTGAGTAAACAATATCTTTGTATGAGAGTAATATGGGAGATTAATATTTTATGGGACTTTGGGGAGGAACCCAATTGAGTTAGGGCGAAATGGATGGCTTAAAACCTTCATCGTAAAACTTAACAAATTTTTACCAAGTTTCCTGATGGCAAACGGTCCAACGGTGTCCGAATCCATTAAACTTCAAATATATATACAAACCAGCACCCTCTTCTATCAATATAGATCAGATGAAATTGAACATCATAGGACGTTTATTACATTTTATAAGTTATGTAGATTGAAAAAGAAATTAAGAAATCCCAAAACCCATCTGATGTGCAGTTGGAAAATTTGGTCCTTTTTTAATATCAGAGACGTTGGTGTTATTATGAAACAACAAATAAAACTGACTCATATTTGATTTATTGTTTTTGATCCAAGTTGTCAATCGTTTCCCTGTTTTTTCTCATATCTCTCAATATAAACATCAAAGTCCAAACATTTATCTATGTTTTCAAAAAAGGTGAATCGTATCAAACACACAATAAAAGTGTAAACTTGTATTACGTGCGTTAAGAAATCTTTTCCATAACACGTTTTGTGGAAAATTTAACCAAGGTCCTACACTATGAAAACTATGATAGCTTTGATCGCAAATTTATCGTTTAACCTCACGCTGGTTTCAGTGCGAGTCATAACTGATGAAGAATAGCCTAACAATGTAAATTTACTTTTTTAGACTATTCTTTATCAGTTATGATAAGTTAGGCTATTCTTTAGCGTTAGATAAGTTTACATAAGTTAACTTATCTCACGCTGATAAAGTGAGGCTATTTTTGATACCGCTCGGTATAAAAATAAGATTTTGTATTTATTTTTTTTGTTAGATTAGCAGTAAAAATCAATGCAAAATTTCAATAAAAATGTTTAAAGAGTGTTAATTTTATTTAATTATTTGATATTTCAGCTTCATTTTAAAATCAGTATCAATGATCTTATTCAACTGTATGCGATAGGTTCTTTGAGGTAAAAAAAGTCTTATTGTATTTACATAAAACACTTTAAATATACATAAAAGGTGGAAAATGGCGATCGATTTCGATTGGTTACACCCTAGGTTACACCTGGTTACACCTATCATCATCAGGCCCATTGTGAGACTCGTATCAGTCTCTCCCTGATGTATAAGTAATAATATTTATATAATTCACTGTGTAGGGCTGCAATCTTAATTGATATAAGTAGATAACAAGACAACTGCGCACTCTTAGAGTAATATTTTATTTTGCCAACATTTTTGGTCTTAATTATCTAGACCATTTTAAGATAAACTTAGTTTAACTTATTGTTTGTTTCATAATGAACTAGTAAAATAAAAAATGTTTGCAAAATTTGGAGAGTATTTATAGCAGGTACTTGTAAGGGAATTTGGATTATTTTATTATTTTTATTTGTCTTGCCTTCTCTTCTTAAGGGTTTTTAGTCGGTATGTAGTTGTTTAACATTTTTGTCGTTCTTCTTTATGACTTACATTTAATTCCTTTTGTAATTATTTCTAAAATGTTCATAATATTTTTATTCGTGTTTTCCTAGCTGTGTTGTGACCTGTAATTGGTCAATGTTCAGCAGAGTTGCTTGTCATAGATATCGGTTATACTTTTGAAAACTTGTAGGTGCACGTTGAATTGCGATTTAAAGGTCGTCCTGTTTGGCCAATATAAAATTTATCACAATTTGAGTACTGCATAATTAAGGTGACCAGATTTTGGAACAGCCAAAACGGGACGCCGACCTCCGGGGGTGGGGGGGGGTTATGGAATACCCTCCAGAAAGAGAGGGGGGTCCGGGGCTCTCCCCGGAAATTTTTGAAAAATTAGGAGCATTTTGGTGCGTTTTTAGACTCCTTCAGATTGAAAATATGTGCTAGACTCCAGTTCATCTTTACCATTAATTTTAAGTCACCAGGAAACTACAAAAGAACCGAAAAAATTACTTAAGAGTTTTGTACATTAAAACGTATTTCCAAACCCCCACAAAAAGATGGGGTCCAGGGGCCCCCCGGAAAATTTTGAAAAATTAGGAGCATTTTGGTGCGTTTTTATACGCTTTCAGATTGAAAATATATGCTAGACTCCACTTCATCTATACCATTAATTTTAGATAGGAAACTACAAAGGAACAAAAAAAATTACTTAAAGAGTTTTACATTAAAACGTATTTCCATACCCCCCCACAAAGAGAGGGGGTCCCGGGGTCCCCCCGGAAAATTTTGAAAAATTAAGCGCATTTTAGTAGTTTCTAGACTTTTTCAGACTGAAAATATGTGCTAGACTCCAGTTCATCTGTATTATTCATTTTAAGTTACTAGGAAGCAAAAGAACCGGAAAAAATTATTTCAGAGTTTTTATATATTCAAATGTATTGTTTAAGTATTTTTCTCACAAATACCGCCAAAACGGGACAAATGGGCGTCCCGAGAAAGTTCGTCGGGACAACGGGACACGTCGCTAAAAAACGGGGCTGTCCCGTTCAAAACGGGACGTCTGGTCACCTTATGCATAATTGACTTATGTTATTCAAAGTCAATGATTGCATTTTACATATACCAGAGTTTTCTTAATGGTTTCTGGTTTCTTTATTTTGGAGTACTAATTTTATTTAATATATTGAAGGCATTGTTGTCTTGTAACCAACTTGGTATTTCGCTACGGCAATCGTTTCTCTTATTGCCTTTTTTAGGTTGTATTAAAATTGTACCTACAAACTTAAATATTTCACTTAATTTTCTTTTTCGATTCTTTTCTTTTTGTCTCTTTATAATATGGATCTATTTGTTGCAATGTGAATACAGTAAAACAATTCAGAGATATCATAGCCATCTCTATTACTAGAGATGGCCATGGATATATTAAATGGATACAGTGTTGCAATAATTATAAAAAATTTTTGAATAATATCATAAAACGCCATGCAAGAAATGATCAATCACAATTATTACTAATACAAGTTTTTGAGACTGTAGGCTAAATAAAAAATGGTGATACCTATCTCAAAAACGAAAAAAATGATAGTTCAAAACGGATGACGGAATTCGATTCAGCATGAAAACTTGGTTAAAATGATGGGTCACAACAGTATCTTTATATTTGAAATAACAGTTCATTTCAAAATGGCGGATTCAAGATTCAAGATGTTACCCGAAAATGTCAAATCCGTCAAAAATCACGTGATGAACAAAAACCACTAGTGGTTACTTCTAATTATATAGATTTATTTTGATATAATGGGTTTATTTTACAATGCATAACATTAATGAGTTAAAAATGAAATTTTAAATACACCTAATATTTTAAGAGAGTTAATTTTTGAAAACTGATTGCGTTCTTGAAACCAGAGTGAAATCTAGTTTAAAATGTTGGGTCACAACACCACCTAAAAATTAAAAAGATTGTTTCCGATTAAGGCGGATCTAAGATGGTGGCCGAAAATGGCCACCCGCTCAGAACGAAGCATCATACTTATCATCCAATAATATTAAGGGGAGCGTCTTTGATTGATTTATCAAAAAAATGAAAAATAGTTAGGGGGGTATTTAAAACTCACCCTGTATATATTTTGTAAGAACTCTTTTAAGAATTTCTTTATTGTAGCCCTAAACGACTTTCACATACTGTCCCTACATTTTCCACATACTGTAAGAGCCTGTATTGTTTACAGGGGCGAGGACGCCATGACGGCCGCAACGCAGGCCCTCAAGGGGGCGCCAGGTACTGTCTCAAGCTACGGCGCTGTAGAACACGTGCCCCTGCTACCCGGTACTGTAAACTTGCCTCCTATCTACTACTGCATCCCGCACGCTGGTTCACTATACTAACAAAGACATCCGAGACAGGGCCGGATTTACGCTCAGGTGGTGCGGGCTCCGCCGCAGGAAAATAATTTTTTATTTACTGAAATCCGGGTCTGATCTAATTCATCTCCTAAGCTAGACCCCTCACTTCTCAACGCAGTGTTAAAGTCACTCTGTAATAGCTGTAAATCAATTATATTTCATTTATGAAACTGTATTTATTAAATTTCATCGTATGTAAAGTGAAGTTTAAAGTCAATTAGATTTGTATCATATATTATGCTTTGCAGCATAATATTTTGCAATCCTTACATTCATTGTTACATAGTGTTAATCGCCTTGATTTTTTGGGCCGTATATCCTACCATATTAATTTCTAGTAAGTGTGCGATCCCATAACTCCATTTTTTACTAGGGTGTCTTCTATTTTGTGAATTAAAATGTCATTAAAAGTTATGTAGGCTATGTGTTCTAAGCTATGAGCTTAGACTAGGGAGAAGCTATGATTATTTAAATAGCTAATATAGGATATAAGTTATAGGTCTATAACTGATGGTACCTATAATATTAATGCGCCTGCTTCGTACGGGTCAAACTCTATTCGTTCATACAATATTATTGGCACTTTGACTTTGAGGTTTATCTGCTTCCTTCTCTAATTAATACTATTTTTAAGTCTTTAATTTTATGATTCGTTTCATAAAATTAAATGAAGATCCGGACCGAAGATTCGGTTCACGACCTCCAAAACTTCGGAAGCATGGGTGGAGCAAGAGGGGGTAACAAGGACGAAAGCACTATGTTTTAATAGCATTCGTATTATTTTTGCAAAGTTTCAACCCAATAGGGTCTGTATTTTTATATGTATTCAATTTTTTCCAAAATAAAAATATAAAAATTTAGTCTTGTTAGACGGTTGACAAGATGTTAATAAAAACAAATTTTTCAAATCATCGTACTCTCTTTTTAGGTCATCACCCTTTCATTTCATTTCATTACAATCGGTAGAACAACACCTAATTAAGGATAGAGAACAATTAAAACTTTTAATGAATAATAGCTTTCATATAGTATACATTTAATGTGATGTATTTTTTAGGATAAGAAATTTCTAAACGTCTGTAGGTAACCTTCATTCAAACAGCTGGTTGTCGTCTGCAACCACCCTTTCCCGCTCATGTTTTCCGCCCTCGATCTCTCTCTGTTTACCACCCCAGCATCCAGGATCCTGCATCTTTTCTTTATTATTTCAGCTTGAGCTGTTGTAGTGTAAAATACAATGATTGAAAAATGTCCCAGTTTCGGTGTGATTCCTTTTTTTAATTTAATGGACATGAATTAAAGTTTATAATGTATTTTTTGTTATTACTTTAGCTCTTAAGCTGCGAATGATGGGCTGTTTTAATGGCTTAATATCATAAAAATGACAAGTAAGTACCTTATATATTTAAGCAACTAAAATGATAATATACTGCTCTAAAAAACCCTTCTTGAAGCCTATAAATAAACTCTAGTTCCCTGGTAATAATGCAAATCATTAAGTGAGTGATCATTAAATTAGGCCTAGGTGATTAACATTTTGTAATTTAACCCTAGAAAGGTATCGTTATTTAAATATTCACTAAAGGTATCGGTACGTAAATTTTACTCTGTGGTCAAAAATTAAAATATGTTTGATGAAATATTTATTTTTTTAAAAAGGAGGCACCCAAATACAAGAAAACGATAATATTATTTAAGACTTACTATATAAATTTACATTATGGCTTTAGCTCCTAGGTAATAAGCTCCATAAGAGTCCATTGAAAAGCACATTTTACTCTTATAGGTATCGTACGTGAATTTGACGTATTTTTTCAATTAAATTTGGAAATACATTAAGAACAGCCATTATACTGTCAAATTAAATCAAACCTATAGCGCGAAAAGCACTGCTGACGGTACAGGGCTTAAGGTCATTTGGTTGCAAAATTGGACAAAAAACACTCCCGCACTTGTTTAAATTACGTACATTACCTTTCGATGGTTAATATAACAATAACATAATTCTAACAATTACAATAGGCCTAGTAATTTTGTATAAACTTTTGAACACCTTATTCCTTGGGTATTTAACCTGTTGTTTTTGGTTGTTATGTTAAACTTAATCACTCTAAGACTCATCACTTTAAAAATCAGATAGATAAAAATACTAATATAGATAATTTTGACAGCTATGCTATTCCAGTTCTAGAATACTGTTCCATTCTTATTGTTTTGAGATTTTATATTCTGGTAGTTACCATGTTAATGTGACCGCAGTATGCTTGTATATTAAAATTTAACTTTTCCTCTACTACAGGTTGATATATAATTTAAGTTGCTGTTAAGGTAATTTAATTTGAACTAATACTTCATTAGATTATAAAACTAATTTTATTTAACATTAGCCTTTATAAATTAAGGTGTTTAAAACGTTGAGATACCTTACAAAAACTCTAGTTATTAGGTATCGGCTTTCGTTTGATAAAGCTTGTTGATATTTTCTGTAATGGCTCAGGCATTTTCTTAATTTGTATTCAAAATGTTTTAGATTCAATATTGTTTACAATAAACTAAATTGACCTAGGATTTACACTCTTGATCTGTTATGTATTCAGTTTCAAAAAAACAATATTGTTTTTACCATGAAACTGAAATGGTAAAGATGAATCCAACTCCACATGGCTTATTGTATGAATATATTTTAATCAAACATCCACCATATTATGCTGTTATAGGTCTAAAAAAATATTCTATTGTATAGCAACCAATTGATCTGGATCAATCATTAAACTTATGTAACTTTTATAGAAAGCACTAAATAATCATTAGGCTAAGTTATAAAAACTAACTTTTATTTAATTAACTTATCTCTTGTGATGTATCAATTTGTATATATAAATGTTACAAGTCTTTTGTTCTCGCTCAAAAAAAGCTAGGCTATTTTGTTATCTGTGGATGAGATGTGGAAGTTGTTTGTTTATTTTGGTACTGGTAACAGCACGACTGATTACTTTATAAACTAGTTTGAAGCATTTGGAGATCAATATCGCTATTCGGTATCGGTTCTTAACTTAATGAAGAATAACCAAACAACGACTTTATTTACGTTTTATAGTCTCAGGCTTAAGTCTTACCACTTACCATGAGACCTTTCATGGTAGCTTCTTTAGTGTGGAAATAATTTGCTTAAAATTATTTTATTAAATCTTTTCCCACATGAATGGGCCTTAATTATTGCTTATCTTGGTTTTGAATAGATCTTCTAACTTAAATACAATTCCATTGAGGATAGGGTAATGATAATGTCGCAAAGCTGTATGAAAAATCTTCTTGGTCAGCAAATGTAACTTTTTCCGTTACTTGCTGTGCTGTGTTTTGTACTTTAATTGTTGTTCCATTTTCTTTTTTTCTAGTATTTTTCATTGAATTGCTTTTCATGTGCTGTTTTTCATTTTTATTTTGATCCTCATCTAACCTCATTTCTTATTTCATTCTTCATTGTAAAAGTAACTTGTTAAACTACTTTATAAAAAAAGTAAACTCAACGGTTGTTAATATCATTGATTTTGCTATACCTTTTTTTTATGTCTTGCAGGATTTTTCCACCGATGAGTTCATACTACCCTACCCAATTTCAGAATGGTGTTGAATTTTGTAGACAGACCCTTCGAAAACAAAAGGCATTGGATTTGTCAATTAACAAAGATTGATTTCAAAAGGAGATCCATGCAACTTTAAATGTTTTCTAGTCAGTGTTTAGCTAGGGCAAGGTCTGTTATGTGCCAAATTTCACATTTTCTTTGCCAGCTGGGTGTTTGCCTGAGTCTTACTTGACAGTCTGCCCAGGTCAGTGGCCTTGTCTCAGCTTGCGATGGCATTGTGCTCATATCTTCTCTTGACTTTTTTTGCTCGTTTTACTATTTCAACAACCTGCTGACTGTCTCTTAAAACTCTTAAAAATTATTTTAATATTTATTAATTTTCAAGAGACTATGATATGTGCTTAGAGCAACTAGGATAATTCCCTTTTGCACAAAAACCTGTCACAGAAAATAACATGCAATAATCTTTGTATTTAGAATATTATTATTCAGAACATTGTTCATTAGCCAAATTTGGTGTATTTGAACTCCATGATTTAAAGACTGGCAGATAACAATTTTATATTTTAGTTAAATAAAATACAGGTTTACACACCTTCAGTCTCCAGTCCTTATTAATGTAGATTTCCTACACATGTTTCAGAACTTGTAGTTCCATCATTGAGGAATGACCACAAAATTGTCTTCTTAGTTGCTTGTCAAAGAATTAAAAAATTTAAAGTATACAAAACATATTAAAAAAAGCACATTACATTAGAACATGTCATTCATTAGAACATGTGCTGGCCAGCAACAGAATCTGCCCCGCTGTGAGTTGGTGTCTGTTGCTGGCCGGAACATGTCCTAATGGATAAGTGTAATATGTATTTTTTTAGTTTGTATACTTTAAATTTTTAAATATTTGACAGGCAACTATAAAGACAATTTTGTGATCATTCCGCCATGATAGAACTACAAGTTTTGAAACATATGTAGGAATTCTTCATTAATAAGGACTGGACACTGAAGGTATGCAAAGCTGTATTTTATTTGTCAAATCCCAGTTCTAGAGGCAAACATCCACGAATAAATTTATATTTTAACTGTGTCCTTTGCATTAGCATATAATCTATCTATATATTATTAATACACTACATGGAAACTTTGTTAACGATAAGGCTTTTTTATTTTAAGACTTACTTCCACATATTATACATCAAAACACATGTCTCTATGTGCAGATTCCTGAAGCGTCTTTTTAGATTTTTAATTTAGGCAATCTAACTCGAAAAAAGTGTGAAAAACTGATTAGAAAATAATGTGTATTTTGACAGAAGTGAAAATGTAAACAAATAAACATCTGATCAGCTGTCTGGGATTCAAAATAACCTAAATAGATCACAGACCAAGAAAAAAAAATAGATATCAAAGTAGTTTAAGACTCAGCCCAGCTTTTTTTTTTAATTTGAATAAGGAACAAGACGACGAAAATTTGTTGTGATCGGACACTGTTATTCTTTCAAACATGCTAAGAACTAGTTGACGAAGAATTTTTATAGCGGTCGGATACGGCGGGGCAATGTATGGAAAGATGTTCGCACACGGCGGGACAACATACGGGAAGGTGTGCAAACAGAATCTTCATACGCAGAGCTGGAACAGTTAGTGGAAAATTACACTGACAAAATCGCACAAACAAATCCAAGGATTCAGCAGCATTCACTTACAATGTACGGGAAGGTGTGCAAACAGAATCTTCATACGCGGAGCGGGAACAATTAGTGGAAAATTATATTGCAAAGTTGCACTAACATATCTAAGGCTTCAGCAGCATTCACTTACTGGGATGGCATTACCATGTCAGAAATGTGGCGCGCTACATTTTCTAGGAGAAAAAAGAGGAAGAGACAAAGGATTTTCATACAGCTGCCATAAGGGAAAATTAAATCTACTTACATCTCGACAAAGCGATTATATTCAAAGCCTTATTACTGGTACCGATAGACTGAGCAGAAACTACAAAGAAAGCATTAATTCCAAGAACTCTGTGCTCACAACGGTAAGCAAAAGAGCAATTAAATTGACGAAAACAATGGCGGAGGGGTTTTCATGTATAAAGTGTATGCATGCAACAATTTATCACTCAATTATAGCACCTTACAACCGTGAGGAGAACATTCGTTACATGCTCTGTATCTATGACGGACGTCAAAATTGGTGATCAAGAAAGAATGCTAATCAAAGCCAACGGGCAATGAACTCATGCACAGCTTGACTGAACATTTGGTTATAGTTAATCCTTAAGCGCAAATTTTCGACGTGAAGAGTTGCGTTCTGAAAAATACTCCTGATGAGCAGCGTACACAACGCGGAATGCACGTCAGAGATCGAAAAGAATATTAGCGGCGATACAACGATATAACTTCTAATGATGTTGCTATTATTTTTAGAGCAAACGATAGCGAACCACCAAGTGTGAGCGTGACTTAATTATTTACGCGAAAGATATGCCACTTAGAAGAGTACATATTCTTCAATTTTGCCTCGACCCAATGGCTGACCTGTTGCTTTTTCCATAATTTCAATTTGAAGGAAGTGCACAACGAACATCACTTACAATGCTGCAATACGTATCCTAATGAGTGGCTATTAGAGACACTTTTAGCACACTACATCGTTCTGAAAACCTATTTTTACAGTAGATTGACGACATATGTGCACATAGAAGGCAGCCGATCATTTATATTTGAATTAAATCATGCGCATTCGCAAGGGTTCACCCATTTCAAATTATATTAAGTCATTTACCACTACTTCAGGCTGTGAGTGATTAAGTATTTCTTAATCAGGGATTGCATGAACTTTTCTTTTTAGGTGATCCCATGGTTCTTACAAATAATTTGTTACAATTATATGATCTTAATATTGGCCATAATTATAAGTAGGTTCCTAAAAAAATAGATCCTGGTATTTATTGGTGGATCGATGATTGCAAGTCTTGCTTAGGGTTTTAGTAAAAATTGCCTTTCCCTTAACACCCACTTTGGTGCAAGGGTAAATGGTCATGTTTTGGCTTTACTTATGATTACAACACATGAAAAATCTTTGCTTTAAAATAGTTCTTTGTTGTTTGATAAATAGACTTAAATCAACCAATGTAGAATTTATTTTTCATATTGGTTTAAAGTTATAAAAATTGTATAATCTAACAACTAATAAACAATTGTATAAACTACAAACTAAATACAAGAAATAAAATAAAATAACATACAAGGTTTAATATACTTCCAGAATACATTATTAAACAGTACAGTACACTCTCGATTATCCGAGACTCCGGGTTATCTGAGGCAGCTCTAAGCTTAAAAATATGTTTTTATTTTCGTACTAAGCATTATGATAATGCGTGAAACAAGTGTCTTTATTGTAAGTTCTATGATTTGCAACTCTAAAGGACTTTTAATTGTCATATTTATTGGTAAATACTATATCTAATAAAACATTTTGAAGTGTCTTATTACAGCCAAACCTCAAAACACATGTAAACTCCGTATTATCCGAGGTTCGTGTTATGTGAGGTAGCCTCGGTCCCGGAGACCTCAGATAATCAGGAGTGTACTGTATTAAGGAAAAGTATTTTTGTGCTGTAATTTAAAATATTCCATAAATGAAATTTTAATTGTACAAAAAGGCTTTAAAATGTTTAAATTCTTGTAAAATATTGCATATACCTAGGCCTACATAAAAAATTTAAGGCAGTATTGAATTTTGTCTCTTAATCTCATAGAACATAATAATACCTACCTCTTTTATATCTTCCTTAAAAGGAATATAACTATGAAGTGTTTTATTAATTTTGCAAAGATTTGTTCACGTGACTTGAAGAGCAGCAATTGCTGCGCTGGTATATCACATACTTGAGAGGAGATTTATTTTAATCTTTGAACTAGTATCTCTGAATACAACCTTTTCTTTGTATCAAACTGGCTCAGTTATTGAGTCTGCCTCGTAAACAACTGAAGAAGTGTGTAGCAAGGCTGTAAAGTTCCAGAGGTATATATCTAGTAGTATATATTTTGTGTCTAATAAGTGGGCAAAACATGTTCTTTCTTTATTATTTGACTTAATTCTTTTCTTATTTGGTTTAATGCAAAATTCCCTTGGTCAGTTGGTTTACAATTATGTAAAAGAATTTATTGTCTCCCACTTAAATCATCAGTTTTGTTGTCAGTGCCTGATGATGAATTGAAACAAAGCTGTACAAAATTCTTTAAACTTGAAAAATTAGGCATAGGCATATTTCATGATTGCATGATTGACTTATCAAACTTTTGTCAATTTTTTGATTTGATTTCCAAGAATTTTTAAATTTATAAGTTTAAGAATGTGTTTTATTTATGCTTACCTCGTGCTAAGCTCATTTCGGTCATTATGGCGTTAATAAAATGGGTTCAAGAGTGCAAAAGTGTGGCGCGCAAAGTTGGGGGGTCGGAGGTATTGAGCAGAGAATATATTTTGTCACTCTGTGCTCACTGGTAGGAGGGCGGAATTATCTGGACAGCCCAGGGGTATTTCAACCATGTATTTCTTTAAAAGGAATAAAAAAAATACATGATCCTATAAGCCCATTAAGCCCAGGTATACCGGAAGGTGGGAACTGGGTCAAGTAATAAGTCAATGAAAAAAAAAGCCCAGGGGTGTCAAATTTTCAAATCTGCCCCTGGTAACTTTATCAAAAGGATAAAACTAACTTAAGCCATCATTTTAACAAAATCTTAGGAATATCTGTTGATTTGACCTGGTGTATACCTGAATTAGCTAATTTGAGTGAAATTCATAAATTTTAATAGTGTGCCCCATAGTAGGCTGACATGCGCCAAATGTGTTACACGCACGATTCGCAGATGACGCTCCAGACAGAGAAGGGGCGAATAATACACTGTAAGTTGTTGTAACTGCCGCTCAAGTACAACACACCTGGGTCTTCTAACTGGGCCTTCCGCTGTTTTTGGTGTGTTGACATCACCTTTATTTTTTCAGTGTGTATTTCTTTTACAAAAACTTTACACGTGTGCCACCGGTGGCCACTGTGTGTCTATATAACCCCTAAATACGAGTATGCCTACACTAATATAAAGCAAAGCTCCTAAAGTGCTCTAAATAATCACTGAATCAAATGGGAACAGTGTATCACCGGTGGTACAAGTCGGAATTTTGGATAGTTTGCTGTGCCTGGTGGCGCACGTCGGGATTATGGTTAGTACAAAAACTGACTGTTATATTATTTTTATATAATATGTAACAAATACTTGTGTATACCTCTCCAAGACCATACTTGCAGATTCATTATAGTGGAGAATGAATAAGATTAAAAAGAATAGACAAACTCACAACAACAATACTGAAAGAGAGGGTACTGTTTATAGAGATTTTCATAGAAAACTTGTAAACTTCTTCACTGTTCCTTTCTCTGACATCCGTCGGTCGTTGTGTTGCAGTGATGGGCGAACACACGCGAGTGTACCGGCGGCGCTGGGCCATCCTCGCACTGTTCGCGCTGTGCTCCTGCGCCAACGCCACCCACTGGATACAGTACTCCATCATCGCCAACGTCTGCATGTACTACTACGATGTCACCGCCATGTACATCAACTGGACCTCCATGATATTCATGGCTGTCTACATTCCGCTCGTCTTCCCCGCCTCTTGGATTTTGGAAAGAAAGGTTTGTGTTTGTTTTTGACGAGAGTAATATTGTGTGAACATGTGCTAAGGTTTTTCTCTTTCGATGAGTTGTTTGGAAAATAACTGGGAGAATCAATATATTTTTGAACAATGTCTTTTATCTATTCAATGATAATTTTTTATCTCATGTTGTCTTTTTTGATAATTTTTTATCTATTAAATAAAATTTAACATTAGTGGAGCTTCTTATGAAAGAATACTTTCTTGTCAAGATCTTGAGAGGAGTTGTATAATGAGTATTGGGAGGCCAAGTTTACTGAGGGCTGAGATCAAATAAAATCAACCTGAATAATTCTTCCGTTCTAGTTAAAAATGTCCATAACTATGACATTGACATGGGCACATTGATTGGCTGTAAGATGTAAACCTTATTTTTATCAGTCTTGTGACGATTCTTTGTGGCAAAAAATCCGTCACTAAAAGAAAATAATTTTCCCTTATGCTTGCGTTAGAATTTACATTGATAGAGTCTAAAAATATAATTCTGTCGTGTAAAAGTGGCAGATGGATCTTTATGATTTGTACATAAATAGAACACATGTAAAGTAGTAAAAACTAAAATAAAAATACTAATTTCTGTCACATTGAAGCATTAAATCAATATCAATAGTATAGTAGTATAATTTTAAAATTAAAAGAAAAACTATTACTGCACAATTTTAACTTCCTGAATCTGAACCATCCGGATCCCAGATTATTTGAACAAAACAGAAAAGTAGAATTATAGTGAAGTGTGTATAAAATATCAGTTTCGACTAAAATGCCATCATGTGCGCATGAATTTTCGATATAACCGTAACATAGTAAATTTGCAACGAACAAGCACTTTCAGATTATGTTCAACCTCCGAAATTCGGCAATTTAATCTCAAAACTGCTAAGATTTGACGTGAAGCATGACAGCCAGATCTATATTTTCATTTACTGCCGTGGTATTGATATGACATTGTTTGGAAGACAATGTCAATTGAGTGGCGGCAATATCGGAAACTAGAGTTCAGAATTGCTACTTTTATAATATATGCCCTGTAGTTCTGGCAACTTTAGTGGATTTTTAGTTACGTGCATCAAATTCCTTGGATCAATCTGGATGATCCAAGGTTTACTGGTTTTAACTGTCTTGTATCTTTTTAGTAAAGAAATTCAGAAATTTGTGGTATTGTAGTAGGTTTTTGAAAATGGTCTGTAGAAATTAAGAGAAATCTAACAAAACACAAAGAGCACTTTGATGCTTTGATTACACATGGTGTGCTTAACCGCTAGAAATCAATGCAAAATGCACACTAGGCCTGTATGATTTCTCTCCAACTTAATTTGTAAACATTGTTTATACCAATAGATGCTACTGTTAGTTAAGTAAGCTTCCTACTACTGTAGTGTATTTATCGTCGTGATTGACAAGCTTTAACTGGCAAGTAGAAGTTAAATTACTTCTAACATCGATTCATAATTAATTATTAAAGTTGGTGAGCCGACATGATGAGTGCCAAGCTGATGCAGAGAGGGGCTTTGCCAGTACAGCTGGCCATCCGACCGTTGGAACCTAGTCATACGGAAATAATTTTGACGGGCTGCTGATTGTGTTGTAGCCACTCTTGCTGGCCTTACGATTGCAACGGGTTAAAAACAGTAAAACATGAGATGACTATGTGTTAGTGTTTTACTTTAATGCAGTTTTTTTTCAGTAGTTATTTTTCATGTTGTATAACAGCTGTTATAATTCTCTAATTTTTTTTATTTGATTTTAAACTTTGAGGGCTCCCTAGGGGTTTCTTACACACTGACTTGAAGCTGCCCTCAAAAGGCACATCCACACATTAAGGGCTTTTAATCAACTAGTTAATCATTAATTTTGGCCCAGTTGTTTGGTCAAAATCTGCACAAAAATTACCTTATTCTTGTACTGCATGTTTTGCTAATTCAGACCACTACTCCTCGGTTACATTTACACAGTTATAAATGGTATCCAATGTTCTTTTGGTTTGTAAAATGCTGTAACAATGTGTTTTCACAAATAAAAAAAATCAGCATTTTTGGCACCAAGTACTACCTGGTTGACAGATTTTGATGTTTGGTTGAGAGTTGATGCCTGCAAATAGACTTGGACAGTGTGCCAATTATTTCAAATGTCAGGTCACATACGCCCACGACTGTTTCTACTCACGGTGTCCTACGTACATGATGTTGCAGGGTCTGCGGGTGGCGGTGATCCTCGGAGCGCTGCTGATGTGCGTCGGTGCCTGGGTGAAGGTCTTCTCTGCTCGGCCCGACAGGTTTGATCTGCCTGCAAATAGTTAATTACTAGATTTCCAGTATATTTTATTTTACCTTTTGAACCCTGGTAATGCAAGCACAAGTGACCCTCTGAATTTCCTTACAGTTAGATATTTTTAGGCAAAAAAATACTTCAAACTGAATAGCAGGTCTTTAGTGTAACACTAGACATCCAACAAAAAAGCTAAATCTACTATTTGTTCCAAAAGAATAATGCAGTGGAACCCCTTAAATCTGGCCTCATCTTTACCGCCGGTTTACCCTGCTGCTTCTCAAAATCCAAATATCAAAACATATTTCCCAAGTCTTACAGATGTGAATACTCCCTGAAACTTTTTCACGGTATCTCTCTGTTTTTGTGTACGTTGTATTATCTTTATTTTTGTTGTTGTACTGTGTATACTACTTAGTTGACCCTCTAAAACTTATTTGTTGCAACAAATAAATTATGTTAAAAATGAGGAAGAATGCCTACATAAAAACTGTTACAGATGTGTTTAGTAAAAATATTACAGCCTCTAAATAGTTGTTTGATTTTTATATAGTGCAGTATTAGGCCTCATTGTTTTGCTTCGTCATGTTCAAGTACAAGTGGTTAGTGTTTTGCAAGTGTCTAGTACAAGAGTTGTACTGGTTTTACTAGCATGTGTATTTTTAAAATAATACAAAAATGGCAAATACTTTGTTGCACCAATACAACTTAGAAACAACTATTACAATGCCATATAATTTGAACTGGCTACATTTTGACTGCAGTCTGTTTAAAAATCTGGGTCATAAGTTTTTACACGGTTTATATTTTTATTCATGAATAATAATAGCATAACCCCTAAGTATTTTGTTGACAGGTTTTGGCTGACATTCCTGGGTCAGACGCTGGTGGGTGTGGCTCAGATGTTCACTCTCGGGGTCCCGGCGCGACTGGCCGCCGTCTGGTTCCCCCAACACCAAGTCTCCACTGCCTGCGCCATTGGAGTGTTCGGCAACCAGGTTAGTAACGGGCTTTGGCTCAAAGTGGTTGCGAGTGTTAAACAAGCTGCAAAAGAAAATACGTATTCATAAGAATAATTAAAATTACAAAAACTAATAAAATAAGTAGTTTCTGCCATAGCAAAAGCTCAGCAAATAACCTAGTATCAACTGGTATAACACAGGTCTGCCTATTTACAATGTGACTTGCTATTTGACATTTCAGCTGGGCATTGCCATAGGGTTCCTGGTTCCGCCTGCTGTAGTGGATGACATTGAAGACAAAAAGCTTATCGGGGAACAGTTGCAGCTGCTGTACTTCGGCATGGCCCTGGCCCCCACCATCGTCCTCTTCCTCATCGTGCTATGTGAGAATTATTTGCTTACTTACAATGTGTTTTTGAATTACAACTTTTCCTACCGTCAAGGAATGTGTAACAAAATCTTGAGATATATAAATATAAAACATGAAGGAAAAGATTGAGAATTTAAGACAGCAATGTTTTGGATAAGCAACGTATGCTTTTTTTGTAGAGGGGAATTGGTAGTCTGGGTTGCCCCACCCCACAGGAAAATCCTGTGAAGGCACTTCAGCCATTATTTTGTCTTTTTGTACAGCTACTGGAAAGGAAAGGAAGCTTCCCTTAGATTATCCCTTAGACTCACAGCCTTTAGAAGATTAATACAAGGGTAGCAAAAGGAAAAAAGGAATTAGGTAGATGGAATAGATTTGGCCAAGCTTAGACTGGGTGGGCAAAGGTATACCTTTATCCAAGGGCCTCAAGGGATAAGGTGGCCCTCATATTGGCCCTCATCTTGGTCGTCAGTACACCCCTGCCCACCCTGCCGTCAAGCCCAGCCTCCCCTGGTGGGAACTGAAGTTGTTCACTGAAAGAGCGCTACAACACTGCCTCCAAAATCGTGACAACTTCCGTTACTGTACCCAGTATTGGTACCTAAACTAGCAAAAGCCAGTTAGGATCCCACTGGGGGTAACGTTTAAGTTACGCAGACAAATGTGGGAACAAATTAACGTGTTGGCTGTGGGAAAATCATTACATTGGTCTACAACAATGGGAATGTTACTCTTTCAAAAACATGCCAAAATGAAGCCAAATCACCAGAAACAGCTATTAAAAAACACTAACACAATTTGCGATGACATATCCTTGACCTTTTTTCACTTATACTGAAGACATGCAGGGAGGATGAGGGGAGATAGAGAGAAGAGATGAATTAATTTAATACGATAAATACATAACTCTGAGCTACCAAGGTTCAATCCCAGCGGCCATCATGAGCGTACCCTCTGGCTGGCCTATGAGACTATTGCCACTACGGTATCTCACTGTCTTTAGATCGCCAGTTGATGTTTTTTTATTTAAACAAATTTTTTAGGACACATACATTTTATAACCTTGTTGCTAAACCAGAGAAGAACATTGATGTTTGTATGACAATAACAATAAATTTTGTATGACTTCGGTTTCAACTGGCCACCGTAGATGGAATCCAGTTTATTGAATCAAACTTTGTGTTACAGTGGTTTGCTTACAGCAATTTGTTCAGTTATTTTGAGTACCCTTCAACATTTGTCTAGTTAAGACTGATATTTTTAGTATTAATACTTGATTTGTTTTGAGTGCTTTGGAGGCTTGAAAGGATTTGATAAATTTTACTTATCTATGAATTTAAGTTATTGATGTTTGAGCCATTGAAACTCAACAGCTACCTTATTGTCTTGATTAATTAGGTGTCAATAAATGTATGTTATTTTTAGTGTTTGAAGCACAACCACCAATACCCCCCAGTGTTGCTCAGCTGATCTCTCGCAAGAAGGAGAGAGAGGGAAAGAACAATAACTATCTCTCTTCTGTCAAACAACTGATCGGTAACTCTGACTTCTCACTTCTGCTGGTCAGTTTCGGCCTCAACATTGGAGTATTCTACGCTTATTCAACTTTGCTCAATCAGCAGCTTGTTGATTTTCCTGTAAGTATGTTTTTGAATGATTCAAACATAGTGTTATTTTTTGACCACCAACATAAAAATAATAAAAAATTCTGAATTAAAAAATCAAATTTTAAGTGACATTAAAAAAGCCTTTAATTTATTGTCTTAAGTTCTTGTTGGTGACGACACCTATTACTTGTGACTCTAGTGAGTTTTGTGAGACTTTGAAACAGACATTTTCTACTGGTGATAAGTAAAATCGAGCTTTTGGACATTTCAGAATCAGGAATGTTATCCCATCTTCAGGTAGAAAGAGACCCAGAGCTAACAAGAGCATTAACAAAGGCAAATCTACGTTAAATCAGGTATAATCGCATTATTAACCTGTTACAGGGTGTCCACATTCTGGAAAGTCAGGGATAATCATGGAAAGTCAGAGAAATAGATTTTGGTCAGGGAAAGTCAGGGAATTTGATGTTTGGTCAGGGAAAGAAGAAATTATGCTGAAAAATTACGATGGTAATTCGCATCAATGATGGATGTTTTCTATCTCTTGAGTTACCATTGTTTCACCGTTGTATGACTTTAATTGTAATTGGCATTCGTTTGATTTAAAATTACTAATAATCAAACAGTATAATCAGTGTTACTATTCAATGAACTATTTTTAATTGCTTCAACAAGAATTCCTTTTAAGTAAAGGTGTGCGGATATCCGAAAATTCGGATCAGATTCGGAGGGTTTTATAACTATCCGGTAAGACTGACTAGATATTCGACTCTATCGGATAGACTGCATATTTTGGGGTAAATTTTTAAGAAGGATCAAATTTTAAAGTTTGGAAAGTCTTCCAAACAAAACTAGTCACTGCCAACGAGAGTACAGTGTGAGAGAAAACATCGCAGAGCAAAAATGACACTTTGAAATGCGACGATTCGCGATTGCGGCTTGAACAACGCCTCAACACGATGTGATTATGTAGTGGTATGCATCAAGCGATGTATTTCGGTTGCTGATATTGCGACTCGTGATAAGATCGAGATCGTTGTATACGATCAGAGTATTGCGCAATACCCGACGCGATAACGAACATCCTAAGACAAATTCTTGTATTGTAGAATTAAATCAGTTAACAAATAATAGTACATCCTTTATTAGTTCTGTCACTGCGTGATCTCGATCTGTATCCGTTACTGACAAAACATCGATTGGTACGAGAGAGAATCGCAATCAAGACAAATCAGGGTTCGTCAATGACCGACAGTGTCCCCTCAGTCGTCTTCAAAATTGCCAAAACGAAATATCCCGTTAATACCCCATAAATAAATAGTCATGTTGATGTTTCATAGGACTATTTCAGGCCGTAAATATCTTAAGTGGCCTGTTGATACGACAAAATAAAAAGCCTACTAATTTTGGGCTGCCAAAGATTTGGCGAACCTGTTCATTTCATTGTTTGTCTTTCCATCTCACATCGTGTTTGAATGTTGTTGTCTGCTTAAAAGCTGAATTAACTCAAGAATGTCTTTCTTTCAATTGTATTAAGTTAAATTATTTATCAACTAAGCAATTACCTACCTAGAAATACAAAGTTGAATGATCAAAATTAAGTTTTTATTTTGTTGAAATATTAATCTTGGACGAATTAAGCCGAGCCATATTTCCAATACGTGATTAAAATGGACTTTCTTAGATAACAGTAAAATGCTGAATTGACAACGTACGCCTGTGATAATAATTAGTGAGTTTGTTTGTTGTTTATTTTCTAATACAAACAGACTTTTATTTGTTCTTATTAAATGACAAAGCTTTAATACTGAAACCTACAACATTTGAAACTCATCTTGAAATTATAGTATTATTTTGTAGTGAATCAAAATCTTGGTTGTCAGGCATTAATGCATGAATAAAAATGTAGAGCTTTCTTGAAATGTGAAGAGATTGGTGAATCAAGTTTTATATTTAATTCTTTTGTCTTATCACTTAGGCCTAGTCACTGATCAAATAATTTATTTATTTATGAAAAGGAAAAGAACAAAAAATACAGAGGCATAAACAACAACAAATTTTAGATTGCATTGAAAAATGAATTTTTAAGTAACCCAATTCTGAAATTTATTTAGGTCTAATAACCTTGTTGAATTAAATACTAACAATGCTTAAGGGGAATCAATAAATTTCCAAATTATTAACAGATAATTAGTTGTACCTTTGCATACTTAATTGACATTTGGCCTGCATTGAAAACAATATCTGAACAATCAACAACACAGGGCTATCAAGGCAAACCTTACCTTACACATTAGGATAATATGGTAGTTCCTTGCAATTTCCTTAGGCTTATGAGAAAACCTAAATCTGCTCATTACGCCGTGCCGTAAATATCCGAATCCGGTACCATCCGATCCGAACCTGTTGTTATCCGATCCGAAACCGATCCGAACATAAGCTATCCAATCCGAATCCGATCCGATCCAAAAATTCACTATCTGCACACCTCTACTTTTAAGTCACAACATCTTGACTTATTCTAGATCTAGAAAATTTTGTAATATTGATAATATTTCTAAACATTCTCAAGAGTAAATTGTAATAAATTATATTGAAAACTTACTTTAAATAAATATAAAATAAATAAATATAGTTAATCAAGGAAGGAAAAAGGAAGTGGGGGAGTAATAGGCCAGCTATGGGAAGGAGGAAGCTCGGTTTTCTTTTTTCTTCCCCTGTTTTTGATGTTTATTTCAAATTATTCTGACTAGCTGTGTGTCCATCCTTAACAAGGGATATTCAAGCCTAAATTAAATTTAAATTCTATGTAACAGTAACACATGTTTTTAAATAAGAAGACAAATATTCCCGTCGCAGCAGACCTGCGTACTCAGCGAATTTCCATAGGACTTATTTTGTTTATGTGAGCATTCAACTTATTTGAAGAAAAGTATTATTTGAATACGTTAAGTAAATAATATAAAAAAACGTATATTTAATCATTCATGAGCTTTAAACATGAGGAAAATTAACAAAGACACCACATTGGTTTTCATTGGTGTAATACATTCACTTTTGTATTTTATATAATTCTTAGTCTTTTAATTTTTAATAACTGTAATCTTGTTATAATATATCAATGTCAACAAACATATAATCAATGAACTCCAAACAAACAGATAACTTAATCTCATGAAAAAATTAAATTCAATCATATGGTCAGTTTTACAGTAATTAAAACATCCCTGTTGCAACAGACCTATATCTCCAGCCAATTTCAATAAAACATATTATCAATCCTCTACATTGTAATCATACCATATATTATGCTACATTTTCAGGCAGTTTAGAACAAGACATCCCTCCCCTCCAAATGCTCATACTTTCTTTATTAAATTTAAAAATAATTTGAATTTTTTTGATATAGTATATATTTTCTACAAGATCTTGATCAATGAACTCTAACTATTCAAAATAAACATAGATAAAATTTTCATCACCTGAATATTTAATCATATGTTCAGAATTGTATTTTTTTAAAACATCTTAAATCATCTTTTTTAAAACTTTTTGGAGGGAAAAATTAAAAATGATATTGGACAACATACTGTGTTTAGCACATCCAATATTATCCAATATCTAAGCAACGGATTGACGTAGAATAATAATTCAAAATGCTAAATTGTTTGTTTTTTTAAGCTGAATTCAATTTTGACAATTCAGTTTAAAAATAATTAGTAAAAAGGTGTTAAATCTTGAAAATAAATTTTATTTTGTCAAAAAAACCTTCTTCGAGTAAACCAATCTTGCTGGTTTTCGAACTCGAAATCATGAATTACGCTTTACACGTTTGTTCCAAATTTCATCAAGATTGGACCTTTTTTACAAAAGTTATCGCACCTACGGACAGGTATATATATATATATATATACATATATATGAAAATGAACAAACGGTGTTTTTGGGGTCTAGGGACCTCAAAATGAAAAAATAACATGGTCCCGGGGTTAACTCTCACCATGCCGCCTACGATAATAGCTACTACCCTATAGGGGAAATTCGCTAACAAAAATATAAACGTAATCTCTAACAATGGGAATGAAACAGCTGTGTATGTACTTTATTGATCAGCGAAGCTAACTGCCATACTTGCTATATTGAAAATCTAAACAAGAATCGTTCATTAGAAATACATGGGAAAATTAAGACCTCCTTATTCTTGATCCATTGTTAGTTACAAAAATCGAAGTAGCTTACATCGTTCTGAAGTGTGCATTAACAACCGAAAACAGGTTATTCAAAGTCAAATCACCCGGAATTTTATATTTTTTCAAACAGGGAAATTGTACTTTTGTTTGGATCTTATATAGTGTTCATACAATGAAATAGAAAAAAAACCTCAGTGATAAAGTGTTTTTTTCATTATAACATGTAAAAACTTATAGTATTGTTTAGAATGTTTGCCAAAAACTCTTGGTAAACAGTTCATGAGTCAGGGAAATCAGTAGCCTGTGGTCAGGGAAGGTCAGGGAAAGTCAGGGAAAATTATCATGAAATCTTTTAACTGTTTGATACCTCACTAATTCATAATAATTAATTTGGGTTTTAGATCTTTAAGCTAATCCTGGAATGTTAAGAAACTCAGTATGGAGGTTTTGCTTGAAATTGCTTACTGGAACAGAATTACTCTGGAATACCTCAATAGAGCGCCAGTTGAATTGTTTAGGGGTGAAGATTTTTTATGTCCTAAATTGTATTTTTTAAGTTTGTAAATATAAGTTTTTGTATTTGCAGGAAGGGTTTGAGAACGCAGGCAGAGTGGGACTGACCCTGATTCTGGGGGGAGTGGTGGGCTCTGTAGTGTGGGGCATTGTGCTGGACAAGACACACATGTACAAGTAAGTTGGCTTAATTCAAACAATTATTTTAATACATTCGCTGCGGCCAGAAACATATGGTGATCGGCGGGCTCGAAAGATTATATAGCACTGTGTCTGTGTGAATTTCCTTAGTTTTGCTTTGTACCTCTGGGTGGTTGGGAAATATTTTTTCCCTTTTTTTTAACTGTTTTGCTTGTACCCTGATTAGGATGGTACTAAATTTTCTCATGATTTACCCATCAAAAGAAGCTTCCTATGCACATATTGGTAAATCAAATCGTTTTGCCCCCAATGGTAAAACTGATGGCCTGAATTGTCTGAGTGGTGCTGCTTCCTACTGGTGACTGGTGAAACTTTGTCAAACTTTGTACCGAAGTATTTTTTTTAATTTATCTCAATTTACACTTTGCTTTGAAGCATTACAAAGTTGCTTTTATCCATGAGGCTGAAATTTCAATTGTTTGCTGCATGTTACCAAGCTTTGCATTGGTTGCCCTTGTTGGCTTTTCCATGGTTTTTTTAAAGTTTTTTACTATTATCCTTGTAGAAGAAAGTAAACAAGCTAAACAACTAAAACAAGGCAAATGAAATATTAACCCCTATGGAGCTTTTTCCAGCTTTGTAGGCTTATTTTCTCTAAATAAAAAAAGTCATACTCTAATTCAACAAAAAAGTATCTTATTGACAAATCTTTGATTTCTGCCCCTGATAACCTCCTGTTAAGATGGTTCAATTGATAAATTTTATAAATATATTCACCCTATTGTGTTTGTTGAATATATTAAGAAAATGTCAAGGTGTCAACAAAAATTTTTTGGATATTAACTATTCCAACCAAAGCTACAATGCTACAGAAGTAAAAAATACCAAAATAATATGTCTAGAATGCCCATTTTTCATACATCATTCACAGGGAAACAGTTAAATCTACAGTACCCTTATTTTATAATTATTTATGATTAATGATTGCCTTCAACCTAACAGCAAGGAAATGTAAAAATAAAAAACAAATTTTGGTAGTGCTGGAAAATAATTTTGTCCTGATTGTAAGTGTTAAAGGCTTGAGAATCATGTAATTTTAAAGACCAGTGAATACCGTACAATTTTCTAAAAAATTAAACTTTAATCTTAAACATTTTTTCCTTGGAAGATGCACCAATAGACTGAACACTACATCTGCATAATTCAGTTCGGCAACATGCATTCAACCAAAGAATTCTACCAGAACATTCGTACCATATATCCCAGTCACATGCACCGATAAAAAGTTGAGAAAATATAAAAAAAATCACAAGACAGCCCTGCCACCTGGCGGTATTTTCTGTCTCTAAGCATCAGAGTTGTATGAAAAATTAAAAAAGAACCATATTGAAATCTATAGTGAATTATATTTGCACTTTACCTTATAATTGGCTAGGCAATGTAATTATCTGTATCTGTGAATTATCATCATCCTATCGTAAGTATGGTTAGTGATAGGGAATCAGGAAAATATTCATTATAAAATTAATACAAATAAAAGTAGGAATCCTAAATATTCAGTAAAAATATTTTAATTTTTGCAGTAAATTTATTTTTTTATTCTCATAACTTGTTTATAAACATTTTTATTTTTTTCAGAGAGACGACAGTAGGCATTTACGTCATGGCTGTGATAGGAATGCTGGGTTACACGTTTGCTCTACAATCACAAAACCTTTCCCTGGTCTACTTTACCTCAGCATTTCTTGGGTAAGAAATAACATTTGTTGTTTGAAAATTTTTTTTATTTTTCAAATTTCAAGCCAAATATAAGTTGACTGATTGTGTACAGTTTCTCAAAAACTATAATGGTGTAATCCATGAAACCTGGCTCAAATTGTAGTCTAGATGTCATTTATGCAAACAAGCTGTTATAGACTGTATTCGATATCATTATTCATACGGCTAGCAACGATTAAAGTTCATACTAATTGATTATTCATACTAGCAACGATTAAAATATAAAACATATAAGTTTATTTAGGAATGGTTCAGATTGTAAGTGTCTAATTTCTGAATAAAGAATTTCTTATTCATTTCTTCTGCATATTAATATGTTCGTAAGATATTACATTTGCACAGTTTGTAACCCCGGACTAGGGTAATATTTTTTTAAATCAATTTCTTTTTTTTGAGAGAGGGCCATTGCTTTACTTGACCATGGTTTTGCAACACAGCTAAATTAGCTTATTGTGCACCCTCAGACAAAAGTCCTCACTCTCTGTCAAATCCCAGATCCTTAACAAACCTTGAGATACTCTTGACGATGGTTACCTGTACTAGGGTAGTATGAGAAACTTCTAATTTTGTTTATTTCTGCGATCATAGAAAAATGGCAAGCATAGGCCGACTGAACAAATTCGACCTGAACGAAGAGGACATGGGTGTGCTGATTTGGACCATTCCCGATCAAAATGTTAAAAATGCTACTAGCATAGAAACACACAAAATAAAAATAAAATATATGAGGCACTCATCACCTAAGTTTCTGAAACCGAAGAAGGCACTTCTTCTTGCCATCTTCATTATTCCAATATGCTGTGCTTCGCAGTCTTGATAGAGCTGCCATAAGGCACTCTTGAGGCATTCATAGACACTCTGGAGACTTTTCCTGAAATGAAATCGCCCAGTGATCAAGGTTACTCGCTTGACCTGACACCTCCACAAGCTCAGCAGCCAACAGGTGAAAAGATCAGAGGTTCAGGATGCTGATTTTTGCTTACTGGTTGACCAGGGAAGTTGCACCATTGATATTGGTGTCATTCCTTGCACCAGTTGTCAATGATACTGGACAGCACTGTGGTTTTTTACTGTGACAGATTTGGTGTTGCCACAGCATGGCTCAGTGACATAAATTGACATTTTTCACTACTGCTTTTGGAAGTTAAACTGCTCTTGTTTATCCTTCAGAATGAATAATCTTTCACCTGTTTATGATATGAAAACTATTACATATTAAAGTACATTCTTTCATCCGATCTGTCAGGTTCTTCATGAACGGCTACCTGACGGTGGGGTACGAGTTCGGAGCGGAGCTGACGTTCCCGCACGCGGAGACGACGTCGTCGGGGCTGCTGAATGCCGTGGGTGAGCTGTTCGGCGTGGTGGCAGTCCTGGCGGCGGGAGTAGTGCTGGAGACCTACGGCCCCTGGTACACCAACCTCTCCCTCACGGCAGTACTGGCCGCCGGGCTGGTCACTCTCGCGCCCATCTCTCGCGACAGGTAATACTTAGTTTTTACGGTCCTAATGTTTCCTGTGACATTTTTAAATTTAGAATTGTCTATGTTGTAAAAAGGTGTCTAATTAATAGACTTTTATTCTGTGCAATATCCCTATAAACCTTGCTCTTGACCATAGACAGCTTTCTAATTGGTTTAGACTAGTACAGTACACTCCCGATTATCTGAGGTCATCCGGACCGAGCCCGCCTCTGATACTGAAAATCTCTGATAATACGGAGGTTGCTTATATTTTGAGGTTAGAGTGTAACAAGAATACAATAGTGGATGTAATGCCGGTAAAATAGTTAGGTCAGTAAAGAATTTATAGTAAAGAATTATTTAAATGCAGTCCCTTAATCTAAAAATAACAACCAGTTTCAAAATACACTTCGTCAAGAAAAATCGTCATTTGTCATATAACACCTGTTTGTATTCGTACAAACGTTTGTTTGTGGTGGGAGTTCACTTGTCATATTGGAATTTGGCTAGGGTAAATCCCTGCCAATACGAACGTGGTGGTGTACTGGTGCAATCGGCGATCGGTTTGACTCGTTTTTGCATCACTCTCACAAGGCCTCCTGTGACAAGGCCTCCTGTGGCCGAATGTTCGGGCAAGTCAAATTCGCCATTGTTCCACAATAGTCTGCCTTACAACCAGTAGACGATTCGGTCAGTTCGTCTACTTGTGATTTTGGTTCAAGACACAAAATTAAGGTTATTATGGAGTATTTGTATCATAAAATAATACTTTGATTGTTTATTTAAACTTGAATAAATCAATAAATTGATAATTGTATATTTACTTTACAAAAAATACATTTTAATCATGTTATTACAGTAGAACCCCTGATATCCGGCCACAACGGGACAAAGCCCAGGCCGGATAACGATTTGGCTGTATAATCCAACCTATTATAAAAACGATAAGTTATGCCTAAATAATAGTAAGTAGCTAATGAATCAAGCCCAAAGTAGAGCTTTAAATGTTTTTTAGGTTATTTAAAAATACATTTTAATAAGCCCAACACATCACTTGAGCACTAACTGATCTCGTTTCACCCATGGTTTTGAATTAATTTCAAAGTAAATCATTTCCCTGATCAGTATTATTCGCTACCACCACAGCTTTCATCGCTATTTGTATGCGTGCCATACTATGAGACTTGACAAAACAAAACAATAACCTCACTTACTGGAATGACTCACTGGATACATATTAAACAACAGTTTAGAGTTAACAAGCTCATCTGAGTATTGTACACATTGCAGTACACAGTAATGGCTCAAGTTCACTATTGCCGAATCAGGGCCGATCCAAATTGTTGAAACGTTCGGTGAGCAATTTGCCGCGTTAGGCTTTATGAGAGTGATGTAGGACGAGTCACGCCGATCGTTCCAGTACACGCTTGCATTCACCGGTATCATTCTGTTTGTTGGTAGTAAACTGAAGATAAACAAATATAGATAATACAGCATAAACAAATTAGAGAGATATCCAAGAGAGAATCAGAGGGAAATGCATCTGTAAGCCGTAAGCGTAGGAAATATGTTTTGACATAGGCTTCTGAGAACCGACCAGATAAACCGAGGACCGGTAATACCGAGGCTGGATATGAGGGGCTCTACTGTAATATGTTCCCTCTGAAAATAAAAAGCATACATTTTAGTTTAAAATGACCTTGGATAACCCGGAGTCTCGGATAACCGGGGCTTGGATGATCGGGAGGGTACTGTATAGAGGTTAACAACGAATTGTGAATAAAAGCCGTCATTATATCGGAAAAATCGGGTTGCTTATCCAGAATAACCTGTTTCCTATCTCCTTCGTTCCTCTTTGTCATTTCCAGCTGACTTTGATACCCAGGGCTCCTGGGTGGCAGTCCTTGCCTGGGGACTCATCGTATTATAGGATGAGTCATCTCTCTCACCTATGCCCAACGGTTTGGTGATGAATGCCATTTAGATAAAGGAGCTATTCTATAAATAGAATTTTTTACTATCCATACCAAAAGGCACAGAGAACACAAAAAATATACCAAGAAGAGACAGGCGTACTTAGCTGGCAGTACTTTCAATCCTTCACAAACCAACATTAATGTCAGTGACAACTACTTTGGACTTGCAGAAGTTTATTACATGAATATTAATACAAGGATCATCATAGGTAGTTACAGATTATGGAACCCAGTTTTAGCTGTCAATTTTTTTCAAAATTTCAAGTCTTTGAATATTAGACTTAGAATCATCATTGAAAAGGAAACATAAACTGAAAGTTTCAGCTTTGAAGGCTGGTTTACAGTGATTGAGTAACTCGGATGATCTACTAATCCCGTTTAGTTTGCTAGCTGATTTGCCCATCACTCAACTTGCTCATCTGGCTCGACTGGTCGAGTTTACAGTCAAGTATCAACTTGCCTCTCTACTTGTCCTCTTGCTTGACCAATGGAAACCCGCCTTGTCTATTATGCAGGAGTGATGATTTTTCCTCTATAAAGTTATCATTTACATTTTTCTTTTACTTACTGTTAAAAATATTACAATTTGATTTCAGGTTGCAGAGGTTGGCAGCAAGTCGAGTACATCCTGAGGAAAGCACTATGAATGATTTACGAATCTAACTAAAATGTTATTAGGAATTTTATAAAAATTAATCAAAACAACCGCTAAGTTTCATATAACTTAGTGCTATATTATCTGTTTTGTAGGATTTTTTATTACTTAGTGTTTAAGATAATGTTATCTTTACCAGTTTGGAATTTTTATTGTTAGGTTGTGATAAAAATGTCGAGGGAGAATGTGAAAGGTTTAAATAAAGACTTGTAACTTAAAATAGATATTAAGATTTCAGGATTTATGTAGTTTTTGTTTTTATTATTCATTAGCTATGCCTGCTATCTTGTGAATTGAACACAGGCTTAGAATTATTTGTACTATTTATTACGAGAAACTCTTACAAGTAAGCTCAGCTAAAGTAACTTACTATTTCTGCTACAGTTGCTTTTCTTGCAATTATTCTTGCCTAATGTAAAGAAAATTACTAATGAATTTAACGTCTTTATGTAAAAATTAGAATTGCCTGCTAGAAATAAAAAGCTTTAACCAAAAGTATATATATATATTTTGGGAATAAATGAGGTTTTGCTGTTGCAGTAAAACCTTAAAATTTTATCAATGTAGAGACAAATATTTTGACTTGAGATGTCATATAGGTTTATAGTTACTTAATTGAGAACATAAATGCGTAGTTCGTCTGCGTAGAAAACAAAAAGCGTAGTTATTAGGCAAAGAGAACTGTCAATTGGTGGCCTCCATCTACTAAAAGCCATACGATAATATAATTTATTTTTTATCAAGAAACACATTTTTAATCTTCAATTAATTGTACGAATATTCAAGCTTAAACTCCTTTCAAACAAGGTAAATAATATGCTACTATTGCCTTTATACCTGTGACTTTTGTTGTATATTGATCATAACATATATACAGTGCACCCCTTGGACTGAAATTTTTCCTGTGGTATTTTTATTTTAAAGAATAAAACTTGTGAAGTAATTCAAAATGTTGAAATAGAGTTGCAGGTTACACCTGATTTAGTTTTAACACGTGTTATAAGATATCATTACAGTGTGATATTGTTGTTAGGATTGTCACTCTGACATTACGACATGTTATTTTATCAAAGGTTTATTTATACATGGGGGTTGTTCAGAAAGTACAGAAGGTTTTGTTGCCGTGTTTATTTAGCCCTCTTGCTCTTCCTCCTTGACTGAGTGGTTAAAAGCTCCACTCCCGATCTCAATTTGAGCCAAGTTTTGTTGCCGACGGATCATGCATTTCGTCCTCACAGTGTTTATTGTTTAGTTCAAAAACACGTTAAACGCCAACAATGTAGTTTTGCGAAAATCAAAGAAAACGTTGTAGCAACTGTAAATTTATTTCAATGTTTCAAACAATTTTTTTGGTGAAAGTAGCCATTTAATGAATGTCTGTGGTGGTGACAAATATTTTTACATTATCCATATTTACATAAAAAAAATTGGACATTTTTTACATGACTGGTTTTTACACTAATCCAAAATTAGTCACCTATATTTAGGCAGTATATCAATAAAATAAAGGATTTATGAAATAAAACAAAAATTCTGGCTAAAACAAGTAGTTATTTATTAAAAAAAACAACCATCATTGCTGCCAGTCTTCATGAGAGAGAGCAAAAAAGAAATTCCCTTCTATTTAGTGCAAAAACATGCTAAGTCCCTGGAACGTGACCTGTTTCTGCTCTAAACACAGACCTCAACCTGGATTTTAGTAGCCTTCTGAGTGCGGGACACGACAGGTCAATGCACAGAACGATTCGTCTACCTTTCTAGAACAATAATATGGTCTTTACTCTACTTCACCAAATTTGGCGTTTAACGTGTTTTTGAACTAAACGATTCGTTTAAAAAAATGAATTCTGTTGAGGCACACAATAAACTCACATTGAGGCATTGAGGCTCACATTGAGTCCACTAGTGGCCAACACACTCAGTTGCGGTGGTGGTGCTTCAGTGCTATACGTAGCAACAGAATGTTCTTTATTTTACGGACGACCCTGTATAATCTCTTAAGGCATCTTTCTGTAGCTTTATAGACAAAATCCTTAGTGCATATTCTAGTCTTCCCAGTGTACTTATCTTTTTGTACATAAGTTGATAAAAAGAACTCTTCCTTACATTATTGATATATTTCCTGTTAATTTAAGTTTAAATTGAGAATAGAACTGTAATACTTTTCTTTAATAGTTGGCAAGGCAGAATACAACCTTCATCTTGTTTGAGAAAAAGTATAGAAAGATCTCAAAATGGCTGGTCCTGACACATACTTGATTCTTCTTAAATATTGTGTTACAGTTTACAGAACTATAACACTAGACTTTTGATTTGAAACTTTGGGTAAATTGGTTCTTTAGCCGGTGGGTTCTTTATTCTTGGTTTGATTTGATAGTGTTGATTTTATATGATTGACACACTCTAGACTCAATTTGATGCAATAATCTTAATTCTTAGAAAGAGCAATTAATACCCGAATCATTTAGGCACAAAAGCTCCCAAATACAAGGTGGACTGGTGTGTAAGTGTACACAAGCTTGCTTAAATCTCTTGGGCTCTTGAGTGACCATAATGATTTTGTAGGCTTTGAAAGGATAAGTATTACTTAAGAAATTTTCATTAAAAACAACTCTCCATCTCCAAGGATTTTTACTTTATCCTTTTTGTTTGAGGAATTAGTAAGAGTAAGGAGAGAGCCAATATCAAAAGTTCATTGTTGCTGCAATGTCAATGGTTATTCAAGACATAAATGCGTAGGCTAACATCAAATTATTTTCATACAATGACTTTGTAATAAGTGTTATGGTGCTAAAATTTACACAAATATTGTTATGAAGTATTGAACCATTCCAATGTGTTTCTTTATAGTATGTTTTAATAGTAATGTAGGTTAAGTTTTTTTAACTTTGTATAGTTCAAGCTTTTATCTCTTGTATAGTGTATATTTGGCTGGTAGTTTATATGTTGTTGATACATGCATAAGCTCGATGTATTTTATAATGTTTTGTAATGTGTTTATATCTTGTTAGTGTTATCTTGAAAATGCCATTCTTTCATTGGCTTTAAACTAATGAGATTATATAGGGAATAAAAATATGGTATAAACTGTGTTTAATTATTCTTAGCTTGCCAAATGCCAATGCCTGTATTCTTGGTGCTCATAAAAGCCATATTAGATTTGAATAACCTGTAAACCTTTGATAGTATCAAGCTAAAGGTTTCTTGTATATCATAATTACTGAAAAATAAAGTAGGCCTATATCCCAGTTGAGCAGGCAAGTTGCAGAGCCAATGAACGTATAGTTCTGAATTGGAATAACGCATGAAAAGATATAGTGATATTTTATTCTTTTTTAAACTGCTATAATTAAGGTGATTGAAATGTTCTCATTTAATTTTCAGTCCCTTTATAAACATTAAAATAAATTATATTGTAAACAAGATTCTAATGTACCAATTGCTATAGACCAATAATAAAACTACTGCTGGCAAAGGTAACCTATATGCTTCACATATAAAAATTAAAAATTGTAATGCCAGATACCATGATATATGTTTTAGTTGTTAAAAAGGTAAAGCAATTTATTTTTTGTTATACCCTTGCAAAAAACGGTAGTTTTCATCTCATGTCGTGCTAGACTAAAGAAGCTCTTTTAGTCTTCATCTGATTTAGGAAAAGAAAGATGTAAAACTGCAAATGAGTATTCGTTGATGTCGATGATGACAAATCGATTGTATTGAGAGTGATAATTAGTTAGTACTTAGTGCTATCGATTGAAATTCATTATTGCATTGATGTTAGTCGTGAAAGTAGCTAATTTTACCAATCGATATTTTGATGGGTTCAATAAATCAATAGTTGGTTATTGTGAGTCTAACATTATGCTATACAAACAAAACAGTTAATCAGCTGATAGTTTTAAGTAGCAAGAACAAGATAAAAGCCTCTTGGGAAAAATCTTTTTGGTGCCCTTTCCCCAAATCTGGTTTAACCGTGAAGCTAGTTTAAACTCTATTTTTAAGCCAAAATCCACTTTCTCCAAAATAAAATCTGTGTTTGAATATATTTTAATTCATCCCACGTAGTTGAAATGAGAAAATAGTTTAACTAAAAAACAGAGAAAGAGTCTTTCCACAGAGAGGTAGGACTGCTGTTTAACAAAATAAACGAAAATTTTTTTATGAAAAATAAAATTTGCATGAATTAGGCAAAATTGTTTGGCCTCCGGTGCTACCAATTATGCATTAGCAGTTTTAATTTACAATATTACTTTATTTTGTCATTTTTAGTTCACCAGGCCTACTTTTTTCAGCTCTCAATGTTTTAATTTGTTTATTGTTTGAAAAAAAATTGAATCATCTGTGTGTTTGTAAGCTCAGTTTGTTAAGAAAGATATGATTGAACTATTAGATGAAATTTACATGGAGGATTTGATACAGTGTTTATTAGAACTAGATGTCCAAAGAAAATAAGAGATCGGGCTAATAATTTAACAAAATGAGTCAAAAACAGTTAATTCTTTTGTTTAGATTTAATAACAGAACAGCCAATCCTCTTCTACTTCAGTAAAAAGTCTTGCTATAACCTGTTGAATTAAGCTACGTTTTCACTAGACGTGGGTGGTACGATTTGGCAGTCACGGCATTTTCAGAGGGGAAGTGCGCAATGGAACGGAGTGCCATGACTGTGTCACAAAGTTTGCTGCTGATCGGAAATCCCAAAGATGTGAAACCCCATTGCTGGCTGTGATGACGCAGTGCGAATACTCCCATTTAATTCAGTGCTTTTAACTTAAAATCACGTACCGCCCATCAGTAATGGCCCTCTACAATTTTTAAAATTAGTAAAAACAACAAGTGAAAAAAATAGATAGCGCCTATAAAGCTATTATAAAAGACAACCCTGTTGAATAAAATTTTAAATGACAAATTGAAACTCAAAACTAAAAAATAGTTTTCAATGAGCCTATATAGTTCGGAATATTGTGAGACAGTCTATCAGTAGCAAGGTTTCATGAATTAAAATAATTTCTAATATAGTATTGAGAACTGTAAGTATACCGTTTTAAGTATCAGAAATAAGCAATGATATGTAAATTCTGCCACATCAACACTATTGAATCAAAGTTTAACTAAACCATCATAACCGTGCAGTTGGGGAAAGTCATTCTTAGTTAAAAATACTGATGAAATTTAAATGAATTTAACTTAAACCATATTTAGGGAAAGCGCCCTTTTTCTTTTTTTAAGTAGTGAGCATAATATATTGTGCGGTGTAACAAAAAATATAGTCCATCACTTGGAGCTGAAGTTGCTTTTTGTTAGTTAATTTTTCTTTAAAAAACTCAATCTTGGACAAAAAGCGTCACTTTAGTCTCTATTGATTAAAAATATTAACTACAGTGTGTTTTTTTTCAAACACAACCCATTTTTAAGATTCAATAATGCACATATAAATATGAAAATTAGTATTGTTTTGTTAATGTTTACATTTTATACAACCTATTATTTAAGTTTAATCATGTTAAGTTTTGGTTATGTGTTAAAACAATCCGCCATTGGCATTTTTATCAAGTTTTGCTCTCTCCATCAAATTCCTGAACATGTTTTGCAAGGTACCTTTTTGATTTTCTTGCATTAAATTTGTTATGTTTGTTTTGAGGTGCTGAATATTCTATGAATTGTTTTCTTAGGCCTTACTTTTTATTTATCCCCAAAGAAAATAATCTAGTGTGGTCAAATCCGGGGGTCTTGGGAGGTAATAAACCTTCTCTGATAAAATAAAGTTTTGGGTTGCGTTTAAAAAAAACACCCTGTATTATATTAGTATTTTAATTTTTTTTGCTTACCACTGGTTACGGAATGTGTCTGTTAAATAGTCTTTCTCTGTGATTCATTATGAATACATAACTTGAAGATAATAATTCAATACATAATAAACTATATTTAATTCTTGACATTTTGGAATTTTTGTATTTTTGTGTATTTGTTTATATTACACTTACAACCAATACTTGTAGTATAATATTTAAACAGCTATTCATTTACAAATCTTAAGCTAGGTAAATTTATTTCGCACCGATAAATGGTCATCATACATAATATTTTTTTCAACGGAAAAAATTAATAATTGAACTTACTTGATACCACATATTTGTCACGAATTATTTACTATGTTCATCGAAAAATTTTGAACCGAAAAGGAGCCACTTCTTCCTTCTGGTTACAGAGTGAGCCCTTACAACATTTCTTACTATGCAAAATAATTTCTTAAGCTTAAGCTTGGCAGTTCCTTTTTCCCCATTGAAAAAATGTTGTTAACTTTATCTTGGAGTGCAGTTAATATAATACAAGATGTTTTTTTTTTAAACGCAACCCATTTTTAAGATTGAATAATACGTATGTAAATATATAATGAGTATTGTTTTATCGATCTTTATATTTTATACAACCTATTATTTAAGTTTGATCACATTTACTTTACATAGTGTGCTAAAAAGGACCGTCATTGGCATTTGTATAAAGTTATGCTCTCTCCATCAAATTCTCGAACATTTGTTTCAAGGTACCTTTTTGAATTTATTGCATTAAATTTGTTATGTTTATTAGGTGCTGAATATCTTGTGAATTGTTTTTGTAGAATAATACTACTTTACATGTCTGTTGCAAATTTCATTCAGATCGGATCACTTTTACGCGAGTTATCGTGCTTAAAGGCACACACATTAAAAACGCAACCCAAAATTTTATTTTATCGGTGAAGGATTACTTGCCCCAAGATCCCCGGAACTGACCCGACTATATTATTTTATTTGGGGATACAAAAAAATTAAGGCCTACGAAAACAGTTCACAGGATATTCAGCACCTCAAAACAAGCAACAAATTTAATGCAAGAAATTCAAAGAGGTACCTTGCAAGACGTGTTTGGAAATTTGATCAAAAGAACATAACTTTGTACAAATGCCAATGGCGGACTGTTTGAGCTCGTAATGTAAACTAAATGTAATCAAACTTAAATAATAGGTTGTATAAAATGTAAAGATCAATAAAACAATACTCATTTCATGTTTATATGTGCATTATTCAATCTTGAAAATGGGTTGCATTTAAAAAAAACACCCTGTATAAAGCAAATAAAGGTTTTACCAAGAACTGTCACATTATTAATTGAATAAATTTTAAATCTATATTAAATTTTTATTATGTGTATTTTTATCTGAATAATTTGATTATAAGGTAGTTGGCTCTGGCATTGAAATATTATATTGTCAGTACCACAACATATTATCTACCTTATGTCCCAAAATAAAAGTATGTTATTTGAACTGAACCATCCAAAACTTCTAAAAAATAAATACATAAATAGGATAATGGATTTTTTTTAAGAACCTAAACTCTCTTATCGGTTCACCAATATTGGCTATAATGCCAATTTAAATTTTGTGTATAGGTCTTAGAACTGTGGTTTTATGTCTTAGGTCTGTGTGTGTGAATTTTGTGTATAGGCCAATTACTGTAGGTATTACAACCAATAGAAAAAACAGAAATAATACCAATACCAAAAATACCAATAATACCAAATAAAAAATACCAAGTGGCTTCAAGGGGCTAAAAGACCCTAATCGCAGTGTAGGAAATTTAAACTAAAACAATTCTTATTTATTATGGTACAAAATACCTTCATAGTGAACTGGCTTGTAGATTCACTATATATTGATATTTAGCCAGGGCCGCCTCGAGAAGGGGGCAACAGGAACAGTTTGCCCCAATCCCCAGCCCCAGGAGCGCCGGCCCTTGGGAATTGTATACATGTTTGTTTAAATACCGGAATACCACCGCAGCAAGCAGTTGTGAAAATCTTGTGAAGAAAAAAGCACACTCACAATCAGGAAACAAATATTAAAAAATCAATTACTTTATTACTTTTAAGAAGATTCAAGTGAGTGGATCTTCCTTGGATAAGCTTTCAGTCAGAGGATTATCCAGAGAAATAATTTTTTTAAATTTTTGTTCTCATTGGCACCATTAGCTGACTTGGTCCTTATCACTAAGCCCAGTGTTTCCCATACGTTCTTGACTGGCTGTGTTGCGTTGCGTCGGGCCCGTGTGTCGTCTGATTGCAGCTATTACTATTTGATACTGCTTACTGCTAATTGTGGATGATATGGATTTTTGCTTGATTAAAGAATTAGGTTTTATATACGGTAAAGCAATAGTGAACAGTGAATGAAGATTTTTTATTAGCACTGTAGAAGCTTTGCAAAATTCTAATCCAACGGATCTAGACCAGGCTGATGAATTAGGCCAAGAATTAAGAATATACCAGAATATAGTTGATGGTGGTATAATAAAACTGGAGAGAACTGTTAACTCAGCTTTAAAGATCCTTAATCAGATATTTGATCAAATACTTCAACATGAGTTTCCCCTAATCTGCATTGCCTTAAAACTCATGATAGTTTTGCCAGTGTCCGTTGCATTTGCCTTCAGTAAGATGGACTTAATAAAAATAAGCTACTTCCCGCAATGGGCGAAAGTCGTTTAAATCATTTAATAATATTAAGTATTGATTTTGCAATGGCTATGGCCAGAAATGGAATTATTTGGAAGTTTAGACCATAACTTTAATCAATATTATTAAGTTCAGGTCTAATGAATTTTAAATGTTTTTTTCCCAGAATCATGTGAATCATACGTTAAAATGTAGATCCTTTAGTTGCCATTGGCTGTTGGGCTATTAATTAACAGTCCTGTTTAAGGTTCCTGTCAGCCTAAAGACTTCAAGATTGCGCCACAACCCCTTACTGGTGGACGGCGTCTAATATGGTAATGATTACAAGTTAATTTGAGATAAATTCCAGCAAAATGCAACAAATAACATCGTATATTATGATGTTATGTTAAGGTCAACATAAAATAAATCTTTCTGTGCACAAATATTATTCTTGCTTATACTAACTTTCATATAAATTATCTTAGGCTTTATGTTTTAACAACAAAATGAGTAAATGAGTTTACAATGAGTACAACAGTTATTAAAAAAATTATTATTGGAGTACAGCACAAATATGTTTCATTGATGTATATTTTCGCATTTGTATAATGTGATTGGTATTCGACATGTCAGCATGGGCCCCCCCATAACTTTTGTCCGAGGCCCCCAGTCTCCTCGTGGTGGCCCTGTATCTAGCACATGGTTTTCACTCAAGTATCAGCACCACATATTTCAGGTAAACAAGCTGATGGTTTTAGATCCCAATACTTTTAAAATGGCAGATATTTTAGGTTTTTTCTCTTTTCTGGTTAATTTCAAGCAATTTCAGTATTTTTCCCGAGCCCCTGGTATTTATCAATTTTAATTTGAGCTCACTCCCATCATCCTGCAACTTGCCAAATGCCCTCAATTTCTACAAAAAAATTCCCTAACGTAATTATATATATATACATTTTTAGAATGAATAACATGAAAGTTTTGTTAATGGCAAAGATCAGCTGATTCATTATTAGGGTTATTGATTGCCTAATTCAAGCTGTGTCTAGACTCAAGACTTGGCAAGGTTTTACGTTACTATTCGAGTTCAAATTGTCTTTGTTCCAGTTAGTAATATATGTGAGTACATCAATTTACATGATATTATTTGCAAAAATTTTCTCTAAGTCCTTCTGGCTAATATTTTTGGCCGATTTTCATAATTTTTATCTTAAATTGAAGACATGCATGCCCAGATTTCATAGAGATCAGAATACATTTACTTTTTGCCACACTCAACTTTTATAAAAACAATTTTTCTCTTAAAATTCCTTATGGGAGTTTCAAACCCTAAAATTATCCTTTGGTCAGTTTTTCTCCTACATATCTCCAATCAGAATTAAGGCACATATTATATTTAGGTTTTCAATCAACCATTAAATAAATTCATTGTTTCTTATTGAGTTAGTGAAAATTCAAATTGTATGAGTTCAAAGCAAGTTGTAGACTTTTAACCAACCAATGTAATTTGTTTAATAATGTTTAAACTGCAACAATTTTCTACTAGCATTAGTTTTTAAGTTGCAGTATATTTTCTTAAAAAAAATTTCCAATTAGCCAATCAAACAATTTATACTACAGTAGCACCACGTTAATCTGAACCTTTCTGAACCTTTGACTATAAGTCACTGTCTGAACTAATTGCGACCAAACCTAGTTTGGATATCTAAAATGTTCAAATCAACCGGGTACAGCAAAATCACACTCACCGATCATGTTCGATCGTCATTTTTGGAAAACTTATATCCGCTGAATTTGAGCAATCATCTTTTTCAGCAAAATTACATCTGCCAATCATGCACAATCGTCTTTTTTGGCACAGTTCCCTCTGCAAACCATGGGCAATAATAGTCTTTTTATGGCAAAGTAAATCCCGTCGATAATAAGCAATCATAATCTTACAATTAATTGTTTTTTAGCGAATTTCCCCTCTAGGGAAGAAGCTACTACCGTAGGTCTCATGGTAAGACCCAAGCTCGGGACCACTATAACTTTTTGTTTTGGGGCCCCCAGAAGCAAAAAACACTATTCGTTCGAATATATATATATATATATATATATGTATATATATATATATATACATATATATATATATATATACAGTGCTTGATTTGCGGCGGAACGGCGTTCCGGGAGAGTCGATCGTGTCTAACGGCCGGAGTGTGTTTTGCAAGAGACGATCGCGTGTAATCGGACGGATAATTTGCCGCTAAATACAATCGCTTACGATCGGCCGGAGAATTTGCCACGAGAGAGAATCGAGTGTAATCGGCCGGAATATTTGTCGTAAGAGACGATCGCGTGTAATTAGACGGAGACTTTGCCGCACAAGACAATCGCGTGTAATCGGCCGGAGAATTTGTCGCAAAAGACGATCGCGAATGTTCGGCCAGAGAATTTACCGCACAAGAAAATCGAGAGTAATCGGCCGGAGAATTTCCCGCAAAAGACGATCGTGTATGATCGGCCGGAGAATTCGCCACTTAAGAGATCGCGTAAGATCGGCTAGAGAATTCGCCATAAGAGAGGATCATGTGTAACCGGCCGAAGTATTTTTCGGAAGAGACGATAGCGTGTACTCGGCCGGATTAATCTTATCGAAAATAACAATCGCTTTAAATGTACGGAAATTACGCGCGGAGTTTCGGCCTGAAATTAGCGCTCTTTTGTCTAGTCATGAGTTAAGCCGAATGTTGAAAACGCTAAAAACACCTCGATATTTTTATGACGCCTCGAACAAGGCGTCATAAAAATATCGAGAATTTCTTTATAGAATTCTTTTTTAGTAAAATAATGCTTTGTTAGTTTGTAATTTACTTATCAACAATTTGAGTTAGATAAAATTTGACTTTTCAAATCATCCTAAAACTATTCACATAGACAAATAATACTTTGTTGAGCGGAAGGATAATTTTAAAGGGGGGGGGGGGTTATGTACAAACTGGCAAATCACAGTTTCGGTACCTCATTTTTTACAAATCAAGCACTGTGTATATATATAGTCATGTATATAATATTTTAAAAATAAAATTATTTTTAAAACAAAAGGGTACTCATGTTAGTTTTAAATTTATATATATATATAAATTTAAAACTAAGATGAGTACAGTTCGCGCATTATATCTCTGGCTATGACCACTGCGCTACTAACCGTGTCATATGATATTTTTAACATTTGATATTGGTAAATACAGCATTTGACATTTAGCGCTGTTTTAGAAAATGTTTTCAGAAAAGTACCCCCTCTCCCCCCCCGCACCTTACAATCAGCTGACTCAGTCATAGCCGGAGATATAATGCGCGAACTGTACCCTTTTGTTTTAAAAATAATTTTATTTCACTGACGCATTTTGACTATAATAGTCATTTTCAAAGTGGAACATGTTTTACATAACCTCTTATCAACTATAAATAAATATAATATTTTATACTTAAACAGTAGTCAGCTGTCCGTTATTCTTTTGTGGTGCAATTGGATTCTGTTTTATATTCATGATTTTATCAAATATGGAGTTCTTGTTTTCCATTAACATGGTATTTAAAATATTATTTTTATCTTTTTTATGGCTTTCATGATATGATATTCTTCTTGGATGTTCGTTTTGTTGCCTTCCTGTACTATGTCAAGAATAAACATGTTATTTTCGTAATTTTTGTATTTGTTTTTAATATGTGGTCGGCAAAAGTAGATTTTTGGGTAGTTTTATTGTTTGATTTTATTGCCTGTATGTGTTCATTATATCGTTGTTTGAAACTTCTGCCAGTCTGGCCTATATAATATTTTGGACAATCACTACACTTTATTTTATAAATGCCACATTTTTCGTATTTGTTTGAACTGTTGTTTGTTTTTGAAAATTTATTGATTAACTCAAAGGCGTTGTTTCTTGTTCTAAACGTTATCTTAAAATGTGATTTCTCAAAAGTTTTTCTGATGGTTTTATTAATTGTTGTGCTGTAAGGTAGACATAAGTAATCATTTTTTGATTCGTTTGAATTTACGTTGCTATGACTATTATAGTCTAAACGCGTCAGTGAAATAAAATTATTTTTAAAACAAAAGGGTACTCATGTTAATTTTAAATATTTATTTAAAAGTAGCCCTTATAAGTGATCTTTATTTAACAATATATGTATATATATATTTATATATATATCTATGTGTCTGTTAGCACGATAGCGGCCGCAAAAATGGTCCGATCTTTATGAAATTTGGTACGGACATGTTAAGTGGTAATCAATTGGACGAATTCGTGAACCAGCCCGATCAGACCACCGGAAGGGGGGGTAAAGGGGAATAATCCCCCCAAAAATTGGTTTTTTGAGTTTTTTATATAGAAAAATAAAATTTATCGAATTTTTGTGGGCACCATTGAATTCAGCTCAAAAAAACAAACAATTTAGTATTTTGAATCACTGCTTTATGTCCATTGGTTACCGAGATATTGAAAGTGGTAAACACAGTACGTTGTCCCAATGTTGACCTTATGGGAAATAAGATAAATTCTATGTCTCGGTTATTTCTCAACATATCTCGTTAAAACTTGGTAAATAGCTTCTTCTAGTTCAGATCTACTAAATTCTGAATTAAAACCACCCAGTTTTAATATTCCTGTAGCAGCAAACCTGCATACTCATTCCTAATGTTATTCATATGAAGCTTACCAAAACATGTCAAATCTTGCTATGTTGGATTGAAATATGTTGTTTTGCATTTGAAATTCGCTGAGTATGCAGGTCTGCTGCAACGGGGGGTATTTCAATTTCTACGCTTTTTCCTTTGTCAACTTCCCTTTATCTGAATATTTACTGATTTGTTTTGTTTTTTATACTTTCATTCCCAAAACTCTAGTTTGGATTTACTGGAGATTCGGATAGCTAAGGTTCAGATTAGCGAGGTATTTATTCTATTGGTTTATTGGCTCATTGACAACACTCTAGTTGATCACATACTTTTGGCCTTTGAGCAGAAAGAATCTGTGTCTTCAATGCTTTGTGATTTAAGTAAAGCTTTCGATTGTGTTAAACATATTATCCTCCTAAAAACTCACATATTATGGCATTTCGAATGACTCTTTTAAACTTTTGCAGTCTTACTTATCTAGCCATAAACAATATGTTTCACTTAAAGCGAATCAATCTGCTACACTCTAAGTGTAAAAGGAGTGCCGCAAGGCTCGGTCCTTGGACCTTTTCTCTTCATTACCTTCATAAATGATTTACCTACTAATCTTCCTTCAAATTTCATTATGTATGCTGATGACACTCAATTCTTTCTTCACTTAAAAGTATTGAACATCTTCATGAGGCCATGAATGAGGCATACAATTCTGCTCAAAACTGGTTTGCTTCTAATAAGCTGCTGTGTAACAGGAAAGAAAACCCAGGAAATCTCGCTTAGAATCTCAGAAGTGGATGATCATCAAACTGTTAAGTTACTTGGTTTTCATCTGGATAAAAAAAATTAATTAATTGGTTGTCACTCATTGAAAATGTTTGCAAAAAGGTTTCAAGAGTTACTTAACTTATGTGGAAGCTGAGAGACTTTGTAAGTGATAAATATTTTTGGACAGCCTATTTTGCATTTTTCCAATCTCATGTTTCATATGGTCTTGTTTTATGGGGTCATTCCAATGCAGTAAGTGACATACTTCTGATTCAGAAAAAGATTGTAAGATCAATATGTAGAGCAAGCTTTAGGGAACACTGCAAACCACTTTTCATTCAATTAAAAATTATGACTGTCATTAACGTGTACATTTACAACATACTAACCATATTACAACTCTAAACTGCATATTGCAGATTTCACCTTCAAAGAAGAAATACACCAGCACAACATTAGGGGAGAGAGCAAAATTGATTTATCTCAACACAGGCTAGCTAAAACAGGTAACTATTTAAATTAAATTGTGTGAAATTTTTTAATAAACTGCCTTCTGCAGCCCGTCTTGTATCTCTCCATATTAAAAAAAGCTATTAATGAATGGCTTACTTTAAATCCCTTTTATACAATAGATGAATTCCTTAGCTGTACAATAGATATACAATTTTAAGTAACCTACCACTTGTAAATACTTGTCTTGCCGAAACATGTATATTATGTATTGGCTTTGCCTATTTCTGTATCAAACAGGTCAACGGCAGTAAAGAGTGTTATTCTGTTCTGTTTTCCTCCCATAACTATTATTGTAGCTACTCGAAAAATTGATTCATTACAGAAATTAATTAGGGAGAGACCTCATGAAGTTAACCAGGTTTGCAGATAACTAGATAAGCATATTAAACCAAAAACCAATCACTCGCAATGCAGACATCTCCAATGTACCTCCACATAAAATTTTTCCAGAATGAATAGTGTTTATTTTAAATAGGGAAAGGACATAAGTAAATATCAAATTTCAACTTATATTTTTAATCACTTATGCTTTGCTAAAATTAAACATTTATTACTACTAATATCAGGTAACTACTCTATCAGCACCAACAAATTTTTGTAACTATATAGTCATTTTACCTAGGAAACAGCAACATAGACAGTATTTGTACTAATAGTGAACTATTCTAAGCAGTAGCTCATTAACACCAATAACACAGCTTAACTTATTTTTAGGTGTTTTTTCACACATTAATGTTAATCATCATTGTCTAAATTGTTACTTTTCAAACAACTAAATATATTTTGTGAAGGCTGTTTTCAAACAATAACATATGTTAAAGGCACTAATTACATATTGCACATTTATAATGTACAATGGTAATTTGTATTATATTATATCCTTAAAAGTGATTGCTATAGTTTTTACTTACTATTACAAAGCTCTCGGTTTAGTTCTTGTAACACTTTACAATCTAATTAACGACTAGCTTCCACATTTAAAGCTTTTACCAGCTTATGCCATATATATTACTGGCAACCATATATCCTAAAATAAGTACTGTTGGTTTGTTATTTCTTGAGATATGGTAAATCTTTCCACCTGAAACATTTGGAGTGTAAGTAATCAAGAAACCAAACCTGATGTGCCAAGTCGTACCAGCCTGAGTTGTTAATATTTTCTATCTGCTATTCAAACATGCAAATGCAGTTGATAGTTTGTTGTAATTTGTTCAAACCTTCTTGTCCCAGATCATTGACTTCTCTTACTCCAGCAATGTAGCAGGCCATACCTCAAGATATAACACACCAAGTATATATCTTTTAACCTATTAGTTTAGTATTAAGTTATAGGAGTAGATTAATTTACAATTTTATTTTATTTCAGAACTATCACATGTTCATTTTTGATGAGCAGACAGTCTATAAAATTTCTCATTGTATTATAGATAGAAAAAAAGTCTGCAAATATAAAAGAAGTTGCAAATAGAACCATTTTATTTCATAATTATATTGTATAAAACATTTCAATATAAAATTTTTGTCATATTATTTCCTTTCAAAGTTTGGTCATTCTTTAAAACTTGAATATCACATTAACAGTTTGGTCATCATCAGAGACGAATTCTTAAAATAAAAGGAATGTCAGTTTGCTATATTATGCTAAAATAGAGTCCAAGTAATATCAATTCAATAAAATAAAAAATAAATACATAAGTAGTTTTCAACAATAAATATAACAACAGTAAGGCTCTCGGTGGACACAGGTGTGTTACACTATCAGATCGTGATGTGAGGTGCTCGTAGTGTTCAGTGGCTCTCTAGTGGTGACCACACTCCCGCAGCTCTCGGTTCCCGAGGGGCAGCGGAGGTCTATAGTTGCAGATGATGTTTGCATCCTCAGCGTTGCAGTGGATTTCGTCAGCGCAAACACGCTTGATGCTCCTGAACACTGACAGCTGCAGAAAGTTTGATTGTGAAAATTAGTAACAGCGATGAAAGTAAATTTCTTGAAAGACTATGCAATATTTAACATGTGACTTCTTTAAAATTCACTTATCACCAATAATAACTATCATGTCAGTGACATCCAAAAGTAATAAGTACATTATTACTCTATAAATTTCATAGGAAACTATTGGTTAAGGTTATAAATTTCCTTGGTTCAAAATTTTTTAGCAAAAAAAACCAGAAGGAACACTAAATACAGTAATTAACTCAAAATGCACAATCTTTCATTAAAATAGCACTAAAAACATTGAAACTAATTTCACAAATTAAGTTTTTTTAATGTCATAGAAAGGCCAGAATTAAGGCTCCTTTCTCACGAAGCAGTTTTGATGCGGCTGCTGCCGTGCGACAAAGAGTTGTGTGATTCGTAGTTGCATGTTACCATATGGGTGCTTTCACATATTTCAGCGGTATCCCACACAACAGTTTTGTATGATCCACATGTTAAACTGAGATGGTAGCAAGTCACAAGGCAGCAGCCACATATAAACTGCATCATGTGAAAAAGGCCTTAACTTAAAAGGCCTGTTAAAAATCTGCAGAACATCAAGTGGGGGGGTGGGGGGAGGAGGCCATCTTGGAGTCCTTTAAGACATATGCTGGTTTCCTTAAAATATGTGCGGTTCTGAACAAAAATTACCCAGTCATCTAAATTTTATGATTTTTTTCTTATCTAGTAAATAATTGTGAATTACGGTTTCTGAAATGTGTTAATTCTATGACTCAAAATGATAATGAAAAATTGTTAATTGTTGTACATTGCTAATTATTAAAAAAAGTTATATAGTCCAATATTCAAATCTTACAGTTTGCTAGATATTTTTACTACTTTTAATTAACACCAACTATGTTATTTTAGAGCCGTAACTATGCAGCAAGTGAGTGGAATCAAACCCAAAAGGTGGCAAGTACTGCAGATTCATTTACCTGGCGTTCAGAAATGGGGATCGGCTCTTTGAACAGTATCCAGATGACACTCTCAGTGCATGGGGGAGTGGTCAGGGAGCCCAGGTATGTCCAGTAGTGCTTGTTTTCTACAACATCAAAAAGTCTGTTGTTTTGTTATTAAAGATTGATGACTTTCTCTGTGTTTTATTCATAAGGTACGAAACCATAGTCATATGGTTGATTGCATCAACACAAAAGGTTTATTTTTACAATTTAGTTGAAAACGAACTTAATGAAGCTGGGTTTAGTCAAATATCAATTATCTCTGCAACCAGTTGACGTAGTCTAATAATTCAAAATAGATTATTTATATTTTGAAGCCAAATTTAATCGTTGCAAGTATATTTTGATTTACTATTATAATTTTAAGTAAATTAAAAACTTTTGAAATCTTTTAACACTTAAATCCCCACAACTTCTGAACCTGTAGACCTGAATTTTTACAGACATGCGGGTGGTGTAATTTTGTTTAGCGTTTTAAACACAAAAAACTATGAAATTTTTATCAAATCGTTATAGCAGTTTTTGAGGAATTTTGATTTTTGTCTTTTTTTATGGTGTAAATACCCTTGAAAATTAAAAATTCAAAAAAATGAAAAAAAAAACACCTTGAGATATTACGGTTTATTACTTATATGTCAAATTTCATGAAAATCGGACTGGTGTCTTCTCTACCTTTGTTTACATCTAAACAGTCCGGGTTATTTTCAGCCGGAGCATACCGAAGCAGAGCCCCAGTACTTTTTAGGAAACCGGAGCACACTGCAGCGCAGCTTTGGTATTTCTCAGTTCACTGGTGCGGCTCCAGACCTTTTTCTATACCACGTCATCAATCAATACTGTTTAGAAAACAATTTTTGTAAAAGTTTACAACTCTATCCAATTTTGGAATTACCTAATTCTACTTTACAACTCTATTTTCATTTACAAAGAGTTTGTTTTGCACGGTAATAAGACAGTAGCCTTTCCAACCTCTATTCTGGATACTGATCACTTTAACAAACTCGAGATCGGCTTTAGTAAGAGATGGTGTGAGTTCACTAAAGAAGACCGAGGCCGAATCCAGTCCAGGCCAATTCGAACGTGGACTGGGTGCGTTTGTCATTACTCGTTTCTATATTGATTTATAAGGCCTCATGAGGCAAATAGTTTGTCAAATGTCAAATGTTAGGGTGCGCCCTTGTTCGACGATAGTAAATGCCCACCATGAGCCATGAGTGGCGCTAATACACATAGGGCTGGTGACCACAACCTATAAGATAACTATGGCCCAAGTACACTTAACCGCTGCAGATCAAAACCTAGCTAGCGCGAAAGTGTTCTCGGCCTACACGTTACACAGTTCTCTCATAGACCTAATCACAGCTCATTAATTGTCAAACGAAATCTGAAAGCTTCTGGACAAATTTGAGGATATAAAATATTGTTAAAAAGAAACAATAATATACTAAGTGCATATCTCACCAGGAATGAGTTTGGCAGGATCAATGGGTGTAGAGACTTCAGTTGACTGGCCCTTGTGGGTGATCTTGGGAATGAGCTTCACAATCTTCTCAAGTTCTTCGTTGTCCTTTGGTCCAGCCTAGACATCACAAAATATTACAAGATTTATCTACAAGAAAGGCTGAAAAAGCTATTGCAAAGTTGTTGTCTCTGAAAACCCCTACCAGAAGTGTTGTAGTGGAGGGGGAAACTGGGAACGATAATCAATTTTGGGCCAGGTAACCATGTGTGCTGCAGCCACGCTGATTGGCTGAGGCCAGATACCCATGAGTGCTGCAGCCACGCTGATTGGTTGAGGACAGATACCCACGAGGGACGCAGCCACACTGATTGGCTAAGGCCAGAGACCCATGAGGGCCGCAGCCATGCTGATTGGCTGAGGCCAGAGACCCATGAGGGCCGCAGCCATGCTGATTGTCTGAGGCCAGAGACCCATGAGGGCCGCAGCCATGCTGATTGTCTGAGGCCAGGTACCCATGAGGGCCGCAGCCACGCCGATTGGCTGAGGCCAGATACCCATGAGGGCTGCAGCCACGCTGATTGGCTGAGGCCAGATACCCACGAGGGCCACAGCCACGCTGATTGGTTGAGGCCAGATACCCACGAGGGCCGCAGCCACGCTGATTGGCTGAGGCCAGATAACCATGAGGGCCGCAACCACACTGATTGGCTGAGGCCAGATACCCACGAGGGCCGCAGCCACGCTGATAGGTTGAGACCAGATACCCATGAGGGCCGCAGCCATGCTGATTGGCTGAGGCCAGATAACCATGAGGGCCGCAGCCACGCTGATTGGCTGATGCCAGATAACCATGAGGGCCGCAGCCACACTGATTGGCTGAGGCCAGATAACCATGAGGGCCGCAGCCACACTGATTGACTGAGGCCAGATAACCATGAGGGCCGCAGCCACACTGATTAGCTGAGGACAGGTACGTATGAGGACTGCAGCCACACTTTGGCTGGGCCAATTATCCGAATGATCTTCAGCCAGATTCGTTGGCTGCTTAGGTTATGTGATGATTAAAAACACCTCATATAATTATTATATGTTTTAGGAAATATTGGGTATATTCCAAATGTCCCAATTTCATATGTCCCAGACTATCAAAACATTAACAAAATTATATTAGTTACTCCACAGAGGAGAAACAAACAGAGGTAACTTCTAATGTTGCACTCAGCTGGTGTCGAGCGCTGGTGTCGAGGACTTATAAAAAAATAGTTCACCATGATCGCTGCGAGAGAGCAGCACCGTCACTACCCTCTCCTAATTTAACTTAACTGTATAGCTAGTAACTGGATTTAACTAGTAACTAGTAACTTAACTGTAGCTGGATTTAACTGCAACTAGCAAGCACTTGGGCGCAACAGAAGACCCATTTAAAAGCGACCACTGTTAGATTCTTCTCTGTAGTTACTCTCCTAATGTTTTGTATATAGGAAATTGAAAAAAAAATCAAGAATAAAACTGATTAAATTTACATCAGTTTTCTTGTACCTGTATTTTTTGGCACTCAATAAAAGCAATAATTTCTTGCTATATTTCGGTTGAAGAATGTAACATTTTCATCTGTTTTACAAAATAAAATTTTTATTTGCAGGTCTACTTCAAAGCAGTAAATATTTATCATATCAGTAAGTAGACAACATTGTAGAGGATGTAAAGTAGGGACAAGGTTATACATTTTTTGAACAATGGTAATCAACAGAAGTCAAGCAATTTTGTAGAAAAAAGAATGAATATATTCTCTCACTGGCAAGATAAACCAATACCTTTCAGTGTTTATGGCTGATAAACATTATCAATATTAATGATTTAGAACTAGCCTTTATTATATGTATATAAATTAATTGCCACTATGTATTTCAATCGTATTCATGTGTATTATATTAATGTTTTACATGTATTCCCCAATAGCAAGCTGTGTCTAAAGTATGGGTTGTGACTAACCTCCAGGAATACTCCGAGCACTGCCAGCCCGTCGGGGTGGCCCGCAGCTTCGGCGAACGTCTTGTACTTGTCACTGTTCCAGTGTACCAGGTGCAACTGTAGTAACAAACGATTATTGATCAATTAATACGAAATTTTACAACAGTCAGCATGCATCCTTACACAGCACTCAGTGATAAACTTTCTTGAATATTAAGAAACAGAAAATAAACAATTAATTACATTATTTCTCGCAAAAGGATGACCTTGGATGTTATTTATGAGGTTTTCAGTCTCCTTGATTGTAAACTGTGTCAAACAAACTTGAATGAAATTGATCTCTATATTTTTTTGAGCGGATAGCAATTTTGTGGGAATGTTCAGGAGGAAGTATTAATTACTGAAAACCACTTTATATAGCTATAGATGGTTGATTATTTACACATTTGAATTGTAAAATTTCCCAAATATCTGCTGATGTCAGTCAGCCAGGTTGATATGATTGGATTGTTTTCTTGCACTTTTTGATGAAAAGTCACATCAAACGCTTATATTCAACTTTTTATGTACACATCACTTTGTTACTTTTTTGGTGGCATTTGTATACATTGATCTGTACGTATGTTATTAATTTATTTTTCTAAGTAGAATAAACCAATCCGAACCAACCTCTTGTTGTATTAACTAAGTAGTTAATTGTAGGTTTTTTTTTAATTTTATCAGTAAATTATTTGGTTTAACATTTCCAGTTGACATATTGTACCGTTGATTTTCAGTCGCTAGATAATTAATTTTTTCCATTTACCTACTAAGTTTAGTCGCTTTTCAATCCTTGTACTTTGTCTCCCTCAGAGAGTAAAGTGAACACTTATGAATAAATTTAAAACTATAGATTAATGATTGAATTATCCTCAAATTTCCATTCAGATATACACATATTGTTGCAGCTCAATGGAATGTAGGCACCATCATTTGACTAGTGGCAATGAAACTAAAACAGCAACAGACCACAACAGCTGATGATTTACAGCAATCATGGTATTATGTCACTAAACAGAAAACTGGTTATCTTGTGTTTGTTACAATATCTTTTTGTGTCAATACAGTAATTATTTATGCAGTGTTCATTTGTAGTTAGCTATACAGTAGGGGAAAAATTTTGTATGTATTACAGAAGTACAGTGAGTTGCCTTAATAGTCAAATAAATAATTTTGGTTACTTGAGAAAAGTTACAGTTTGAAACATGGTAGGACTGTTGGTAATGCTGTTTGAATTGTAACAGCATTTTTTAATTTTAATTACAATTTATCTATATTTTTTGCATCTTAATTTACTAGCTTGGTCGGTAGTTCAATTTGAACACTCCTAGAATTCTTTTCTCTTAAACCAATTAAAGTTGCATTCAAACCAATTAAATAGTTTTTGTGATTAATTCATGGTAAATGCTGTTGATCCTTCATCAATGTTGTATATTCTACATGCCTCACACAAACCGTAGGCCTTTATCAAATAACCTCTAAAAGATGAAGATCGTATTCGGATTACCGTTTGGCCGCCTTTTTAAATTGTAGTTTTAATCTCACGTGTAATAATTCATTTAATACGATTTAATAAATATTTCTGTGCCGTTTTATTGTATTTTATTATTTTTTGTTAACTATCTTCTACAAAGGGAAATTCCCATCAGAAGCGCTAGGTTCTGAGAGGCGTGTGGCCCAGGACAGCTACCTCTGTCGCCCTACCCTAAGGTCGTCACGGTTTTCAACGATCAAATACTAAAGAAACAATAAACCTCTGACCTCGCCGGCGTAGGCCTGGCCATCGACGGTGTGTTCGGAGCCCTTCTCGCTGCTCGGGCCCCAGTGCGCGTGGAACTGCTCCAGCTTGTAGTGGGCCTGCAGTGGGCCGCCCGTCAGCTCTGTTAACAACAGAAAAAATATGCTATTGAGCACATCGTCCGAGATAATAATAGCAGTAGTGGACACTAAGGTGAAGGTGGGTCGAAAAAACAAAATTTGGAATTTTTAATTGTAATATTTCTCAAAAGTTGCAAAATAGCATGTAGAATACTGAAAAAATAACTTTGGAAAAGTCATATATGATCTTTCGGTCGCAAAATGACCTTGAAATATAAGATGTAAAACTCCATAAGAGTACTGTATTAGTGAATTATAGTCCTAAATTGGTTTATGCTGGACATTGGTAACCGTACAAAAGATTCACCATGAAAAATGAAAGTGATCTTTAAAACATTTTGAAAAATGGTATAATTCTTTCAAATAGGCAACAGTATTATCGATCTATGGCCTTCTAAAAATCCCTTATTTAGGCGTTTCTTTTTTTCAAGTTTTTGGCTTGTATTAAGTCAATAATTTCTGTGGTGTAATTGAACAAACCATATCGTTGTTCAAAACGTTTTAAAGAGCTCTTTCCATTTTTCATGACAACAATTTTGTACGGTTATAAATGTCATAAACCAAATTACAATTTTTCACTAATTCTCTCATGGAGTTTTACATGTTAAACTTTAAGGTCATTGCGCAACTAGAAGATCCTATATGACTTTTTTAAAGTTATTTTTTCAGTATTCTACAAGCTATTACACAAATTTTGAGACCTATAACTATCCAAATTTCCAAAAAAAAATTTTTCGACCTACCCTAGAGGACGCCCTGTAAAAAAAATCCCAGTGACTGTTCTGTGTAATATCTGGCACATAGTGCATACATGTTGGAGATAAAATAAATCTTCCTCAATACTTTTTTCTTGCACCAAAGGAAAGTTAATGTAAAAAGAGTTGGATTTTAAACGATATCCACAAAGTTTGAAGCTTCTCCTGGTCCTGACATTTTGCAGGGTTAGAACTGAAGGACATCAATAAAAAAACTGCGAGGAAAACTGTGTGGCAGTTGAAGGTAAAAAGTATTTCATCTCCCACACTCAACAGTTTACACTTCAACAAACTTATCTACAAGTGATGAGCACCTACCAGAGCCGTCGCCATGGACGTCAAGCCGCCAGCAGTAGCCAGGGTTGACGATAGCCTTGCAGTTGCCGGGGACGTAGCGCCACTGCAGCGGCTGGGAGTGCAGCGAGGTGTCGCTCGTCACGCGCGCCGTGTTGACGTTGATGGGCGACTGACGCGGCCCGGCCGCCTCGGGGAACATCTTGTGCCACACGTGCGGACCTGCGGGCAAACGACAGTGGCGGGGTCAGTGCGGTGCCAGCAGAGAGGGTTACACGATGAAATACACATCAGTGAAGATCTTTAATACTTTCAATTGAAATGGCGACCTACTAGGTATTTTAAGCCAAGTATGAATGAGAGATAAGTTTAAGATGACTGGCGCGATCTTGTAGTATTGTTGCTGACTAAGGCAGACATGTTCCTTGGACAGGGCTGTTAATTAATAGCCCAACAGCCAATGGAAACTAAGGGACCTACAATTAAACGTAAGATCTGATCCACAATTTCACCAACTTTTCTTACGAACTGGTCTAATTATAAGGACGGTGTTATGGGTGGTTGTAGTATTCCACCATTACGGATGATAATTTCCACCAGGGAATATTGGACCCATAAGCCATCACCTTATAACTATCCACAATTTGTGACTTGCAAGTAGCTGGATTACAGGATGGGCTACCATCCCAGATCACTTAGCTCTATTGATTCCTAATATATTATATCTTCATTTAGACATATCAGGACAGTGAGGGAAACTAATTAAGTAAAGAGATTGACTAGGAAATAAAATATGGTAAGGAGATTGATTTATTATGAGTTGAATCACTCCAAAAAAGATATCTCTAATACTGCGAATCCACATTATAGAACTTCAGTATGTTTTACTAGGTTCTTGCGTACAGTAAAACTCCCTAAAACTGCTTTTAGGGAGAATAATGTAATTTACAACTGAGGAATGTTTTGTGTCATACGGTTAGAGTGCAGGCGGAAAAGATATGAACGTAGTTGTTAGCGTCATCATAAGTGTTTAAAGTGTTTTGCATAATGTTTTCCCTCCGTAAGCATTCTAACGAATATCTTAGAAGTTTTAATAAAGAGGAAAAATATGATTAGGATAAACGGTACAAATCTATTTTGTTAATCTCATAATCTTTACCTCTTAGGCTGCCTAGATTTTAATATAACATTTTAAATCATGCCCTATTGAATCTTAGAATCAGAATATTATAATGGAACATTGATTATTTTTTGCAATTGATCTAAAATAATATAAACTAGTATATACCTGATTGGTGAAAACCATAGTGTGACCCAGGGGGGGCCTCTTGCAACCTCAAGCCGCCTCCCTCAAATAATTGATCATACTAACTTAATTTATCAAGGAAACAATGTGTTGTTTCAATCAAGCTATATGAATGAATCATGATTACTGTAACAAATTATGCCTGTTTTATGCCAGTCTGTGCGCAGCACTATAATTTCCCTGTTCTAGAAAATAGTTTACACTTGAACCATTGGGATGGTTACCAAATTACTGCTGCACCCAACAACCAAGGTTAGCAATTGTATTCTCTTATGACCTTCGTCTTTACTCCCTGTTCCTCTAAGTGAAATCTAATGGAGAAATAAATGCACACTTATCATTTTATAATACCTGCTGCTACCTGGGTTTTTACTTATTTTATTACTTTTTTAGGAACAAAAAAACACGTTCAAACATTAAAAGATGATAACTGTATGTCTATAAAATTATACTTGGAACATATAAGCGCAGGGAAAAGAACAGATATCCGCTCTTTTCTCTGTGATATAAGTGAGGAACGAAATTGCAAATGTCATAATTGTACAGTCGACTCTCGCTAACTCGAAATTCCACGGGACTGCGATTTTTCTTCGTGTTACGTATAGTTCGTCGTAGGCATAGTTCGAGTTATAGAGGTAAACCAAATGAAAATTCGTGATACAGAGGTAAAGAAAAATTTATTCCCTACATCTTCGACAAATATAAGCTTTTAACTTACTCAAATATTATGTATCAATGAAAAACAAAGCATTTGTAATTTAATAACCTGCAAAACACAAAAACAGATGAGATCATGTTATTTCTAACTAAAAATTCCGTAGTCTTCCTCTGCTTTAACTTGGCTTTAACATGTTAAGACAATTACAGTATCGATATTATTTTTTATGAAAACAATACTATAAAGAAACTTTACTGTATCCGCTAAAGATACAAAAATAAACTTTTAACTTTTATTAATTCCACTAATTCAAAAGTCTATAATCTTACTCTTTGTAAAAACAATTACAGTATCGATCATAATTCATTAGACTGCAGACAGACTAGGACTGCTTGACCCCGGATATGATCCACCGACAGGTTCTATCCTGAACGCCGGGATTTCGTATTACAGAGGTCCATTCTGAAAACATCGTGGTGTGGAGGTAAACTTCGAGTTATGGAGGTAAAGCGCGAATCAAATTCGTCTTATCTACTGAAATTTGTGTTATAGAGGTAATTATTGTGTCCCTTCGAGTTATAGAGGTAAAATATAACCGGAAAATTAGTTCGTGTTATGTATAGAAATTTATTTGTGTTAGACAGGTTTTTCCAAAGGGATTAAAAATAATTCGTGATATCGAGGATTTTGTGATATCAAGGTTCGTGTTAACGAGAGTCGACTGTATATAAAGGTCTACATTTTTAATTTTTTAGAATACAGAGTTAAAATTGGAATATACTCTTAGATATACCATGCATTGTGGCACTAGACAGGATTATATAAATAATGGTATAAAATTACTTTAACCAATCACTGAAACTGATAATCCAGCAATACTGATTGCATTAGGTAATTTTAATTTTATTACTGTTGGATAAGCTGGTTGTTCATTTCCAATATAAAAATGATTTCGCGCATTATATCTCCAGCTATGACTACTACGCTATTAACCGCATCAAATGATATTCTGAACATATGATATTAGTAAACACAACGTTTAACAAACAGCGGTGTTTTAGAACAACTTTTACAGAAAAGTACCCCCTCTCCCCCCTCCTCCCCGCACCTTACAACCAGCTGACTCGGTCATAGCCAGAGATATAATGTGCGAACTGTATGTATTTCTAATTTCAATTGTGCATCAGATAAAACTAGGAGGCGAATAGAAAAACTTGGTTTTAGTCAATATACAAGCCTTTAGCTTTAAGTACACTGTGATCATTTAATTCATAATCTTTGTAAGTGTCACTGTGGTGGGATAAATTTACTATTCAAGGTTGTGTGCAGTGAATATTCAAGACTGGTAGGTAGCACATTCAAATGAATAATTCAATGAGATGCCTATTTTGGCTCATATGAATCAAAGCACATAGAATGCAATGGCATATTAAAAGCTACTCCTAAGTGATTGCCAGTCATGAATGATATAGGAAGAAATAATTTAATTCTTACAATTCTCAAGTTTAAATGACAGGTGACAAGTAGTGAGAGCATTGGCTGTCAGTCCACTCCATTAGAGGATTTGCATTTCAGATATTGGTCTGCGTATCATTGCATGAGTGACAAGCAAACTTGACCAAACTACAATGGTCAAGAGAAACCATTGGTCCAATGGTCTGGAAAACCAATTTAGTTTGTTCCATTTATTGCCAAAAGCAATGGAAGAAAATGGGTAAATGTTCTGAAAATAATCCATAATTTCATGTACAGTCGACTCTCGCTAACTCGAAACTCCACGGGACTGCGATTTTTCTTCGTGTTACGTATAGTTCGTCGTAGGAATAGTTTGAGTTATAGAGGTAAACCAAATGAAAATTCGTGATATAGAGGTAAAGAAAAATTAGTTTGTTCCCTACATCTTCGACAAATCTAAGCGTTTAACTTATTCATATACTATATATCAATGAAAAATACAGTATTTATAATATAATAATCTGTAAAACACAAAAACAGATAAGATCATATTAATTCTGATTAAAAAGTCTGTAATCTTCCTCTGTTTAACATGTAAAAACAATTATTACAGTATCGATCATAATAATTGTTATTAAAACAATAATATAAAGAAACTTTACTGTATCCCCAACAGCTACAAAAATAAACCTTTAAATTTGAATATTACTGTATTAATAAGTAATACTTACAGTACGGTATACAAAATAAAAAACGTGTAAAATAAAATAGAGTAAATAGTTTAGAACGCCGGGATTTCGTATTACAGAGGTCCATTCTGAAAACTTTGTGGTATGGAGGTAAACTTCGAGTTATGGAGGCAAAGCGCGAATCGAATTCGTCTTATCTACTGAACTTCGTGTTATAGAGGTAACTGTTTTGTCCCTTCGAGTTATAGAGGTAAAATATGCCCAGAAAGTTAGTTCGTTTTATGAAAATTAGTTAGTGTTATGTATAGTAATTTCTTTGTGTTAGACAGGGTTTTCCAAGGGGATTAAAATAATTCGTGATATCGAAGATTTCGTGATATCAAGGTTCGTGTTAGCGAGAGTCGACTGTATAAGGTTTTATTTGCGGCTTCAGATTTAGAAGCCGCATTAAATTTAGACCGCATCTTAAATCAATAAATTTAGAACTTCAGTCTGCCATTTGTATGAACTTGTTAATATAAAGTTTTCAATTAGTCACTTGCAATTATATAATTATAGGTACATACCTTTTTTTAAAGAAAACAAATAATAATTTAAAGCTAAATGTTTAAAATGTTTTAAAACTGATAACATTATCAATACACCCATTATTTAAAATGTTTTTTGCACAATTTGGATAAAAAGTAAGGTAAAACATTTTAGTATCAATGTGATTCAGGATCACAAACAAATTTTGGTTTTATATAATCACTCTATTTGGCTTCGTGTCAAGAATTGCATTATTTTTACGGAGTAAGGGGGTTTTCTTCTGTTTTGTTTCATGATAATAGGTTACATTCAAGGCCACACTAAAATACTTTTGTGTGTTCCCGCTACATATCAAATTTATTATATTGCCATTTGAACAATTTAAACAATGAAACTGTGTAAAAGCAAAGAACAAATAATTGTATAACTCAAAAGATAAGCAAAAACCATAATGAGGTGGGCTAAAAACAAGGCCAAATTAAAATAGTACAGTGAGTTCTTGCTACATACAACAATTAATTATTACATTGTCATTTGAACAATTTAAACAATGCTACAATATAAAAAACAAGGGAAAAATAATGGAATAACTCAAAAGATAAGCAATACGAAATTTTTGGTTTAATCACTCTATTTGGCTTTATGTCAAGAATTACAGTATTTCCAATGAATAGGGAGTTCTCTTCTGTTTTGTATCATAATAATAGCCATTAGCCAACACCTATTGAGAAAAAAAATTCAAGGAAGCCTGTGAGATAATTAATGTTAAAAACAGGCTTAAAATTGCTATTTCCTACTAATTCCTAAACTGTAAAAAATAAAAATAAATATATTTAAGGTATTACGTGGCATAATTGATAATGTAAACTTAAACTTTAAAATTAGCTTAAACATATTTAACTGTTTAACGGGGGGCACTAGTCGGCACGAACGGTCTTATCAATCTAATTTTCTGCTACCAAGCTCGCGGTCTTAGTGTGGGGAACATGGCTATAAACTGTAATCTATGTACATACTGGTGACCTTGAACTAATTTTATAGCAAATAAGTTAATAATAAAAAAAGTTAATGTTAATACGAAAATAAGTATGTTGGAAGATTTTCAGGTATCCTATACGGTAAGGAAGACAGATAAAGATCTATTGTAAATTACCTTTGTACTTTAGTACCAAATTACCTTAGTAAAATATGTCATGTCAAAGGCGTTGCAATATTATTTAAGAACACAAAAGCGACATACTTGATGAATTCATTTGTTTTTAAAATCGTTGGTTCGGGGACGACAGCATGCACAAGTATTCAAGCCCGTTAAAGGAGCTATCTGAAATAAAAATAAAAGAAAATATACCTGAAGATATGCCGAAGAATAAACTTGTGATAATTTTTGACATTGAACTTGAAAATTTCGATACCAAATGAGGGCCATTGTCATTAAAATCAGAAGTAATTTTCGCTAGTGATATCAATGGTTATCTAATAATTACGTCATTCGTATCCATGCACTGTAAAGCTTTCCGCTGATAAGGACTGATCGGTAAACTGACAGTTGATTGTCGCTTATCAAAACTAAACTTGCTGTAAAACACACGGCACACTTTAATTTTTTTACTATTTTATAATAACTTTTTTGTTCACTTTTTTGGTCGTGTTTATGCATAGCCGTCTACCTCTTGAGATGACCAGGAGATGCGGGTTTGCATGACTGATAACATAATTTTGAACTCTTGCTAATCGACACAGTTTAAAAATATAACTGCATTTTACCATGGTTTATGAGTTTCTACATGCTGCATTACAATCGTAAAATATATTTCATTTAAATGGCTTGCTTTTATTGCAAATGAGAAAAACATTGCTTAAAAAAGTGCTTAAAAAATGAGAAAAACGTGCTTAAAAACCGTCATACTCAAACATGAGTAAAGTGTACACAGTAACTACAATTTGCTTTGAACAAATTTGATATTTAAATTCTTAATTCATAATTAATTGTTTTAATTAATTTGAATACAGTGCTGCATGGGAGAAATAGTTATTAACGATGATACATTCTTAAACAACAACGAGTTGTTATCACATGATAACTTATTTCTAAACCTATACCAAGTGTTATTAAAGTACTTTGATGTAATTTAATGTTGAAAAGATTCTTTTATGGTTATTATATTAATAACAGTGTCCCAGTATCAAATGCTTGTCTGAGACAACAGATTATGCTATCAGTGTAGGACGTACTCGGTTGATGAGGGAAATCACCAATGAGTAAGATCGTCTCTGTGAAGGGGGCGTTGAAACAAATCTCCTAGCACCCGACTAGGCCTATATGTTCCCTTTCTGATTAAATTTGCTTTTCAAAAGGAATGTGTTTGTTAGTATGTTCAAAAAATCATTAATTTGCAAAGGTTTTAAATGACTAATATGGTGTCTCATTTCAAGCTTTGTAGCCAAGTCGTACAACATTTTAAACATATGTAGTCACATCGGAAGGTATAAAATAAAATATACTTAAAACCACAAATATATCCTCCAAGATCCAATAAAATTCATTTATCATGAATTAGAGAAAATTATTAAAAATAATTGGACACTATGGTCTCAATATATGGGGACTATTGAGTATAAAATGACTTACAATTACAACCGTGCTAAAGATTTTCATCAAAGTATAATTTTACAAAACTGGGTCATCATTGTATAGGAGTAAAATTTCTTTGAAATAACGACTCAGATTTCAGACGGTTCCTTAATCAATAAACCATTGATCCCACGAATGAATGAGTGTCATTATACTACGAATGAAGAGTGGCGACTTCATTGAATTAATCTGTCAAGATAAAACCAATCTAAATCAGAACATACATTACAACGTTAAGAATTTAATATGTATATATTCATTGAAAATTTCGAATATTAAAGTGATTCAAAAACAATTAGAGTTAGCTATTTTTTGTGTTTTGTAAGAATCAAAACTGTAATTTAATAACGAAATATGTTAACACTATTACTTACGCTCTATTACATCCATCCCACACTCATCGTTCGCTCGTGTATTCTGGTTAAAATTGACAGCCAGTGCTGCGTCTGTATTTAGCATTGAAAGTTGCTAGTCAAATTATTATTTTTAATACACAATACACTCTCGCACTCTCCGAAGTCAACCACCCACCGAGATCCATCCGCGGTCGGCGTCGGCGGTCGGCATAAATATTGACCAAGGTCAAGACGCGTTGCCGGATACTCGAGTGACATTGGGTAGAGGTCAAGGTCAAATCACTCCATGAAGGTATGTTGAACTCTTATCGCAAACTTGTCCGATGGACTTACTGACTTACTTGGCTAGAAGTTACCTCGTTGTGGACAATTAACTCTGATCACTGAGTATACAAGAGACTTTAGATTAAATGATCTGAGCAAGGCTGAAAACAATTGGAGACAATATTACTTATTTCCTGAATATAACGTATTAATGGATTTTTCACCACAGTATAAATCCAACCAAGAGCCACTTTAAACAAATCAAATAAAACATAAACTGGTTTTATTGGCACTGCTAAAGTGACCCTGTAGACTTTTTGTCAGTGGGTCGGTAGACATCATACCAACTTGTTAGATCTTATCAAATTCCTCTCTCGCAGCATAAGAAAATGGTAGTAATCTTAACAAAACCTAAGGGGCAAGGTAATTATATAAAACCTACCAAAAGCTTGGCCATCAACAATTAAGTTCATAGTTTATAAATAAGATGAGTATATGGTTATGTTCGGCGAGTAACTCCTTAGTATTCGTTCCGTAACGTTTGGAGAATTCCTGTAAATTATGAATATAATGTGGTTGTTGAGTGAAATGATTTCGTTGCTTCCGATGTCACAGTCAAGGTATTCAAAGATATATGAAGGGCCGCGATTGCGATTGAGGAAGAGTTATAAATTATAACTCTTCCGAAAATTTATAGATTTTCGTAAACTTAAATACACCCGTTGCAGCAGTCCTGCGTACTCAGTGAATTCCAAATGCGTAAAACATATGTCAATCCAACATGGCAAGATATGACACGTTTTTGCTAGCTCCATGAGAATAACATGGGAAATGAGTATGCATGTTTGCTGCTACAGGTATGTTAAAACTGGGTGGTTTTAATTTAATATTTAGTATATCTGAACTAAAAGAAGCTTAACATATCTTGATGAATACCAAGTTTCATCAAGATATGTTAAGAAATAAGGAAGATGTAGAATTTTTTTATTTCTCATAAGGATTCATTCCCCAACGAGTGTGCAGGTTTTCCGCCACGAAAATGGAAATATTAGGAATTGTAGACTAATGTACACTAGATCTCATCTAAATTAAGCCACAAACCAAGTTTTATTAAGATATGTTGAAAAATAAGCGAGATATAGAATTTTACTTATTTCCAAAAAGGGTTACATTGGGACAAAGCACTGTGTTTACTGCTTTCAATATCTCAGTAACCTTAAAGCAATAAATCAAAGTACTTAATTGTTTTTTTTCAAGCTGAATTCAATGGTGCTTAAACAAAAATGAATAATCTTTATTTTTGACGTAAAAACTCAAAACCCCCATTTTTGGAGAGATTTATCCCCCTTTACCCCCTCTTCCCGTGGTCCGATCGGGCTTATAACCAATAACTTATATATGTATATATATGATATAGATCGAATAAATCAATGCTAAATGAAAGGGTACTCATTTACTTATTTATACAGTTACTCGTCTCAATTACTTATTAACGTATATATTGAAATTCGGACGAATGGTGTTTTTGCTTATGGGGCCCTAAAACAAAAAGTTATCACGGTCTTGGGCTTAGGTCTTACCAAGAGATCCATGGTAATAGCTTCTTCCCAAAGCCGTAGCCAGGAAAATTTTTCGGGGAGGGGGGGTTTGAGCTCCGCAGTTACAGGAAGTGAAGAAAATTACTTTCTAACCTTTAATTTAAAGGCAATTTCAACATTTTCGAGGGGGGGGGTTTGACCCCCTAACCCCCCAATTGGCTACGGCCTTGCTTCTTCCCTATAGGGGACACTCGCTAAAATAATAAAACGTTTGGGTTTTTGACAAATTTAAAATAAACAATCGGGGGTACTAACAATTTTAAAATGCCTAATTTGTTACCTAAATACTTATATTGCTTTTACATTCTTAGCAAATCTCAGGATTAATATAACTTGTCAATTTTTTTCCATGATGCACAACAAACTTGTAAATTACAGAAAATCCATCAAATAGAAAAAAAAACCCATACGGTATATTATAAATTGAATGGTCCATGTTTGTTGCCTCAGGACGAAATGTTTTCAGCCATTGCCAACAACATGTTTTGTAAACATTTGTTGAAACATGAGAAGTCATGGGAGTGCAGTGCTCGGAAAACACAGACGATGGTGGTGTGTTGAAGTGTACCTAGACATGCAGAGTCAGTAAGTTGCCTAAGTTGAACTGGTTAAATGCAGCAGTTTTATGAATTAAGCATAATTATCTCGTGCAGAGGTACAAACATCACAACTGAAGAAATGTCCGGTGTATCTGCACTTTTACGGTAATCAGGTGTTCAACAGGTCTCGGTAGTGAAATACAAAACAGCTGACTGCTCCCGGTGAATGAGATGTTGGTTCGCTTCGCACCGACCAGCTGTTTCTGTGTCTACAAACAGTGACTTCCGGTTACATAGGAGGGAGTCGGCCCTATTGAGCCGCTGTAATTGGACCAATTTAGACCGATGCAAAGCCGTTGTGCGTCGCACTTGTATAGATCGGATTGTTTGTGAAATCCATGATGTACAAAAGTATTTAGAGTATAAAACGTATTATAAACAACAAAAATACATAAGCTGATCAGTGTTTTATATTTGTGCCCATGGAGGATAAAAAACTAATATTTGCTTCAATAATAAAAATTATTATTACTTGTAACATTAAAAATTATTATTTAAGTTTTCTCACAGTGACTTTTACTCAAGTATGAGTTGATGTGATGGGTATAGGACTTATGTTTTTAAAAGTTCCGGGTGATTTGGGCTTACATAAATATCTCAGTAAAACGACAATATGTGCTTTTCTCTGGAAGCAAACTTTTACCTAACATTAGCGAATTCCAACCTTTATTTAAACACCAACAGACGAAAAATATTTTAACAGCACCTCAGGGCTACCTAAGACCGGGAGATTCTAAAAGCATAATAATAATAATAATAATAATGTGTTAATAACGGGACGTTTAGAATCATATTCATTACATGGTCACAGTTCTTGGTTAAGAAGGTCATGTTGTTTCTAACTTCTGTTAGCGATCTTAGTAGGTTCATTCAGATTCACACTACAGGAAGAGTGTGTAGGCTCAAAGCCTACTTGAGAGGTTTAAGTAGAGTTGACATTGTGTTTTTAAATCTGTTTTATTGCAGTAACAAAGTATTTAAGATGCAAAAAAGAAACATCCATATTAGATCTCATCTGTGAATAGACTGATACGTTTTCTCAATACACTTAATAAATTAAAAATCTCTATGAAGTTATAAACGGGTTAGCGTTAATTTCACAAATAAAGCCCCTATCAGGGCTTTAGGATCATCTTAAGCGTACCGAATGTGATGAGATTTTTTAGTTGGACAAAGAAATTAATTCCCGTAGCTTCGAGGGTGTTTGCAATTATAAAATTCACCAACGAATATTTACTGTGTTGAAATTAACAAATTATAATTGAGTGTAAGAAATTTTCAGTCTTGGCATAGTTATTGTGAAGAATTGCGTCTTTGTATCAATGGTCCTAAAAAAGTTCGATTTATATTTTGTGTTGTCTCGTGAAAACAATTTTAGCGAAAAAATATACTGAAATCTAAAAGAGTACAGAATAGTTTTAACAATACAATTTAATTTAATTGCTATAATTACCCTTTATAAAATTGCTAGACTGCATTAAAAATAACAGAGAAAAAGTAAAGTATCATTTAAAAGGTTCTTTAAAAGTATAATAACAGCAGCAGCGAGACCACAAAGTCTTTTCGATTGTCAAATTTCGAAACGTTCGCGGCCTGGCCGACTGGTCCAGACTGCGTAATCAGCTGATTAACTACAGCTGATCAGTGACACCACAGCGCCGATCAGCTGTGATGTGTCAAAGACAAACAAACGCCGACCCAGCCGCGCTCCAGTGCGAATGTTACGTTAGAGGTCTTTGACCCGGCACGGCCTACTCGCATACTAATGCGTTACGCATTTCCTTATCACTGTAATTATTGGTAAAACCAAATCTCTCTTTAGGTAAGAAAAGTTGGTTTGTTTACAACATTTTAGGTAGATTTGTTGTTTTTGTATTTTGTATAGGTTTTACTTGGGGTTTTCGAATTGTATGTATACAGTAATATACTAGCAGATACTCGTGGCTTCGCACGCTTCAGTAGACATTTTGTTGCATACGTAAAAATAAGAGGTAAGGGTGAGGTAAGAGTAAACTGTACATAATATGCTATTTTATATTAAAATATATTACCACAAACGGACTGGTTATTTTTTTCATATTTCTATACTTGTGTGACAACACAAGTGGAAGGGCTTTAGGTGGGTCGTGAAGAGTTTACAATCTTCTATATTATTAAAAGAATTTCTGGAATTTTGTCCAGAGCAAATCGACCCCTAGAGATTACTTTTTCTGCACATATTTGTTATCAAATTAAAGCTATTATTCTCTAGATGTGCCGTTTGCGGGTTTGGAAAATATCCCATTAAAAGCCTTCACACAGGAGGCTTTTGAAATTTCAGCAAAAGTGCTACTATCTGTGTTAGAACCTGTGAACTTTCTCCAATTCATATTTGTTTGTAACAAAACAGATGATCAAGATATGAAATAGTTCCAGAGGCACACCACAGAATGCAGTGCTAGCAAAAGTCAGTTAACATTCACCCACATTATGATTTTTATTTCTTATAATATTGAGTTTTTTTTTTCAAGACAACTGAAAAGAAGGAAGAGTATTTGCCCTATTGAAACTAAGACCAACTGTCTGTAATCATATAAATTTACTGTATTTCTTTTCATAAAAAGCAAACTTAAAAAGAAACATAAGTAACTTAGGAGGTGCTCTGGAGATGGAATTTTCTAACAAACTATTGACAGTGGATATACATTGATACATGTTTCAACACGTAAATGAATGATTCAACGTTAAAAGTTTTGAAATATTAGTTGAATATTAACCTAAAAAATTCAAGAGTTAAAATACATTTTCAATTTAAAACCTGTATTTTGTAAATGTAATTGGAATGCGAAGGATTTTGAGGTGTTAAGGGTTATCCTGCCCATTTAACTCCATTTTGAAATGTTTCAATGACAATATGCCTATTTAATGAAGGCATTTCATAGAAATTTATGTTATTTGCTGAGGTAGAAATTTTCCAAACGTGTCTTTAAGATGCGAATAAAAAAAGCGGGCCAGTTTGAAAATTTAATTCCTTGGCCGTTATGAGAGGTGAATAATTTGTTTTTACGGCGAATGGCTGTTTTATAAATGTTATTTAGATATTAGTTATTAGTTCATCAGTAGATCAGTGGTTTGTCCATCTTCTTACTATTTTGTTGTTAATACCTAACAAAGCTGAATGCAAAAAACTGACGCGTAGATGTTGTGTAGAGTAGAATTAACATTAAGCTTCAATACCTTTGGAAAGAAAACTCTAAAACTGAGACATGGAGATGCAACAAGTACGTAATGAAGATCCAGGTAAACTAACCCCCATTTTGTGCGAAATAAATATTGTTTCATTATCAAAATTTCAAAGTGTAGAACGTATAGCCTACATAGACACTTTTAAAGCAGATGAAATAAATGAACTTCTCAAATTATGTGAGGAATTTATTACACATAATATTGAAGATTCAAGACTAAAGTAATAAGTTATTTTTTCAAGTTTGCCCCGTTCAATTACTGGTAATTTTATTCCAGTTCTGTGAGACAAAGAATTAGTCTAGAAAAAAGAATTCACAAAAATACACACACTTCCTTATTGAAAGGTATTTTACGCTGCAAAGCTCCATACATAATCAACATGAAACTAAAGCCTATTTTACCGCACGAAGTTTTTAAGTCACGAAGTGACGCGGGCTGCTAGTAGTGATTAAAAAAAAAAATAAATATCGGATTTATTGTTTACACAAAACCAATCATGAAAAAAATCAGTAAATATTTTTAAAAATTTCCTAACTTAGAGAATTTTTTTTCTTATGAAGATACCCAGTTTACTTGCAAAGATGAATTGTCCCCTAAATTTCATTTAGGATTTAAAACCAGCCAATTAAAACTTGGTGCTTCCACGTCGCGTCGTGACGAGGACGTGTTGCCGCCAGTCGGGTACCCAAGTATCTATCAGTCAGGTCCTGAATGCGATCATTACTCTTCATTCCCATATATGCCTTTAAAACTGCATATTTCTTGCAAATGAAGAGGTCAATTCCAAAAGAGAGTTATGCGGTTGGGGACTTTATTGGGGAAGACAGCTTTGTTAGATAATTATAAAGCGTATATATTATTTTAAAACAATTTTAAGTAAAATTGTGAAAGAAAACACACATTTTGAAATATAAATTTGCAGTTTAGTGACAAGAAAACTGGTAAATATGCGTTAATGTTAATATTAAAAACAAATACCTGTGAAGACATCCACATAAGTTTCAGTAAAACATAAATAGCCCACTTTTCACATGAAAGTTAGAAACTCAATAGACCCACAGAAAACTGGTTAATAGTTTTGTTATCACATTCATGGTTAGTACATACACCTGCTGTTACTGACATAGGGATATTTGGGATGAATTAAGTAATATTTATTTGCTCTGAACTGAATATATTGAAAAAAGGAAGTCTGAACTGAGAATTTTTGATTGATTAGATTTTCACATAACTTTCTCCTTTTCACCATTTTGTCAATGTCATGTAGTTGAAGTTTCAATAGCTTTGCAGTTGCAGGGTTACCATAACCTAGACAGAAAGACAAATATCCCACCATCAGGGGCTGCTCTTCATACACATAATAATTATTAAAATTGTGGTTGTTAACTCTTTCCAGAACATTGTATGTTTTTATGGTTTAATGCCCAGACTGTGCCATACATGGAGTACAAACTTGGAATATTTATTATTATATGTATTAATTTTTTTTCTAGTTAATAGGTCCCTGTTGATGAGTCAATTTTTGACTTACAGGGCCATAATTGTAACAATGTTTTTGAGAATAAATGAATGAATGAATGAATGAATGAGTCTCATAAGTTTTTTGCTCTGAGGATCGTTTAACGTAATCAATGGCCATCACTGTTTTGTTAAGTTGTGAAGAGTAGTATATTTTGGATTTAATCAAGGATGAAAGTTCAGTGACGATAGAGTTAGTGTAAGTGTTTAATACGAGTTGAATCCATAAACGGTTCTTATCACTTTTATTGATCTCAAAAATGAATTTGAAAATTTATACTCATGAAATAAGTGAAATTTTTCCCATGGGAGTACTTTTTGCTATTTATTATGGCACTCATTACATTATAAGAACAACTGCAAAAAATATATGAATTTTTTTTTAGAATGTCAAAAATGTTTAGATATATTAATGTATTAGATGTAAACATTATTTATCTGATATAGTTTCCTTGCGTTCCTGCTATAATACTTTATAATATACTATTTGTCTAGATGTTAAGTTTTTAAGTTTTACTTTTTGACTATGGTCCGTTGTTTGCTATAAGCACAGAGTAAGGACTCTGTGCTATAAGTCAAAGGTTGCTTGTATTTACATAAAAAATATTCTACTTTTGGATCGCGAACATTTTGCGTCGCCAGTAAAAAGGTTTTGGGACCACTGCTACAGGTTTGCGATGCCAGATGTGACCGGTTAGCTGAACGCTCACTGTCGTTTTGTTATCATCCATCTAGACATTTCAATTAACTAATTGAGGCAGTAACAGAACTGCGTGACGTTGTACGTTCCAAGGCCGGAAACCAAAACTGACGCTTCTAGAATCTTGTTCCACTTATCTTCAGGTTCTTTGGTGAACCGAAATGCAGCAAAACTGTTTAATTCAAACTGGTTAATTACCGCCAAAGATGTGTAAGATAGCTTAATGCAGTGGTCGTTCAATTAACAAAGAGGCAAGATCTTGAAACTATATAAGATACTGATTAAGTTGAAAAGATTTGGCCCTTCTGAATTAATAGGACGTTTTGAGCAAAAAAGGCTGCATTTATATTTCATATCATATCACTCATATTGTAAAACGCCTAGATAAGGCGTCGTCTGAACCCAAATTAAACCCAGCTCATGGAACTTATGATTTTTTGTCTCAAAGAAACGATCACATGAAGAAATTAATATACAACTGATGTTTTCTTACATGTGGATATAACCTTAATTGTGTGATTTAAGGCGAAAATAAACCATCCCCAAGTATTATTGAACAAAAAGCGACAGGTCTATGCAGCCATCAGTGAAGTAAATGTGAATTTAAAATATATAACTTTCCAGTATTCCTAAGCTTAAAACATAAACTGCAAACCTTACATTTCAAAAGCAAAATATGTATTGTGTTTAAAATTACTTTGTACATTCAAAAAGTCTCAATCAAAAATGCACAGTGAATAACTGATTCGTTTAGATTTTTTTTTTAATAGACTTTTTGTGTCCTGTAATTCCAGCTATGTTCGTGTCGACTGTGATAAAATATGCCTGTCTGTAAATAAAGTAATGTAGGCTACACTTTAGGTATTGCATGACAAAACGCGTGAGGAAGAGTAAATTATTTTCTTCTGCCTTTTAGCTAATTTGAAAAATGACACGAAATCCTGCAAGTACGCGTAGACCGAAAGAAAAGCTTTTTGGAATATATAAAGGTTTACGGTTATGGATTGGATAACTAAATTTTTACTTCACTAAGAAAACAAACATTACTCATAACTTCAGCCCTTATATTGATTTTTCTTTACCCTAATGTAAGTGAACATAATTAATTTCAACCGGCAACTAACGTAAACTACTTTTCAGGGCAAGGTCACAGATTACAAAGAAATTGTTTTAAGGTTGAAGCAGTGAACGAACTGGTAAACAAATCGAAAATGCTAAGCACCCTTGTGTAACTGTTTTCGCTTCTCTGGGGTAGGCGCGCGAGAGTCCGGCAGATTTGAAAAAGGAGGAACTGATAAGTTTAAATTAATGCATTTCTGAAGTTCATAAGATCTCAGATTTCGCTTATAAATAAACCTAAAATATAAATTCTTTATTAACAAAAAATTACATTTAAGTACAGTGGTTCATTATCTTTCTTTCAAGTAAATATTTTCATATCATGACAATTTTGTGAATTGTGTAGATATGATGAGCTTAATATTATCTTCTCGTAAACAAAAGACTAAATCTGGTTGACGAATTCCCAACAAAATATTTTATTCCATCATTTTACTAGCACTTATATAAGAAAGCGTAGTCTGCCACATATTTTGAAAACTTGATCAATGCCTGTTCAATTAGAGCTTGTTATTTAAGTAACTTATTTTTCATTTTGAAGAAGGATGTTTTTTCAAAACAACTATATAAACTCAAGGTTTTCATTGTGAAATCACTGTCATATTTATTTATTTGATAATGCTATAAAACAGCCGAAGCCAATTACATTACAGCATTAAGAATAAGTTAATAGTAAAAAATTGGAATAACAAGATGTTTATTCTTTTTGACCATCTTTTTCTTCACCATCATGAAATCACTAAGTGACAACAAACTTAACAATAGTTAACCTTCAAATATACCTACATAAATATCCAAGATAACAATGACATGCAAGAAATAGTAACAAATTATCACTTAAAATACTCAAACATATTCGTGCAATAAATAAAATAAATTACTAACGACAAAAATCTACTGCTCAACATCTTCAGTATCTTAAGTCTAAAGCTCTAATCTGAAGCTATTTAATTACACATGTGAGACGGGAGTGCTTTATAAAAGCCTCTAAGGCCACCTCTCAGCCTCACGGCCACCCTTGCCGTGCATCAACATAAGGCCACTTGTCGGAACTAGAACCCGCCGGTTTCGATTTGTCTTTTCATCCTGAAGGCTTGTTCGGGAACGACTGAGGTCAAACGCTCATTCATCTGTGTTGGTGGCGATAGTTCCGGAGTAATCCAAAACATCTCGTACCGAAGACTGAACAATCGTCCAGCGCGTCGCGTAAGATTTGTTTGAAACGTGTTTGGTTTGATTAGGAGGAGCATAGCAGTCATAAGAGCTTCCATAGATGATCACTTCAAGGATTTGATTAAATCTCTAAAATAGAATAAATTTTCAAAAACCTTGCGATTTTACTCAATGTCAGGAAGGAAAATTATTATCGACTTGAAAGGTACCACAGCGAAACAAAGTTATTATAGCATATCAAAATCTAACCAAAAGAGGGATTGCTTGGTTTCATTTTCAGAGCGTATAAAAAGAAGAGTTGTGTGTACTAACCTTGAAATGTGCCAATAGAGGATGCGCAAAACAGCATCTATGGAAATTCCTGATTTGGCAAGCACGGAGCGCTTTTGTGTCACAAAACAGTTTTTGCAATGACCATAAAAAAACTTCAGCGCAGGCTTATTGTCGGGAGAAAAACTATGATTGCATTGTTGCGGAAACACGCAGAAGACCAGAGGTAGCATGTAGAATGTAGTAACGAGTTAAATATGTATGTGCAATCTAATATTGATACAAGTTTTTATTATCCTAATAGGTATTGTGGCTTTTATCTTCGTAGTTCGCATGGATTTGACAATCTATAAAAACATGTGCCATGTGTGAAAAATAAGAGTAAACATATAAACACTATTATTTAGTTTTGCAAAACAAACCCCTATTTACCACTGAATAATAGCCTTAAACACAATCCTGACGATAACGTAATGACATACTGAAGGTATATCAATCACATCAACTCTCTAAGTGATGAGTGTTTTCTAAACTTAATATTTTTTCCTTAAAAGTTTTGGGAACTCCTGCCGCACACAATAAGAGGCTTAAAAGATAAAACCGTGACGAAGCGTTAACAGGCAGAAAAACATGTTCAAGATATAAGCCCACGTCATAACGAAGCTCGAAAACTTATTTCTCAAGTACTTCTAATTCTCAAATAAGCTAACAAAATAAATATTAGGGAGGTATTTACTCTTTAGTGACTTTTAATTTGTAGACCTAAATATATTTAAAACCGTTCACTAAAATGTGATATATTAAAGTGTTATAGATCAGTATGGAATGAAACCGCCTAAAAACTAATATCCGTCTGGTAAATATTTATATTAAAATTATTATAATATAATACATTTGACTATAAATAATTAAATACTGAGTGCAATAAAAACATAAATTTATTGAGTTGTCAGCGTCAATGGACGCCAGCATGATAATCACCACAAGATTTTTCTGGGCGATTCCCTTTACTCTTCTGAAAGATTGAAGTACATATTTAAAAGTAAACTAAAAAAGACTCTGATCTAGCTTACAGACAACACATTCGCTTTAGTAAGCTAGCACTATTTTGAACTGTTGAATTTGTTTTTAGTACTGTAACGTTTTCCCTTGTACATATATATATACATATATATATATATATATATATATAAACCTATCGGATATGATAGTAATAAAAATTATTATTATTATCTACATAGAGTTTATACTTTGTACGATAAAAAACATAATATAAAGTGGTACAAGTCTTCTACAGCCAAGCAAATACCTGATATGAAATGAGTCTGGATTCTTTTGATTCCACCTCATATTCCTTACCTAAAACAGCAGTAAAATTGATTAGAATTTAACAGAATAATGTCTAAAATAGACTGCAAATATTGAATATCATGCAAAAAATAATATAGTTATTCTATCATCATCAAATAAACACTGTGTTGACAATCCTCATCACAGCATAGAACATTAAAATCAATTTAGTAGTATAAAGAGGAAATAATATTATAAAGAAAATATACTGGCAATAAAGAGTAATAAAATATTCCTCACACAACACGCTCGAGTTAGAGGAAAAACGTTTTCCAGTTATGGAAAAACTTTAAAGCAATTTCTTTAAGAACCCCTATGCCTCTTTTTACTAAAACAAATTGATCATTATAAAATATAAAAAATAACAAATTTATAATATAATTATTACATGGGACTGTTTTCCAAAGTAGTATAAAAAATTTTTCGATTTAAAGCTCTGAAAGAGAACACTGGTTTATTTCATTATATAATGAGTAGTTCAATGTAAAATAATTTATAGGTAAATAAGGAAAATATTACCATTTGTAAGACTAAATATTAAAAACTAGTTTTGTATTGTGTAATGACAAAAATTACTTCCCATTGTATGATTTTGTGATCGTTTCTCATTGTTTTGATGAGATTAAAATTATCTTTAAGTCGCTAAGAAATCTCCCTTCCTGCTAGATTTAATATTACAGTTTTAGTTTCGTCAAATAATATTTCATCACTTACTTCTACCGGGTGGAATTTTACAAACATAACAATCTTTTTAGCGAACTTACGTCTCTTGAAAACAGATCTCGAATGAAAACATAAGGACAAACATAATACGAGACTATGAAAGTAAAATATCAAAATAATAGTGAATAATATATTAATATTTTAAAAGTATATTAATAGTATTTTTATTATTTATAAAAAAAACTGCAATAGTCAGCATAAGGACAAACATAATAATAAACAAAACAATAAAATAATAACATAATAATAAGAAATAAAATAAATCTGTTTTTTACCTATTTGAAAATGCTCTAAAGTTTTGACTTGTTGTTTCTAAACATCTTGTATATACACTAGGGATTTGTCTTCACAGTCACAAATCGATAATGGCTGAAAGGGTTTTTACGTTTGGGGGTTAAATACAGCTAAAAATAAGGCCTTTTGAGAATAACAAGTCAATGATAATACCTTGGAATATAAATAATTAATGTCAATGTATCAACTATGGACATGGTTTGAAATAGTTATTGACAACATATTGCAACTGATGTTACTCCCTGGGCGAAGCGGGATCATCCGATAGTGAAGATTAATCAACAAAAACTGTTTTCTTCACAGTACCAAATGAAGGGATAACCTTGATACTAGAATGTGGGCGGACCATGACAAATGGCGACAAACAGCTGATTGAACTAATTGGATATTAAGCTATATCGCGGAACCAAGGACAAACAAACATTTTGCTGACCTTCATTATGATAGCATACGCCGAAGTAAAAAATATGAAAGAAATGCATGTACCGGTATACACACAAAAAATTATGTTGGGTTAGATCCATAGTTATGATAAACATCTATTTGGATCGATCTATTCAACTTATTTTCATAGGAAGAGGCGAAAGCACTCATAGAGGCATTGGCCACACACAGATATTATACTTATACGCTATACTTTTTATACTTTTAATTGAAATAGCTACGCATAGTGAAATAAGTTAACCCACTAAAAGAAGTTCTATACCTTCTAGGGTTTTAGCCTGAGTTTGTTTATTACAGTTTTCAAAGCTAAGCTTTGTCCAGTCCTAGGCTAACGTCCATTGTAGTTGAGCATATAACTTGAAATTGTCTTTCTAGCTGATACTAATTTCAGTTTACCTCGGAAATTGCTCGAATGCTAATAATTTAAATGAGCGATTCTTTTATCTCTGTTATTTGTATCTGAATATTTTGATCATCTCGGAAACGGTTCAGAAGATTTATAAGACATTCTGTTTTTAGGTGTAGTTTTGGTTTTAAGTGCAACTCTACCATAAATTTCTTGTAAAATTTAAATTTATCAAGGTAGGACGTTACGGGTTGCCGAATTGGTAACGGAATGACGACGAAAATGAAAACAAAAGCATTATCAGCTGTTCATTAAACGAGCCAAGTTTCGTCTTCTAATCTCCGCCGAGCAAAGCTCAATCAACAAAATATTACAAACTTATTTATCCAACGGTTTTCTAAGAATTTAAGTTTGTTTACATCGGCATTAGCGTTGTTGCACACTTAAGCCACGGCTGGGATAGGTTGTTGTATCGGCGTGTAAGCGTCTTCGGGTCATTGAAAATAACCGGTTTTCGCCGTGGCTCGCCGGACCTTTTATCTGGTCGACCTCTAAACTGGCGATTGTCTAAGCTCGCATTCGATTGCAAAAATTCGATAGCGATCGTATTTATTAATAACTTTTAAAAATTTCCCTTTAAAATATTTTTACGAATTTAAGAATGTTTTGAGCAAAGGGTGTCAAAAGTTTTCAATGTAATATGTTAATAGGCAAATAATTGTTTTAGTAATTTTTTCAAGCTTGTATTTATTGTTAAAAATCCAAGTACACTGTTAAAAATGTATTTGACATACTTAACATACTCATATACTCATAATTATTTCATAATTTACTCGGTTTTAGATAAATGTTGAAAAATGAATTGGAAATTACATAAAAGAATAAACATTTACCTAATGGCTTACTATGTTTGATATACAATTAAATCCAAACAAATCCAGTTCCTTTTTTATTGCAGCAGCGAAAGAAAACAAAACCTAAATTTTGTGTTTGATTGAGGTTCCAGCAGTTGGTCATCCTAGTTTTGTTATAGAAGGAAAATACTTTATGGTAAAAATGCAGCAATGTCATGACATGACAAAAATGCATCACGAAACAGGACAAAATTATCAAAACTATTATTTCTTCTTAGTTAACACATTTTCATATTTTATGCAGCTCGATAGGAAACTGAATCAAACGACTTCTCTACGTTAAACTAAATAAACGGAGAAAAATAACTGTGCGAATAAAACAATGATCGTTCTTAATAACAGAAATCGTCATTGTTATATCATGAAAATTACCTTCCATAAACAACAAACGCATCAAATGAAGATGACTAATAATGTTTCTGATATGTTCAATCGTCGATAGTTGAAGAAATTATGTTCTGAAAAATTCACAAGAGTAAACGAGTACAGTTTAAACATTAATTTTGTGTAAAAATATTACTAGTTTACTAAAATTAAATAACTGGTTACTATTTTAAGAAATAAATAAGCAATTTTTTACTAACAACCTTTAAAAACAAGAACTAAAGCTAAAATAATATGCGTTTTGAAAATGACTGCAATAATTTTAAAAGATAATATTCTTCCTGTGATAGATAATTTACAGTTATTAAGTTGCAGTTAAAAAACAATATATTTACATAAAACTCGATGCTATTTAGATAAATTTGTATGACAAGGATTGGGATATCAACCCAATCCAAAAAATTAAAAACCCTTAATGATACATAAATAAAGATAATCCAACACATAAAAAGCTCAGATTAAAACTTTTCATTTGTCTAAGTAGCCCTAAAAAATTGAAAAGAGAACTCTTTGAAGACAGCGAAACCAGTTATTCGAAACTGAGGTGCTTTCAGTGTTTTCTACACGGGGGACGAAACGACGTCGTTAATCGCCAAGTAAAACACGTGTGGGCCCCTCGCTGGTCGAGGCCCCGCTTCACTCGCCGCCCCGGGCCTCCCGTACAGCGCCGCCGCACTCCTCAAAGCTTTCTCCTCGCCATTCTGCCGATCAATGTCGCTGATCATCTAAAAAATACTACTTAAACACATACCATGAGGTTATTGGTCGGTCTTTGTTTCTGCATAAAAAAGAGAAACGATATCTTTCAATAAAAGAAGGTTGAATGAACGCAACGTGGAAAAGGTACCAAGGTCGTTTATTGTGGCATACACAATACACAATAGAAATTGTTTAAATTGTATTCTGGTTATAGTGTTAATTAAAAATTAATGATCTACAGGATTTCGTGATTTTGCTTAGTTTACTATAAAGAAGTAATATTTCTTGACCAAGGTATAATTTTTATTTTAACCAAATGAAAAGCACCAAACATACTTTAAAGGAGGGTGTGTACTCTACAGGACAATAACTTTTCCTCATTATTAAAATAACTTTTTGAAAATTTTCTTTGAGAAATTTTTACGAGGTGCAATAATTAATTTGATAAATACTTTGTCCTTGTTATATAGTTAATAATCAGACAAGTTGTAAGTAACAGTACTTCTGATAATCTTCAATACCTGGTAAGACTGGGACGCAGCTCGGGGTGTGGGGTACGCGAGGTGAAATCATTTTATAAAGTTTGAGTACTGGTTCGCCTTTAGAATTTGTTGAGTTGAGTAGTTGAAGTGAGCAACTTATACTTTGTGTCGAGTTACCTCGTTATAGTATAATTTGAGGAGTACAGTAGACCTACTATGACTAGCTGATTCTACAGATTTGAAAAATCGACGAAAAATTTAAACTTCAGATCTCTCAAATCCGAGTCGTTTGGAAATCGGTTTTAGCGAATTTCCCCTATAGGGAAGAAGCTATTACCGTAGGTCTCATGGTAAGACTTAAGCCCGAGACCAAGATAACTTTTCGTTTTGGGGCCACCAGAAGCAGAAAACACCATTCGTTCACACACACACACATATATATATATATATATATATATATATATATATATATATATATATATATATATGTGTGTGTGTGTGTGTGTGTGTGTGTGTGTGTGTGTGTGTGTGTGTGTGTGTGTGTGTGTGTGTGTCTGTAAGCACGATAGCGGCCGTAAAAATGGTCCGATCTTAATGAAATTTGGTACAGACATGTAAAGTGGTAATCTTTCGGACGAGTTCGTAAACCAGCCCGATCGGACCACCGAAAGGGGGGTAAAGGGGGATAAACTCCCCCAAAAATGGGTTTTTTACATAGGAAAATCAAATTTATCGAATTTTTGTTGTTTTTTTGCACCATTGAATTCAGCTCAAAAAAAACAAACAATTTAGTATTTTGAATCACCGCTCTACGTCCATTGGTTACCGAGATATTGAAAGTGGTAAACACAGTACGTTGTCCCAATGTTAACCTTATGGGAAATAAGTAAAATCCTATATCTCGGTTATTTCTCAACATATCTTGTTAAAACTTGGTAAATAGCTTCTTCTAGTTCAGATCTACTGAATATTGAATTAAAACCACAAGTTTTAATATACCTTTAGCAGCAAACCTGCATACTCATTCCCCATGTTATTCTTATGGAGCTTACCAAAACGTGTCAAATCTCGCATGTTGGATTGAAATATGTTGTTTTGCACTTGAAATTCGCTGAGTATGCAGGTCTGCTGCAACGGGGGTATTTTATTTTAATCGGAAGCTGAAGAAAACAAGTAGTCAAATGTCATCAGATTGGTTCCTGGAGAGGATGATGTAAATCACAAGGAGCCTGCTACAGGACTGGTTCCTGGAATAAGCGGATCGAGGTTAACAGGGAAACGTTCGTTGCATTCGGTAATCCTGGTCCACAATCCTGAACGCCATCAGAATCTACGTGTATTGTAGCAGCTAGGTACGTATAGAGTTGTGTCAGAAATTATTAAATTAAAAATGAGGCGAAGCTGTAAAAACATAGTTTTTAACATAAGGAATTCCTTAGTCTATGTTGCTATTATTACTAGATAAATAAAGTTAAATTAATTAATAATGAAATTTATATACATTTTAATTAAACTTACGGTATATTAATTAATAATAAAAAAGTGGATTCGTTAAATGTAAATCGTTTATTGAAGAGGATATAAATTTCAAAATAACCTTAAAAACGATGTTTTTTTTCTATGGAACATATTGACCAACTCCATTCTATCTTTTTGCTCCCGACCAAGATTCGAACCCGGGAGGCATGTGTAATGACCCAGTACTGTTCTGAGCTACGTGATGGATCCAATTTCGCCAATGTTAATACCGTATTCGATCAGGGTGGATATGATGACCCTCGATTACTAATGGAGCGATTCCTATGCTAAACCTCACCATCACGAATGGAACAACAAAGGTGACCCTGGAAGGCTACTTTCTTCAGGCCAGATTAAAGTTACAAAAGTTCATGCAGCAGGTTCTAGATCAGCTTCTTGCCGTTTGTGTTCTTGAGCGAAGAATACGATCCCACTTGTTTAACGATAATGTAATTGATATAACCCTTGAAGTGTTAAAAAGTTCTGATTTTTATTCTTATTTCAAAAGTCTTTACAACAAGCTAAGCCACACAGATATATTCAACACTTCGAAGAGGTCACGGCCTGAATGTGCGATGAGCAACGCTGACAACCGTTAGTGTTGAAAGGCGGGAGTTGATATGAAGAAGATTGATTCGCATTGACACAGCTCGACAAAAGGATCCGTAATGAATACAATGACTTTCAACTGTGTGATGCCTAGAGGGTTTATTGCACGCACAACTGTAGAACCTGTAACCTACCTATGTTGTGGGGAGGTTTGCCACAGCAAGAAAATTTAACATATATGACATAGACTTTGGAAGTTAAATATCGTATCTTACAGTATTTGCATAAAGCTGATAATGATTGGCATGTCTATATTTACTGCTATAGATGTATTTATACATACAACGTAAGCAGTAAGCCTTACGCTTTAGCAATCTAAAGCGTAATTTTGTTTCTTGTTTATATATTAGACGTGCAGTCTAAATGAATAAAGTAAAGAAGTAGAAAACCAATTGTAAATGTGTATGAATACTTAACAACGGTTGACTGCTAATGTTTATTACGATCTCTCCGCACATCCACGATTTTATGAGTTTCATCCTGTTACTTCACACTGATACAATTTTAATTAACTCATAAACGTGTTAGGCCTAGTACACTTAAGTAAGCTTGCAGGCCTCGAATGAAGGTACAGGAAATCTCAAAGTCATTATCAACCAACCACTAGTGGATTTGAATTGCAGTCTTTAAGGTAGACGTTAAATAAGCTTACTTCAACGTTTAAATCCAAACAACGGTTAAAATAGGAACAGGCAAGTATACTCCAGTGGACATTAAATAGAGTTGTAAGAAGGAAGGCGAGGCGGTCCAGCGCTCCGTCGCGTGACTGGGCCGGGGGCGGTCGTCCTCTGCACTGCGGCTTATGCAGTTGGTTATCGGTAAGAAAGTGACAGTGACAATGTCGCTGTGAGGTCAGTGGGGCCTTAACCTGATTTCCTTGACTTCCGGTAGCGCGAGCCACTTCCGACCGCGAATGATAGGAGATATCAGGAGTACCGGGACACCGGTCCATCAGCCATGGTGGCCGCGGCTCTCCATACTGTGACTGCGCGATAAGTTACTTTCAGTTTTAGAGAAACAAAATTCACAAATTAACGAATTAGCAGTTGCAATTTAGAAATTCTAAAGTTTTCCACTAAATCCAAGATTTTTTGTATTGTTTTAGGATAGAAGTTTTGGAAGAACCTGTACTAAAACAACAAAACAAACATAATGGAAAATTCGTATCTTGAACGAAAATAAGTTATATATGTTATGAATACGCTCGATAAATCCAAATATGTTGTAGGTTTGGACCGATTGGCCCCACCCTCCCCAACAAGATTGGTTTCGTTCTTATGAAATTCTTTTAATCTTAAGTAGTAGACGGAAGATATATTTCAGAAGTACGTTTCATTATATATATACTAAAAGTGTGATACTGTACGTTTCATTGAACAGGCAGTAACGTAAAAATACAATTTAAATTGATTAGATAATTTTATTAATTTAGTCATATTTTGTTACACATATGTTTAATGTAATGGTTATATAATATAGTGTTAAATTTGTTTGAACTATAAGTAACGATTTGGTTTCCTTTATTATTACAATCACATTTTATGTAAAAAATATTAAAGGCAAGGGTGGTGTTAAAATTAATAGGTTATCTTCCTGCATATGATCTAAAACTGAGCTAATAAGTGTTTTTTACAATGGGTCAGAGTCAAGTCGTTATCGAATAAAAGTTCAATATCCGAGAGGTATTCGATAAAATGTTGAGAAAAAATTCATTATGAGGGCCACTTTTTATTGGCTTGATGATAAAAGTTAATTTACAGAAGAGAGTGTTTATCTACCACGTGACCGTGATAGCCGGTGGGAACTGACAACATCACGGGTGACGTTTGACCCTGGTCAGGGTTAAACGTCAAATAAATGGTTAACTTGTTAACTGATTTACTTAAGTATACCAGTGCATTTTTAAAAACAAAATTTTACTTAAAATAATTTAACACATTTAACAAATAAGGTTCTAAAATGATCATAAAGATCAACAATTTGATTATATTGATTGTATCTTTTAATTTTTCCCATAAACGGGTTGTACAGTATTAAATAAAAAAATAAATATCTCCAATAATCATATTCAATGCTTAAACTACAAAGGGTTTATTACAAAGAGTTATACATTATTATTATGTATGCATGTTATTATTATATAGGCATTGAAACGAATGGTTGTACAGAAATGGCATCGAAATATTGTGTAAATAACTGTTTTATTTAGGTATGACTCCTTTTAATATTTTAATATAAAAAGAATATTTTAATGATATAAAAAAATATTTTAATAATTAATATGTTATATGGAGGCTTTGTATAGCTGAGTTTGACGTGATCACCGCATGAGTATTACTCATAAAATGAACCTCAACTTGTATGTTTCACCTTGCAAACTCAAGCTGGTCTTTGCAGAAGGTGACGTAATGTACACTTTGTCGCCATATGTTGGACAACTACAATCACCCAAAATCGTCATGTCTAATGAAATTGAAGTTTACTCTGTTCCCTTTAGACTCGATTTTTGCTATTCCCGTATTCAATATTTGAAAATAATTTATTGATATTCCTTCAATCGGTTATAAATTAATAGCAAAAGTAAGTAAATCTTAATAATTTTTGCGATTTGTTTGTTTTAATGAACGAATTTGCATGTTTGAAGTGAACTGTGATGTTAAAACTCAAAAAGTACCGGTAACCTCGATTTTGTTAAGAAAAGTAAGGAAAGTCCACGATATTGAAGAATGACATGCATTTGGGCAAAACTAGAAGAACTTCGGAAAATTAAAATTTTTCCGAAATTTGAAAGATTCCCGAAATGATGTTTTCGGGAACATCCCGAAAACAAAATTTCAAATAATTATCAAATTATTTCAAATAATTTCAAATGTTCGGACATGAAAATGCTAACAAATGTATATGCTATCAGTATACGCTAACAAATGTACATTATTAGCATATTTACGAGGAGAAAGAACAATGAAGTAATTCCTAGGATCGACAAGAACTTTTTGCGGTTTAATTACGTGCATTGCTATCTTGGAGATAATTCATGACCTCCGACTGTTTATGGCACATTGTTAAGCAATTGTTGTTTACGTACACCTTCTGAAAGCTTCATTAACTCTAGACACAGCTAATATTTATTTGGAATGTTCTTTAAAGTTCAAAAATGTATATGCATATAAAATTAATGATTATTAATTTCTTGCTTCCTAGTAATGACTCAACAACAAATGTTTATGAGTAGATGAAGGAGCCACAAACCAATTAGTTTTTAAGACGTAATTTTGACCTCGTTTCTCTATATCTAAGTAGCTTTTTATTTTGTTGATTATTTTATTTTTTCACTCCTATTAAGTGATTATGTAAACCTTAAAAGCCATCCCGATAAAACAATTATGATTATCTGCACACAGCCCAACTAAGATGGTGCGGTTAATGTTCATTTATTGGTCTTATTTAGTTTGATCGGAATTAGTATAAACCATTGAATCTTCGTGATTAAAACTAAGCCACTTTAAATCGTTTGCTCAAGGTGTGCATATTAAGAACATAAAATGTTACGCAATCTAAGATAATATTAAGATTAAGAAACGATTGACGTCAGTTTTATTGGAGTGATTAATGCAGCGTTATTATTGAGATAATCTTACTATGATATGAGATTGGGGTCTTCTTCGCATCACTAGTAAATACTGCACACGTATTTTGTGTTTTATATTGAGTTTTCAAAAGAGAGTATTTACAACGAACAATTTCCTTTAAAATGCTTTTCATTTAGAGAATAAACTTTCACGAAAGAGATAATTAATAGACTAACTTTAAAGTGCAGGTATTATATAGTTGAACTTTATGATTTTACCTGGATGACTAAGTTAATTTCATTGACTCTATTTATATATACAAGCAATTCGCCCTTTCCTGTAACACTAAAGTCCTACGCTCAAAGCTTTTTTGGCTCATAAAAAGTTTAGTCCACACTGCATGAGAAAGAGGGACATAATCACTTTCTTTGAAGGAACCACAAACGAACTAATTTCACTTACGCCAAATAGAATGCACCAGTTAAATCCAATTCGTCAGGTATCCTTATTGCATTATCAAAAATTATTATTTAATTTTTCTATTTTGTAGTTTTTTGGAGAGAAAATAACTTCAAGATGGAAGAAGTTAGTTTTAAATAGCAATCAAAGAGATAAAATATTTTTAAACTAAGGTTTGTCTATATAAAAGTGAAATGTTCGTAAAAAAAAAAACAATCACAAGTGTTGAGAGGTGAGGTGCCCTCCCGGCATTCGTACATAACAACCACTATTAATATAGCTGTTCGAAACGTCAAATATATTACCTAGAGTCAATATACTATACGTACTACGTATATAGTAATTCTTTTCTTTAGACTGATAAGTAATCAAAAATCAAACTAGTCTGAATTTACAAATACAGAGTGGCATGGTCAAACATCATTTCAGCTCCTGGATAATAAAAGTATATGTTTAGCCTCATGCTATTGCGCCGAGCAAGGACTACATAGACTGCAGAGAGATTTACATATAATCTCCAATGACTCAGTATTTAGAATGAACACCTGGCTGTGTTTACACCGTCCATGTGTTCATGCCAAGCGGTGTGCAGACCAAGGGGCCAATGACCTATGATTGTGTTGTGGCGAAAGCACAAGGACGATGCTGGAGGTTGCTGAGGTGCAGTGTGTAAGGTATGGTCAAAGTCTCTCTAGTGCAGAATGCACAGACTCCCTTAGAACTCCCTGTGGAGATTTAACCTGATTAATTTGGATTTTAGTTTAATAATTTAATCGTTTAAGCTTGATTGCGATGCTGTTATCACTTGGTAATTCTAACTTAACCATGAGTTTAATCTGTTCTGCAGATAATTCAAATCCAACTTACGGTAAGAAAATTCCTCTTATACAATTTTTAAATATATCGCAAATCTTATAAGGTGTACTATCTGTACAATTTTAGTCCGTTTATAATGCAAAACCTTTGCCTTACAAGAAAACTGTGTCCAGATTCCAAGTTTCGACTAGAAATTATCGCTGTATTGGTTAACTTACCCATAATTTAAAATTATTGAATGAAAAACAAATACACTCTGTATTTTTCATAGCCTCATTAACCCATTCAACAATGTCATTAATTCTTGTGCATTTAGCTCACACAAATACAAACTAAGTAAACTCTTAAACACTTTCTCAGACCAGATCAAGATCGAAGTCTGCATTGTAACATCTAACAAATCATTAACATAAACAGAGTTGTAAACGGTTCAGAACGACGGTCACTTGACAGTAGACAATGGAGCTACACCTTGACCCCGCACTGCACTGGTGCTGGTGGTTATCATTGTGCTTCGCTCGCCACAATACGCCTTTTATCACCTAGACCACTAGTTACTGCCTAGTTGGCAGTTAGCGCCTCCACAGCTGACGAGGTCCAAGCCACGTGTGGATGCCGCGGCCGCGACTTGTCTCGGTACGTGATCTGGAGATTCTACACAGTGGTACTTGTGGGAGTTTAAACATCTCTGGTTCACGATTTCTTTTTCGTTTATACATTGTTACATCAACAAGTTGCATTAACAAGCTGCTAACTTTGGTTAGTAAGCTTTCTCGTTAAATATATAACAACTTGATCATAGCGATCGATTGTAGGCCTATTGCTTAATTGCTAACGCCCACACGGTTTTTGAGGATGAATCTACTCTGGGAATTTATTTTCCTCTTCAGGTACAATTTACCCAGAGATTAAGATATCCAGTAATTAAGAAGAGGAGGAAATTACATTAATAAAATTAACTCGAACTGTTGCAAGCACCTTTTGATATTTCCTTCGCTCCCATCCATAATTCCTGCATGAAAATTGAGGCAAGCGCCTGCAGCCGCGTCGTTACGTAAGTTGGGAGGACTCGGTGACTCAGGTCTGCGAAGACTCCACCAGACTTCCTGCGATTGTCGGTACATGACATGAGGCCCTTGCCACGGACAGATGCATGTTTTATGCAACGAGGTCAGAAATTATCACACTTTGGAACAACTGGGAAACTGTAAAATGGGTTGTTTCCCCTAAAACAATGTACACAGTTTGCATTTTAATAGGGAAAATATATATCAGATATGTTTTGTTTGGGAAGATGTTATTCAAATTAAGCAAACCACGAAAGTTAGTTAAATAAACGATGCAAATTCTTTTGGCTTCCACTCCAAAGATCTAAGGATTACCAATCACACTTACTTGGTCTACGGAGGAAACTGTATGCAATCTTTGGACATGAACAGTTTTGATTTTAAAATCGATAACCTGGGTCAAAAGGTAACAAGCTGTATTTCACATTGCCATTTTCAATAGAGATTTAAAATCATAGAAGTTTTATGTTTTGATTTTTCTTTTAACAGTTAGAATAAAAAAGATACACATCAATAAGAGCAAATATGAAATAATTATTGGCCAGATCAATGCATTACATGAATAAAAATAATTGATTGACTAACGTTAACAATAAACTTACTAAAACAAGTTAGTAAAAATCTTTAAAAGGTCAATTATTATGAAGGAAGAAAAAATGTCATCGAAGAAAACTTTTGAGTTTGCCTATATATGATTCAGCTGGCATTTCTTTCACATGTTTAAGACTTGCGCTATTTCATCCGACGTAATCTTTCTAATCATCACTGAGTAAAGCTATTGAATGTAAAAACCTTTCTTTAAGTATTTTGAATACATTTTGTATTACCTGTTTAGAACGCAAATTTTATCAACATGAATTTATTATCATGAATGACAGCGACGGCTGAGAAAGTTCATTCAATCGTGAATTGGCAATCGAAGCGGTATTCAACGTTAAGAACAGTTAATCCGTGACTCTAGACAAATGAAACCAGATTAAGAAACCGGTTCGCAGGTGTTTGATATACATGCAGGTCGTGGGCTGATTAAGCAGCGCTCAATGGATTTCCCCAGCTCAAAGCAATCGAGGTACATTGCACGGCCGTGTGCGCTTTTCCTTATGAGGATGTTAAAGGAAAATAAACGACCTTATCAGCACTATAGTGAAAAGGACAAATTATAAGCTTTTAACGAATAAATTGTCATTGTTTATTTGTAGTTTATTGTTTACTAGAAAGGTATTTTTGTACGGAAAACAAACGATGGAGAATTATTTTTTTCCACGAATTGTAACCCCTACCCCAATGTAGCTGAAAAAAATATGTCGACTAGTTGAACAAATAACTTTTTAAAATTGTTTCAAAAATATATTACATTTGCTACAAGAAATTTATTTCGTAATTATAGTCAAAGCGGTCTTGAGTAATTGTCCAAATCACACACAAAAACACAATGAAGGGACGCCAAGTCGAAAAAAAAATTTGTTATCAAGTGTATTCTAAGCCAAGGTTAATGTCTTTGATTGTAGGAGATAACGTTATTTTTACAACTATCATTATGTTGGATTCTTTAGACCCATTGTTTGGATGTCACTGTAATTATGTTCTCTGCAATATAAGCACATTTTCTCCTATCCATTTATATGAACACTTGTCATGATGTGCAAGTGCAAACTGCACATACTACATTTACCATACAAGTCAAACTTATGCTCCCTGGTGTGTATTTTAAGGTGAATATTATGAATGATAATTATAAAAATTCGATTATCGAATTAAATTTACAGATTGAACCTTCCTCGTAGGCTAAACTTGCTAACATTATCTTGAACTAATAATAGACAATCGTTGCACAACGGTTTTAACGGGAAAATACGCTATACTCTATACAACCGCGCATATTTGCAAAACAATTCAAGACGAAGAGCACACGGTAATAAAGCGGTTGTAGGAGTAGTATTTCGCAGCCGTCTGCGAGGATGTTAAATCATCATAACGGGAGATGCAAGTGGATGCAACTAACGGACTAGACAGAGACGGTGTGCCAAACAGGCTAGTGCAATACCGGGCGGACATTACCAGTTGTGGTAACGTAAATACCGAGTAAACGGTAACGGTAACCGGCTGGGAGCGGACCTGCTCACTACGAGTCGAGTGTTACAGCAAACATTGGAGGTATGTTCGCTATGGACTATAAACGGTGACCGATAAAAGAAAAATTTGTTATATTTGAATTTATTTGGTTTGTTATTGTATGATTGATTGTCAATTTGTATAGTAAAAACATTGTATTTGTATTTTCTGTGGAATTTTTCTACAAATCAGTAATGTTGGTCGTCTGTAACATGTTTTATTACAATAAAATATAACTGGGAGTGGGAGTGGCGCCTTTATAATTAGAGCACAGCTATATCAATGCTTATTTTAAATATGTAAAACACTAGTTGTAAATTACACGACTCCGGATTGGTTATAATCATAAACATAGCATGATTTTGGAGTCACGAATCCAATTAAATTGTACTTGCCAAAAATATATCATTGTAATGGCAAATGCATCACAGCCTCATAAAGATCGGATCGTTAAGAATGTAAGGGCGGCGTCTCTCTTGGCCACCGCCTGCAGACTTCTAGAGAGTCTTAAAAAGGTTCATAAATATGAACAAATAAATATAAGAAAATCCTGAATTGCAGCATAATACGGTATATGAAAATACAGTATACACTTATATTTGATACCAATAATTTTCAGATAATCAACAGGAAGAATCTGGTAACATTTATAAATCACACATCCTCAGACTGCTCGATACATTCAATGTCTTCATTACGCATGCAAAACCAAACAAACAGTTGACCTGAAGGAACCAGTTTTAACCGGTTTGAACCGGTGTTTTACGTTTGCCACAAACCTATTCAAAGATATGGAATACCGAATACCGATGACAGCCCAAGGTAATATAACAAGTTAAGAAGTCATTAAACATTTAATTACCGCAAACCTTTCAATAAGAATTTCGCCCATTCATTTCGAAGATTCATGATCGAAGTAACCCTGTTGAGTGGTTTGATATCGATTGAATATTTTTGGAACTAAAGAATATTCGCACGAATAATAGATTTATTAATCCCAAAACCCTTTTGCACAATTCTTTAATGACTGTAAGTTTTGTGGTCGATGCACGTTAGTCAACGCATATTATAGTTCGCCCGACTTTCTATAATCTAAAATTCAAAAACGTCGTATTGTAATTTCATTACAATATTTCCAAAATATCCTTTTAAAGAAATTTTTAATTATTTCCAAAAGTAGAAATTGACTATTGCATTATGTATTCCCTCACTAAGAATCTAAAAGTCGGAAACTAAGAAAACCATTTAAATAAGTAATATTAAACAAAGAAATAAAACGAACTGCACAGACAGCCGGGCTTGTTTCAATTCCATTTCCAGTTAAGGGCGAGGCCCTATTTGCATCTGTCTAATGGAAATGGAGTCAAGGTCTTAACCGTCCATTCCTGCCATAGAAATGTCAGGACTGACAAACAGTAAATGCATTGATCATATTGGAAAATATTTAACCATCAGTTTATCATTACTATACTAAACATTTTGCTGAAACTTAGAAAACCGTAAAAATACAAACAATAAAAAATAACTATCCCCCCCCCCCGTTAAAGTAATTGAAATCTGTTCCAAATCATTCACGCTTCTAGGGTCTGGATCTGTTCCAGACTGCATGTTTATTTTGCTCTCATAACCAATATTTGGCGCTTTATTCTCAGTGCGATGAGCCTCTCGATTGAGATTTGCTTTATAGACAAGAGACGATCTATTCCAGTTCCTCACGGAGGCGCCAATGTAAACCCATACATCAACCGAGCGCAGGCAGAGCACTCACTAGCGGTCCAAACATAAACAATCTTTGTTTTTGGTCAGTTATTACTTTAGTAAACATTGAGTCTGTTTTTTATTAATTATTTTTAGAGTAATTGGCGGTTGCACAAACCGTATTCAAACTAAATGGGAATCTATAAAAAAATAAAAACTCAACTGACAAAAACAAAATAGATGACACTGAAAATTCAGTCTTATTAAAAATAATTCGTCCATAAGTGTCAAATGTGATGCTTTAGCGAATTTCCCCTATAGGGAAGAAGTTATTACCGTAGTTCTCACGGTAAGAACTAAGCTCTCGACCATCATAACTTTTTGTTTTGGGGCCCCCCAGAATTAAAAAAACGCCGTTCGTTTGAATATGCAGGGTGAGTCAGACCACCCGTCCACCTTATAATGGGAGAACGGTTAAACGTAGAAACGTTAAGTAAAATTATTCCCCACTAATTTGCTTATAAAGAATCCATTAAACACATTTTCATCGCGATTTATCTACAGGATGTTCCAGACTCCGCGAAGGGTATGGGTTCGAATCTCAAAATTTTCTTATGAGAACCTATGGAAAGTTTTATATAATTTTAAGGGTCTTGTTAAAAGAAACATTTCGGTGGAAACAGAACTAAATTATCTCAATTCGTTTCAAAATAGCAGACACTTTTTTGGGAAAATTCTCGATATTCAAGGAAACTCCTGTATTTTCTAAACCACTAAAGATTTTTCAGTTTTGATTCAAAATCCTTAATCCTTGGTTACTCAGCTTTACTAAGATATGTCACGTGACAATATTTTAATATTATCAAGATCTTGGAAAAAATTTAATTTTTGAAAATGTTGGTAACCCTGAAAATAAAACAATTTAATTAGCAACATAGGCCCACAATACATATCATTTTAAAGGCCTTCAAAATTCCTACAACTTTGTAATTTACACAAGTATTCTATCTTTTTTTTTAGTTTTTTAGTTCAGGACAAAAAACTCCATTTTCCCATATGAAGTGCATGTTATTTATGCAGTACAAAATGCCGAAGGGTATTCTTAATCATTCTTTTTTGAGACAGGTACCTCATGGAGGACGTTACCCTGAATATGAGTGAAGGATGAGTGTGATGATCGCGATGATAGTACCCATAGACCGTTTGCTATGGCATGCAAATAGACTTTAAAATGATTAAATTATACAAAATTTGCTAAAGGTTCACATAAGGAAATCTTGAGATTCGAACCTAAGACCTTAAATTCTGGAACACCCTGTAGATAAATCGGGATGAAAATATTTTTAATGAATGCAAATTAGTGGGGAATAATTTTATTCAGCGTTTCTACGTTGTAAACCGTTCTCCCGTATGGTCCGATCTTTGAAATTTGGTACAGACATGTTAAACCATTGACTTTAAATCTCTTAGAGATTTAAAGTCAATGGTTAAACGGTAATCAATTGGACAAGTTCGTAAACCAGCTTAATCGGGCTGTTGGAAGGGGGGGGGGGTAAAGGGGGATAAACCAACTTTATCAATGTTTTTTTTTTGGGGGGGGGGTTTCACATAGAAAAATTAAAATAATCCAATTTTGGTCAGCGCCATTGTATTCAACTCGAAAAGACAAACAATTTTGTATGTAGAATCATTGCTGTATGTCCATTCGTTACCGAGATACTGAAAGTGGTAAACGTAGTACATTGTCCCCATGTTAGCCTTATGAGAAATAAGTAACATTCTATATTTCGCTTATATCTAAAAATATCTGAATATAAATTCGTTTGTGGCCTCATCATGATGAGATCAAATGTATATTGGTCTAGGTATAATGCAGGTATAATCATCACCTGCATTGCATACTTATTCCCGATGTTATCCTTATGGGAAATAAAAAACTCTATATCTATATCTTCCTCATTTCTAAGCATATCTTGATAAAACTTGGCAAATGGCTTCTTCTAGTTCAGATCTCCTAGCTAAATATTGAATTATATCTACGGAGTTGCAACATAACTGTTGCAGCAAACCTGCATACTCATTCACCATGTTATTCTTATGGTGATTAAAAAAAACATGTCATATCTCCCTATGTTGGATTGAAATGTGTTTTTTTCATTTGGAATTCGCTTAGTACGCACGTCTGCTGCAACGGGGGTAACATGATATTTGCGATATTTCCTGAACGAAAATTTATGTATTTCGATTGGGACCACAGCGTATTTTAGATGGGTCGAAACCGTCCGCCCACCATAAGATCTCGATACTCTCGACTGATGAGCTATAACCTCTTATAAAATTTAGTCAGAAACCAGGTAACCACGTAAAACAGAAGAAAAGTAGAAAAAAAAGAAAGTAGATTTATTCAGATTTTATGAAGAACTTCTTATCCATACCATTCTTGGAAAAATGTAGCTAGAAAAATGTAGGTATATGTGAAGAAGCTAAGGACTTTCCAAAATCAACATAATGTTTAAGAAAACGTCTATCTTCTTACTCTTTTTTCATTTGCACGCAAGACAAAAAGAATAATATTTCCTTGCATGATTTTTAGCGAATTTCCCCTATAGGGAAGAAGCTGTTACCGTAGGTCTCATGGTTTTTTTTTTATAATTGTCCTCCCTTCACATCCCAGGACGCTAGACCTAGCCCGGAACCGTTTTACACATTACTTCAGGCTAGGCCTAGTGGGTCACGGCATTATCACATAGCGAAAATGCCATTGGTGATTGGCGGGATTTGAACCCGGGCCTCCGAGATCGAAAGCCCGCGCTCTAACCACTATGCCAGGCCGCTCCCCAATAGGTCTCATGGTAAGACCTAAGCCTAAAACCATCATAACTTTTCTTTTTGAGGTCCTCAGATGCCAAAAACACCATTCGTTCACTTTCATAAATATATATATATATATATATCTATATATCTATATATCTATATATCTATATATATGTGTGTCTTTAAGCACGATAACTTGCGCAAAAATGGTCCAATCGGAATGAAATTTGGCATAGACGTGTAAAGTAGTAATTATTCGGGCGAGTTCGTAAACCAGCCCGATCGGACCACCGGAAGGGAGGGTAAAGGGGGGTAAACCCCCCCAAAAATGGGTTTTTTGAGTTTTTTACATAGAAAAATAAAATTTTTCAAATTTTTATTGGCACCATTGAATTCAGCCCAAAAAAACAAACAATTTAGTATTTTGAATCATGGCTCTATGTCCATTGGTTGCCGAGATATTGAAAGTGGTAAACGCAGTACATTGTCCCAATGTTAACCTTATGGGAAATAAGTAAAATTCTATATCTCCGTTATTTCTAAACATATCTTGATAAAACTTGGTAAATGGCTTCTTCTAGTTCAGATCTACTAAATATTGAATTAAAACCACCCAGTTTTAATATACCTGTAGCAGCAAACCTGCATACTCATTCCCCATGTTATTCTTATGGAGCTTACAAAAACATGTCAAATCTCGCTATGTTGGATCGAAATATGTTGTTTTGCACTTGAAATTCGCTGAGTATGCAGGTATGCTGCAACGGGGGTATTTATATTAAATAACTGGCTTACTGTCAAAAGGTTGTTAAAAATATATCGACACTCTTTGGGAGGGATGTTGAAAAGTAAAGTTAACACATAGTTGGTTAATGAGACCATGTTTTCGAGAACAGTAGTTGTGTTCTGATAGGTCAAGTGGCAGGGTCAACCGGGTGAACACTGAAAAAAATAACTCGGTTCATAAATAAATACACTTAATAATTTTTCAGTCTCACGTTAAGACAAATTCTTATTCCCAACCTCACGAACTTCCTGGATGTAACAGAAGAAAACGCTGTGCGTTGAGAAGAAACGAGTTTTTATGTCAATGATATACATATCTCATCAACTAGACTCTTGTAATTACATTCTAACATGAGCCCCTTTCTATCTTATTATTTACCGACATCAATAATCATTATTCAAATGACGATCCAGTTTCTATAATTATCCAAGGTATCAATGACCGAAACCAATCTCCTTACAAGCGCGGAGGTCGACCGATGACTGTGTCTGATTTTAAATTATGAGCATAGTAAATGTAACCGTCAGGGTTTAACAGGAAGTTGCTGCAAAATGAATAAATTACTCTTGTTACATGTTTCCAATTATTACCTTGCTTGAAGTTTTAGATTTATTTGATAATTTTAGGTTGTAGTGGAGCAACACAGATTTGTAAGTATTTTGAATAAATTGCTAAACATCGCTGCCATTACATTGCTAAGATTAACTGAGTAATTGCCACTTCAATCAAACAGTTTGGATCAGCTCTAAAACTACATGTTTACACTGTATGATAATTTAAGGGAATTGCTTTAACTCGCCTAATATACCGACTGGTAGTGGCAAAAGTAAAGGTATTAAAGCTAGTTAAGGTATTTTACATGCAATATGTGTACTCGGCAAAACAATCATTTATCCATCTTTAACCTAAGCTTTCAATTTATGTAGCAAGTTTTCCTTAAGGTAATAATTCATGAAACTCGTCACCATCATACATTTCATTTATGTTAAATATCAATTAGTCAGCTCTAAACGTCGTAATAGCCGTAGTTAACGAAGTATTGTTCTAAAGATAAATACGCTAATGAAGACTTTAACGAACGGTGGTACTGATGGTGACGAAAAACGCTGCACTTCACATTAAGATAATAAGAAGCAGTTTTAGCGACGAATATTTCAGTAAATCTTATCTAGTCGTAGGACAAACAAGCTGCAAAATTCCGAGCCGGAAAATCTGGTCAAGTTGATTACTTCAGAAATAATCATAGTTTAACCAAACTAACTGCACGAGAATAAAAACGTACGTCGGAGTGCAAAACAGGAAAACTTATAAAAATCAAGCCCGCAAAAAACAACCCATACGATCAGAATAATACTTGGTTATAGCACTCCTAAAGATGATTAACGACTGTAGATAACTGATTGATCTTCAGCAGCTAGATAATTGAGTTACTGAATCGAGGCTCATGTTATTTTGATCAGTCAATAATAATTTGAAGCACATATCCGTGGACGATTACACTTGGCTCATCAGGTGTCCACGTATCCTCACAGTCGACAAACTGTGAACGATAATAATCAACCACATCCGTTTACGATTAGTATGCTCAACGAGCGCTGATTTCCGGTGCTCATATGAATTTTAGCATACACAATTAGTTACGGAAGTATGTGGTAACCATAAAGAACGTACATCTCAAACATACGAATGCTCTTTAGATCATCACAAATGTTAAGGGGAAAATCCAAATAACTTTGATTAGGTTAGATCAACAGCTCACAGCAATGAGAATTAAATTTGGTACAACTATTTATAGCTAACTTGTTTATTTATTCGCTGAGTGTGGGAGAAGATTTATTAATTCAACGATATTTAGTTATATTTTGGGCTCGAAATCATTAACGGAAGATGAACTTTTACTGTGAAATTAATTAATGCGAAAACGTCTATGACGATTTGAAAGAAATTAGAATGAAAGAAATAAAATGGTAATGATTTAACGTATTTGAATGTAATTATTAAAAATTTCAAGAAAGTCCTTTTTATAAAGTATCCTTTTTATAAAGTATCTATTATAACAATATCTAACATGCTGTGGCAGCTCCATTAGGGTTTTGGCAATGAAAAAGCTGAAGTGCCGATATAATCTTCTAGAGGGGCTCGGGTGTGCCTCACTCTCTCGGTCTGAGAAACAGAAACAGTAGGTGCAAAAATCGCTCACCCACTCCTATCCTAACCAGAGCCAAGTGGTAGGGCCTGACCGGTCGCCGCAAGACATCGGTAACAGACAGTGAGGAACTTTGGCCTCGACAACGGGCGCTGCAACGCGTTCGAAACGTCGCCAGTGAACTCCACTCCCTCTCTTCATATGTGCAGCCCTATTTAAAATTTTGGGATTCTTACAAATTAATTTTATGAGTTTCTTTTTAATCGTGTGTCTGATATGGGGAAACATAAAATGCGATAAAATTGAATACTGGTTTAACAAAAACCATTTTATGAAAGAGACGTATGTACCTCTGGAAACCTCATCTTATGCTAATTTAGTTGTGAAGCAGATAAATTACTAAAAACGAATTTAGAATAAATATGTACGTATTTAGTGTAAATATTCACTCTATATTATTAATTTTAAGTATGTATTAGCTTTATTTAATTTTATTAACTCTGTCTCATTTAAAAACAATTTAATAGTATTATTATTTGAGAAAATATAAAAATCCGACTCCCTATAAGATTGCAATGATAATTTTTTTTAACCGTATGGTGACTAATAATAAATAAATATGCATATTCAAAAAAAAAGACCTCAAATTAAACCCACGTATCGTGGTGGGAGTAGTGGCAACGCGATAGTAAAACACTCTTATCACTAAACAGCTGGCCTTTACATAACTTGACACGTTAACAACCTGTTTTACCGTCTTTGTGTTAACAGTTCGTGGCAATTTATCCCTGTCCTATTTTAGAGCAGACGCATTTTAAATGTACGGGTAAAGTTCAAGTTAGAAATAAAAGTCAAGAAGATAGAAAAAATTACTGAACAGAGTATGAAATACTATTTTGATTTATATCCTTCAGTACCGTACCCTAAATTATAAATACATACAGAAATTTGATTCACAAAATACGAATTTAAAAATAGTCAAAATTATAAAATTAAAAACGTTTATTTACTTGATACAGTAAATTGATTACGGTTTAGTAGAGAATTGAAAATTTTAAGGCATACAGTTCGCGCATTGTATCTCCGGCTATGGCTACTACGCTACTAACCATATCACATGATATTTTATACATATGATTTTGGCAAACACAGCATTTGTCTAACAGCGGGATTGTATAACAATGTTTTCAGGAAAGTACCCCCTTTTCCCCCGCGCCTTACAACCAGCTGACTCTGCCATAGCCGGAGATATAATGCACGAACTGTACTTATGTTTGCTTCATAGGTTCAATTTAATTATAAAAAAATCCCAACTCAGCTGTGAATACTAGATTGGCAGAAGGCCTTCTCAGCGCGTCGAGCTTAATGCCCGCCGAACGCAGGTTGTCTAAATAACGCTACTTTAAACAAGTACTTTGTGCGAATGAAGTTTAATACTGTAATTACATGAGCACTATGCAGGCAAGTTTTAGTGGGAAAAAGTATAATAATGTTGGATGTTTTGGATATAGAAATCCAATAGAACAATAAAATTGCATTCTATCAACGTATGGAAAATATTTGAAAATTTATTTCGAAAATACTCAAAAGCCATGCAAAGTATATTTAACACAATATATTCTTTAGACATGTGCCTTTCAGACCTATCACTCCATAGTAATAATGAGCAAGCTCAATCAAAGTCCGATGTGAAACTCGTTGATTAAATTATTCCGTAATTACCGAATAATCTACTTAAATGACATTATTTAAGGGGCGATATTACACCCATTAGTCTTATCAACAGGGACCGAGACGAAAATAGTGCAATAAACAGATGGAGTTGAGTGATAAGACGTTATGTCAGAGAACAGTATTGATAAAAGAGTTACGGCGAGCCAACCTGAGAAACCCCTCAACAGCTACTTGCGTCAGGTCCCGGCGCTTTAGGGAAACCGATAGTGCAAATTAAGCGCGGGCGAATCTGATAACTCTTTCAAATGGAATGAATCTTTTGCTATGGAAGTTCCAAACGTTGTCTTTATTGTTTAAATTATAGAAATTACAAATACTTTTCAACTATAATACGTTGTTTGCAAATAAAACAATTTTAATTTTAATTTGGCAATGCTAAATTTTTATTAAAAAAGAAACATAAAATGTTTCTCCTAGCACGCTCAGACACCAGTACGTGGTGTACTCTACATGTTTTAAAATTCTGAGATTTTCACTAAAATTAAAAGTGCATTTAAAATATATTACCACTTAGATGAAACTTTTTGTCCCATCTTAGCTATTCGCACTGTAGTAATAACTTGCTTTTCACGAATTTGCTTAAGGGAATAAGCTATTACCGTAAATCTCTGGGTAAGACTTTAGCCTGAGACCATAAAAACTTTTTAACAAAAAAAAAAAAAAAAACATGACCTCAAGTAGTCAAAAACACCATTCGTTCGAATTTTGATATATAAATATAATCTATAAGTATAAAAGAGGATGTTGGTATATATATATATATATATATATATATATATATATATATATAGCATTGATAAACTCAGACACTGCTGGACCGATGGCCACGAAACTTGGTAGATACATGTAGAATTTCATGGAGTAGGTTTATACACCTTCAATTTCATGATAAATTTCAGGGCTTAGCTCTGGGATCGTCTTAAAGGTACCCATGTCAGGGATTTTGATCGAATTTGAGTTAGATAATTCCGTAAGGCGATTCTTTGCGTCAAAATTGTGGGCCTCTGGCAAATCGTAGAAAGTTGGGAGAGGGCTCAAATTAAAGGTCTCTATTCCGTGATGGCGGGAAAAATAACGAAATTGCTTGAAATTCACCAGAAAACGAGAAATAAGGTAAAATATCTGCCATTTAAATAGCATTGGGATCTAAAAACGTCTGCTTTGTTTACATAAAACATGTGATGTTGATGCTTGATTAAAAACCATGTGGTAGGCTAGATATATATGTAAGGTAGATGGGTAGATTTAGTTTGCTTTGAAGGTATTTTGTACTATAATAAATAAGAATTGTTTGAATTTTCCCTCATAAGGGGCTTTTAGCCCCTTCAAGCCACTAGTTTGAGTTAGATTTGTTTACTAACAAAACATGTGAAAGTAAAATTTAAAACAGGTGATGTAAATTAATGGTATTTCTTTCTGCTATTTAATTGTATTTGTTTACATGAAGATTTGTTACTTGGTGCCAGATGGTTAATGAATTAAGACTTTTGAATATATTTTAAGTGCAATACACTATATAAAATGCTGGTATGTAGTATAAAATAAAATAAATAATTGATATTACTGAAGGTCTTCTGTGATCACTGATCACTTATACTTGAAGGACTTCTTTTTTATGACAACAAACTGCTGTTTAAAGAGGAAGAGTGTACTACTGTAAAGTATTAATTTTATCTACAGCACTTTGAAAAAATTGCCGGGACGGCTCATTCAGTCTTTTTGTTCAATATAGAGTCTAAAAACGTAAGACAGCACTTTATAATAATTGCTGGAGTGGAATTGTAATTTTTTGTTCAAGGTAGACCCTAAAACCTTAAGAAAATGATCTTTTACAGTGAATAAAATTTCAAGTCATGTTCTATGGTTCCTCTAACACGTATGCCTTCATGAAGGAAAGAAATAGGATTTCTAATACGCAGGACTGCTGCGACAGGGGTGCAATAAATGTCAAATTAAGGGTAACTATGCTCAAGGCCCCACAGTGTGGCCTTGCTATGCTACATATGCGAGCAGATTCAAAGCTGCCGAAAAAGCCAAGGGTGCCATTCCTTATATCGTGCCCCATGATCATCATCAGTGCAAGCTCAGATACCGTGCGTTAAGCAGAAACGACCATAAATTCTTCTCGGCGTTTGTCTTGGGTGAGCCAGTCTCTGTAAATTTGCTTCTTGAGTGTGCGAGCGCAATCCTCTTCACCTGATAGCAAGATCGACTGGACAGCCGATACAAGCAAACAGCACTTGCAAGAGGAAGGACCGCCGATATTGGTCATGAGCCTAGCCAGGGCAGCAACACCATTTGGGGCTTTGTCGGTGGGACGCTTTTTTCATATAGGCACTTTAGGCAGGAATAGAATACCCCCGTCGTAGCAAATGCGTACTAAGAGCAAATTTCTAAAAACGTTTTTTGTTTTATGGAAGTACATTTGATATGTTTAAAGAAGTAGATTTTACAATAAGAAAAATAAATGGGAAAGCCAAACGATATAATTGATGGGTGGTAGTTTATGTTTAATTTTTATCGTGAGCGAAGCCACGGGTTCTTCTAGTAGGCTTATATAAATATTTGTGTCTGTCTATTAACACGGTAGCGACCGTATATATATGGTCCGACCATAATGAAATTAGGTACAGACATGTAAAGTAGTCTCGGACGTGTTCGTAACCAGTCCCATCTGACCACCGGAAGGGGGGGGGGGGGTAAAGGCAGACTGATATTCCCAGTTTTGGAGCTTACAAAAACATGCCATATCTCGCTATGATAGATTGGATTGGAATGTGTTATTTTGCATTTGCAATTCGCTGAATACCGTATGTAGGTCTGCTGCAACGGGGGTAATTTATGTATGCAATAATGTAACTTTGGTAACTTGAATATTTGTTATATTTAGAACGGCTTTGCCGGCTTACAGGTTCGATTTCTCAATTGGTTTACAAACCTTATACACTAAAAATTCTCAGCATGTTCAATTAAATACTTTTATTATTGTTATTATTTGAAGTGGGGGCTTATTTTCTTCTGTAAAAATTTAAGTTTTAATCGAAAAAAAAATTTGTTACATATCAAAGAAATTTTCCATGGTTACATTTAGTGAATTTGGGTATTACGTATATTCAAACATTTTAAATGATTTAATATGAACTATCGAAAGAAAAGATCAACACTGAACCTTGGTTGATGTTAAGCCGGCTCCACACATGCGTTATTCGGCATGCACCGAATGTTCGACGTTCGGCGAACTATTTGTCTCGCTATAGGACCGACAATGATCAAGCACTAATGTTTGCTACTTGCCAAATACAGAAACACCCATCCACACTACTCGTGATTCGGCGAATCGCTGCTCGCTGCATGCCGAATGACGCATGTGTGGAGCCGGCTTTAGTGGTACCGGTTTCATGTTTCAGCTGTTATTCAATTAACATATTCACTTAATAACATTACTTTAGTTAATTAAATGAAACTTAGCCATAGGCAATGAGAAAAATTAATGTTTGGTATTGTTGTATTTTATAAGAAAACAGTTTATGAGGAAAACACATTCATTTAAGAACTGAGCGGTCGGTCACTGTCGCAAATTTTCATTGGGCTCGCAGACCTATATCCGTAAATAAAATGTATTTAAAAACCTCGAGTTTTAGGGGATAAACTCGGAGGTGAACTAACTAGGCTATCTTAGAAATTATTTTAATCCCTATGTTGAATTTTTATTTTACCCCTCATTATTTTAATATTTTTTCCTGTGGCGATCAATATATATTAATACCTTTAAAATAATTAATTAATTTAATTCCTTGGGAAATATATAAGAATACAGCATGCGATTCCTTAAAAACTTATAAAAATAGTGAAAAAATAAAAATAAAGGCTATACATTCACAATTCAACGGGAATCGGTCAAGGTTCTTGGCGGCGGCGTTGGGTTGAAAATTATGATTTTCTTACTTTACGGGACCAATGTAAATAAAGTATGCTCGAAAAATAAACTTTTTATTTTTGTCTAATTCACTTGAACTTGATGGATCAAATACGCGTTGTTATAATGTCTTCCCTAAAATAAACAGGAATTGCTTTGCGATTTTTATGTTGTGTTTTTTAAGAGCAAACGATTATTGAACAAAAAATAAATAAATATACTTCAGTGAAATTAAATATTTGTATCACTATGATTTTACGGTTGGGACTAACTCTCCAGTTATAAATTTTACTGCACTAACTTGTGCAGTAAAATTAACACAACGAGAGTAAGTACAACGAGTATGTTCCTTAAATTATGGATATAAGTACTCAGCATATTAGTAACTTTATTTATTTTTAACTCCAGACATAACGAAAAACTTATCTATGAAAGAAACAAGAATTCTTAATGTCCCACAATTATTCTATTCGCCGTGAAAACGGTGTGTCTTATTGTTTTAAACTCGATGAAGTAAAAACCTTTAGTTTAAACCATGAAATTTAACTAATATGATGTAGTGATTCTGATGTACTTCGATTTCAAAATTACCACCATATATGCAAAAAAAATTGAAACGACATTTAAACATTACTTCTATTTTTCTAGTGCGAAATGCTAGCTGAGGCTATGCGATAATTGTGCAAATAAAGGTGTTAACCGATGACTCACCGTCATTCTCGCTGTAGCCCCAGCTCATGATTGTTTACACGCGGCGACCTTGATGTGAAAGTTGACCGACTACGATACTGTATCAAGTGCAGGATTACGGCGTCGCGGACTGTGATTATGGTTGTAGGTCTTCGTGCTTTTAACACAGCGGGTATTCACCGGGAGTGGGGGCAGGTCACGTGACCGTTCTCCCACTTCGCGGTCCGAGTTGATAAGCCGAACCAATGACAAATACTCGCGGTACCGGCACCATAGAGCTGTTTTAAGACTTGGGCGACGTAAGATTATTTTACGGAGACGTCGAGATATTATGCAGTGAAACAATATGAATAACGAAAGAAAGACTTAGAAATGATAACACGTTATGAATAAACATGAGTTGAACACTTTTCAAAAGACCGCTCTAGCAAACAATGCAAGCCACTGCCACCGCGATGGCGTTTTCGTTGACGACTCAGTTCTCTATCAGTAATAAACAGATATACAACATTTTAAAGATCCAGCTCAAACATTTTTTTGAATTGAAAATATAAACACTACTTAATGTTAATACCGTACAGGGATTAACTACTCATGCTTAGTACGTCATGAGCAGTGTTTATATGCTAAGGCCCCTCTATTTGAATAAGGTGATTTCCTCCACTTTTACTTAAAATAATTAACAGGCATTTTTTTAGAGAAAAAAGAGAATCTTCGATATTCAAACCATAGATAAAAACAGATTTAAACGTTCAGTTTTTGTTCAGTTTGCATTGTTTTATGTTATTGTTTTTATATCTTTCTCTCTGGCTTTGATACTGGCCAATGAAAAACAGCTGGTACGATCTGCCACGTATTTGTGACTCGTCGTCTGTAAAACAATCCATATGGCCGTCATGTCGTGTTGACATTTGATTCTGTTGCTGTCGTTTGTTGTTGAGGTTAGGATATAGTAAATTAATCATATTTGTAATACTTTAAAATGTCTTCAGTTGACGAGTTGTTAGAGAAAATTAAACGTTTGGAAGCAGAACTAGCGAGTGAGAAATCAAAACATGTGCAGCCTACAAGACAGAAAATTGCTGAAATGTCTTCTGAGGTGGTGGATTCTAACCCTTACAGGTATGTGTTAGTTTCGAAACATATGGTTAGGTCTTATGTCCAGTCATGATGTAACGTTTTTTAAGTTGGTTTACTTTTTAAATTCATGATAGAATTAAAGAAATTTGGAAGCTTTAATTTTATGAGTTTTAAGGTATAGCGTATTATATTCAGCCAAATATTTTCCTCGGACTACTTGGGTTCCAAGGTGCCTTTCGAGGGCACTTAACTGACAATATCAGTGCAAATTCAGGCAATCTTTTAGTGTTCAAAGGTGATTTTTACCTGTGCATTAATTTAAATGTAGCAATAAGAATTAAGAAGTTGTTTAAGAGCAGTCAGTAGGGATATAAAATCTTGCTGCATATTTCCAAAGGCCAGGTTTTTGGGGTAGTCTACACGTTTCTGTATTTCAACTACTGCTTGGACAGTTTCGGTCAGGTTAGCTGAGTTGTACCTTAACAGTCTTCTCAACACAATGAAACATGATGAGCAAGCATAAATTTCACAATAAATGTACCTTCGCTACATTTAGACTTTGCTTGAAGATCAGATACCGTCATAATCCTGACTTTCAACTTAGTGGTGATCCCATATAATCATTAACCTAGGTTTTTGTTGGGTAGATTCTGCTGATGTAGTCCTATCATTTGAGTAATCTATAAAGTTACAATAAAAAATAACTAAAAAAGTAGGCCTACAGTAAAAATATCCATCAAACTTTGACGACCAGTTGGTAGTTTATTTCCTCCCTCGATAATTCCGATTCCACACTGAGCCAAAGAATAGTTGTGGAAGACACAACAATCATCTGCTGAATAACTAGAGGCAGAAGTTAAAAATACGGAACTAGTGCAATTTTTGGCCACGCCCATAATGCCTTGCTATCTCCCAACTTTGAGATGGATTCTCAAATGTCACTTCCTGTTTACAACCCTTCTAAATAGCCTAATGCACTTATTAACCTGTCCTGTTCTCTCCTAGACTCATGGCCTGCACAACTGAGTTTTCTACTCTTGCTTTGTGCTACTAGGATCCTTTAATAGTGCTTGTAGTTCTTTACTAGATTGGATCCTCCACATTCCATCATTATTTATGGGACCATAAATGTATTTAGGCTACTTACATCTAACATTTTGTTTTCAGGTGTTCATAGACTGTTTATCTATATAAATAAAATTAGAGTTTTGTCTGTACATTGCTTAGAATTATGAAATTTTCGGTTATTTTTGCGTTTTGAAGGTCAGAGAATCTGAATCAAGCCTTTTCTCAATTTATGTCACGATGTGTGTTGGTAACGCTCAACATCACACTTTAGACCGCTTTTCACGCAAAAACTAGAGTACTGTTATGGCTGAAACTTTTTTCCTGTGTAGTATGCACATGTGAGAAGGCTTTAGACGACTTAAAACTAGCGTACGTCTTTTTTAAATTAAATAGCAAGCTTCTAAAAACCGAGTTTTATTTGATTTCAACCAAGTTTCCCCATAATAATTAAAGGGGATGATGTTTTGTTTACATTTTCAGAGTTCCAAGCAGATGGTAGTTACCTTCACTGATGGATTCGTCGTTACAGATGTTTAATGATTTCATTCAGTTTTATGTTTTGGTTTATAATATTTTTTTTTTAAGTACTATATAAAAGTAGCATTTAATCCATCGTTAGTTTTCGTACATAATCCATTTGCTTATGGAATCTACTCATCAAGTATAAAATGTTTGATATTTTTAGGCAATTTATTAAATCACAAGTACTTTTGAAATCAAACTGCAAAATCCTAAAACACGATTTTATTTTATCTCGACCAAGTTTAAGTTGTGGCAGAATACAAAATAATTGATGAACTGTTTATATCTAAACAGATTTAAAAAGCAAAAAAAAGTAGTATGTCAAATCAGCTGTCAGGAATAGAACATAAATAAATAAATCACTGACTAGAGATAATTTAAAGACCTTTCTTCCCTGTAACAGCTGTTATTGAAAGAGCTAATTTAAACCATTTATTTTATGTACATCATTAGAAAAAGACTTTGCTTTTGTCTTTTAGCGAAGTTTATTGACGGAATTAACGAATTTCCTTAAAGGAATAAACTATTACCATAGGTCTCATGGCAAGACCTAAGCCCGAGGCCATGATAACTTTTCAGTTTGGGGCTCCCAGAAGCAAAAAACACCATTTGAACGATATTTAAAGCGGAAAACACAGCACATTGTCCCTATTTTATCCTCATGGAAAATAAGAAAAATTCTTTATCTCGGTTACTACTCAACACACCTTAATAAAACTTTGTATATGTGGCTTTTATGGTTCAGATTCACATTATATTGTTTTAAAACCACAAAATGTCTTTATGTCTGTTGCAGCAGACCTGCATACTCATCTCCTATGTTATTCTTATGGAAGAAATAAAATACGGTCATGCATAGTCTGGAGGTCTGCTGCAACGGGGGTATTTTTTCGTTCAAGATAGACCCTAAAAACCTTAGAACTTTTTTTGACATTAAATGAAGGGAAAATTCTACGTTTTACGTACATATACTTTCATGAAACAGAAAACTGTATACTTGGTCTGCTGCGACGGGGGTATTTATATCCTGCCTAAGTGCCACTCAATACCATACATGCGAGCATATCTGGCGATATTTTGCGTAAGCTTTCCTAGGGCAGTGACACACTTGAGGGCTTTGTCGGCGGGGCGCTGAATCTGCCCGCATGTATAGTACAGGGAGGCCAAATAGAAATACCTTCTGCGGGGGGTAGTAATAGAATAACTCCAGTCGCAGCAGACGTGCGGTCTTTGCAGATTCCTGAAAACATCTTTCTGATTAATGAAAGTTTACCTTCTTTACACTTGTCCAATACCACTGACCTATCACTGCACAGCCCAAACCACTTGTCTTACAACCTTGGACCTTTGCATGGACGTTCTTTATGGCGTAAGCATCCGCTAAGAACGTTTTTTTTTAAATTCAAACTTTTAAGGGGTCTTGGCGAGGTCGAAGTTTATAAGTTCTCCTTAGTAAATGGAATGGATGATCTTTTGTTTAGTTTTCAATGTTCATTCAACAAGCAGATGGTTCAAGCTTCACATACGGATACAGCTGATTTACAATTTTGTTACTTTCATAATGGTTTTATGGTTGTTTTGTTAATTGATTATTTTGATTATATGTACTATATAAAAGTTAGATTTAGTTCAGTTAGTTAACTTAAAGTTATCATTCGTTTTTGTACCTTATTTGTGTAATCATAAACTCAGTATGTGGCCCTATATTCATTTAGTCAGCAGGGAGTTACAATTTTTATCGTGAGCGAAGCCACGGGCAACTGCTAGTCTAACTTAATTTTAGACTACCTATTTAACTTGGGCTGATTATAGAATCAAAGGTTGAGCATCAGAACGATTCTAGGCCTTCCAAAATTGGATATACAGTAGGCTTTTAGGAATGATCAGCCTAATTTTTATATTTGAAAAGTGGTGGTGCTAGCTTTGAAAATGGTGCCTGTTCATGAATCATTACTAAACATCATTGGATTTGGGTTTAAAAAATTACCTAGGAAAAAATATTCAGCAATAAATAAACTCAAGGGCCCTTGAATAAATTTTACTTTATTTAAAAATTGTTTAGTGCTACTTGCGTATATGCAGAGGTCACTATTTTTAGAAATTTATTTTTATCAGGGATGATTAAAATAATGTCACTAGCATCTGAGTGTTTGATTCAATTCCTTGAAAGTTTAATACACCACTCTTCTTGTTGGACTCTTACAGGACAGTGATGTCGATGAATGATTAAAATGAATTTATTTGGCCATTAAACAATAAAGGTAGTAGGCTATGTCAAAACTTATATGTAAAGGACAGATTATAGCTTAGTGCTTTTGACTCACAAAATCAAGTCCATGCGATAATTTAAAATCAAAATTAAAATCAAGAATGTCAAGAGCATGTTGTGGCAGCTACAGAATCTCAGCGATAAATGGGTGGGTCTGGTTGGGTTAGATTAGCCTAAAAACTGACAATTAACTTCAGCAACTAAGCATGCATGGCAACTTGCCAACTGGAAATAAGATCATGGTCATGTATCATCTGATTTCAAAATAATACAATGAAGATATATGTACCAGTTTTTATGATAAACTGACTGAGTATGACTGCAAGCAAGCAAGCTGTAAAATAGTGGCCTCCAAACAAATCCAAAGCAGGCCCCTACCTACCCTATAAATTTCAGGCAGTATCCTTTATGTTTATTCTAATTGATTTAAACCTATAATATTTTTGTTGAGACAATATTTATTTCTGCAGCCGATTGATGGCCCTGAAGCGTATGGGTATTGTTGACAACTATGAAAAGATACGCGAGTTCACAGTCGCTGTTGTTGGAGTAGGAGGAGTTGGCAGTGTGACGGCGGAGATGCTCACTCGCTGCGGGATTGGGAAGGTAAGTTTTTTAAAGGCCTATTGAGTTTTGATTAAAAAATCTAATTTTAAAAGTATTGTAAATAGTTATCCAGGCCTATAGGCCTATAGCCTAAAAGAAAATAGCTTACGTAATAGCCTTTTTCAAGCGAAATTTCATAATAGATTTAGGTAGTTAAGTATTAAGTTAATCTGGATTCATGTCTGATTGCTTAGGCCCCTTTTATCTACATGTTACATAAGAGTTTTATCAAAATTAGTTGAGTCTATCAAATTAAATGTCACAAATAACGTATTCTTGTCAGATTGACATTGACATTTTTAATAGGACTGTAATTGTAAAATATAGTTGCACACATTTCCTTAAACGTTTTTTAACTGATAAGTATACTTAACACAAAAGGTGTGCTTTATCTTATGATAGGCCTATTTTGATGATTTCTTAAGAATTATCGGTTATTATGTAGATGCTCTTATGTGCTCACAACTTCAAGAATCGTTTGATAAAACCCCTTCATAAAGAACTTAATCACACTCATGGTTGACTATCCCAACAATTAAACAACAGACGTCTCTTATGAGCTGTCAGAGATAGCTAACTTATTTAATAAAAATTAAAAGAGTGACGTAAAATTTTTAAAACATGTAATGGTTTTATCGGTACTAAATCTCAATATATTTTTCATGAATAATATCTATTTTATTGAATTTTTGAGTTAGTATGGCCTTAGTTCACTATATTGGACTTACACAAATAATTGACTAACAATCCCAAATAACAGGGAAGGATTTCACTTCTGAAGATACAACTAAAGAAGAGTAATAAAATATTAATACTATACCCATATTGAAATTGATTCAACATTATTCCAATTTTACCTTAATACATGAAGCTACTTTGGAATGACAATAGTTTGGGGTTTTTGTTCTTTTAATAGAAGCAGAACAATTAAGAACAGAACACATAATGATCACAGGTTTTGGAAATTTTCTTGGCCACTGACCACTTTTTCAACCACTAGAGAAATTGTACCTGCCATTGCCATTTCTCTAATGGTTAAAAAAGTGGTCAGTGGTCACGAAAATTTCTAAACCTGTGATCATTATGTGTTCTGTGGACTTATTTAAAGGTAAGCCTGCTTTCCTGTCAATTTCCAAAAAAATTATCTATGGCAAATGCCCTATCTTTTAATCAAATAACAAGAACTGAAATATTTAATTAATTTAATACTACAAAACATTAATTAATACAGAGATATAGTTGTGTAGACTTCCACGGTCCGAAGATACATTCTCGAAGTGGGTTTCCGGGTTTAACCGTGTGGATGATGTCGATCTAGTTTGCCGACGTTTCGGATATATTGCAATATCCATCTTCAGGGCAACGAGCGTCTTAGTTCACAGACTTACTCATTCACTGCAGCCCGCGCCTGACCTCCGCTCTTATATAGGTGCCGTGACCGAAGGTTGTAAACAAGTCAGTCCTGGGTCCCGGCCATTCTAGAAATTTCAGGAATGTCCGAGTCCACAGGGGTGGCACCGCCTTCGTTGTTGTCAGTGGAGGAATTCTCGGAATCGCTTTGAGGGGGCGGAAGGGCGGTGTTTCCACTTGGAGTGTTGGTCGGGAAAATTCGCAAGTGCAAAAATGTGAATATAGTTCTGGAGCAGGAAACTTCGCGAATTTTCCCGACCAACAATCCAAGTGGAAACACCGCCCTTCCGCCCCCTCACAGCGATTCCGGGAATCCCTCCACCGACAACAACGAAGGCGGTGCCACCCCTGTGGACTCGGACATTCCTGAAATTTCTAGAATGGCCGGGACCCAGGACCGACTTGTTTACAACCTTTGGTCACGGCACCTATATAAGAGCGGAGGTCAGGCGCGGGCTGCAGTGAATGAGTTAGTCTGTGAACTAAGACGCTCGTCGCCCTGAAGATGGATATTGCAATATATCCGAAACGTCGGCAAATTAGATCGACATCATCCACACGGTTAAACCCGGAAACCCACTTCGAGAATGTATTAATTAATACAGTTATGTTTAGGATTATATTTTCATTTGCAATGTTACTTTTATCTTCAGTGAGAGTTTCCTTTAATACACAATGTTATTACCATCTTAAATTATTACAGTGAAATATTGATTTGCTCGAAGTTTTACCACAATGTATTAGGAATACAGAAAAACTATGCAAGACCTTATTGTAGTCCCAATGATTTAAAATGGCTTAAATTGATACTGTAGAACCAGTGTTCAGGAAGCACAAAAGTTATCTTCCTTTTTACAAATTGCTCAAAAAATCAACTACAAAAAACATTTTAGGAAATATGTGTTTATTTCACAGGGTTTTCATGTACAATAGTAGCAAAATACAAGGTACAGTCAAAAAGTTCCCAGAAGGAATTTTTTTAGACATTTAGCATGATCGCCAGCGGTGAATTCATCTTGCAGTAGTAGGTATAGGGTATATCTGGTAGTAGGGGTATATCTGACTTGCCGTAGTGAAGCATTGGAAAGCGCTTTTCGTGCACCTGAAAGTCTACGTTGTCGAGTTTTGAAAAATGGCATTACATGAACAACGCATGGACATAAAGTTCTGCAAAATCACCCAGTGAGACTCTGGAATTGTTAATTCAAGGTTATGGAGAAGAGAAGATGAAGAAAAGTCAAGTTTATGAGTGGAACAAACGGTTCTGTAAAGACCGTGAAAGCATTGAGGATGGCTCTCGCAGTGGACGACCGTCTACATCAGTCAATGACAAAAACATTGAGCGAGTACGATGAGTTATGCGTGAAAATCGGAAATTAATAATTGATGAAATTGCATGTCAGGTAAATTTATCACATAAAAGCGTTCACACCATCCTTCATGATCATTTGAACATGCAACGAATTTTTTCGCGAGTGGTTTAGAAAATGCTGTCTCCTGAGCACAAAGAAACTCGAATGCTAATGGCTGGTGAATTCATTGATATGGCCGATTCAGATCCAGTTCTTTTTCTTCATCGCCTCTTTTCCATAAGCTTGAATTAAAAACTCAAGAGTCTCAAATGCCATTTTTTTTAAATCGACAATATAGACTTACAGGTACACGAAAAGCGCTTTCCAATGCTGCACTATGGCAAGTCAGCTATGCCACCACTACCCGTGTCTCCTCCTCAGGGGTTGTACCAACTACTGCAAGACAGATTTCCTGCTGGCGATCGTGCTGTATGTCTACAAAAACCCATTTCGGGAACTTTTTGACTGTACCTCGTACAATTCGTTATCGTCAAAGGTAGGGTAGTGCCTCAGTACTATATGCATTGCCATTACACTTGTGTATAACAACAGGTATGTCAAGATTTGCAGGTCTTGTAAGCGTTTCAAGTTTTTTATTAAATACTGGTTGGCTTAAGACAGTAACTCTATAATACATTTGTATAATGGGGTATATATTTTAACTGTGAAGTGAACCCCTAGTGCATAAACTCACAAACCGCCACGGATAAAATTACAGTTGAAACTAATTTCTTCGTTTGTGTTTTTACCGAAAATTTCAGAATCAGAACCATAGTCCTTAAATTATCGAACAAAAGTTATATCTTCAAACAACCTCATATTCATTGCAAAAACCTGTCAGTCACCTTCAGTAGGTACTAATAATGACCATTTATAATCATAGCAATACCATAAGTGGGGGGGTAGTTCTCTTTTTCAATTGTTGTGGAGTCCTCTCTTCACGAAAAATAAATTCAATAATTTTTAATTTTCTATTTCATAAAAATAAATTATTGTGTTTCAGTTGCTCCTTTTTGATTATGACAAGGTTGAACTTGCCAACATGAACCGGTTGTTCTTCCAGCCACATCAGTCTGGTCTTTCTAAGGTAATCTGCAATCGATAATTTTAAGGGTTGCATTGAGGTAAAAATTGCTTACTTGGCAAGTAGGTGATCCACCTAACTACTAAGAGTATTTGCTATTTACTAATGAATTATTTTAAATGTAAGTTTTTCAGTAATTAATTTTAAGTGTTTAATAGAACTGTTGACTTAAGATGAAGACTTATCATGAAAAGGTCACATTCAATTAAAAACAAGTATACACCCAGCCAGGGCCATATTTACACACTTGCAACATGTGCATCTGTACAAGGTGGAAATTTTGGGGGGGCGGCAAATTTTCAAAACTTTACGTCTGATCATGATAGCAAGTATTAGGTAAGCATTCATATTGCTGCTTATCTGCCTCTGCATTAAATTATTTATCCAAATTATTTGTCTACTGCTACAGAAAATTCAAATTTCTACAACTGGGGAAAATCCCTACACCTAACATACAACCGCACTTAAGCACCTCAGCATACAAAAACAAAAGATCAACTGTCAGTTTGTGATGCGATGGATCACTGAACATGCATTGGCATCTGACTCATTCTACTAGCCCGAGTAAATTGTTACACTCGCTTTCAGGTTGTTTAGCTGGTGTACCTGTGATGATGTTATCGTTAAATAGCTTACTCATCGTCAAGACAACTGTGACTGCTTGTTTTTGGTTTAACCATTAAACAAGTGTGTTTTAGAAACTGGTGAAATAATACAGTTCACCTGGTCAGGGGCGTACCCAGAGTATGTGTTTTGGAGGGGGGCCTCAAATCCCTGGGGGAGGATTTGATTTTTAAGCAAAAAGAGGGATCATGGCCATGAGGACAGGTGTTTAGTTTGGGGGCAAGATTTTCTTAGCCTTTATATCCTATAGCCTAATTATTTCAACCCCTATAATGTAAATATGTGTTAAGAACTAGTTTATTGCCAAAGGTTTCAGATTTTATAGCCGCAAAATACCATAAGTCTTTCAAAACACGATAGGACTGAGTGATTTAATATGTCCTCAATACTACCAAAATCGCCGGCCAGGAAGCAACTGAGATATTTTATTGCCAAGATATGACTGACAATTTTGGTGACTGTTGTTAGTATCGAGATATTTCATGGTCTTACGATAAGGCCAGGATTTGGCCATCGCAAAATGAACAAAAGAGTATGACAGAGGTTTTCTAGTCATGACACAACCGAGAGATTTGCAGAGATTTAATGGCCATGAAATGACTGAGTGACTTTATGGTTGCGATATGTAAGATTTGACGGCCACGACGTGATCAAGGGACCTTTAGTGACGAAACAAACAAGTAGATAATGCTGAGATTTTTTTATGTGAATAAGAAAATGATATTTGACAGGTGCGAAATGACCGATCAATATCCCAATGACTCTTTGTATGTCTAAGAAAATACCTAGCTCTAATTAAGAAAAAAGAAACACTTTCTAATGCAAATCTATATTACTATTATAAAAAAGAGGTGGTTTCTGTATGTATAAGACAAGTGAACTCGAACAATACTGAACCGAATGGGTTGAAATTTCACACAGAGGTGGATCTTGAACCTGGGAAACATATAGGCTTATTCACTTCCCTAAAATCCCCTCGTGCTACACCCCGTGAACGTCCTTAGCTTCAATGTTTACATTTTATAAGGATGTAAACATTCAAATACCGAAATGTAAACAGCTGTGAATACTACAATTTGACTGTTCAAAGAGCATAAGTAAGATCAGCTGTAATTTTTATCGTGAGCGAAGCCACGGGCAACTGATAGTGTATCATATATTTGGGGAGGCTTGTGCCCCCCCCACGGTTAGGTGCATTGTGCCTTGATTTTCTTTGTATAGAAGCACATGTCTACCTCAAAGGTTCAAAATTATACCGGGTGTCTCACCTAAAGTGAACCAATAGCTAACTTTTTTATTATAAATCTTACAAAGAACTTCTTATGGGGCACTTCCCTTAATTTTTAACGCTGCTTTTTGTAGTCAGTCACTTTGAAATTTAAAAATATGGCCGCCATTTTCCAATATGGCGGACAACTTTGATTTTTCTTATGGAACACCCTATATTTTAGGGCGTTTTTGGATTTTACGCTTAATTTAAAAAAACTTTTTACCCTCTCTAATTTTTTCCTAAACTCAATGATTCAGGAGATATGAGAAGTTAAAGTTTTATTTTCCCCCATTTAAAATGCATTGTGTCCGTTTAACTGTGCCATTCCATGTATTCCTTATAGAGTAAAATCATATTTAAACTAACACATTTCCACGATTAAATCTCGACCAAAAATTATTTTATGATTAAACCTCAACTAAACTAACATTTTAGGCACTTTTATGCTCTGGTATCTTTTATTAAACCCAACTGTTTTCAATATACAGACTACCAAAAATGTCCCAATGCATTTTAAATGGGAAAAAATCTAACTTTAACTGTTCATATCTCCTTAACAGAGATATGAACAGATGATATGAATTTATAAGAGGGCTTTTTATAATAACTAATATAACAAATGTCATAGTTTAGAAAAAAATTATAAAGGATAAAAAGTTCCTAAAATTAAGCGTAAAATCAAAAAACACCCTAAAATATAGGGTGTTCCATAAGAAAAATCAAAGTTGTCCGCCATGTTGGAAAATGGCGGCCATATTTTTAAATTTCAAAGTGACTACAAAAAGCAGTGTTAAAAATTAAGGGAAGTGCCCCATAAGAAGTTCTTTCTCAGATTTATAATCAAAAAGTTAGCTATTGGTTCACTTTAGGTGAGACACCCGTTATATCATGACACTTAAAAAAACTATGATATGTAATATATTTTTAATAATAATCACATAGGACTTATGTAACTTCAAAACAATACTGTGGCAGCCTACCCTGCTTTTTGCAACAAGATACCCCCTGCACTGTTAATATTATATAATTAATCAACCCATTTGTGTAATTTTTTTTAAATCTTGCTAGTTGAATATATTTGCAAGTAGGCCTATATTTACATTTCATAAATAAAAACAAAAAAAAACTAAATTGTGCTGGCAGTGACATTGGAAGGGGGGGAGGGCGCCAAAGTTTCATTTGCACAGGGGCAGCACACCCTAAATCCAGCCCTGCACCCAGCATACAATTGGGAGGGAGCGAACTTAATGTCAAGGGGCTTAAATTGCTTATTTTAAACCTGTAAAAAATCTTACATTTCGGTTCTTGTGCTTCCCAGGTGGGCTAGAGGCAATTTCTCGCAATACTTACTTGCCAATCAGTTCATAGAAAAAAGTATCTCTACCAAGTTTTAAGGGAATTTGAAGATAATTGTAGCTGCTGGAGTGCTAAAACCCAAAGAAAACATACATACATTTCAATTTTTTAAATTCATTTTTCATTTTTAAATTCTTAGTAATGGTGATTTTATGTTTGGAATTCAATTTTTGTAGAAATTTGCCATCACTGATCAGTATATTATTCAGTCAGTACATTTAGTGAATTAAAATTGTTGTTGATAAAGCTGTTATTTTCTGTACTATAATTTATAAGAGGGCTTTTTATAATAACTAATATAACAAATGTTAATTATGTTTGGGGCTTGTATGATACTTTTTAAAGACCTTAAACCCAATATTTTCAGATAATTATTCGTAATTAATTAGACAAATATTATGACCGATAGAGTGGTGGAACATGTAACACGTATATATTACCGGATGTCTCAACTAAAGGAAACCACAAGCTAACTTTTTAGCTATAAGAATCTTACGATAAAAGAAGATTCCTCATTATTTTTTATGCTGGTTTTTTGTATGGTTTCGAGTTTGAAAAAATATGGCCATTCCAAGATGCCACTGCATATTATGTTTGTATTACTTCCATTTTATGACACTATTCTATGTAGGCCTATTTATTGCGCTGCAATGAATAAAGCATGTTTAACTTTGATTTTGACTGTGAAGGCTTCCACTTTCCTAGATGGCGGGCAAATTCAATTTTTTTAGGTATTCGATGAAATTTTTAATTCCACTGTTTTTTGTTTTAACTTTTAAGTTTTGTTTAGCAGTCCAAAAAAAATGCATAACAAATAAACAGTAGTCTCCCGCCTTACAAAAGTCATTGTCAGATTTATACTTAAAATGTGAGCTAATTATTCACTTTAGGTGAAGCACCTATTTTTACTTTCATGTATAAATGTAAAGTTCTGAACAGGTCGTGTTGTTGGCATCTGGGAGTTTCAAAATAAAAAGTTATCATGGCATCATGCCTCAGTACCAGCTTGGATGTAATACCAATAGTTATTTCATAGGGAATTTGCTAATAATACCTAGTAAATCCTCGTTTTACTTGAATAATTTGATTGCTTGTTATATGGGTATTTGATTTAGTACTTTTAATTAAGATCTTTCAAAAGTATTAAATTGCCTACAAAGCAACATTTTTATAGTTACAGGAGAGTCTCTTTATAAATGCCTGCATATACCAGGAAACCCAGGAAAACAATAACCTTAACATGCTATTGGAGGTTTATTTTGTATAACATCTTTAATATACCTTTGTATTATGATTTTTCTCCTCTGCAAGCATAAACAGAATACTGTACGTTATCTGTGGTTTAACATCAGAACCAAAATGCCCCTTTGAGATTACTAAAAATTTTTATCTACGACCATTGCAATAAGCACCAATTATGGTATTACAATAAACATTATAATGATATACATTAAAACACCAAAAACCAAGCAGTACTCTAATGACGACTTTAGAGTACTGGAGTCACTTTAGAGTACTGGTTCTAGACCAATGAGAGCTCGGCATTTGACGGAAGTAGTGTCATAATAACAATTACGCAATTCGCACATCAGCTGATTGTTGCATTACGATTCATGTTTGAGTTTACTTATCCCATCAGCTGATTGTTCCACAACGATTCATGTTTCAGTCTGCTTATTTGCCTAACCTCAAATTTTAGTTGACCTATTCCATCATTAGTAAAAGTCATGAGTTTTGTTTAACTTCGGGGGAAATTTTGTCGTATATTGTTGGTCGTAGATAAAATAGTGTATGCAACGATTGTATTATGCCTTTAAGCCACTCGTGAGATATTTAGAACACTCGCGACTTACATCTCACTCGTGGCTTAAAGGCATTCATTATACAATCGTTGCATAAACTACTATTAAGCTGCTGAAATCGGTTGATTTTTAAATTTGTGAGAGGAATATTTAAATATCAACAACATTTTTATTGTGCTCTAATAGTTTGAAACATAATAGAGCTATACAAGTTATTATTACATTTGTCCAGGTGGCAAATAAAGTTGACATAAATTTTCTAAATTACTTGTCAATAACTAGTTGATCGTAATTTGTTTACACTATTACTCTTTTTCCAGTAATTAGAATGTTCAACTTTTTACTGCCACTATTCGTGACTACTGACTGTTCAGAGTATTCACTATGAAGACTCCTTTAGTTGTGTTATTAATTTTGTTCCTTTTTTATACTCTCCTATTTGTGTATTTATACATTGTTTTCTAATAACCCTTAGCAAGCTATGAGAAGTCCTAAAAATTGTAAAACCTTTCTTAACTATACCAACCTTTGATTAATTCAAGTTAAATAGTAAGTATAAACATAAACATTGAAATTTCTATATAACCATGTGATTTCTGTCTGTGGTATTTTTCAATTATTATATATTTGTTATATAATAATATGGTATGAAGAAAAGTTAACAGAATATTTATATTGCGTACAAAATGCAAAAATAGATTCCAGAGCCTCTATGAAATTAATTGTTCATCATAAAACAATGAAAATTATAGAATCTGCCTTTAGGTTATTATTATAAAAAAATATTAAATGACAAATAAATATAGATTTTTGTTTTATTTTCAGGTGGAAGCAGCTGCCAATACACTGTCATTTATTAACCCTGATGTAACGATAGAAACTCATAACTACAACATAACAACTGTCGACAACTTTGCTCATTTCATGGACCGCATAAGGTAAAGAGAAGTGGTCAGTCAATTTTTGATCTATTTACTATTTGTTGCACTGTCTTCAAATGAGTCAGAGGGTATTGTTTAGAAATTTTCTTGAACTTTGAAGGGAAATGAGAAACAATGTATAATATCTGCCATTTAAAAAGCATTGGGATCTAAAAACGTCTGCTTTGTTTACTTTAAACCATGTGATATTGTCGCCTATTTATAACCGTGTGCGGTTATTAACATAAGATCGATGTAAAATCCAGTTCATTTTGAAGGTATCTCGCACGATAAAAAAAGGATTGTTTTAAATTATTTAAACTATCCCCTATTATGATTAGGAACATTTAGCCCCTTCAACCCACTAGTACAGATGGAAATCAGTTTATTTAGGTGTGAATCTGGCCTGTCCTTTGCACAGGTCAGGGGACATAAAGTCAATGGGATGGTTAACTGTTATAGTGAAAAATTTACACTCTTTGCTTAGTTCTCACTGTGGCTACCAGCACCTAATAAATATTTGATCTTTAATTTTTTATGTATGTTGTACGGTCAAGCTATTAAATTTTACGGTAAATTTACAGTCTGATTCTACTAAATTTTTATCATTAAAGTTCAATCTATATAGTTTTTTGCTGGCTTTTATCAAGGCCTTCTTTGCTGCCCTTAAATTATTCAAATTACTAAAAGTTCTAAGAGCATGGATGCTGGCCAACCCGCTTTACAGTGTGCAAGAATTTTGGAGTGCTGACTTTACCACACTGAATGCTATTGGGATGAACCCAGAATGACTGTTGCCTGTGTAGTTGAACTTGACTTGAGGTATGCGCGTAATTTTGAATTTTATTTTTTTATTTTTTTTGTTTTTCTGTGCATGGTTTGAAGCATGTTTTGCTTGGACCTGTGTAGAATTAGTGCATGGTTTGGACTGTGGAATGAACTTTTTTGTGCGTCAAGAGGAAAGCTGCATTTGCCAGTATGTATTTATTCTTTTTGACAAAGCCTATTGTATCCACTGAATGGCCGAATATATCATTTGAATCATTTGAAATTATTCAAGGCAATGGTGTTAAGTCTGTTTTTTTTGCAAAACTACCAAACTATTCTATACACCAAAATGTATTTGTGCATTTTTGTATATATCCTGAATAAAGCATATCTAACCCAAATGTCTTCTCGCTGCCCAGCCACGGCAGCCTGACCGGAGGGCCTGTGGACCTTGTGCTCAGCTGTGTTGACAACTTTGAGGCCCGGATGGCGATCAACACGGCGTGCAACGAGCTCGGGCAGACGTGGTTCGAGTCCGGTGTCTCGGAAAACGCTGTGTCCGGACACATCCAGCTCATAGTGCCTGGCGAGAGCGCCTGCTTTGCGGTTAGTATTGAGTCATGCTTAATTTTCTGATGAAATAATTCTCCTTGTTGTGAATCTAGAACATGTCTTTCATAAGTTGATGTCATGAGGTTTTGCAGTTTCATTCTGGAAGAAAATATTTATTTGTATTGTTCACATATGTACATAATAAGCACTGAATTTATAAATGAAACTGATTAACCTTAATTTCACTTATTATGATTATTATTGAGTTCTCTCACTCCTAATTTGGAATCACCCAAAAAACTGGGAAACAAATTGGATTCTGTAAGAAGTCTAAAACAATACTATAAAATAATGTCAAGGGGTTATTGTTAATTCACTGTTTAGAAACTGGTTTACTAGTGGATTTATTCGTTTATTAACTTCACAGTGCGCACCTCCTTTAATTGTTGCATCTAATGTGGATGAGAAAACATTGAAAAAAGATGGAGTTTGTGCTGCGAGTTTACCAACTACAATGGGTGTTGTCGCTGGTTTTCTCGTTCAGAATACCCTCAAGTAAGTTGACTCTTTAACTTTAAGCTCTAAAAAGGTAAATTTTTTAAGAGAAAAACATCTACATATTAATATGAAAAGCTTTTTTAAAACATAAGTATGGGTAATAAAAGAAACATGCAAGACCTTTGAATCCATCAAAGACCCACAACTGATAATGGTTTGAGTTTGAATCAAAATTAAAAGTTATTAATGTGCACAATATTTCAGGGAATTTCTAATAAATACTAATACACCAATTAGGAGCAAAATCCTTTAATCTCGAGAATATATTATAAAGGTCAATCTAAAACATAAATTTAAATTATATCTACATTTGTTCCTTTGAACCACAGTCTTTTTATTTGTCACCACTAACCACATTTTCCAGGTATCTGCTGAAGTTCGGAGAGGTGTCTTGGTACCTCGGCTACAGTGCTCTGACCGATTTCTTCCCTCGGATGAAGCTGCGGCCCAACCCCGGGTGCGACGACAGCTACTGCCGAGCCCAGCAGGCGGCGCGGCCCCCGCTCGAGGCAGCCCCTGCCACGCAGCCAGCCGCCGCCAAACAGGAGGAAAAGCCTGTCGTACATGAGGACAATGAATGGGGTCAGTTTAAAGAGTATTAATTTTCTTTTTATGTATTCTGAATTTGTAACCGTGTTCATATCAGATTATGAACTTGTTTGAGTTGATATGTTATAATTTTATGAACAACCCGCTCAGAAGATTAATCCCATATAATTGTGAAGGTAGCGGGTATCAACCTTTGTAAAGAGGAAGTATTTGAGCATGTTGTATTAGTAGACGGGAATTTTTATTAAACAGGCTTGTTATGTTGACTGACTGAGAGATCTGGCTTTAAGTAGGCCAGCTGACAAGAGGTTGAGGTCTTTTACTTTGTCGGGAGTTCTGGGGTGTTAGCAGGAGGACTGAGGGGCCTCTGGGCCATACTCCCCTAACGGCGGGCGCTGGGGGCCTCGGGCGCAAAAGGGGATCCCAGGACGAAAACTGTGGGTGAAAAGCGCCGGTGGGCGGGAAAATCCCTTACGTGAGGGATTTGGAGAATCTAACTTGTCTTTTTTTATAATCATACAAATTCCAGGCTGCTCACCTTTTAAAGTTTCCATAATTGGACTTGATCTCTCTTGTTTCTTTAGTTTGTTTCCTACATCTAAAAGTAGTAAGTAAGTAATATTTGTTGTTTTTTATAGTTTGTATTGTATTAAAAATCTTATTTTGCAAAGTATTCGTAGAGCTATGTCCCTGTAGCGGTAAAGGGCTTTATTCTGTTTGGCCAGCAGGAAAAGCCTTTCGGTCCGTTACATGGTGTCGGCACCGGGACCTTGTAAAGTTTTACAAGGTTTTGATCCTGGTAACCTTTTTCTGTAATTGGCTCTACATGTTGTTTTTGTTTTGAAGTGCCCGATTTTACTTTCAGAATTTAAATGTTGGATTGGAAGTTAAGTGGTTTTAAGTTTGAAGAGACATTTGCTTGATAGTAAAATATATTTAATCTCAGGTCACATAGGATGCTCACAACAAATTAAACTACTTTACAAGATAAGACTTTAATACAATAAAAGCTAAATAAAAACCAACAAACATTCCTTATTACTTTTATATGTTGGAAACAAACTAAAGAAGCAAGAAATATCAAATCCAATTACAGAGACCTCAAAAGGTGAGCAGCCTGGAATTTGTATGGATATAAAAAATTACTTAACAGTATTGAAAAAATTGGTGCATAGGCCTGCTGTATAATTTAAAAATTCAAAGGTTAAACTTTAATCCAAAATTTATGATGCGAGAAGTTCTATGGAACAGCTGTTGACAGAATTAACATTGTCCTCTTGATGCAATTAAGTAAAAATAATCAATAAGTAATTTCATTAAAATAACCCAAATGCCTATCGCCAACGGGGGAAATCTAAAAAGGCAGTGAGATACCACCAGTGGCAATAGTCACAAAGGCTAGCCAGAGGTGTCGTCTGCAACTGGGATCAAACCAGCAATGTTCGACATAATGGACTAGCGCTTTACCAACGGATAATATAACAAGGAAGAATGGTATACTCTTTTAATAATTTCAATTTCATTTATACATAAACTTATCTCTTTTGAAAATTCTGTGCTTAAATGTTTCCCAGTGGTTTAGCCAGAGTGATGATCGAATGTTGAGAATATGTTCTATAACCCATTAAATTGTTTGTTCGAAGCTTACAGTGTTTGGGTTGCTCAGGTATCTGCCTTGTGGACGAGACACCGGCAGAGCAGCTGCAAGAGGACGAGCCTGCGATACAGGGCTTGGTGGAGGGGGTGAGGGCCGCCTACAGTGTGCCACAGACGTCTGCCTCCAGTATCGAAGTGGAGACTGTGGAGGTGACCGGCATCACCGTCGAGGAACTGATGGCCCAGATGAAAGCTCTGTAGTGGTGAGTTGGTAATTGTACGCTCTTGGGTCAGGTGTCGGTTGTTATAGACGGTCAAGGAAGGAAGGAATGTCAAAATAGTTAGTCAATTTAGGTGGTCCTGATGAATATGAATATTTTTCTTCATTTTTAAGTTTTCAAAAGCTGCGTGATACTCTATTTTGGCTTAAGATGGAAATTTATTCCAGATTAAGGCGACTTTCACATGAGGCGGTTTTGATGCAGCAGCTGCTGTGCGACTAGGTGTTGTGCGATTCACAGTTGTATATAACCTTGTGGGTGCTTTCACACGACGTCGCATGCCACATAATAATATCATATGATCCACATGATAAACTGAGATGGCAGTGCAAGGCAGCTCTGTATCAAAACCGCTTTGTGTGAAAGGGACCTAATCGTCATATTTTTACAACTTAGAAGAATTTTTAAACTGTAGAATTGAAGACTAACAGGCCTAGCCTTTTTAGATTTATTTAGACTTACATATTTTATTATATTGTCTAATTGATGATGATTTTATTTGTGTACCATTATATGTACCTTGACGAAGTCTATTGCCATTTTGTTAATGTGTTGAAGGACTAATACATGTCTATGGCTATATTACATATCATATTTTGTTATATGATTGTTAAGAAATTAACTCTTAATTCTTAGGTTTTACGTTTTTACTACCCAAAAAAATATTCCCTAAAGTTTCGGGACCCAAACATCCCTAATCAAAATTCTCACCCTAGTTGGCACTTTCCAGCTTTAACTATAAATAGTTATATTATTGTCTTCTAAGTTTGGTTTAATTTACGTACTTGTATTTGTTTGATATGTTATTATGATGTTATTAGGTGTTATATGATGTCATATGTCTTTCTATAAATACTATTTTTTTAATAGTGTACATGTGTTTTGCAGATGATGTGTTCACATTGCAATAAATTGTCACATCAGTTGTAAAAAATTTGGTTTAATAAATACTATTATCATGTATAATTGGACCATACAAATTGGGTAAAAAAATATACGTTTATGGTTGGTGTTTAATTAGAAATCTTGTTCTTGGTGACAAAAATAACAATCACAAACAGGTAACTAAACAGTACAGGCACAGCTAGAAATACATAATATTTAACAGTCTCACAGTATTATGTTGTACATTAAATCCTAATGAGAAAAACAAATTTTCATTTTAACAGTTCTTCTTGTCAAAACATTCTAAAAATATGGAATGTCAAAGACAATGTTAAAATAATTCCACCCCCAAACACTCACACTATTGGCAGAAGTTTCTGGCTTTACAAACCACACACTAGAGTGACTTTTTGCTCTCAGGGCTTGAGGGTATGTTGAAAGAGTCTCTGAAAGATTGTTTCTTCTTCAGAATAAAGCTGGGGCCGAGGGCGACCACAGCCATTGCTGCCAACTGCAGCAGGGTTGTAAAGCTAAGCACATCGTCCATAGACCTCAGAGTCGCCAACATTCCTCCGGCTTGAACACACAGGAAGTTGTATGGCATCAGGCCTGCCAACAGAATCATTTTAATGTTTCTTTCTTGTTCACACAATAAGAGCTTAGAAAATGATATTTCTAATTTTTTAAATGTATATATTCATATTATGTACTGAACTGCTTTAAGGCACTTTGGAAAACTTAAATATTTTTAATAATTAATAGCCTACATCAAATTGCCAACTTTGTCAGTTTAAAGATAATTCCTAATATGTTTTAAAATATACATTACAACATTCTTAGATTACTTTATGGTGTTAAATGTAACTTTTGTATATTATTTATTCCAAGAGTATTATAATTTTTATCACGTCTACATTTTTGTTTTGTAAAGTGTTTTTTTTATACAATTTTAACAATTAAAAATTATGTTGAATAAGTGAGAGTTGCTAATTAATTAGTTGACCTGATCCTAGATATAGTGCCCATGAAGAACTTTGAATCTATTGTACATGACTCCAAAAAAACATTCTCAATTTATTTTCATTATTAAATTAGAATATACAAAATTTGCAGAGTTGAATTACGCAACAGTAGAGTCCCGCAAACCCGGACTTCGATAACCCGGAATTCTGGATAACTCGGAAAGCCTGCCAGAGAATAAAGTGCACTGAGATTCAAGGCCAGAACACGGTTTGATACATATAAAACAGTTTTGGTTTTCTTTAAGTTTTTTTGTAACTGATAATATAGTTTTTGTATTTTATACCATGCAATAAATAAATGACTTCTCATAGAAATAACGGAAACTATTCTTATTTTTTCTTTTTAGCGAATTTCCCCTATAGGGAAGAAGCTATTACCGTAGGTCTCATGGTAAGACCTAAGCCCCAGACCATGATAACTTTTCGTTTTGCAACCCCCAGAAGCAAAAAACACCATTCGTTCGAATTTTTAGATATATATATATATATCTATATATCTATATATATATATATGTGTCTGTTAGCACGATAGCGGCCGTAAAAATGGTCCGATCTTGATGAAATTTGGTACAGACATGTAAAGTGGTAATTGATTGGACGAGTTCGTGAACCAGCTCGATCGGACCACCGGAAGGGGGGGTAAAGGGGGATAAACCCCCCCAAAAATGGGTTTTTTGATCTTTTTACATAGAAAAATAAAATTTATCAAATTTTTGTTGGCACCATTGAATTCAGCTCAAAAAAACAAACAATTTAGTATTTTGAATCACTGCTCTATGTCCATTGGTTACCGAGATATTGAAAGTGGTAAACACAGTACGTTGTCCCAATGTTAACCTTATGGGAAATAAGTAAAATTCTATATCTCGTTTATTTCTCAACATATCTTGATAAAACTCGGTAAATGGCTTCTTCTAGTTCAGATCTACTAAATATTGAATTAAAACCAACAAGTTTAAACATACCTATAGCAGCAAACCTGCATACTCATTCCCCATGTTAATCTTATGGAGCTTACAAAAACATGTCAAATCTTGCTATGTAGATTAAAATAAATTGTTTTGCATTTGAAATTCGCTGAGTATGCAGGTCTGCTGCAACGGGGGTATTTTTTACTCATTTCCCGATAACTCAGAATTTTCACAAACCCAGACACCGTTCGGTCCACATTTGTCCAGGTTTGTGGGACTCTACTGTATAAATTTATTAGAAAACACCACATAGAGCATATTTAAAGGTTATGATTCATGTTCTTAACTTGTTCAACACGTTCAACACAAAAGGAATTTATAGCGTTTCTGAACTTATCTGAATTACCAGTGGGGCATGGCAAACTTTCCAACACATCAACTTGTACCAAATGCACACTGTTCACATTAAATTTATAGCTTTTCAAAATTCATTCCAAGTTTTGTTGCGTTATATTCACTATATATTCGTAGTTTAGGATTATTTAGGCAAACCAAGGCCACAGGTGGCGTACATTCACATTTATTGTAAGATTTAAATTTTTGTTGATATTGGAAAATTAATACAGTGTCATCCTTTTTGTTATTTATCTGTTTTCTGTGTTCTCATCACAGAGAATTTTGAATGATTTCAAAGATTCTGAAGTCTACCCCCCCCGGTCTACCCCCCGGACTTTGCTATGACTTTACCATTGGGTAAAGTCATGCTGAATGTTTTCAATTGCCATAACATTTAGGTGCAGTGATGACCAATCGTGTAAAGAAAGTTATAAGCCTTTAGCTACTTAGTAGATTACAACTAAAACTCTTGTTTGGTCACATTACATTTCTTTTGTTTCACTACAACTGGTGAAATAATGAGTCAGAAATAGACATTCAATCATTGTTTCATGTATATTAGGCCTATACTAATCAGTGGCGGCCGGCCCATAAGGACTCTCGGACGCCGCCCCCCAGAAGATTTTCAAACATACTGAATTAAAGTTGGTTTACAAATGTATCCGATAAACGTGTAAAAAATTACTAATTTTCATTATACTGACCATTAATGATAAATTAATTTCAACTGTATGCATCAAAATATGTTGCGAAAGTATTTAGGCGTCAACTGCTATTGCCCGTATATCAGCGGACTCTGGCCGGAGCGTCCCAATCCCAACGCATAGTATCTTATGGAAAATCCTGCATACAGTCGGTAGGGTGCTCTGACGTCACTGCCATGTTGTGAATAGGGAATCTCGGGCAGCGTCCGAAGATGCGCGCGCACATCAGTAAACAGTGCAGCCACCACAATCCCCTTAGGGCAATAAGAAACTGAACCTTTGCTGCCGTTATGATTGCACGATTCATGTTGGCGAACCTGTTGTTTATTCGTTTTAGTAACCATAGCAACCCGCCAATCTCTGTAACCTCCAAGACTTAACCTAAACGTTGAGGCATGGGAGCTAAATTGAGGTTATTTGTTTACATGCTGTGTTTCAAGTATCTATTTTACTCCAATGAGTTGGTAATTAGTAATGGTGATAAGTGATTGTTGTGATTTTAATAGTGAATTCAGCGGATATTGGTAATATTACAGAACATAAATGTGAATAGCAATCGAAGGTAGGCCTAGGTGTACCTGTAATACTTAAAATCCTTAATAAATATACTCTTTTAGTAGTTATTACTAAGTGAGTCCTCCTGTTCATTTAACCCACCAGCCGCCACTGATACTAATTAATTTTAACCATAAACTTAAAAAAAAGGATTATCTCTGAAGAGCATTAAAAAACTTGGGCTGCCAAAATACAAAGCATTTTGGCACCATGCTTGGTTTAGGTCTATTTTAAATGTTTAATTTGGCAAAACATTGAGTTAGGGGTAGAATGCACTTAACAGAATTGCTTTTTAACCCTTGAGCAGGCACTTCTCCAGTAATACGGAAGAGGTCTAATGCAGAGTTTTCCTTCGCAACACTAAATCACACTAATTTAACCCATTTTAACTTTTTTTTATGTGAAATGTTGTATTGAAATAAATTGACAAACTTCATTAGGAATCACACTTCATCATTGATACCATTAATTGTTTGACTTAATAGGTGTAATATTTTAATTAAACATAGTAAGTAATTTTCTAGTGTAAGATAGGTATTGCTGTCTGTGTTACGAGAGAGGGCGCTCTGCAAACTGACACCACATCACTGAGTTGCGAATAACAAGGTACCAAGGGGGTGGGGGGTATAAATGGCTTTGTTGGGAGATTCCTAGTATGAAAATAACTTGTGAAAACTATTAGTTGTTCTCATTTTATACTTCATTTTGATAACTTTACTGATTGATACTTAAAACGATTAAACTAAACTTTTTTATCCTACGTACATGAAAGGAAAAAAAATCTTTATAAAAACTAGCTGGGTTTTATTACAACCAAAAGTCAACAACACCCACATCAGCTGAGCTATCATCACCTTTTAAATTGAATTATTTGCTTTGACTACAAATTTCTTGTAGCTCTTCCAACACCTAGAATGAGGCGCATGAGGTATGGAGCCGGACACGAGTGCCGAAACCCATTATGCCTGTTTATATTTATGAAAAAAAAAACACATGGGGAGGAAAACTCCACAAGCGCCTGCTCGAGGGTTAAGGAAAATTAATCCGTAATATTTTGATTTGTATTTTTCTGGACATTTGCCAACACTGATTAATAGAAAGACAAATTTCACGTTTCGGGATCTGGAATCTGATCCTGAACTCAGGTGGGAAAACATTTCAGGTGGATTTTTTTGGACATTTGCCATCACAGTTTGGTAAAAAATTCAAGTTTCATGACGTTTAAGGAACATATTTTGTGTAAACACAAAATAACACAGAAAAACACAAGTGTCCAAGTATCAAGAATCACCAGTCAGGAAAGAGCTTGTCCACACCCAATCAGAGCTGAGCTAAGACTGGTGGGAGAAAAGGAAATGGTGGCGGCCACAGCCACTGTGATTTTGTTGGCTCCCTTCTGACTGGTGATTCTTGATACTTGGAAACTTGTGTTTTCTGTGTTATTTTGTGTTTACACAAAAAAATATGTTCCCGAAATGTCATGCAACTCGATTTTTTTTACTAATTGGTGATGTAAAATGTCCACAAAAATCCAAATGAAAATATAAAATCATCATCATTAACTATGAATTTCAAACAAAGAAATAATCCATAATATTGAAGCATATATATATAAAAGAGAGCTCACCGATGAGAACGGTGATGAAAAAGATGTGCAGGGGAATGCCTACGATGGGCGACAGCAGGTTGATCAGCCAGTTTGGCGACATCGGGAACAACCTCAGGAACAGCAGGTAGTAGATCAGCCTGTCTGAGTTCTGGTCCACCTGGGGCCAGACAAGAGGTGTGAGGTTAATAAACTCTCATAATTTTTGATAAATGGAATTTCTGAAGGTTCTGTTTAGATTTTTTTATTTGATATTCCACCTAAAAGTCAAAGGATATGTTCCTCCTTCATAAGCAAAATAACAGTTGGACCTGCCCTACACCTGAACCAGCAATGGACATGAAAATATTGGCTATAGCCCCAACAAAGTTGCAATTACCTAGTTTTGAATATCAAGAGCTAAAAAGCAAAATAAGTTCATGTTTTTTTGTACGGAAAGGAGAAAAACTATTTCTGAAGTTGAAATAGTCCAAATAGTTGAAACTTTTAAAGGCCAAATCAGGGACTTGAAAGTTACATTTTAAAATGATATCTACAGTTAACTGATTTCAGATAATAAGTTCAAAGAAAACTGAGTTCATAATAAGCAAAGGAGGAAAATAAAAAGGCCACAAAGAAATTTATTTGCTAAGGAATGATTTCCTTGAACAATTGGATTTTTTTTAGGCATTATAAAACAAATATATTTAGTATATTAATTATCTGGCTCTTTAACATCTTTGAGTTGAGTTTTAACATCTTTGAGTTGCATTTTCAGTCACTTAATTATTACTTTATAATAAGTGATTGCTCTGCCCCGTTAGTCACTTTTTGAGAAATCTTATCCGGCCACGAACTATGTGATTCTCAGTAATTTTTTATACTTTTGAAATGGCAACCTAGCCAAGTAAGTTTTAAGTATTTTAAGCCAGGTATGAATGAGAGAATGTGATTGTGGCGCGATCTAGGGGTCTAGTTACTAAGACATAAAACTAACAGAATAACTGCCAAAACCCAAAAGTATTATTAAAAAACTAAAAGTAAACTAAAAATAAACAGTTGAACATACCTTTTCCTGTAAAAACTTGATTTGAGAGGGGAAATAACGCATGAGGACTGAGGACCCAAAAGCTCGTGACATGAGGTAGCAAGCTGTAGCTCCTGACGCAGTGAGGACGCAACAAAGAGGAAATCCTTTCAATACCCCAAACAACGCTCCGGCCAAGACATTCTGGTGGCAAAACAACAATTCAGAACGCCAAATCTGAAAATACAACTAGCTAGCAAATCTTTCACAAAGAACTTAGGCAGGCTTTTCCTTGTCTGGTGAGCCTCTTTATGAACCTAAAAGAAGATAAAAGCAACTATACACTGTCTTCTTTGCCTCAGGGGAGGATCGCAAATGAAATAGGCCTAGCTAGTTTTCTCAAAGTTAATGTTTTATTGATGGGCATAAGACGTGATAGCATCTTGCAAGGTAAAAGGTTTTGTAGAATGTAACCTTATTGAATTGCTTGGCGATACTGCCTACAGACTTCTTCTAGTAATTTTGTTAATGAGAAACTATTCAAATTTGATTTGTGATAAAAACTAGCCCAGTCTCAAGAAAATATGCTTAGATAAAGTAACCACAAGTTAAGCATTTTCAAGAGTTTTTTCTAGCCTTTAAAATAAAAACACTGGATCGCAGATTTAGTTTATACAACATTACAAAACTTACCATGAAAACAGATCCAGGAATGATGAAAGCCTGCTTGTACAAGTATGCACTGCAGAACAATACAACAACATAATAACTGTTTTGTTTGTAGTAGGAACTCAGTAAAGTTGCCAAATCCTTCAACTCAATAAGGCTTGTTGGGAAACTGAGCTTACCCTGAAAAAGACCAAAATAAAGTATAAACAATTTTTTTAAGTTATTAAAATAAAATAATGTATTGTCTATAAAATTGAAATAGACTATAAAGGGACATGACCAATGATATTGAAATTATGTGTTATAAATTAATATTACTTTATTGTTGAAACTAACACAGTACAGAGGGTAAGAGTAAACAAAAACTAGCACAGCGTGCAATTTGAAATGAAAATTTTTTTAATTCTCCTATATAAAATATCTGTAAACCTTTCTGGAAGAGTCTATCCCACTGAACCCTCACTTCTATGGCCTGATAGGTTTCGAACTGGTTTTTATTTGTATTATTTGAAAATAAATGAATATTGTTTATGGTACCTGGGGGCTCCAAAGTCTAGTGGTCCAGGGCTTAGGTCTTGCCATAAGACCCAGGGTAAAAATGAGTTCTAAATTTTACACAATTTCATCACTTAAATTGCATTCAGTAACCTCATGCAATTTATCATAGTTTCTCTGTTATTAGTGCTATTCCCTCAATCAAACTCTCTATTTAGTTAGGAGTTGGTAGTTAAAGTCAGTTATTCAATGTTATAAGGTTAAGGTTGTAAATAATTTTGGGGAAAACATAAAGTTACACACCATGAACACACCAATGAAGGTAAGTTTTGGTCCACTTCTCTCCCATAATCCTGTGGAACACTCAGGTGCACAATGTGAGCAATACTGCTCAACCAAGTCACCAATGGGTTTATCTTGGAATTTTCACACACTTTAAGTAACTCAACACTTTTGCATGGGTGCAAAACAAAGAAGGGACGAAGTAGTATTGGATGTTCTTGTTGCGTAACAAAACTCCACTTTTCTAGCAAAACTTGTTCAGGGATATTGAGGACTGCCCAGATTTCTTCCAGTGGTAGTAGTTTTCCAGCGGTGTTTGTTACATTGAAGTACAAGACAGGAACACTATAACTTGGACTGTATAAGATATGATATTCCCAGACCAATTTAGCTGTTTCATTCAGTTCTGATATTTGTACACATGAAGAATCACAATTAAAAATTCCTTCGCACTCAAAACTACTGTGTTCCAATGGAAATCTCTTTGTCTTTCCTACAGGCTTGATATCTTTTTTCAAAAGATAACAGTTTCCAGGTAACTGATCAAGGTTTTTCTTATTTATTAATAACCAGCCATCATCAATTGAGTTTGATACTGACAAAAAGTGGTTAACACATTCCAAAAACTTATTCCAAGTTATGGCCATGAGTTTTAAACTTGAAAGTAGGCCTGTGTTTCAACAAAATACCTAAAATAAAATGAGTTATTAGATTAGACCTATTTAGGGTGGGTCAAAACATTTGTGCACATGGTTTAACCTGATAATGGTTTAATCTTATAACGCTTTTTGTTTTTAACAAGATCTTTGAAATAATGTCTGATATACAGTGTAGGTTAAAAGAGGAAAACACTGAAATCCAAACACGTGACCCATAATTTTTGGGTTACCTTTTTTAATTGTGTTGAAAATATTTCAAAATGGTCCTTCAAATGCAATCTAGTGTGGAGTGAAGAAGAAGTTTATTTGGCATTTCTAGGTATTCTAGGTTTCTAGGTAGGCGGAGAACTATGTGCAAGGTTGATCTGACAGCCTGCTTACCTAATGTGAAAGGTAAAGGATTGGTGGGAAAATCTGAAATGTTGACCAGATAAAAAGTTGTTGACCAGGTATTTTAAAAAGACGGATCACCACCACATTTGGAATGAATGTTCTAATAAGTGTTCAACACAACCTGAATAAATTTCATAAAAATATCTTAATGAGATTAAGGAAGTTTGTATGTGAAAAAATTGTTGACCAGCATAAAAATATGTTGACAATAAATACTTTAAAAAAAGTTTGATTCCCACCAAATTTGATATTAACTTACTATCAAGTGTTCTAAGCAATGAATGAATTTCATAAAAATATCATACCATTAAGGACGAAGATCCTGTGTGATGATCCTTTATCATTTTTTTTCTATACAAAAAATCTGACATTCTAAAGTACTTGGTCAACATGTCTTTATACTGGTCAACATGGTTTTTTCGTATATGCAATCATAATGATATGATATTTTTGTGAAATTAATACAAGTTGTGTAGAACGTAGAACATTTATTAGAGTGTTTATAGCAAATTTTCTGGAAATCCTACTTTTTAAAGTACTGTAGGCCTACATGTTTTTATGCTAGCCAACATTTTAGGTAGACCCAGGAAATTTTTTTGGCAGTTTACAAAAGGGATGATTTGAGGAAAAGAGAACGGAGAGCATTTGATTTTTCCATTGTGCTGGACAACTGACAAAAACGGTATTTTTCCAAACAAATACTTTTGACATTTTTGATAATCATACTATGCTTACTATTTAATCTATATTATTTAGCCTACAGACTGTTTTTAGTTTTACTATTATTAATGGTTGCAACATATTAGAACAGATTTGAAAATATTTTCAAAACTGGTTCCAAACTCAAATGCCTGATAAGTACAACTAAGTTAAGGCTGTTAAGGCTTCATTGTTGGTGAGGTGTTGGCTACTAAATACCTACTGAGTACTGAGTACTAATGTTTCAAAAGTCTTTTAGCAAATAAGAGCTTTCTGTAGGTATATCTGAGAAATCTTTTATCTGTTTTTCTTTAAGAAGGTTAACAAAGTCTGTTTAATATATGTACTGTAAGAAGCTTAACTTAATGAAATCTTGCAAAAGAAACTAAGATTTGGTTTTTTATTAGGCTATACTTAATTGCCTAGTGGTATTAGGAATTATTAGAAATAATTTCTGATTAAAACAAGGTTTGACACAGCCTAGGCTATAAGTTAATTGCAAACACTGTAGGGTCACAAAATTTTAATGAGACTGCTTTAAAATTTAACTTGTAACTAAACTAGATCGTGAAGTTAACTCATACTGATTCCAGGTAACGCATTCTGTACTCTTGTACGAACTATTAGGTATTGTAAGCTTTCTTGGCTGGTTGGCTGATTGATTGCATTATTGAGCTACATGTTTTAAAAAATGCTCCAAGGATTCCCTTCAAATGCTGGAAGTAACTTATCATTTAGCTCAAAAACAAAGCCTGTGGGCTAGGTCACATTGCCAGCTACACAAAAAAATAAATTTGAAAGCTATAAAGATGGTATTACAAAAGAGCGTTATGGATTGCCATGCTGGAAATGAAATAACAGTGAATTGTAAAGGAAAGTAGGTTTTAGGCAAGGTTGTAGCCTAGTTAAGAAGAGAATTAGCTTTATACTGTCAGGTTGCCTGAATCCCATATGGTCTGTGGAACCATGTGGTTATAGGTTTCTAGACTATAAAAGATGTCACAATCCCAGCTGTAGGTTGTAGGTTTCTGGTCTATAAAAAACATCATGATTCGTTTACATTTTTGTCTTAGCTAACCTGATATAAATACTGTTACTCTTCTCTTCTCTTCTTTACAGACCTTGGGTCTTAGATACCATACACAACTCACAACGTAAAAACTACACAGTCAACTATAAGAGGCATATTTTCAGCAAGTTCAATGAAGATACAAGAGGAGTATCAAAAAACTTGTAACACTGAAACTTTTCAGAGTGATGTGATTTACTGGTTAGAATGAAGGGAACATCCCTTAACCCTTGAGCAGGCGCTTCACTGGTAAAACGGCAGAAGGCGCATGCAGAGTTTTCTCCGCAACTCTAAATTGCACAAATTCAACCCATTTCACCTGTTATATTGCGTAACATTGTATTTAAATGTTGAAAAACTTCATTAGGGATTACAATTTCATCATTGATACAATTAATTGTTCAACTTGATGTAATATTTAAATTGACCACAGTAATTAAATTTCCGAGTATAATAGGGTATTGCTGCCTATGTCACGGGAGAGGACACTCTTCAAACTGACACAGCATTACTGAATAGCAAATAACAAGGTTCCAAGAGGGTAGTGGGGGGTATAAATAGCTTTAGGGGATTCTTGGGATGAGGCACATGAAGTACCAAACACGACTGTCGACAACCATTATGCCTGTTTATTTTTATTAGCCTATACACATGCTGAGGAGAACTCTGCATGCTCCCGCTCAAGAATTAAAACGAGAAGGCATACTTAAAAACTCCTTCAGATGTTAAATTGGGCATACTTTGGTCTAAGCTCCGTTATTTTCAGTTTTAATTTAACATTGAAGGCTAAAAATTCTTTTCTTGAGATAACTTCAAGTTATAGCCTACCAATTGATTTATTGCTTTTCTTTATAACTGTTGGACTGCATATGGAACTAAAGTTCCGGCCAAATCATTAGGCGGGTGGCGAAAAATGGAAACTCCAGCTGTATAAATGACTTGGTGTTAAAGACATCTCCGCTCCTCTACACAGTAAATTAGTTGGACATATTTCTAACAGAGAGAGGCACATTTACTTGGGTAAGTTTGAAGAACTTACTCAGCTGATTTGGAGAACATAAACAAAGGATATGACTGTCTATGGTACAAGTTCCGCAGAAGGAGCACACCCTCTCTATCTAGGGGACACGGTCGGGAACCGGGGTTTTGGGTGGGGGAGAAACTAAAAGAAGCCGGCAACCGAATACAATCGATATATCGATAGTACAACCGATTCGATATATCGATCGATCCGAAATATCGATATTTCAACCGATTCCATACCCGGTCGAAATACAGAACAAGGGGGAAAAGGTATAACGGTAAATTGGTGGTACCCAATCTGGTGGCGCTCGGAGTGGCGCCGGGGGCGCCACCAGTGGCCGACTGCTGCAGCCCGCAGTGACGCCTTCGGCGTCACGGCGCCTAAGCTCTTAGATATAGGAAATTTGTAGTCCGGCAAAAATTCCAATGGCGGAAAATTGCATCCTTCCAAAATTCCTTTGAAGGCGAATGTAAAACGCGAGAATAAAGTCCAGGAAAAAAATCAACCGAACAAGCTCCTGACGACATCTTAAGAAAATAATTCTTCAAAACTACCGAATTACACAATACGCAACTAAATCCTCCACCAAACTGAGGCAAGCGTCTCATAAAGATAAGGAAACATAGATAAGGTGAACAAAAAAGACAGCAACACAAACAACAAAAACAAAAAACATTTCATAATTAGGCGGTCAAACGTCACAACCAATCAGAGGGAACATAAATATGAAGGGCTGCCCATGATTGGCTGATCCGCTCAAGTGGGTGGGGCTGTCATTCGAGGTGTCGATGGATATCGATACATCGATTGTATTCCCCCCCCATTTCACAAAGTTATAATGCAAAGGTAAACGACGATATTGATAGGAAATATCGATATATCGTTTGTTTACACTCGTGGAGACTCGATTGTTCCCCACCCAACAACCCCGGTTCCCACTGTCTCCCCTAGATAGTTAAGGAAATGATATCGGTGATATCTCGATTGCGAAGCGATATATCGATTGTCGCTACCGATATATCGTTCCTAAGAATGTCTGACTATCGATTGTTCCCCACCCAAGAACCCCGATTCCCACCGTCTCCCCTAGATAGTGAGGCGAAGCGTGCCCCTTCTGCGGAACTACAGGTAACTTCGGGTGGGTAAATGGTCAGCCAAAAACATATTTTGAAAGCCAGCAGCGCACTCACTCACCCGCCTAATAATTTGGCCGGAACTCTAACACCAAAGTCATTTCCTGTCCTTGCTGGCAACAACGTATCCATTACACAGGACTTCAGAAACATCCTGTACACATGTGACTTGGAATATTTTAGCCCATCGGAACCAATTTAATGTTACAACAGTTTAAGAGAGTGAGAGCCACATATACTCGCATGAATACACACTTGTACATATTATATAATAAACAGGCCTATAGATGAAACTTGTAGAGCTATCACCTAAAAGTTACCAAAAGTTACCTTATATGTCACACTGGTTTACACTCCCAAATTTGGCTTTTCTAACTTCAACAGCAGGCTAGGCCCATGACTATAGGCCATAACTCTAGATTAGGCTATTAGATTACAATAGCCTAAAAAATCCTTCAGCAAAGTCTGCCCAAAGTTACCTACTACTCTTAACTTATCTTAACTTACACTATGTCATTACCTATAGCCTATATTTTGTAAAAAAATAACTTACAGCACTATTAGAGACCTCAGGGGAAATGTATGTCAAAAAGTACAGCCACGACGTTGCTAGTGTAAATATAGGCACAATGTAAAGAAAGGAACTCATTTGTTGATTAATTTAAGATCAGATGTTTTTGTTTATTTAAATTGAATGATAAGCTTGCTGCTTTTTAATACAACTTATAAAATGTCAAGTTATAACCATTACTCATAAAAGAGCTTTCCAGGATAAACACATCACTCAAAGTAAATAATAACCTACAAACTCTTTCCTTCCTTTTGCGTCTGCTTCAGTGTTGTGTTTTTTGTTTTCCCCCTCAATAAGGTAGGCATTTAGAATGCCACATGTGGTGTCTTTGTCTTACTACCGAACACTATGGCGGTGTACGATCACTTGGCTCACAACTGAAGCCAAATTCAGTAAAAATACCCCCGTTGCAGCAGACCTGCATACTCAGCGAATTTCAAATGCAAAACAACATAATATTTCAATCCAACATAGCGAGATTTGACATGTTTTGGTTAGCTCCATAAGAATAACATGGGGAATGAGTATGCAGGTTTGCTGCTACGGGTATATTAAAACTGGGTGGTTTTAATTCAATATTTAGTAGATATGAACTAGAAAAAGCTATTTACCAAGTTTTATCAAGATATGTTGAGAAATAACCGAGAGGTAGAATTTTACTTATTTCCCATAAGGTTAACATTGGGACAATGTACTGTGTTTACCACTTTCAATATCTCGGTAACCATTGGACATAGAGCAGTGATTCAAGATACGAAATTGTTTGTTTTTTTGAGCTGAATTCAATGGTGCCAACAAAAATTCGATAAATTTTATTTTCCTATGTAAAAAACTCCAAAAACCCATTTTTGGGGGGGTTTATCCCCCTTTACCCCCCCTTCCGGTGGTCCGATCGGGCTGGTTTACGAACTCGTCCGAGGGATTACCACTTTACATGTCTGTACCACATTTCATTAAGATCGGACCATTTTTGCGGCTGCTATCGTGCTCACAGACACATAGATATATAGATATATAGATTGATTGTGGATGATTAGGGCTACTAATATAGTGATAAGATTAGTTTTCATAACAAGTATCCTTTTTTCTTTTTTTTATTTAAAAAAAATTATTTTATTTTTATATTTTTTTATATTATTTTTATTATATAAATAAAATAATTTTTTAAATAAAAAAAGGTACTTGTTATGAAAACTTATCTTATCAAGATATATATATACAGTGCTTGACTTGTAAAAATTGATGTACCGGAACTGTAATTGCCAGTTTGTACATAACCCCCCCCCCCTTATCATTTTTCCCTTCAACAAAGTATTATTTGTCTATGTGAATAATTAGGTAGATTTTAAAAGCCACATTTTACCTAACTCAAATTTTTGAATAAGTAAATTAAAAACTAACAAAGTATTATTTTATCAAAAAATAAATAGTTTAAAGAAATTCTAGATTTTTTATGATGCCTTGTGTGAGTATCGAGTCTTTTTAAAGTTTTCAACATTTTGGCTTAGCTCAAGACTACACAAAAGTGCGCTAATTTCAGGCCGAAACTCCGCGTGTAATTTCAGCTTGGACGAGTACACGCGATCGTCTCATCTGAAAAATACTCCGGCCGATTATACGCGATCGTCTTTAGCGTCAAAATTCTCCAGCTGTTCATACGCGATCGTCTTTTGCGGCAAATTCTCCGACCGATCTTACGCGATCGTCTTTAGCGTTAAAATTCTTCGGCCGTTCATACGCGATCGTCATTGGCGGCAAATTCTCCAGTCGATTACACGCGATTGTCTCTTATATGACAAATACTCCCCGATTACACACGATCCTCTCTCGTGGTGAAATCCTCCGGCCGATTGTACATGATTGCATTTTACGGCAAATTATATCCGTCCAATTGCACGCGATCGTTTCTCACTAAAAATACTCCGACCGATTAAGATTTACAAGATCGACTGTCGCGGCATAAAGAGGTCCCGGAACGCCGTTCCGCCGCGTTCCGCCGCAAATCAAGCACTGTATATATATAAATTCGAACGAATAGAGTTTTCTGCTTCTGGTGGCCCCAAAACGAAAAGTTATCATGGCCCCGGGCTTAGGTCTTACCATGAGACCTACGGTAGTATAGGGTAGTATAGGGGAAATTCGCTAAAATCTATAAAATCATCGAAAGTAATAAATACAACACATAAACATTTGTGCAAAATAACCCACATAGTAGTGCAGTAAAATCTAACTAAGTTATACCTGAAAAAATGAGCCCCATTATGAACTTGGTTTATGGGTGATCCTTAATCAAGTTGAAGAATCCGATGAGTCCATACAAATTTAGGTCGTGGAAGGTCACTTTTTGAGAGGGTATATGGCTGTATTTGTTTGTAAGTGCAGTGATTATGGTAAAAAAGACTGATCCAAATAAAATTTTAAGTATAGGTACATATAAAATATAATTTTATATGAATATATATCACAACTGTATCAGGACATCTGAAGGGGTGCAAAGGGGGATTTCCTTACTTATATAGGGGATTTCAAATATTTGATAAACAAAAATTAAAATATAGTATAATCAATTTGTTGTTTATATTTTGAATTTAGCTAAACAAATCACAACTTAAAACTTTTAATTAATTATTGCTTGATTTAGTAATTTGTAAACACAGTACGTGTTCATTATTAACCTTGAACTTGAAATACAAAATAACCCCTTTGCGGCAGACTTGCATACTCAGCGAATTTAAAAATAAATTATTTAGATGGAGCCTCGTATAAAGTAAAATCAAATCAACTTAATTAAATTCTAATAAGAACATACTCAAATTGTTTTCATAAGAATAACATGGGAAATAAGTATGCATTGTTGTTGTCATAGAAATGTGAAACTGAGAGATTTTTTGCAATAATAATCCAGTAGATAACTAAATGATGTTAAGAAAATATCAAGGTTTATTCTGATGTTGAGAAATAAGTGAAATGCCGAATATATATTCGGTAAATTACGGGTGTAATATTGTTAAGTAATTAGCTGGAGATCGATTTACAGCTCGAAAGCTCATCATCAGTCCAGACTAGAATGACCAAACTTTAGTACTGGTAGTAGCCATCCAAAGGATTTCGTTTAACATAGTACAGCCATAACACATTTGACTCGCAAAACAATAAAATAATAAATATTCACTTCACAAACCATGGTTTCACTTGATCGGGACCTAACGTCACTTTTCATTAGAACTAGTTGTCGACAATTATTGTAGATTGGTACTAATTTAATAGGTTAAGCAGCTGAAGGTTTCACTTGATCGGGACCTAACGTCACTTTTCATTAGAACTAGTTGTCGACAATTATTGTAGATTGGTACTAATTTAATAGGTTAAGCAGCAGGAAAATTGAGTTTTTTTGGTGGAATTTTGAATGTAAAAAAATATCTATTGTGGTTTTTGGATTGATTGATTAGGAAACTAATTTACTATGGCGTTATTAGCATACTAATGGATTCAATAAATCGAATGGAAGAGCTCAATACAATAAAATGTATAGCACAACAGAATGGATACGATCCATCAGTCATTGATAAACTCTATACAAGGAAATTAAAAAAGCTTAATAACGCCAACCCCATTACACAACAGGAATCAGTAAAAAGCAGGAAAAAGTACGTTTCTGTAAGGTATTCCAAAACAATTGAAAATAAAATTAAGAAAACATTTAGGAAAAACAACGTTACCGTATCATTCAAATCAGAAAACAATCTTCAGAAAATATTAGGTTCTAGTAAAATGAACAATTAGAAAGATAAATACTGTGGTTCTGGTGTTTATCAGTTGACATGTGATAACTGTGATGTGTATTACATAGGACAAACTGGTAGGTCATTTAATGTTAGATTTAGGGAGCATACAAATGAGGTAGAAGCAAATAAAAGGAGAGCAGGGCAACAAATCAAATCAAAATTCGCGGAACACTTAATTAGACAAAATCATAACTGTACAAACATAAGTAACAATTTTAATATTTTAGCCAAAGGTAAAAAAGGACAGCGGCTTGATAGATTAGAAGAAGTCTACATATATCAGAGTTTCAAAGAAGACGGTGACAAAATTTTAAATGAAAGGATTCAAACAGATGCCAATCCAATATATGAGGAAATAATAAAAAGAAAAGGTGGTTTTATTAGGATGGCACAATGCAACGTCAGAGCTTGAAGTCCAATACAAGGAAGTCCAGCGCTGCCGCCGCCGGCGCCGCCGTGATAATCAGCCCAGTTCCGAGCCCGCTCCCGATAACGTGCGCACGTTTTTAATTTGATGTTTTCGAGTCCGTGTTTTGTATCAATGTTTAACGTTATGTGTAATTGTTTTATAAACTTGACCCAGCTCGCTTCGCAACACAAGCAGCTAAGAATGTGTTAGTTTGGTGTACACGATAGGATGCTGAAGATGGCCTGAGTGCTGAAACGCGTTCGTCCGCTGAATAATAAGGATTGGAGACGTAAGTAAAACACTTGCAATAAAGATTATGCATTATGTTCTTAGTTTTTTTGTACCGCTGTCCGTTCGTCCGTATGACCCACCAAATCTACAAGTTCTGTCCAGTTGTCGACAACCTAGTTCTAATGAAAAGTGAGCTTAGGTTCCAGTCAAACCATGGTTTGTGATATAAATATTAGTTATTTTATTGTTTTGTGTGTCATAATTGTTAGGACTGTCTTAAGTGTTAAATTAAACCCTTTGGAGGTATACTGATAATATTGATGTTTGGTCATTCTAGTCTGGACTGATGCTGAGCTTTCGAACTCAAAAGCGATCTGAAAACTAACTAATAAAAAAATAGTTGGCTAAGGTAAGAAATTAATTTATACAAATATTTTTGATGTGACTAGTAGTGAAATTAGTGTGGTAGTCAAAATAATGGGATGTACAAAAATATTAAGAGGGATGTATAAATTAAATTTAGGCGAGTGCAAAAGTACAATTACTCTTTTAGGCTTTGACCTTTTACAAAGGTTTAAAAGTTGAACTTGATTAGTCTGTTATAGAGCAGTGGTATCGCAACACAGGTGCGCACATTTCAGTGTCATGTAGTGTTCAGTTCCGAGATAACGTCGCTGCTGAGAGGTGGGGGGGGGGGGGGGGTGGAGGGCCCGACGGGAGTTGTGAATCTCATTTGCAAAACTTTTACAACGATCGATGTAACACCCGAATGTACAAATATAACTTTTAAATGACCAATTATATGCATGGGTTTTCTTTTAAGTAGAAAGTTGGCTCAACTACTTTGTACTGAAAAATAATGCCTAATGTAACAGCTGATGGTCAGTTCATTTTTGACAAGTGTGTGTTTAAATCATGGTATACACCAAGCTATATTCTAGGACTTTATAGAGGTAGTGAGGTACAAGAAGAAGCTTGAGTTTGAAGTTTTAGCCATTGATGTAAATAAATACAACTGGATAGCTTGCTCCCCGTAAGTCTTGTGCAGTGATTTCTGAGCAAACACAGCTGTGCATTGGGGTTGCAGCCGGGCCGAATTGAAGGGGCGTTGGGGGAAAAAGCGTGAGACTGTATTGTTAACCGTATTAAAACCGCACGGATTTGGGAGCAGTTTTACTGATAAATCTTGCTATAATAGATGTATTGCTATAACTATTAAGTAATTACAGTTAATATTTAACTAGACGGTCAGTACAACTTGACCGACAAAAGATCTGTTCCCCCATCGCCCCTGCAAAATCTTAAACGCAACCACTGCCGGTGGCTCGCATTGTGGGGCTTGAGTTACCAATCCAGTGTACTTATTTATATCGATGGTTTTAGCACAGGAGGGGAGGAAATCATCGATGACGTGGAATTAAACAAAGCCATATGATTACGCTACTAGTCTGGTAGACAAAAAATACTAAACCAAAACAAAATGTGGGTTATTATTAGAAACAATGTTTTGCTCTTTGAATGACAATCAATAAACAGGTGGCATGTTTTTGGTTTAGCATGTAACACATGATTGACACAAGAAATTTGTAGTTAAATCAATTGATCATCTGTTAATATTTATTTCCCCTCCTTGAAAGATCCAAATTCTTCTGGATTTGTTTGTAAACACCCAAGCTTCTTCTTGTACCTCACTACCTCTAGTAATGTATTTATCAGGCAACAAATTAGATTGTATAAGCTAATTACAATTCAACAAGTAACTAAACTAGATTTAATTGAATACAGACGTGTATAATTAAATGCGCTTTTTGATATAATGAGTAATCTTCCTGTATTAATATAAAAGAAAATAATTTAATTTTTAACTTTTTTTATTCTGACTTTAAAAGGATTTTAAATATTTTTTCACAATTTCTACATTTTTCAACATATCTTTGAAGTCTTTGAACAAATTAGCAAACTTTCAGAAAGGTGTCATAAAAATTTTATACGCACAAACCAAGTAATAAAAGTTAATGAACTTTAATAATTAAATTTATAAACTACTAGTAGTTTCCGGTTGGTATAATTAACTATTTCAGTGAGTATGAGTATGAAAATTATCATCCAAATCTGTTAGTTAATATAATCAACTATTTCAGTGAGTATGAACATAAAAATTAACATCCAAATCTGTTCAAATGAATTATGATTGGAAAAATGATTCTTAATAATACGCACGGTTTGGTTGAGGATGCTTACTGTAACTATCTCACTATAATTCTGATCACTACATCCTAAGTATTTTTAAAATTTTTCTTTTATTTCTTTTAAACGTTTTAAATTAGGGTTTCTTATGAACCAAAATTAAGTCAAATGAGAGTTGTCGTGGCATGGTATTGTTGCGTTATTTATATATATATATATATATATATATATATATATATATATATATATATATATATATATATATGTATTTTTTTTTTTTTTAACTTGTTGGATTGTATTGAAGTGGAAGTGGTCTCTTACCAGACTCTGAGGTTGACTAAAAAAGCTGTTATTTTACTTTCTGATCGTGGCTATAACAATAATTCTGCATGGAATCCCATATCCAAAATGTTTATAGTGTCCATCTTTATATGCTTCCCAGTTTTCTTTCTGCAATTCTTTCACAACGATAATACGAATTTTATTGTGCTTATAATTAATGAGAAGTTCATAGTGCCTTCCGGTCAACAACACATGAGCAAAACATTCATACTCGTTCCAATCGTCTGCATTTGGAATTTAGCTCCTTTCTTATTTGAGGGCGGGAGATCAACAATCCCCATTAAAACTCTACCCTCTTCTTTATTATTTGTCTCCACATTCTAGACAGCTAATATGATACTGCAGTTTGATGCAAGGCCTCTCTTGTTTGTGTAAGGACTACTGTCAGGTTTGGTCCTCACTGCTTGAACATTGCGATTATCCTCAGCCCCACGGAATGTACATCAACATTTATTATGCACTCAATCGTTTGGATTTTGACTTAATTATTTGTTTCCAAATTCTTAATAAATAATTATCCTTTTTTTGATTCGGCGTTTTTCTTCCTCGTACGAATCCTGCGTATATTTTTTCTCTTTTTGGAAACCTCTTGGATGTTGCAATATTTCCTCAATAGAATCTCTTATATTAGGATTTTCATCTCATCTTAATAAATGATTTCACTTGACTGATTTATTTTCTTTATCAGTTTGAATTTTTATTTCATAGGTTATACACTAAAAAAATGAATCAAAAAAGTAAATCCTATGCTCTTATATGGACAATGTTTTCTTGCTTGCTTGTTTGTTTGTTTACACAATTATCTCAAAAAGGGCTCCGGGATTCCCTAGAAAGATTGGAAATAACTAATTTCTAACTCAAAAACAAGTTTCATGTAGGTTACTTGGAGAAAATCTAATAACGTAATATTAAAATTTTTAAGTCGAAACAGTTTAACATTGGGTCTTACGAGTTGCCATACTAGCAACGAAATAAAAAAAGTAATGAGAACAACTGTTTACAAACTACTGTCATATAGACAAATTATACCGAGTGGGTTAAAGATTGCGTGGAGGAATAAAAAGAGTAAACAAATTATAACACTAAAATGTTGTATAGTAATTGGATAAACTGGAAAACATGAAATAAAACCGAGCAAGGCTCGGTCCACCAGGTTATAAAAATACCTAGGTGACAGAAGGAAAAAGTATGGCTTTTCTCAAGGCAGCTTATCATTTACAAAATCATAGTTTACAGATCAACCATATCCGGGGTTTATTCTTATGATCACGTAATTAAATTAAGAGGCAAATTATGAATAGAAGGGCTTATACTTGTAAAACATTCTTCACGTTTAATAAAAAAAAACTTAATACGTGAAATCTGGCTGCATAAGGAAACATACAGTACGCTGTATGAACTTGAACCATCTTCTTAGGGCAGTATCTAAACTTATGTGACCTCACCTTCCCCATGTAGTAAGGGTAAGTAACTGTGACCCGACATGAATTGACAGAAGAAGGTACGGCTGTTGAGCACAGGCTGATGTCTCGGATGGGTTCGCCATCTCAATGGCGAATAGATAGAGGGTAATAACTCCAGCCACAACCCGGTCTGCTGGTCCAGATACGGCACTACATGCACAGGCAACCATCAGCGTTGGACGCAGTGGTGTGCTATTTATAGACTATGATTATACGTTGCTAACTGATTGTAAATCAATCTACAACAACACATGAGCAATTTTGACAAGCAAGATCCCCTCTTGTGCAGCTTACAAAGCTCCATTAAAGCTTTGTAAGCTTTAATCTTACAAAGCTCCCCTCTCGTGCAGCTTTGTAAGCACCAGTGTGCTTATAAGTACACTCGTTTCTTAAGCCCAGCAATAGAAATAAACGGGTAATTTGAAGAGATCATTTTCAAGGATCATAAAAATGTTAACATTTGTTACATTTTTCATTAGGCCTACGCCAATTTCAACTCGTTGAAAATGAAAAAAACATTGTGATGCATTTCAAGTATTCATAATATAACTGATCATAAATAGTAACGGGAACAAAAAGGCAGTACATAATAAAAATTCAAGAGTTAATTTACAAAATTTCTGGTTCGCTGTTTGAAGAGGGAACACAAACAATTAACCGTTCATGTGTGATAAGCTAAATGATCCCTGAAACTAACAACAATGCATCCAGATACCAACGACATGTAGGATGGGGTTGGAAGGGAGTGATAAGAGTTATCAACAACCCTTCCCCTCCCTTAGAGCGGATATTGCACAATAACTTACCCCCTTCGCGCAGATTCACTGTATCTATCCAGATAGCTGTTGTTCTTGAGCTTCTATTTACTAATTTGATACAAATATTTTTCATTGTGCAGTATTTAATTGTGTTATATTTTTTCACATTTCATGTTCTGATTTTTCTTATGATCAAGCAACTTAATTTAGAGGCAAATTTGAAATGGAAAGGTTTATACTTGTAAAAAGCTCTTCATGTTTAATAAGAAACTGTAATACGTGAAATCTGGTTGTAGAAGGAAACATACAATACGCTGTTTCGAATAAAAGCTACAAAGTCTTCATAGAAAGAGTTAAAAACAATACACTCTGTCAATGTTTTTTTTATGTCAAAAATTTCAAAGATTGATGTTATAATTTCTGAACCTAAATTCTCGTTGGCGTCCACGGGCTTTTGTTATAAATAAACTTCATGATACTCTAAACATTTTTTAAAGTTTAACAAATTAGCAGTAAATTTAGTAGTTTTAGTACCTTGATAATTATTAGTTTAGTCAATTTACTCTATGACCTTAAAAAATTGCAAGAAGAAATTTTTGACGGAATTGTACTAAGAAAAAAAGTGTACTTTTACATATCCACAGTTTACCGAAGTTTACCGAAAGTCCCGTGGGGGGAACACGGGAACCCCCCTAAAATCACGTTTAAAATGGCGGTTTTTCCTGCCATACAAAATTCTTTGAAAAAAGTCACTCAACTGCACTGTTTATCAATGTTTTTAAGGTATTGACTCTGGACCACTACCAATTATTGTTGGGTGATTGGTTCTTAATTTTGACAGGGTACTCATTTTTAGTCGCCATTTTGGATATAAATATTTTTTTTCAAACGTAAATATGGTGTTGTGACACATCATTAGCTAGAGTTTTACCCTAAACTCAATAATGAAATACGTTTTAAAAAATTTGAATTCCTTAAAAAGTTATGCTTGAATAAAAATTCAGCCCTATTAATTTCTCATGGACATTCCGTACTTCGAATATTATTTTGGATTATTTACCTTATAACTCAACTTCTAAATTAGATATGCTGCGTGTTGTGATCTTAAAATACTCAGTAATTTTACAGCCTCAATGAGAGCTATTGATAATTTAAATCGGATAAGTGTTGGACAAGCTATAACACCAATACCCCCGTTGCAGCAGACCTGCATACTCAGCGAACTTCAAATGCAAAAGAACGTATTTCATTCCAACATAGTGAGATTTGACATGTTTTTGTAATCTCCATAAGAATAACATGGAGAATGAGTATGCAGGTTTGATGCAACAGGTATTACAAAACTGGGTGGTTTTAATTCGGTATTTAGTAGACCTGAACTAGGAGAAGACATATACCAAGTTTTACCAAGATATGTCAAAAAAGAAGGAAGATATAGCATTTATTTTATTTCCCATAAGGATAACATGGGGATTGAGTATGCTGGTTTGCTGCCACAAAAATGGAAACTTCGGGGATTTTAGACTATAATACAAGAAATATCATCTAGATGAGGCCACAAACCAAGTTTTATTAGGATATGTTGAGAAATAAGCGAGATATAGAATTTTACTTTTTTCCCATAAGGTTAACATTGGGACAACGTACTGTGTTTACCACTTTCGATATCTCGGTAACCAATGGACAATGATTCAAAATACTCAATGATTCAAAATACTAAATTGTTTGTTTTTTCGAGCTGAATTCGATGGTGCTAACCAAAATTAGATAAATTTTATTTTTCCATGTAAAAAACTCAAAAAAACCCAATTTTGGGGGGTTTATCCCCCTTTACCCCCCCTTCCGGTGGTCCGATCGGGCTAGTTGACGAACTCGTTCAATTGATTACCACTTTACATGTCTGTACCAAATTTCATTAAGATCGGACCACATTTACGGCCGCTATCGTGCTGACAGACACACACACACACACACACACACACATATATATATATAGATAGATAGATAGATATATAAAAATTCGAACGAATGGTGTTTTTTTGCTTCTGGTGGCCTCAAAATGAAAAGTTATCATGGTCTTGGGCTTAGGTCTTACCATGAGACCTACGGTAATAGCTTCTTCCCTATAGGGGAAATTCGCTAAAAGTAGCTTTATTTATTTTTTAAATTTATTTTTAGTTAAAGATTTATACTTTATCTTAATTTTGTCCGATTTTCATTATTTATAGCTCTAATGAAAGCTGGAAGTTCAACGGATGTCTTAAAACTGTTTCTATCTGGAGGCCGTCGTTGGGGCTGGGGATAACAAGCTTTAAATAGTTATGAAATTTTGAAAAAAATTGAATTTTATATTTGTTTGATGCCCATAACTCATCTCTCAAACTCAACCGATTTAAATGATGAAAAGCTTAAATGAAAGCCAATAATATACCGAATTAGGTAAGACCTAAAACTGTTTTGAGTCTCTGTTAAATTTCTATGTATGAGTAATTAATTGTATACTGTTTACGAAAGTAAAAAGATTTTATGGTAAATAAAGGTTCATAATTCAAATTGAGTAAGTCCGATTTTTAATGAGCGTATTTCATATGAAAACCTGTAATTTACTGAGTAATTTGTGACCAGATCGAGCTTTGTAACCCATTTAGAACCTGCGCTATAAATATTTAACAAAAAACAAATTTTGAAAACATTAATTTTCATGTTGCTTTTAGCCTTATAGCTTGTTCAACACTCGTCCGATTTTAATAATCAGTAGCTCACATTAAAGCTGTTAAATAACTGATTATTTTAAGGGGCTGACTTATTCTTTGAGCATATCGTTTTAACGGATCCAGATTTTTAAAAACGGATTTCATTATTGAGTTCAAGGTAAAAATCTAGTCACATTAGTCATTACATTAAAAAAAAATATATCAAATTTAGCGGATCCAAGATGGCGGCCAAAAAGGAGTACTCTTTCAAAATTAAAAACCAATCACCCAACAATAATTGGTGGCGGTCCAAAGTAACTATCTCTACAAAATTTATAAAAAATGTAATAGAGACTTTTTTCAAAAATTTTTGTAGGGTGGGAAAAGCCGCCATTTTTAAACATTTTAGTGGGGTTTCCGTGGTCCGATTTTGGTAAACTTAGGATATGTTAAAATACACATTTTTACTAATAGAATTCCATCAAAAAACGTCTTCTTGCAATATTTTTAAGGTTTCCTTCTATGTTGTTTTTCGTAGAATGACTGGCCTATATCCTGAAATTAAATCAACTACATCCTGAATTGTGGTAATAGTGTTTTAATAATCCTAGTCAAATCATAATCGAACCATATTGCTGCGATCTCTATATCTACACAAATTTACGATTAGGCAGAAAGAAAATCCTTCAAATTCAACTTTGATGTTTTAGAAACAAGGAAAATATTTGCATTCTAAACTTAATCACTTACTTTTAAAAAGCTTGAACTGCATTTTTGATGCATCTTCGATATATACTGTCTGTAAAGTAGACGGTCAAACTCCATAAATTGGTTTATTGGGACAAAATAATCCACCATTTTGCATTTTCCACAAAATATTTTTTATCTTCGAAGTTTTTGAGTAGATTTTTTCATTTTTTGAAACTCCGTGTAGGCTACTATAAACAGGCAAGATCAGTTTATGAAAAAATAATCAGCATGATCGAATGGTAAATTTCAAAATGGGGACTGTTTAATATCTTTAAATTGAAATACCGAAAAAACGGTACGTGGTACAAAAGAATACAAAAGATAACAATTTTTAGGAAATTTAATTTCAAATCTAATGACACCATGGAAATAATCTTTGGACATTTAATATCCATAGTTTTGGTATCATTAAATTAGAACTTTAATCTCCTAAAAAATGTTATCCTTTGTATTTTTTTTGTACCACCTACCGTTTTTTTGGTATTTCAATTTTAAGATTTCAAAAGGCCGCCATTTTGGAATTTACCATTCAATCGTACTGATCATTTTTTCATAAACTAATCTTGACTAGTTATAGGTACATACTGAGTTTCAAAAAATCGATTTAAAACTTTGGAGATAAAAAGTATTTTGTGAAAAATACAAAATGGCAGGTATCTGAGTAAATATGTATTTTAGGACATACCTTCATATGAACTTTTGTGTTTATTTTGTCCCAATAAACCAAGTTTTGGAGTTTGGTGACGGACTTTACAGACAACCTGTTTATGAATTGAGAAATGTCAATGTTTAGAACAAAATCAGTTCAGAGAAATGAGTAAAATTCAGTGAATAAAGGATGTCCTCACAACGAACAGTAAATCTACTCTGCATAAGGAAACAGATTTAATTGATCTTGATTTGATTTGATCTTCTGCCTAGTTTAATGTACTCTCTTGTATACAACTACCCGACAGTATACAACTACCCAACTGTATACAACAACCCAAACGTATACAACTGGACCTCACCGATGCAATAGAGCTCATTAGCAAACACTGTTGGGGTTGTATTGTAACTGCTCCAGCCAACTTGCGATTGTACTTTGACCTTTAACATGGACTAATTATACTCGGACTCAAACAAAAGCAACCACAAGCAATCTGTCATCGTGTCGGCTGAATAAACATTTAATAGGTTTTAGCGCCTGTTTATGAAACTATACAACTACGGTGAAGATTTGAAACCTGTTGTCATTTTCCTCAGAGATATTAATCAGCAAATACTCTGCGTAATCCTTTTATTTCTTTGAGAAAGTTAGGGTTCGGCAATAAACTCTACTAGAGATCGCCAGTGGTCGAAAATTCCACCAGTTTTCAAAGTGACAAATAGGGATAGCTAATTTTATAAATAATCCCCGCATAAACCAATGCGTTTCTAAATACATTTCATATAGTACATATTTTCCATGTAAACACATAATATAACCAAACTGGGGGCCAAAAACAAAATAGAAAGACTCAGTCCTTGACTAATTATTTACTTCACTTCTGGCTTATTTCATGGTTTTTAGTAATTAGTATTTTATTAAGATAGTGACTATTTTATTAAGATTCCATGTTTATTTTTTTAAGAATGATTATTGAATCAGAGGAAAGTAAAACTTCAGTCATCAAATCAGTTTATCCTGTACACCCCTTATCACAGTTCTCTCCCTCCCTCCATTAATTCCTTCCCTCACTCTCTACTTCCCTTCCCTCCGACCTTCTTTCCACTTTTCCCTCCTTTTCTCCCTCATTCTCTTCTTACCATCTCTCCTACCTTCTTTCCTACCATTTGGAACTTTTTCCCTCCTTCCCTCTCTTCCTATTAATATCACTAAAATGTAATTTATATTTTACCCATTATCCACCAATAAAAACAAAATTTGAATAAAATGTGTCCATTTGTACTCCGGTTGCCAGACCCGGTGACAGGCAGGATTTTCGGGCCCCTGTGCAATTGAGAAACCCGCCTTTTTTTACTTATCTCGATTCTGGGCCCCATTTTTACTAATCTCATGTGGATTTGGGCCCTCTGTGAGTCCAGGCCCCTGTACACTTGCCCCCCCCCCCCCCCGTCGCTGGCCCTGCCGGTTGCATGACGATCAGTTAGTACATTGGATGGTAGGAACTTAATTTAATGTACCTTTTTCTTCCCTTTTTATCAGCAAATTTGTATCTCTTAATCTTATTTAAGCAAGTAAACTTTTTTCCATTTATATGTAAAATGGAACACATTTGAGTATGATAACCTTAATCTTCTCTAAGTAGTCCTGATTTCAATCAAATTCTATATTTCTACTCCATGCCCCAAATACTGTGGCTTAATGTTTCTACATCAAGTCTTTACTCTACGAAAAATAGCATGTGATAACAGCTACCTTTGCTAACTTTGTTTACAGTTGGTTGTTATAATATCACCAAAACAGCAACTCATAAGGATAATGTTAATTTTTTTGAAATTTTAAAATTTAATTTTCTACATTTCTAAAAGACCAATATAAATTTCAATGGGATTCTGCACATCTACAGGAAAATACAATTCTATCGGTGTGCTTAGATTTTTGCGACGTTGCACACAGGCTGAGAAAAAGTAGGACAAAAACCTTATAGAAAAAATGCTTGTCTATAAATATAAAGATTATGTTGACTTAACGTTTGGTGTTAATTTAATATTTGTTACATTTCTATGCTTTTATTTGGTCGTGTAATCCTGCTATGTTTTTTGAGTCATTTTAAAAGTCCTTTATGTTTAGCTTTACGTTTCACTCAAGGTTGAAAAAAAATTCAAGGAACATTTTTTCGCTATTTTTCATTTGTGTAATAAATATTACTAATCAAGTAGAGTTAATTAATGAATAGTTGGTTTGAGTTTTCCATTTTGAGCTATTAAGGCCATTTATTAATTATGTAAGTGAAAAATAGACCCTTCACAAATTACATGGATTTTTGTAGTTATTGCAGAAAATATTCTTAGGCGCAATCTAAATTTTTGACCCCAATCAGTAAGCAACAAAAGGCTGAAAAATAAAGGTTTTGTGGTTGCCTACAAAGTATTAACATGTTAATTTTCAAATGTTTTAAAAATACTTAGATGTATTGACTTTATGGCTAAACCCCGTGACAGCAAACCTGTTCATTAGCACGAATGATTTCAAACGATTTCAAATCTTATAGAACCAAAAAGATTTATCCCTCTAAAATTATGAATATTATGCTAAACTGACTATATTCAGATTCCATGAATCCTCTTATAGAAGCCTTTAATTAAAATTGGTGGCAAATACGGTGTTTGTATCAAAGAAAACACGAGGCAAAGAAACATAATGTCTTAGAGTTAAACGAGGTAAGTTTAATCCGTGCTTGTAGGACAAAAGCCAAGTAGTAAGTCTACTCCAGGAGATACAATAAAACCTGATTGACATTTAGAACCTTAACTTGCTTGTATTTAAACTGAAGGAGCCTTTGCGCGAAGCCAAAAAAATTCAAACTATGTGTGTTCGTGTTGAATGTATCCTTTTAGCAGAAATTTTGGATGAATTGATATTTGCAACGGCAAAGCACAAACGTTAATAAACCAAATAAATAGAGAGTTTGGGAAGTGTAATTTATTTTTCATATTTAGAATTTGAAAGTGTTTCCATAATTCCAATGTTGTTCATGTTCCATAATACAGAATGTTTTATGGCAATGCAAAGCAACCCTCAACAGTGAGTGGCCTTTTTTTTTGTATCACAATGGAAATCCTATAACAATTTCAAGTATTAAAAAATTGTCTTTATTCTGTTTTAAACGGAAGAGCCTCCAATTTTCAAAAATCTGAATGTTAAAAGGAAAAAACAGATCACTCAACTGAAGTACGCTTAAATTACAATATTTGTTTTAATGTGGTTTCGTTATTGACATTGAATAATGATAGTGAATGTTAATTTATAAAAATGAAAACATTAAGAAAAATAAGACTATAGGTACTGTATGATGTACGTAGATGTTTCATTGCTAAACTATTCTAATCGGCCCCATAAATACATCTTATGCAAAACGTGTATAACGTCATGAATTGTGTTATCACCATGAAACTTGAAGGTACTATGACGAAGCAATAACAGTATTTAATTTCGATTTTTTAGCCTTAATTATTGTATTTTTATCAGATATACCTACAAGCTATCACCAGTGCTATATTGAAACAGTATAAGTTTAATAAATTAAATAAATAATTTTCCCGTTTCAAAACCCCTTCTAAACCTAGACTTAACTTCTAAAGACTTAAGTAGTCTATGATTATTGTTATAAACTACTTTATAACTTAAATTAATCTATCAAAAACAGAGACTATATAAATAGGGTGGTAGCTCTGAAGCTGGTCCTAACCATGTAACCACAAGAAAAGTTGATGTTAATACAGTAATGAAAATCTTTTTATGAAGTTGGTATGCGTGACCACAAATAGGCCACTATACCTACATTACTAACAGTTGAGAGCGGCTGTTGTTTGACAAGCAAACTCAAATCAAGTGTCAATGCAAACGTTTAGTAATGACAAACAGCATACAAGCAGTCCCTTCATTACGTTTAAAATCTGTATGATTTCAAAGGTCAGATGTGTATGATTTTACAGCCAAATAAAGGATAGGTTAAAATCAATTTATTCGAGTTGATAATAGGTTTTTTAAATCATAACCATCTTTTCATAGTCTTGGTACAATAGTTAATCTATCTTCGTAACAAAGCCCAGTGGGCAAATACTTTACTCTTATATGAGCAATGTTATTTATTATCATTGAAGAGTTCGTTGATTAGTTTGTTTATTGCTTACTTGACTGTACAATTATGTCAAAAACGGCTCCGCAAATTTCTTTCAAATTTCGTAAATAAGTTATTTTTGGCCAAAAAACGTGCTTTATGTTGGTTACTTGGTCAGAGAAAATTTAATAGCTAATAAAATCAATTTTAAAGTAAAAGATATTTAAGTCAGATATTTAAGATATTAAGGTCTTATAAGTTGCCTCGCTGGCAACGAAATGTTAACAAATAATAAAGAATTCACAACATCCGTTTGCAAACTACAGCTATCTAGGGAAAATACGGCGGGGGGGATTAAGATTACATGGAAGAATAAAAAATGTATTTATAAATATTATCGAATTTTTTATTAGTAATTGGATAAACGAGTAAATATAAAAGAATACTGAGCGAGGCTCGGTCTAACAGGTACTATTTTCTTCATGGTATGTTTCGATCAAAAACATCAATAAGAGATTAAACATTAGGCCTATATTATGCAGAAAATGCAAGTGAGTTGAAGCTTGTCATAAAATGTTTGGAAATAAATTTTTGTTGTTTTAAAACAAAATGTTTGGATACAATTAATGAACATTAAAACAATACAATAAAACAGTTTTGGTTTGGAATTTTTTGTAGGTTACATCGGCTTATTGTAAACGGCGTTCTCAACAATTCAATCAAAAGCCATTCAAACTTTAATTGAAATTTATTACATTTAACTTTGTGTTAAACTCCTTCATTCCTTTCTATTCAACAGCCGTGTGGCAAAAAATACTGATGTTTCACTAAGAGCAGGCTGATAATTAGGGCATTTTATGTATTATTAAAGACATTTATTATACTATTATATCTATTTACTTACAATAAATAGTATATACTAACAAATATAAAAATATCGACCGTAGAGCAATTAAAACAAGCTAAAAATAATAAAAATCTACATGTTATACTAAGATAGCATTAAATCATGAAAATTCACAATAAATTACACAATAAACAAAATGCTATAACAATATAAAAAATTGACTACTAGAAAATAATTATACGTAATCTAAGGTGTAAAATTTATCACGATACTTTGTATTTGTCCATATTAAGAAAGTGGGGCACATAAAGTGCAGTAATGAAAAATGTAGAAGAGTATAGTTTGTGATTGTAAATAAAAATATAAAGCCATTACAATATTCTGCACTGATTGTATGGTTTCAAACGTGATATTCAACCTTAAACCAGTGATGCCTCTTGGTACAAAATAAATGAAATAGTTCAAAACTTTTATTTTCGAGTGCGAAGTATACGACTTACTAAAAAATATGAAAAATACTAGGTTATTGTTTCAATTGTTTGTCTTTGTAAAACATGTATTGTTATTATTAATGTTCTGAAACAATAAAGATTTTCTTTATAAAAAAAATCGAGCAAATATTCTGCATCATTCAACAACGTGTACGTGTGTTCTTTTTATTAGGCTCATGAGACTCTCAAATATTCTCTATGTATTAAACTACTGTTTAAGCATAATAGTGTAAGAGTATGTCCTAGTTAGTTTTCGTATTTTTTCAGGAGAGCAAGAGTAAGGACCTTAAATTGCAAGAAGAGAATGTTTTTCTTAGCATTTTATTTATCCATTGGGAAAATAAACAAAAATTCAATACGACCAAAAAAATAAAATTAACTCTTGCGATGAATACAACAACTTGTCAGAGAGCAAGGAAAACTTATTACGCGGGAATGAATCAAGATTAAACCTCTACAAGATAAAACCCTTACCTCTTAACTCGAAACTACTTAATGTAATCCGTTTTTCCTCAAGCAGTAAATTTTCCAAAGAAGTAAAGAATTTCTAAAAGATCATATTTTAATTTTGTATCACTAAATAAATTTTTTTATATGATTTAAGTTAATGTAGAAAAGTATGTGTTTTTTTAGATTTTCCAGCTGAATCTGAATTAAAATTAGGAATGCTGTAATTTTTCATATTCAGAGTTGAGATAATGTTAAGAACTAATAAGTAAAAACCAGTCCGCTAATTTAGATTGGGGCAATATATTAAAAACTGCCATTATTAAGTTAATTGAACGCAATTACTTATTGTATTTATAGTTATTAAAGGTTATTAAACTGAATCAGGATGGATCTGGTTACTAAACGACCAATTTAGCCTAGTTACGCAAACTTTATAGCTATATAATACATTTAAATGCTGGTGAAGGTAAATGTAAGGAAATCCCTTTAAAATTAACATGACATGAATTGATATAGAAATAAAAGAATACATCTTTCCACATTCAGAAGCACATAAAAACACAACACAAGAACGAATATGTTAATGTTAAAACACAATTTAATATACGGCACCGTACTTCCAACAAGTGAGGCGTAAGTGTGATGAAATCTCCTGATAAACCTCTCAAATGAAAATGCTTATAATTTATGTTAAAGTCATGCTATCATTTAAGCCTCTTCCAAGAACCATTATGGCAAAATATAGAAAAAAAATAGTTTCTGTTGCAAGGATACAAACGCTAATGGTCACCGTAGCATCTTTATTTTAAAGAAAGATTCTAGGATTTATTTTATTTCTCCGATCCCAAATGGGAGGGTTAAATTTAATACCCAAACAAACTGAATACTTGGAGAAAAATAAGATTTTTCCTTTAAAGAAAATATATTTGGCTTATCTCCTTTGAAATTCAGATTATATTCATATTGTAAATATTTTATTTGAAATATTACTAATATCTTTTATCGTCATAAAGAGCGTTAAATAGGTATATACAATGCGATTGATTCCGTCGCGCTGTTAAATTACGTAAAATGAAATACAGCGAGGATTTCCAGCCCAGCACCACAACAGTTAATTAGTTTCTAGGGAGTTAGGAGGTGAACATCGAGCTGAACACTTCCAAAGTCGCCTTGACATTTGACTTTAGTGTGGGATGTCTTGCATGAAAGATTTTTGTTGAAGATACCATTGTTAAGTTTTAAACATAATAATATAATGCACACTATAATTATAGCTAAAAATTACATTTAATTTTTATATTTGAAAGGAAATAGTTATTAGTGTGTTGAGTTAGTAAAGTAAAACGTTGTCTCAGAGTGAAAATGTTAACGCCTGAGCTTGGCGAGAACAACAATTTTTATTGTTGGGACGAGCCAATGCGCGGGAGACAATGTGCTTTACTCTCGAAAAATACTTTTTTTCCAACAACATTTTCTCCCAGCTGACTTCCCTGACCATAAACATCAATTTCAATATCTTATCAAGTAATAAAAATATCCATTTTGTTTCGTTCTGATATTAGCGCCTGCATCTGAGTAGTTGCAACCATTCATGCATCAGCGATCAGCTATTGTTGCAACGTTCTTAAATGCTTAATCCTTAGTCGATCTCACAGCTAATTATTGTCGTTAGTGTTATTCTTATTTGATTATTCCTGGTACTAAATCGACTTTTGGCGCCTGCATGCGTTGAGCTGCAACAAATTTCATGTGTTCGTGAACACTTGAAGGCGCTCTAATTTTTGAATTATTTATTTCAATGTTATTCTTATGGGTTTACTTTGTCTCACTCGAGAGAAAAAGTAATCACTTTACTCCCGCTGAAAGACAAATTATTATTTTGCTTTCGCATTACAAGGAGTAAAAAGCGTCTAAACATAGCAAAATTGTGTGCTTAACATTATTGTGAAAGTTTAGCTCTAATATTGTAGTATTTGTTATTACTTGGACTTAAAGTGACGCTTGTTTTACGAGATCGTTTTGCAATGAGAGAGCTTGGAAAAACTCTTTTGAACCGTGTGATAAACTCTGTTTTTCATCATGCTGCACTTTAGATGTCCAGCCTAAAGGGTTCAAATTGCTAACTTTTTTATTTAGTGTCTGACAATTAACCTATCATGTTATTGTTCATGCTGCTTTAAGATAAGTAATTTCTTTTTGCGAAATTCACCACCACTTTCCAAGTATCGCAGACAAGTTTAACCTTAATTATATAACATTCTGCTTTTGGATTCAACAGATAATTTCAATACAATTTTGAGATTTGGTATTTTTCCTAATACCAATGTGTGAAGAGATTTGTACATAAATAGTTATTTCTGTGCTGAGTGAGTAAAATACAATATTGTCTCACGAGTGAAAATGTTGGCGCCCGAGCTCTCGAGGGCGACATTTTCCTGAGGGAGACAATGTGCTTTATTCTCGAAATACTCACAGCAATTACCCCCCACCTGAAAGAATAAATACCCAACATTTTAATCGAGTTTTGAATTATTGATTTTAATATTATTCTTATGGGTTTACTTTGTACCCCGTTGGGAGACCAAGTAATCACTTTACTCCCACTGGGATTCATAATATTATCTTACTCATTAATTACAATGAGTAAAACGTGTCTAAACATGGCAGGTGGGGGAAAAGTTTATTTCCTACCATAAAAATACATTGAATATTGGAAATGACTCAATTTACAGGGTTATCATATGTTATTAAAAGGAGGGAATTCAACTTTAAGTAATGTTGTAAACAGTTTGTTTTTAGAAAAATAAAAAATTACGAAAGTTTCTTAAAATTATCCGTAGAATCAAATAAACCCATAAAATATAACGTTTTAAAAGAAAAATCATGTTATCCTTCCTTTTGGGAAAATTGCGGAATATTTAGAAAATTGAAATAAATACCTAAAAGCAATATAAAAATAAAGGAGGTTCCCCATAGGAAGTTTACAGTCAGACATAATATAAAAAGTTTGCTATTGGAACATTTTAGGCTGGTCACCCTGTGTATTAAGCAAACTACTTCACGACACAAATTCTTACAACTTATTTAGCTCTAAAATCTTTCATCTGAAGTCGCTCACATATTGTTTTTACTAATTAAAATAATGAGCTGATTGTTTTCATAGCAAAACTATTTGGTCAGACAAACACTACAAATACGAACAGCTGATTACCTTGTTGCCAGCTGACTTTTTTCGCCTTAGCGGAAAGAACTGCTTTTTAACCCCGCAATGCAAGTATTGAATACAGCGGGTTTTTTTCAGCAAAATGACGAAATAGTATATTTCGTTACTAGGCTCTAGAGTGACGCTTTTCGTATTAGGTCAACGAGGCTCTGAAGCGAGGTCAAAAAATGACTAAGCAACGAAAAGCAACTTTAGTTCCGTCCGATGAACTATATTTTTTGTTATACCACTCAATTAACCACTCTGCTAACTACCGGTACTAAAAAAACAACATTTCACAAATAGTTACCTTTAACAGTTTTCTTGCTATGAGGTCTCATCTTGTTTTTCTATTTAAAATAATCACCTGATTGTCGAACACATTGAACTATCGATTGGTGAATTGAGCAAGTTTTGCAATATCGATTTCTATCCTGATCAATCAGATGAAACATTACTGATACCTCGATTAAGGCTACATTTTTACTCAATAAGGATTGTCGTCCGGCATTGACTTAACAAGCGTCGGTCGGGCACACAGGCCTTATGGAAGTTAGTTAACCTTTTATTTTATCTTTTTCTCTACAGACCTTGGTTTTATTTCAGTAAGAAACGAACAGCTGACATCCTTGACTTCAGCTGATTAATTTACTCCCCAGAGAGAAAAAGAGCTTCTTTAGCCCCACAACACATGTGATATAAACATTCGTGCTCACAGCGGTGTAGCGAAAATGCGCTATCGTACCACCACAGAGGAAACAGATAGGGTTACTCTGTGGTACCACTTAATGTATGCTGTTAAGGCATTTGTTCGATTGCAGGAGATAACTCCCGAATAATGAAACACAAGTTTGCTTTTAAAATTTGTCTTTTTCAGTTATTTAAATTGTATCTTTAAAATGGCTTTGGGATTCTTTATTGAGTCACCTTCCACCATAAACATATAAAAACGAAAGAGAATGAAAAAATGGACACTTGAAAGTTATTGATATTATTTTACAGAGTAGACTATTATTACATGATTATGAAAATGGACTTTTATTAGTAATAGAGTGTAAGTTTGCATAATTCAATTAAATTAGTTAAAATATCTTTGCAATGGCTTAATAATTTAGAAATATTTAATTCTAACAGTTATTTTTTAGTTTAGGCTCAAGATACCTGTTAGAAAATTCTTACTTCGATTTCTAAAATTCTCTTGAGCTTTGAATTAAAGAATTTGCTTGACATTAAAATGACAAATTCTGGTTTCATTAATACACGTATAACATTAAGAGGGTCGTTTGTTTTAACTTAAGATGAAAGCTCTCAACATTTTAGGCCACTACAGAAAACCATTACGACGAAATAGAGAAAAAGTGCCTCCCGCAGCTCGCATATAAACCGCTTATTGCCACCACCGATCCTTTACGCTGAAAACATTTTCTAAGATTTTATTTTTTTCTTGTCACTCTACACCTATAAAATTCCTGTTTAACTTAAAAAAATCCTCGTTATGATTGAATTAAAAATTGTTCATTCCCCATTTGGTCAGTAAAAATATGAAGGTAAATATGTTGGAAAAACTGTTAAGAGTTCTTCTTTTTGGAAATTTTCTTTACGTAAAAGGTAAAAAGAAATTTTTAAGTTAAAAATAAATTTTGCTTTGAAAATGATCCCTAAATGTACCAACGGGACCCTTTTAATAATGATTTCACAAATAAACTACTATATTTTGTTATTAAAAATTTTTGGGGCAAATATTTGAATTAGTTGGTTATAACAAAACATTTGAGCTTATAACATAAACAATTCTATAATATTTTCCTTAGACACTAACAGGCTATTTATAAATGTTTTTCACGAATGAATAAAAATATCAATAATAATAAAAATAGTCGTTAATTGCCCAAACAAAGTTGAAAAATCATAGTTGGATTCGAAATGAAATAGCTTTGAAACGGATAAAATCAACTTTTCTTTACCAACTTAATGTTTTGCAACCGTGCATATAGTACAAATTGTTTATGTTTCATATACAGTGTCTTTGATGTGTGTGGTAATGTCTATCACCCGTGGAGCCAAAAGTATAATACATTAAACAGTATTTTTGTGTATTTTTAAGCACCAAACATTTGTAAAATAGTATTAAATAAGGAAAACATATATGCTTGTATTAGTAAGTAATATGACACATTTTAAACATAAAAAATCATACTGGTAACTCTTAGTTACCCTGAAAACACAAAAGATCTGTTAAGCTTTATACAAAATCACTATCAAAGTAGAAAATAAATTGTTCTTTAAAAGAAGTTATTTGTAATTTATGATCTTCCAGCAGCAATTATCCAATTACAAGACCAAGAAGGGTTGATGTCGCTGTTAAAGAGCAATTCCGTACCAGACAATCACCGAAGCTATTGTTGTACCCTTCACCCTCCTTTTATACCTGACTGGTTTCTTACAGTACTTTCTTTTTCATGCTGTGACTGGTTAGAGGCCTAAATAAATAAATTCGAAAATTTATTTACAAGACTTTTATGTTTAAATATCGAGCAAACCTTCTGTTTCTTGTAGATTTTGTTGACATTGCTCTGATCATAAAAAGTTTAAGAATCAATCATATATTTAAAAGCTGAGTTACCTAAATGCAAGTATTGGTAAATTAAATCATCACTGCATAGCGACTAGCAAATATTATTTACTGCATAGCGGATAGCGAATACTCTTACCGAAAGAAAGTGGCTGTTCTAATTTGTCAAATTATAAAAACTGTATTCGATAATATACCACTTAATTCATCAAGTAAAACGAAAATTTATTTAGTAATAATTTTAATAACAATCATCATACAAAACAATTAACTTAACTGGAAATACCAATATTATTTTCTGTATTTTATCCCATGATATAATTAATGTCCACTAATTGGATTAATTAGGTCATGATTTTCATAATTCCGCAACAATTTGAAAGAACCCAAACAAAATCCAAATATATATATATATATATATATATATATATATATAAACGATTTGTAAGACAAATATAATTCTTACGGGATTTCATTGTTTTCTAGCAATATTAAAAAAAGCAATATATATAAAAGACTAGTAGATATACCTGCGGCTTCGCTCGCTGAAAGGATAACAAATTTTTGGTTAAATTATACGTCATTTGTAATGTGCAATTTTTACAAACTCAAAAATATACTGATGATTTCAATAATTTTACTGAACTATACGTTTTTAAGCGATTAATTACAAATTAAGGTTGCATTGCCATCCCAGACTGACATGAGAAGATAAAACGTCCCCTCGATGAATTTACTACTTATCTACTCTAATTTTACTTATCTACTCTTACCTCAAATGGTATGAATTGGCTACCATGTGCTAACATATTGATTTTTTTTTAAAGAAAGAATATGAAACTAATTTGTAGGCTAAAAATGAAGAAACATGATTCCACAAAATCGTTTCAATCATATTAGAGATTGGATTACTTGCTTAGCAGCTTGAGGCAAAAAATTTACGGTACAATTAGTATATTTGTTTGGTCTTAGCCTAAATCGCTCTCGGCCAACACGCAAATCCACCTAAAATCTTTAATTCAGAAAAACCCCGTTTCTATCAAAAATAACGGAATGATATGTCCATGAAGAGTTTCAAGATTCTAGATTCTAGTTCGATTACTTCGGGTGATGCATAAAACGCGAGTAGCCTATATATGTGGTGTCTGACAAATATATAATATAAGATTAGTTTTGTTCAGTTTATTCTTTTAGTAAATGGAATTCCTCTTTTATAGTCTCTTTAAAATATTCCTTATATTAATGGATATGAGACATTCCATTGATATTTTGTAATTATAGCTATAAAAACTGAAAAGGCCGCCATTTTGAATTTTTTAATTTTCCTTATTTGAGCCTTTCCAGATAAAACATTTAAAACCCCGGTACTTTGGTATTATACGGAGGCCACTTTTTTAGAGATTGTTTTGCTGGGCACCAAACATAACTAAATCATGGGGAAGAACGTACTTTAATCGACTTACTGTCCAAATTTGACTAAATTGTGATGAACGGTATTTGTGTTCTGCCTCACAGAAGGCAGCGATGTCAGCGAGGATTGAGTGTTCACGTCGTCACTACCGCTCTCGTCCACACCCGTTCGCCACCCTTATACAGCGCGCTGCGGCGGTTATGTTTGGTTAGGTTATCATAAATATGTTATTAGGACTTTCCTCGTTATGTTACGAATCAAAAGATACCATATGAGTCATATTTTCGCCCGCCAAATCCCCTCCAAATAGGCACAAGTCTGGTCGTTGTCCGGAGCGCGCGTATAACCTGTCAACGGGTTTTGGCGGGCGAAAGTATGACTCATTTGTTATCGTTCGATTCGTAACGAAATCAGGAAACTCCTACTAACATATTTATGATAACCTAACGTAACATAACCGCCGCAGCGCGCTGGATGATGGTGGCCTCCGTATAATACCAAAGTACCAAAACCCCTTCATTAGTATGCGCCTAGAGCCTATCAAGAATATTTTTGAGCCAAGATTCAAGGCCCAAAGCCCTAAATTTTTTTTAGAAAATAAGCTTTGAAAACTAAAAATGGCCGCCATTTTGAATTTTATAATATACCCTATTTTAGCCTTTTGAGAGAAAATATCTCACAATCCTTTCTTAGTAAGCATCAAGAGCCTTTATAGAATAACTGTGCCAAGTTTCATGACCCAAAGCCAAATAGTTTTTGAGAAACTGTGATCAGTGAGTCAGTCAGTCAACCGTTTTTGGCTTTTATATATATAGACTATTCAAACTATTTAATCGTTTTCAGAAAGTTCAAGCTTGACTTGATGAAAGCCACATGTTAAAGAAATGTTGATAATTGCATTGTTGCGTTATTCGAATCTAAATTTATAGTAATAACTATTAGAATATCTAATGATACATTGTACGGATGACTTTTTTATGAAACGAGGTTGGGGGCCTCTATTTTTAACCTTGTATTTTCCTATCCATCGAGTATTGATCTTTGGGTGGGCGTTGTCGAGCAAAACAAGGAGTGACCGATTTATATTACATTTTATAAATGAGTTAACTACATTTTGTGATTGCATATTTGTAAATATAGTTTATAAATATTTACAACACGTAAATGACGAAATCCAAAACTGCTTCATTTTGTGCAGACATAATGTAATAAATTTTATAGTTTTAAAGTTTTATACAGGGTCCGGCAAAAGTCCGGAATAAATTAAATAACTTTAACATTATTTTTCAGAAAGTTATTTAACTTCATAGTTGTATATCTATTACAAATAGGAATACAGGGTGGAAGGAAGTTTGTTTTAAAAATTTATTTGATCAACTTCATGGTATGTCTGACAAAATGGCACAAATATAAGTTTCCATACCTTTGCATTAAGTGAATAATGGATAAAATAAGATTTTTTTCAAAATATTTGTCCTTGCTCAGTGCATCAAATATTGTGTTTTTATGGATTTCATTCCCATATTTAGAATCCTAATAACATTTCAAATAAGAATAACAAAGACATATTCAATTTCAACACCCTTATGAACTCTTATTTTCTAATTAAAGTATAGATTTGTGTTTTTTTGGAGAAAAGTTAAATTAAGATTGAAGCGGTATTTCTATGTTATACTGGACTGTAGAATGTGTCAAATATCATAAACAACTTTCCCTTTTCTTAAGATTTAAAATGATGTATCAAAACCTACTATTGCTCTAATTTATTATTCCTAATTTTAACAGTATATGGAGAAAAACAGGGTAAGGCTGAAGATTCTTTTCTGAAAAGAAACCTGTACGTCGTACGTCCCTTAATAAAATGGCTATAATTGCATTATAAACCATGTTTTGTGGATTTTATTACCATTTTCAGAATCCTCGTAAAATTATAAAGAAAAATACTAAAGTAAAATTAGGACGAGTATAGGAACAACAATTTTTAACTTCTGTTTTGTGGTTTAAGTTTGAAAATTCTTTTTTACGAACACGAATTGAAGTTTACGACATTAGTTTTATGTCATATTTGACTTAAGAGTGTGTTAAATATTATCAAAAGATTCTTAATTTAATAAGCTATCAAATGATATACTACACTTAAGATATTATCCGGGTGTTTATAATGTATTACTATAAATTGTGATGAGACAAAATCATATGACACAGTTTCTCTTTCATTAGCATGTATTTTAGCCCTCCAATTAACTTACATACATTTGAAAACCATATAACATTTTAATTACTTTGTCAATAAAACCTGAAGTGTATCGTTTGAAGGCTTATTAAATGAAGAATCTTTTGATAGTATTCATCACACTCTTAAGTCAAATATGATATAAAACTTGTGTCGTAAACTTAAATTCGTATTCGAAAAAAACTAAATTTCAAAATTAAACCATAAAACAGAAGTTTAAAATGATGACTCGTCGTTATCATACTTTAATATTCTTCGTTATAATTTTACGAGGATTCTGGAAATGGTAATGAAATCCACAAAAACATGGTTTTTAGTGCAGTTATAGCCATTTTATTAAGGGACATACAGGTTTTTTTTCAGAAAACAATCTTCAGCCTTACCCTGTTTTTCTCCATATACTATTAAATTTATGAATAATGAATTAGAGCAATAGTAGGTTTTTATACATAATTTTAAAGCTTATTAAAAGGGAAATTTATTTATGATAATTGATACATTCTACAGTCCAGTATAACAAATAAATATCGCCTCAAACGTAATTTAAATTTCCTCAAAAACACAAATCTTGATTTTAATTAAAAAATAAGAGTTCATAAGGGTATTGAAATTGAATATTTCTGTATTGTTCTTATTTCAAATTTTATGAGGATTCTAAATATGGGAATGAAATCCATAAAAACACAATCTTTGATGCACTTATTGCCATTTAAGTTGAGTAAGGTCAAAAATTTTGAAAATCTTATTTTATCAATTTAGCAATAGGTTTATCGATTTATCTTAGTGCAAGGTTATGGGAACTTATATTTGTGCCATTTTTTCAGAAATACCATGTGGTTTATCACATAACATTTTTTAACACTAACTTCCTTCCACCCTGTATTTTAGCGCATTTTCTTGGGTTTTTTGCACGATAAGGAGACGGCCCACGATAAAAGACTTGTAATTCTTAAATGTAAGGATACCTAGAGGTATTCTTTTTGATGGTCTTAATTAGTATATCATAATAGCGCAAACCGCGCCTGGAAAGGTTAATCCAACCAGAAGTTACAGCTCCTCAAATATTTTAATGTTGGCCCTTAAACACTAAGCCACTAAGCCTCTTGACTAAAACTATGGAAAAATGTCTAATCACTAATAAAGCACTCGGAACAATGCAGTTTAATTTTAGATATATGTATCCTTCTCATTGATAAGGATAATTTAACGCATTAAAAAATCTGCAATTAAATTACATTGTTTTGAGTGCTTTATTAGGAATTAAACTGTTCTTTCTTTTAGCTTAGAGTTTAATGGCCAACATTAAAATCTTTGAGGAGCTGTAACTTCTGAATGGATTAACTTTTTGAGACGCTGTTTGCGCTGTTATGATCTACTAATTAAGATATTTAAAACGAGGTATAGCTCGAGGTATGCCTTCATTCAAGAATTTCATGATTTCCAGCGTGGGACGTCCCTTGATCATGCGAAAAAATAATAAAACACGTGAAAATATTTCTATTTATGACCGATACACAACTGTAAAGTTTCATATCATTGAGCAAAATAATATCGAACTTATTTAATATATTACAGACTTTTACCGAACCATGCATAACGTGCTTGAAATGTTTTTGATTGCCAAAGTAGCCAAAATTCTGTAAACACAGGTTATAATAGTTTGTAAATATTTAAAATACATATAAATCAATAACTTACCAAATTTGGTATTGTAGCCTATAGATGTCAAATTTAATTTCAGATTAAAGACCGGTTTCGGAGCCTTTACGCACCATCTTCAGTGTTGTCCATATATTATTTACCCCACATTTAACATACTGGAGCTCACTATTGTGATTGTCGACAAATTTACTTTAAAAATACAGTAAAAACACATACCAATGTTTACATTAAAACACCTAGACTTTTTTTGTGCACACATTTTGAAAAACCAGTCTGTACAGAACAAGACTTGTAGATCTACTGCCAGCTAGTGGTTACTTCAAGGCCAGAGATGGGTTATCTTATCAGCTGATTTGAATTGTTTTCCAGGCTATTGTAGAGTTTGAAAGTCAATTTATCTGAGTATTCTTCTTTTTTGTTTAGGAGGCTGTTATTATTATCCATTGAGAAATGTTTGAAAATAAAATATTCCTCCCACACTTTTGCCTTGGCTTTGTTATTACACTGCTTTAAATCTGTTAAAGATGTGTCCAAATCTATGGAATGATTTGGATGTGACTTTAAATGTTGGGCTACTTCTGATGTTGGATTGTTTTGTTTCCTTGCACTGTGTTCCTTAAATCTGTCCTTAAATGTTCTGTTTGTATAGCCTATGTATTTTTTATTGCACCCCATAGCCTTGTCACATTCTATGAGATAAACACCTCTTTTGCTACCTTTATCTGATTGATCCATATTCTTTTTCTTTAAAGACAAACTGTTGTTGATTTTGTAGCCTGGTTGGAAAGAATGTTTCTGAAAAATCCTACCAATAGAATACGAATATTCATTTGTGTACCCAAATGGAATATATTTTTTTCTGTTTTTTCATTTTGTTGTTGGGTTTGCATTCTGAATTTTGTTTTTCTGATTAGGTTGTCTATTGTGACAGTATCATAACCATTATTTATTGCAATTTGGTAGATAATTGTTTTTCTCTATTGAACTCTTGTGGTGATAAACTATATTTTAATAATCGGTGTCTCATAGAGCGCAATGAAGCCATTTTATAAGAGATTGGATGGTTAGATTCTTTAGGGATGACCAAATCAGATTGTTTGGTTTTCTATATATACCAAATTCAATCTTGTTGTTATTTCTTGCTATCTTAATGTCCAAAAACATTATAGTATTATGTTCTTCATTTTCTATCTTAAACTTAATTGTAGGGTGTTGGTTGACATTAGTTCTAAAAGATTCTGGTGGCGCGGGGACTAGAATTTATGACTCCGCTGTCGCGGCCCCGAAGTCCAGTGCACAACCGACTCACTATTATATTCAACTGTTGTAAAAGAGGATATGCATCTCAGTATAAACTTTAGAAATATTTGATTAATTTATGATCAACAGTTGGAATCCAAGCAAACAATAACTAACATTCATATTTTTTGTGACAATTTTTGACAAAAATAGGTAAATTATTCCCTAAAAACTGCGCACTGTCCTATGCAAACGATGCATTTAAATAAAGATTGTAAAGTCTGTTTAGCAAATAATAATCATCGAAACATCACTTCACCTGGATACTGGTTTACCTTTAACAGTTTTTCGATGTTTGTATGATCTAAAATGTATTGATAATCGTCTGAAAAAGATAAACTTTTGATCACTAAATAATCACTGAAAACGCGTTTTAACAAGATTAGAAGGCCTACAAAATTTGTTGTATTTAATAAGTTTGTTTAATTTAATATGTTGATAAATGTGTTGAGCTATAAAGAGCAAGTTCTGTTCAGTCTGGGCATTGCAGTCACCAACAGGTTATCACTAAAGTACAAAGCCTTGTTTTTAGCATAGTCGATCCGACAATTGCATTGCTCCGCACTGCTCCCACCAGAATTATATATATTACTCTTTGTGCGCTGTGCTATCGCCTTTAGTATAAATTTTGGCTTCTTGTAATTTTTATTATTGATTTTATTGATAAAAAATTTCAGTTTACGATTTTCTCTTAGATTTTCATCACATTTTTTCAGTGTTAACATTCTTAATCGTAGTATTCACAATTTTTAAAACCATCCAGTAAATGAATGGACCAGTAGTAAATGAATTTTTTATCATATGATTATAACCATTAAAAGGTGTAATGATGAATTTAAAACGAAGAATTATAAGCAGGTTTGTAATTAAAATTTAATATTATATAAAAAAACCACCTAATGCTATTTTATGTTAATTTTTAAATTCAAAGCAATTTTTAATCATAAAATATTTTTGAGACTTAATAAATGAAGTAGCTTTAAAAAAATATACTATACTGTAGTAATATACATAGTTTATACTGTAGTAAAAATTGCATAAGTGAAGATGCGTTATTTTTTAACTGCATGATGTGCTTTGGATTTAAGAAAAAAGTTTAAGATTCAAACCCAAAACCTCCGTTTATGGAATATCCTGTATTCCTCCTCTTTTGTAAAAAATAGTAACAGTTACTATTCAATTGTAATAAAAAAAGTTACTATTCAAAAAATTGTAACAGTTACCGAGTCAATGCTTTAAATTGTCAACCTAGTGCTTTAATGCTTGTTAGGTCACCTAATATGTCTAGCACAAGTCCATTACCACAACGACGATATGCGTCATATTACACGACACTCTCGCCTTCATGAAATTATCTTTCCATTGCGGCCATTAACGGTTGTTGATCCAGGAAAAATAATCATTAAATAATGTTAAGGGTTGCGATAGGGGTGTGCAAGTACCTGATAATCGAGTTATTTCAATCTAAGTTTATACTATTAAACATTACTAGACTAGGCAAAATATTCATAAGTTCGACTCGAGTAGTAACCCAAAATCCATACTTTCGATCGGGTTGTGCAGCCACTTTTTACATAGATAACCCATCTTTAGCCGCCATCGAGTTATTAAGTTAGGAATGAACAATTTATATGACTTTATTAATTTTTACAATTTGTGGTTATCTTATTTTCCTACGTCTTTTCTTTATGAGTGATTGTTTTATTTTTTAATCTAAAAAAGTACATCACAAACAACATGTTTTAATGAGTACATAAATACAAGCGTAGCTGGGTAAGTAATTAATAAAACTTTATTCTAGGAAGGCATATTAAAGATGGCCTAAATTTTGGTCTTTAAAAAATTGGTAAGCCTAAACGAATTAGACTTGAAAAATAAAACAAATAAAGAATGGTATTCCAGTAAGATGAAGTTGAATCAGCTAAGAATTTACATCGTTGTTAGTTGATGACACCAATTTTAGACATAAAGACTATGTGGAATGAAAAAAGGTATAATTTCGTGAGTATTTTTAAAATACGACTCACTTGAAAAATCAGTATTACCTACCTGTTGTAGTTTAATTTTCTTAAAGTTACGTTAAGTAAAAATTAATGTATTTCTACTTTAGAAAAAAAGTACTTCAATTTAAAAAAACAATTTTGCGGTCATGGAACTCTTAACATGTTTGCGGGAAGGTGTATTTTTTATTTAGATTTTGCTGAACTGATTTGATGGAAGGCAATTCTAGTATCCAATGATTTATGGTATGCGCAGGACGGGTTTAAAGCTTTTATAATTTTGTGTACAGAATTTTGTTCTTATTTACTGAGCTTTGTTTGAATAAAATAAATACTCGAAACTTGAACGCTGAAATATGAATCAGCTGTTTGGGTCAAATTTGTCCCCAACGGTAACATGGGCAGAATCAAGATTTTTCCCGCTCTTGTGACCAGTTTCAATAGATTCGTGGTATGAAAATAAAATTTCTTAAGACGAAAAAGGTTACCCTTACAAAAAGTGCTTGTTTTTAGAACAGTCATTTAACACCCAAAAATTGCATGAAAAAGGGAAACATTATCATGTCTGAAAATTACTTTAAATTAAACCTGGAAATTACTCTGTCCTCCTAGATGTATATTTTGCATACTCAAAAGCCCACACTGAGCTAAAAAAACACATATTTGTAATGATCCCTTAAGAAATACAATTTTACGAGATCACCAGAGCCTTCATTTTGGAACGATCTTCATGACTAGAAGGTGTCAAATTTCTCTAGCTTTTATCGAAATTTCATGAATATAGTTTATTTTACTTTAGGTGAATAGGCTTTGCCCAGACAGGCATTTATTATGCATATAAATTTACATGTATTTGCTAAGGGATTTGTTAAGATATGAAAAACAAAATACAACACCAGTGGTTAGTTATAGACACAATTAAACACATTATACAATTTTTTGTAGAAAATTTAGTCTACTTTCATTTTTAAATTTATTATAACGTACTAAAAGTTTATAGTGTTCTAGATATTTAATAAAACCATAAAAATTGTAACTAAAATTCAAGATGGCGGTCACTCGCCGACCACTCACCATAGGGGCTTTTGGGCATGTTGAAATATATACTAAAGCAATTTCCAGACATAAGAATTTTTCGATTTTTCAAGGAGTTAAATGACTGGACTATTCAGAGTATAATAAATAAACACTGTTTACACTTGGTATTCACATCTGAAAGTGGTAAACACAGTACGTTGTCCCAATGTTAACCTTATGGGAAATAAATAAAATTCTATATCTCGCTTATTTTTCAACATATCTTGATACAATTTGGTTAATGGCTTATTCTAGTTCAGATCTACTAAATATTGAATTAAAACCACCTAGTCTTAATATACCTCTGTAGCAGCAAACGTACATTCTCATTCCCCATGTTATTCTTATGGAGCTTACTAAAACATGTCAAATCTCGCTATGTTGTGAAATAAACCACCTTTTATGGGGGTTGTTGCCAAAATAAATCAATGAATAAAATTTATCAAACTTGTTATTTGTTTTAGTTCTTCTTAGTAATTTATATTTATAGTATTTCCGTAGCTTAATAACAGTACTGTAAGTAGCTAGTCTGTAATTACCTAGAGTACTCTTATCTTAGATTTCAAATAATACACAGTATATGTTGACAAAAGTTAACATTTATTTAACACATGACACATTAAAAGAGATTAGATAGATGATTGGGGATTGAAAATATATGTAGGACAACAAAAAAAGGAGAAGATAACTATTCAATAGATATTAAATAAGACTTAAGCTTAATATTGAAATGTCCAATGTCTTAGGCTATAGGCCTACCTATTACCTTTTTAAACTTGTCCAACTAGTTCAGTGGTTTAATTAATTTATTATACATGACCTCATTATGCTCAGGGGGGGGAACTCGTGCCGGGAGCAATCTCAAATTTATTAAAGTATGTTGAAATTCTAGAAAATGTCCAATTGGGTGAATTTTGATAAACAGTATTTAACAATGCCAATTTGGTTTCATAACTAAGATGGCCGAATTCTCAGAGTTCATGAAATGAAATTTGGTTGACACTTGAATATTAAAAGTTCAATTTAAATAAATATCTTGATGTAATTGGCTGTCTATTATTTTCAAATTAGGCTATATTGAATTTATAAAGTGATAGTCTATCAAATGTTCCGGAGTGAGTAGACTGGAAATGGTAGATTGAAGATGCTCTTACCACCTGGATACAATCTTCGCCCAGTACAAAATATTTCTTGAAGTTTTAATTAATAAAAAGGTGTTGAATTTAAAAAAAGGTACTATGGACAATTCCCTACTTATTGGCACTAGGAAAAAAACTAGTCCAAATTACTGGGGATTAAAATTTATAGGAACAGTGTCCTGAATTAAAGTTAATACATCTTAACACCTTGAAGATCACCGCCAGAAGATGAGGTAGGTCCAGCTGCAGCACATGTGCTTCCCATTGTTGTACTTGGGGTTCACACATCTTGTTGAAGAAAATATTTTAATCACTATACACTGAATTTGAATTAGTTATGAAACTTAATTTAAGATTTTGTTATGAAATAATTATATTATGATTGCAACTTCTTTACAATATATATATAATAATAAATTCTATTGATGAATTATTTAGGCCTATTAAGTTTTATTACAGATTATATTTTGTGGAATCTTTTTTTTATGTATATGAATTTAAAAGATCAGCTCATAATTAAATAAATATTAACTATCTGATGAGTTATTTCTTGAGGAGTGATGAGGTGATAAAAGAACACTTTAAAATACTACACAAGAACAGGAATATTAAATAAATTATTTAACGAAATTAATTGTAAATATTATGAAATCTCTAGCTCTTCCGTAACTTAATCCTAGTATTATTGTTGAAAATGATGAATTAAGGAAAAAATATTACAGTGGAAAAGAAAATATGCATGTGTTGAAATGAAACATTACAGTTGGATTGAAATATTTTGTTTTGCATTTGAAATTCGCTGAGTATGCAGGTCTTCTGCAACGGGTTTTTAAGTATATTTTTTCTTCTTTGAATCTGAGGTTAGATAAGCATTATTATTTTGTTTGCTGCTTAGTATTTGTACTAATTAACATCCCGTACAATGTTGTATATTTGTGTTTTAAATTTCGTATCAGCCTATTGGTATAATTGTGAATGATGGAATAATTCATTAAAAAAATACTTGGATTCTAGAATTATTTAAAAAAATTAAAAGACCTTCTTCCTTTTTAATAGCATTTAACTGAAATTTGTTCCGCAATGCATGGTAAATAAAAGCCGAGCTCAATGTGGTCATTTGCATAAAACACTTTGGAGCCCAATTACCAGCTTTATAGAACCTTCAAAACCGTGGTAAACTGTGAAGCTTCAAAACGCTTGCCTAAATTAAGCAGCTTGATCACGATTTGAAGAAATTATATACTAGAGTTGCAATAGTTATCAAGATGCTTTAGATTACTTAAAGCCAGCTATGTCTTACATCTATACATTAATTAATTCAACACTGGACACAATTTTTAATTTTGAGCTGTGGTACATTAATATAATCGAATTAATCTTCAGACTACCAAGGTGAAGTTTTATAGGTTGTAGCAGCAACTACTGCCGAGCTTACTATTAGGATGCCTAATTACCACTTCTTATGTTACTATATTAAATGTCTGCTGTCTTCAAAGGTTTAGATTTCTTTTTAAACGTTTACTCATAGTACAAAATGTTCACTTAATGTAACTTCAAATGGTAAGTTCTGAAAAGATATTGTACGAGAGACGAACTTGAAGAACGATATGTTTGTCAGTGCCGCTGACAGAGATGGTGGCGAGATATATTTCACTGCGACCAGCTACGATTAGTCAAGTTGACAACCTTTAGCTCTGATTTCACCAATTCAAGAGTATTTAAGAGGGATGATTAAACTTATCTAGACAGAACCTGTGGTGACAAATAAAATAAACAGTTTTACTAAATCTTTATACTTTATCCTTCACAATTTTTGACTCGGGGACTTCAATTGCCACCTTTTGTTGATTTCGATGTATGAATTTATTGTCATATGTATGTCACAGTATTATTGTAAAACCAGCCATTTTATAAAAAACCTTGTTTTTTAATGAAACCCCGCCTAGTTTCGTTCTACATTAGGATTTTTGTGAAAAGGCTTATTATACGCGAATACTTCTGCATTTTTATAAAACATGTTATTTAGATCAAGAAGGCTATTAACACAGTCGGCCATTTTGTAAGAAAAGTATAACCACAGTCATTTAGCAAAATTCATGATAATGGTTTTTGTAAAGGGTAATACGTATTTGTAAAAGGCGTGTAGAGGAGTTTAAAAGTAATTTTTTCATAATATTAGTTTTTGAAAAACTGTTTATAAACTTATGTTGAAGCTATAAATCTTCTAAATCCTAAGATGAGTTTTTAAGTTTGATTAACTGCTGGTTTTTGGATCAATTATAACTCGTTATATCGACTAGAGCATCAATAGTGAGTCTTAGAAAATATTTTGTTATTGCGTCTATAATTTCCTGAAAATTCGCTGTACTGAAGCTGCCCAAGTTCATCCAAATATTACCTGCACTATTTGAGGTTTCAAAAAGTTTCCTTGATTACTCTTCTCAAATTTGATACCGTATTGGTACAGAGAAGGAACAAACATCTGTTCTTTCTCTGTGATACTGGGCAGTTTTCTCAATTTTCAATAGATCAAAAAAAATACTCTTGTTATTTATTTATTTTTTATTGAAACATACTGTTCAATGACCAATAGCTGAAATTAGGATTTGTAGTGACATTAAAAGATAAATGTTGATTTATGCTTCATAAGACACTATTAAAACTTAAATCGAACAGTTAGTAATGAAAAACATTTTACTATCAGACAATCTACAATTAAACTGTAAATTTGGCATCAGTTCTATCTTGTTGTGCGTGTTGATCTAAATGGATATTAAAATTTTTATCTTATTTTTGACACCATACAATAATAGCAAACATCTTAGATTTTTGGGTTTCATTTATTTTTCTTTAATCATGCTTAACGTATTAAACCAATTGACGTGAAATAAAGTACCTAATACTCTTGCAGTATATACATAGGCATATTCCCAATCCGTTTGAATTACAATTTGTGGCCTTCATGCATTTCCGTAACATTATAAATGAGAATAATAACTGCAATCATGAATGAAAGAGGTTTTTTTCAATTACACAAATTTAAGTACTTTAAAAAAGGTATTCATACTCAGTACTAAAGCAGAAACATGAACATCAGTTCGTAGCAAAGCAATGTATTCCATTGATCATAAATTTTAAATACAATTTAAATAATTTTAACAGTGTGCTAAACGGATAAATTATCCCCCCATACTAAAAGCTAATTTTATAAAAATTATCGTTTCCATACTAGTAGCTTGAGATGCAATTAAATCAAATAAATTGTTGACAAAGGCTACTACAGAATCATACTTTTGAATCCTTAGTGTTACATGTGCATTAAAAGTATCTGATTCAATTGTACAAAAATCACGCGAGTGCCTTAAATTTGTTGTTCAATTACAGCCTCAGATTGAATTACTGCTGGAGCGTGATGGAAATAAAGTGTTGATACAGAACGATAAGAAATAAAAGTTTCACTGCAGTCCTACAAAGACTGGTGGCTGTTGATTTATGTGTAAACCGCTTTACGAGTTTGTGTCACCGAGACAGTGTCCTTAGACTTAACTGGACATAAATAAATTATTTAATCCCTTGGAAGTACTAAAGCGATGGTGAATATTTATTCGCTAACTTGTCCTGAAATTTCAATATTTATACATTTATTAAATTATACTGGGTGCGGCAAAAAAAACCGACACAATTGAACTCAAAGATGATCAGGGATACAATAGGTTTTATTGGTTATTACAGACTGTTATTAATTGCCATTAACGAAAAACTACATAGTAACATCAAAATTTACCAGTTTAGGTTTTAAAGATTACGCCCGTCAAATGGTGTCATTGTTTGAATAAGCATTCTTCCAGTCTTGGACCAAAACTGTCAAACACCTTACTTAGCATTTCAGGGGTGAGGACGACAATCTCTTGCGTTATGGTCTCTTTTAGTTCGCCCAATGTGCGAGGCTTACTTATGTAAACTCTAGATTTTAAGTAGCCCCACAAAAAAAAGTCACAGACGCTCAGATCAGGGGAGCGTGCTGGCCACGCGATATCCCCGAAATGTGAGATTACCTTCCCACGAAACTTCCATTGTAAGAATACCATCACATCATTGGTTGTGTGTGCAGTTGCCCCATCCTGTTGGAACCAAATTCTTCTCAGGACTATGCGTTTTCTCCAAATTTCAGGGATGAGGAAGTTTCGCAACATAAACAGATAGCGCTCCGAATTCACCGTAACGGTTATTCGACCATACCCCTCAAAGAAATGTGGTCCAATCACACAAAGTTTTGTGATACCACACCACACAGTAACTTTGGGGCTATGTAGAGGTCGTTAATGTAGCTGTTCGGGATTTGTTGATAACCAACAGCGAAAGTTCTGTTTGTTGACGAATCCGTCCAAATGAAAATGGGCCTCGTCACTAAACATTAAAATTTCTTCATCAGTATTTAAATTCATCATTTGGTCAGCAAATCTATGAGCTTTAATTGCTGAACAGTAGCCAACTTGTATGGATGGAAATTCAGATCTTTATTCAAAATTCGCTCTACCGAGCGATCAGACATATTCAAAGCACTAGCTTGTTTTCGGGCGGCCCTGCGAGGACTGTTTTCCACAGCTGCACGAACTCTGTTGATGTTCTCTGGCGTCCGAGCTGATCTTGGACGTCCTGTTGGCTTCTTTTTTAAAGCAGAACCCGTTGTTCTTAAGTTAGTTACCCACCGCATGATCGTTTTACGCGATGGAACTTTTCCATGTCGACCTAACTGAAAGTTTGCACGAAACTGCCGCTGGGTGGCGATGGTTGAATCGCCACTTTTAAAATATGCTTCAATAACAAACGCCCTTTGCTCAGGTGAGCACTGCTCCATTATGACTAAAATGGCATTATGTTGGCGTTGCAAAAATGCTATTCCCACTTCCCCCGGACGTTCCGCCGCTGAGCGGTGCGCGGAAGAAAATAGGTCGGGTTTTTGTCGCAAATGGTATTTTCAGGAATAATAAATTAAGAAGATTAATCAAACAACTAGTGGAGATAGAAGTGGAAGTAGCCGTGTTAAATCTATGAATACTTCTCACTTGGTGGATTCCTAAATTTATAGTTAACATCATAAAAATTAACAGTATAACAAACAGTTACTAACATTGTTGGTAAAAATATACTGGAAAATGTTTTCAATATTTTTGATAAATATGTTGTAAACGGTTTGTATTCTTAAAGCAAATTCTTATAGCTAACAAATCTATGGAAAATTAATAATGCAGAAACTATTAGTTTTCTTTATGATAAAAAATAATAATTAAACGTTTGCAGTATAGCTGGATTGAATCTTTTTTAGGAACCATAGTAAATGATTTATTAAAGAAATATAGGTATGTCATTGAAATATATATTATATTCGCTGGACGTTACACGAAGGTATAAAAATAAGTGAAGAAAAATTCTTAAGTGTAAACTGCGTTATGAAAATAACTACGTTCTCTCAGTGACAAGAATAATAAAAAATAACACAATTCCTATAGATTTAACCCTTCCTTAAGATTCCGTGCAAGTACACATGCATTTAATAATAATTGTTATCCTTTATTGTTTCTTTGCTACATAAATGATATACGTAATTCTCTTACATGCTTACCAAAAAATAATCTTTGTTGTTATGCTGACGCAGTCTTGCAGCCAGGACCACTCTAGAGATTGAAATATTAAGTTTCATCGAGCTTGAAAATATTGGACATTCCTTGGAGCAACATAAATTAAAACCAAATGCACAAAAAACAAATGTTTAACTTTCAAAACTTATCAAAATAAACAGTTAACCAAACCAAATATTATGTATGAATCACAAGAAATTGAAAATAAACGCAGCACACAGTTTCTAGGTATTATAATAGATGAACATTTAAGTTGGGATAAACATATAGATAAATCATTATCAAAATTAAGCTCTGGACTTTATTCAATTTACAGAATGTAATTTTTTGTAACCAAAAAACCCTAAAAAACATTTATTTTGCCAACTTTCATTCACATTTATCTTATGGAACATGCCTTTATGGCTCAATATCTAAAGAAAATATGGATAAAATATTAAGACAACAAAAAAAGCAATCGGGATCATAATGAAACTGGGTTATAATGAATCAACAAAAGAAAAATTTAAAGAACTAAACATTTTAACAGTTTATGGACAATTCATTTTTGACACAATTATGATTGCAAAAAATAACCTAAAAAATTGTGAATCAAACTGCCATCCTTATAACACTAGAAATAAAAAATATATATTGCCATAACAAAACATAAACTAAAGTTCTATGAGAAAAAACCATCTTATAAGTGGATTAAAGTTTTTCAGACATCTGCCCAGTAGCATAAAAAATGAAAACATTCCTACTAAATTCAAAAATAAATTAAAAGAATATCTAATAAGCAAAGCGTTATATTCATTAGATGAGTATTTTTCCACCCCCTGATGTACTTACTATTGTGAAATTTTAGTTTAATTTATATATCTGTATTTTAATGTATATAACTTGACTTTAGGTTACTTCTCTGACGCAATTCAATGTACATATAATTTATTTTATGAATAAAGATTAATTGAATTGAATTACAATTTTGATCAAATATGTTATTACAAATACAGTAAAAGGGTAAAAATTCGTTAACAACCAAATTTGGAATTATACAAATTTCATTCTATTATGTTTGAAAAATGCAAAGGTAATATTTGTAGGGAAAAAGCTGCAAAAATCTATCAATTAATTTAAAACCACCTAGATGGAAGTTATTACGTGTTTTCGTTTTAGAATCAGGGTCTTTATTAATTCTTATTCATCTATAGTCTTTGTTTCGAGATAACTAAATAAGTAAATTAATTTACTTTTAGTACGTTAAGTTCATTTTGATTGCACAGATGATAGTTATACACTTTCATAAAGTACCCTCATAATGATTACCACTGAACCTGTATTTGAACTCATTTACTCAGTGAATAAAACATCAATGTTATTTGGTTATGTTATTAACCAGTCTTGCACATTCTTTTATAAGCGTGGATAACACAAATTTGTGAATACAAAATTGAGGGATTTGTAATTGGCTGTTAACAAATTAAGCCTAGTATTAAATTCAAGAATCTCAAATTTGATTCTTAATGCAATTAGGGATTAGGTGGTTCCTAATGAAATTGTAAGTATATGAATGTATAAGTTCTGATGAAATAATAAAAAAAATAATAAAAACTCATAATTATTAGTTTACTTCAAGTAACTGAATATTCAAAAAATGGCCGTGTATAGCGGGCTTAACCCGTGAGTACTGTACTGTTTACAACAGCCTCATTTGTTTTATTGCAACAAGTATAGGTCGAGTAAAATTACGTATCCCATGACGTCAGTTCAATGCTAAAATTAACATTAGCCTAATGGACTGGATCACGCCACTTAACTCAACCTGTAACCCAACCCAAACGTCATGCGTCATATCAGTGAAATGAAGTTAAAAGGAATATCAGCAACAAAGACATGATATTCCCGTGTGAATCTATGTAAACAAATGTTATTGACAGTTAAAAAATAGGATTTTCTCTAAAGAATACTATTATCATCGTGATATACGTTTCCTCAACCGATTTTGTTTTCCTTTTCGAATGAATTTTTAAACTCACCTATAGCTTTAGATTTCTTATAATACGTCGTTTATTATACTAGTGTAACTGCTCCTTACATGCTGAATGTCAAGCTGGTCTGAAAACAGCTTCACCCTCGAGAACGCCTAGCGTTAATTAAATCTATATCGGGGTCTGGAGTTGGAGATCTGCAAGCTGGTCTTCAATTTCAAACTTTATCTTTTGTTTTGCAAAAGCTCAAAACGACTTTTCAAAGTGAACAATTAATAAATTATTGTTAATTTGTAATGTGACCTGAGAGGTTAACGATTATATTGCGTATTTAAAACCACAAAATCAATCTCAAACAATATACATATTTTTTTGAAGTGCTATATAGTAACAGGATGCTATTCGTTTTTGAGGGTGATTGAATGCCAAATAAGTAATGATTCGGCTATGTAATAATAATAAACCTGAGCACCCTTTTACAATTATTTTATTTGAATAATTTATAAAATTATAAAAGTTAAATTAATAATTATAAAAGGGTGCTCTAGTTCATTATTTTTACAAATATTTTTAGCAGCCCTAAGTTGTGAATTAAATAGTAATATATATATTGACAATGCTTGGGCCTCTCAGCTTTCATAAAGACAAAAATTCCACTGTCTTAAAATCAGAATTTCGATTGATCACTCTCATTTTAGAAACAATCATGTGTTTCTTATGAAAAAGAGTAGATGTCATTGTAAATCACATCGTCGTGCATAATTAAAAGAGTTATGTTGTAGCCTTGTTGATTGTTGTATTGTTTCAGTATGCACTTACTTCTTTTTCGTATTGTCGTATATGAGATAATACCGGTACGCAATTTGTATGTGAGCTATTTGATCCCGTGAGTGAATATTTTTTAAGGTGAGCGAAGGTTGATGTGTACATTACTTTGAAGGGCTGATTGAGTGGAAATCATTGCAGCAAACAGAACTCAGCCTAATCTTTTACAAAATAGCAAATCATAGCTTTCAACGTTTGAAATAAATTGAGAGTTTTAAACCCTCCAACAACTGTTGAATACTGAATTTACCATGCTGAGGCCAATTTACGACGATTGGCCTGAACGATTGACGATCTTCTTAGGACTGAACTTTGAAAACCAAGTGAACCTTGTAAAAAGTAGTTTTTGCGAGTTCATCGTAGTTGATATGCTATGTTTAAATTTAGCTGCTTTTACTATAAGAAGCAGATGACAGTTTTATTCCACCCTATAGATAAATATAAATTATTAGATGATGTGGCTAGCTGAAAAAATATAGAGTTAACAGTAAATAAAAAATAGGTCTCATAAAGAGGTATGACACCTTAAGAATATGATACAATTGACAGAATTCAAGCGTTGTGGGTCAAGTGGAATGATTTTTGGTAAACCGTTTTAATGATCGAATATAAATTAATTCATTAAATTAGTTTAGTAACGAGAAAAGTTGTCTTTCTTAAAAAAACCCTCAACAAAGTTAAATTTACAGAGATGGAGATGATGACAAAATACTTAGCGTTTAAAGGCTATGTAATTAGAGCCAGAGTGAAAATTAAAAGAAACACCATTAGCTTGAAGGCTGCAAGAAATCTTGTAGAAGTACATAAAACAGGAACAAATTGTAATTACGTTAACTGTTTTCTTACCTGAAGTTTAGCAGAAAACTTTAGGACTTTGTTTGCGTTTACTAATGGTTGTTGTAAGAAACTGTTTTAAGAAAAACAGCACTTTGAATAGTAACTATATTTATTTATTCAAAGATAAAATATATTCATCCAGTGCTAGAGCATTCAACATCAGAGATGATATCATATAAATAAATCTCAATTTTACAGCACACACTAAACTTAGATTCTAATCATTTAGCACGTAAGAGTAAAATTAATAGCACATTTAATATTGCACTTAGGTGCTAAATTAAATATAAAATTAATTTATACTGGAATATTGAATTTACTGTATTTATTTATTCTTACACCCAATCACTCTCATTGATTGTCATCGCCGCTCTCCGAACTCCCCAGTTAAATTAGACAAATTGAAGCAGAAAAATGCTATATGACTGGGAAATTGGTATAAATTAATGTTCATTTAACCAAACTCATATGGAAGTCGAGCTTAAAGCCCCTGAGAATGGAGCATGAGCTCAAGGTGGAATACAGGATGGTCCAGAAAAGAAGTTATTGGGTTAAAGTCTTGACATTTTTTCCGTAAAGGGTCAAATGTACACAATTTTATTTTTACTTTTATTTTGGTTATTTCAACAGTAGTGGAACTTTTTAACGTTTTGATTGGGAACGGTCGAAAACCGAGTCTTGTTGCTTTCTAACGCCCTTCAAATAGAGAGCATCATTAGTTCATAGCCCAATGCCGAATGGCTCTGTGTCGACCCTAGTCAGGATTCGAACCGGCGCCGGCGATTCTGAGGTGAGCACTGAGCACCCTATCCACGCGGCTATCCAGTCAATTTCTTCGTTTTATATTATTACATAGGCCATACTAAAAGAAACCTTTTCTCGTCATAACAACTCAATTGTCTCCATTCTTGTCACAATGATGATTATAGTAGTAATTTGATTCATTTATAGAATACCCTGTATCTTACCAACCACTAAATATCGCACACAGGTTAACAATAGACACAGAATAGAAGATTTTAATGTATTCATAAGTCTGTTTTGTCGCCCAGAATTAACATCTGGAAATTGGCATTGGATTCTTAAGTCTCCTCGGTAATTGTGATTTCCCGACCGAGCTTGGAGACCAATTCAGGTCCGAACTTCGACGAAGCCCTTCCACAGGGATAATCTTTGCTTATCCGAGTGGGAAGGGACGAGGGACCCTTTCTCGACAAATTTCATTAACCTACTGGACTGTAGCATTTTGATCCGTTGTAAGGGGGCATTTTCGAGACATCCCTTTCAATCCATGGGTCGGCAAGTATATTCCAAAACCGCCCAAAAGATTTCTGTTCTTTTTATCCACAAGACAGCAGCCTGCCCCTTCTCTCTCCCGAATTCTCTCTCACTCACCTCGAAGTTCTTACTTGAATACCGTAATTTAAACACAAAATACAACTTTCCTTTTTTGCCTAACCTAACCTAACCTAACCTAACCTGACCTAACCAAACATAACCAACTCAACCTAACCCTGTGCACTTAAATATTATTTCAGTGATTAATAGTTTCGTTTAACCATTATTATTTATTTATTTTCAAAATTCTATACAACAGGACATGCCTAATTAGAATTTAGCTTTAATTACAATCAAAATCGTATAGCAAATAATCAGTGGAGGATTCAGCCCGTTAAAAAGCTTGCAAAAGTCAAAAACATCTTTCAGCAGCCTTAATCTTATTTTCATACTTAATAAATTACAATAAATCAACTGGACGAAAAATTTATAACGAGAAAATGCAATTGCAGATGCCTATTATATATTAACAAGTAATAAAAAAATAAATAAATTATAACATAACAATGAATTGGATATATTGGAGTTTGAATGGCAGTATTCAAGTAAGAACTTGGAGGCGAGCGGAAAAAAGATTTTTGGGAAGATTTCCTACTCTTCAGTAGACCAACAATTATATTCGTGTAGTCCCTAATTTTGAAGCGAATCTCCGAATTTTAACAGGACAAAATCAGTATCGCCAATGAAACTTTAAGGACATGTTATCTTTCACATGATTAATACAAAGCTTTTAAATTTATTCGACCCAATCCTGAAACTGATAGTAAGAAGGTTTACTATTAGGACGAATAAATTTGGTAAGCATTAATTGTTGCATTAATTGAAAATAATTCAGATGATTCTGTAAATGATTCTGAGAGCTTACGACAGCAACTAAATCGTTTTCGATTGGACACGGAATTGATTTCAGGCTCAAGACCATATCGAAGACTCAACATGTCAAGATGATCGATTATCAAATTAGATTTTTCAAATGTTGAACTAAAAGTACATATTACTTCAGATCGTATAACAATAATAGATCTTCCGTGTAACTCTCAACTGATGATTTCGATTATATAGACTACGTTAAATCGATCTAGTTAATGAAATGAAAAGTGATTTTAAGTTTGAGGCTTGCTTTTTGTTTTTGCGATAACTTCTCTCTGTTAAGAAGGAGGAAGGAATCGCTCTAATCCTGCAGGTTGAATCAGCGGATTTCATCCAGGCCGCTACAAATCTTCATTTAAGTGAATAATACATTAGCAGGACACTCTGTCTTAAAACTCCGTATATTTTCGTTTTACAAGGGAAAATTTGGGTGTCCTGGTTCATAGTTTTTAAACGGGTCCTAATTAGTTTATTTGTAATGTGGATTTATAAGTATTACATTTACCTCTGTAATAATCGCCAGAAAGTTGTTAAATTATGTGTTTCGCCAAGAATTTTTACCCTGACTAAAAATGTAGCCCTCACTTTTGAGTTAACTGAGAGACAAATATAAAGCTAATAAAAAGTATGTTTTACACATTTCGCAAACAAATTTTTACGAATATTCATTTCAAAGCAAAATCACACACACAATAGAAATTTTCACTATCTCTTTGAATTTTCATTACCTCAGATGAACGCTGTGAAACTGCCTTACGTAGAGTTTCCACTAGTTTTTAATGTTAGACGTCTTAGAAGAACGTCTTTGTCATTAACGTTAAAAATCATTTAACAATAAGCTGCGTATAAATGAGACCCAACTTAATTTATGCTAATTCTAATTAAAAAAATACAATATTTATTTGCCCAAGATACAATGCCAAAATATTAATGTCGTAATAAAAACTGAAACGTTGAACCGCTGTGAGCGATACTTTTATGGCAAGATCATCGCAATGCTTGCTAATTTGATTAGTCGACATTAAATCGAGTTAACGCTGACGTAGGGAAGTTTGCGAATCACGTTAAGTTCTTCTCTCAGTGGTGGAATGTTAAAACCACATAATGCGACGTCAAGAGTGCTTATTCACCTCAAAACTCTCGAGAACTAATTAAATGTCTGTTGTGGTCTAAGGTAAAGCCGAGATACCCCTCTCTCTTCGCCCTGAAATGGAAATCAGCCCCACTGATTAAAACTGAATCCCCTTATCTGTAGACGTTTTAATTTATAGCGCAAAATAATTAGTCAAATATGAATTAGTAACATTAATATTAATAATAATTGTGTATTAATAAAATAATAAAAGAGTTATTTTTTTATAACCTTTATATTAATAGGAAGTTCAAATGTATTGCTTAAGATTTTATAGCATTGAAAAGTTTTGTAATTTTATGTAAAAAATAAATATTTTTACAATGAATGAAGTAATGTTATGTCAACGTCGTATACTTAGTGTACTTAATTGAATAACTTAAATCGTAAAAAATAATGTAGTAGATGTTTGATAACTATGCACATGTATTTAAAATCAATATTTTTGAAGGCTTCTAAAAATCATTTGTGTAGGTTTTTGGAAAAATCTTAATGTAGAAACTGTGATAAATGGACTGAAATCTTAAAGTTTTAATTTTTCAGGTTTATTTCCACTACACTGAGCCAAGATGAAGCATGTGGCGATATGAGGTCATGCTGCGATGTGACATCATCAGACTTCGTCTCGTGTGCTTCTTCATAAACTTTTATGTCGACGAACTTTATAGAACCGAGAACATCACATCAGTCACTGCTTTGCTGCTCTTTGGCGTTTATATCTGCTTTTAATTTGAGTTAAAGTAGGTTAAGGTAAAGCGTATATTAGAGTAATATTTTCAGAAGCTATTCATAGTTCAAATCACTTTTGCACGAAGATATCACAGCGGGAGTGTAATATTTTTAATGATCTTCAGTAAATTATCCTTCTAAGCCAAAAAGCTTAGGATGGGCGATGCGCCAAAGCAAACACTACTATTCGACGGCTCTAAGTTCCAAGAGTTACACGAAGCAGGAAACCCTTTAACTGAATTAAAGTTTTTCTTCTTCAGAAGTTCAAAGCGTGTCGTCTCAGTTTAGTTGATGCTTGTAGATGGCAGCGGCTGCAATAGATGGGAAATAAGACAACATTGAACAAAATTCATGCAGTGATACTTTAAGACAAACTGAAATTTTCCAGATATTTGTGGTTAAACCCTAATAAAATTTTACTCTAGTGGAAAAAGTAAATACAATTTCCCATCTTTTTAGAGACTTTTTATACTCACGTTTCTACTTATAGTTTTATGAATTACCTTTTGTTTTAGACATCAAGCTTTAAAAAGTGAAAAAAGGCCGGCATTAGAAAAAAGTGAAGTGTAGAAAATTTATACTAAATTCAAAAATAGATATTATTGGTCTCTAATAGTATGGAATTGAGGTTGATACATAAAGTTCAGGAATAAATACATACAGGCAATTGGAAAATGAGGCAACAGAGACCCATAATTATTGAACAAATATTTCTTATCTTGTTGCATGGGATAGCTCCACAAAAGATCTCTAGTGAGTTTTGAAACACCCTGTGTATAATAAACGCAGTGGTATTAAAAATATGAATCTATTTTCTAAACATAGGAATGAAAAAGCTCTAAACAGTTTATTTGAGACTGTTCTGATGTATAAAAATGAAATTCAACGGTCCTAAATTCGCTGTTTTTAGCGAATTTCCCCTATAGGGAAGAAGCTATTACCGTAGGTCTCATGGTAAGACCTAAGCCCGAGACTATGATAACTTTTTGTTTTGGGGCCACCAGAAGCAAAAAACACTATTCGTTTGAATTTTTATATATTCAATATCAATATATTATATAGTCTTTTTTAAATCTTCTAAAACCAGTATTTTAAACACAGTCTTAGTTATTTCTGCGAAAGGCACAAATAAGGTCATTTTGGAAAATAACAACAGTGGTAAACACATATATATATATTTGTCTGTTAGCACGATAGCGGCCGTAAAAATGGTCCAATCTTAATGAAAATTGGTACATATGTGTAAAGTGGTAATCACTCGGACGAGTTCGTGAACCAGCCCGATCGGACCACTGGAAGGGGGGGTAAAGGGGGATAAACCCCCCCAAAATGGGTTTTTCGAGTTTTTAACATAGAAAAATTAAATTTTTCTATGTTAAAATTAAATTAAAAATTAAATTGCTGGCACCATTGAACTCAGCTCAAAAAAAAAAACAAACAATTTAGTATTTTGAATCACTGCTCTATGTCCATTGGTTACCGAGATATTGAAAGTGGTAAACACAGTACGTTGTCCCAATGTTAACCTTATGGGAAATAAGTAAAATTCTACATCTCGGTTATTTCTCAACATATCTTGATAAAATTTGGTAAATAGCTTCTTCTAGTTCAGATCTAATAAATAATAAATTAAAACCACCCAGTTTTAATATACCTGTAGCAGCAAACCTGCATACTCATTCCCCATGTTACTCTTATGGAGCTTACAAAAACATGTCAAATCTCGCTATGGTGGATTGAAACATGTTGTTTTGCATTTGAAATTCGCTGAGTATGCAGGTCTGCTGCAACGGGGGTATTTATTTTTATTTTGCAAATATATACGGTGAAACTGTTATTTTTGTCCGATTTTATTCGTCGATCGATAGGAAGGTATATTTTCACTTTCCTCATTCAGCCGGTATAAGCTTTAGCTTAAATATTCAGATCCTGCCTGTTCCTAACAGAGAGGGAATGATTTTGCTGGCAAATTAAAAAAGGAAACACCTCTGAAAAAAAAACAAAGGGTGCACACTGCTACGCCCTAGTTGGCTTTAGTCCATTTAACAATTTTAGGTCTAACTAAATGCGGAAAGAAACCACATTTTTACCGGCTTTTCGGTCAAATTCAAATTAGAATAACCGGAATTACACAAAATAGTCGTTATATAAATTTTTTCAATAATTATTTGCAAATTTATTGACAACTTAAACAGTAAATAAGATATTTTATTTAGTAGTTCTATAATAGCCAGGAACGTCAAATTACATCTAATGGACTTCACGAAAACGCCGTTGACATTAGTGACGAGATTCGGTGTTCGTTGACTTAACACCATTAATCGTACGTGGCGACAAGTCCATTAGCTCTCAGTAATGTCACACGCTGTCATTACTCAGAAACTTTTAAAATCGATAACATGGCGAAGAAATTGAAGAAATAACAATAATTAATAATGTGCCGTCTGTGGTTATCATACCCAAACATGGGAGTTTTTCATAAACTTTTGAAATAGAGCATTTTTATTTGGAGCCTCTAAGCAAATTTTACTATTAGTGAAAAGCTGTTTTCTATTATAACTCAGAGGTTTTAAACCTACGAGATTTTTTTTGAGGTCCCAAAAACAAAAACAGCATTCCTTAAAATGTTATACTTGTATCTTAAGAGATCATTTTACGTTAAAAGGAAACGTTTATCCTAGGAAAGTTGTGTAACTATTTAATATTTTTACTACGCTAGGATAAATTAATCTAATTCCTTTTTTTTATAGAGAAAAACAGTAAATCTTTCAAATCCTTATGGCGCCATCCAATGTTATTTGTTTTGGAATTCCGTCGTTCAAAGGACCATCAGTCAGTGCTGCTCTATACAGAAAGTCTCGCCGTTATTTTTTTTAGTTTCTATGGAGAGAAAAAATCATAGGCCTACAGTAAAAAACTCATTATTGTCAAAACTTTAAATTATTGTTGGATTTATCTCTAACTAGAATATGGTGTTCAGCTTCGCTGGGAAAAGTAAACAAATAATTGTAAATAAAGACAAATGTATCTGCTGTTCAGCCATTTAATATATTTTTGTGCCCTGAGGAAAGTTTTTTTTCAAAAAAACTAATGGTTTTATTAGTAGTTTTTTTTCCGCGAGACCTTTAATTTAAGTACAGGGTTGATTGTGGTCAGTCTTTGGTTTTCTCAAAGGCTATGGGTAGTTAGGGCTTTATATAGATTACTATTTACAAGTTAATCTCGTATTTAAAAAAAGCTTTTGATAAAGAGTCAACTCTTTTTCTAAATGCTTGTAAATTTATGAACCAAAATTATCGTACTTATTGATCTTAATTATTTCGAAACCAATACCCAAAACCTCTGGTAAAATTTTAAATAGTATGACACTAAAGTTTTTGGTTATGGAGTATCCATTAATCTTTTAAACGGGCTAAAATTCTGATTTTTGGAAAAGGCACATTAAAGTCAATGAGTAAGCATTCGAAAGTCAGTGCAGCATTAATAATTGTAAAAACGAATACATAATTCATACATTTTATCAAACAGCTTTCATTTTTTTAAATACTTTAAACTATGCATTGAAAATATTTAAATTATTTGTAGCATTAGCTGTTCCACACTCAATAATCAATTCTGCAGTAAAAAAAATATTAATCTAATATATATACAACCGCTGGTGTAACTCAGGTATACGAACTGTTTTCCACTTCCCGATGACCTACAGACTTGAAATTTTGCACGCACTTCCCTTAACTCGCAATTTTTAATTTTAACCCCCTCAAAAAAATTATTAAAAAATCGCTAAAAAAGCTTTTTTAAATAAAGTTATTTGGAGCTCTAGTGGCCGAACGGATGGTCCTATCAAAAAACAGACTGCACCATGTGCCACGCATTTTTCACGATCTACAACTTTGGTCCTATGACTTTTTGCCCTATCTCGTCCCCTTCACCCTTAGATAGCTCTAGAATTTGAAATATTTGAAGATTTCCCCTCGTTTTTCCAGCTCTAGTTGGCTTCATATTAAATGTAGAGGCCTGAAATGTCCTACACATAATCTCTACAGCATATATGTTACAAATCACCAATAAAATAACTAGTTCTTAGCATGAAAATGCATATAAAGTTGAAAATCTTCGAAATTTTCCTATGTCTCCAATTTTGATTCTTTCATCCAGCCATATAGGTTCTCGCTAATCTTCCTTACCATCATACTGTATCTTATAGTAGAATCTATAAGTTCTGAATCTTCGAACTAAGTCGGTAATGCAGTATTAACAGTTTAGCAATATAGGCATTGTTAAATTAAATACTTTATTATTATACTTTTTGAATTATCCTGCTATATTTTTATTAAATATATAACCGAAATAATCTAGAACCACAATTCTTTTCATTCTTGCCTTAAAGTGCAGTTTATTCTTATGGAGCTTACTAAAACATGTCAAATCTCGCTATGTTGGATTGAATATGTTGTTTTCCATTTGAAATTCGCCGAGTATGGTGGTCTGCTGCAACGGGGGCGTTTCGAAATCGAATTGCTCAATGTCTTAACTACCTGATTTAAAAATGTAGGCTTGTGTAAACCCTGATAAAACAGGCAAGACGTTCAGCGGTACTCGCAGCGTAATCCTAACGCCTCCCTTGAGAGGGTTAAGATTTTTCGTTTGAAAAACCCGAAACTCTCTGAAGTTAAGCATTTGCCAAATTCGCTTCCCTACCTTCGTGTACTACTTGTGTTTGTTCATTGTCGTGGTTATCTAGATCTTCTGTCACTTGGTGGACCCAACTGTCCGCACATTCCAGGAACTCACACGGAAACTCGGTTTGGTCGAAGACGAAGATGATTACGACTACGCGTTGCAAGATGCTGCGCAATTCATGACAGGCCCGAGACTCCGCTCTTTCTTTGTTCTCCTTTGTAACATGGGGCTCCTGGAGCATCTTGTGGGACAAGTTCAGAGACCTCGTTTGCAAGGATCACATTGAAAGGAATCCCCATGATCCAGAGCTGGCCTACCATCTTGCCCTCGTCGAAATTGATCGTAGTTTACGCCGTCAGGGTTCCTGTTTATCCAATCAGGTCTCCCTGATATGGAAGAAGACTACTGAGTTGGATAGGGAACTGCTCATCTATGGTGAAAATCAACAAAGAGCGTTGGTTGAGGAGTGGGTAGTCAAACTGTCTGATGATCAGGGGCAGGTTTTTGATTACATTCTTTCACTTCTTAATAGCCGCGAGGTTTGTAGGTCATACAAAATGATCTTTCTGGATGGGCCAGTTCCCACTGATGTTGGCCTATTATATGACTGGTAACAAGAGCCAAGGTCAGACGATAGAATCAGTCGGTGTTGATCTACGCACGGATTGCTTCACGCATGGTCAGCTCTACGTTTTGCTGAGGAGAGTTAGGCATCGAAATTGCGCCGCAAACCAATCTGACAAGAAAGGTTCACTAATCCCTAACCGATATTGCGTCGTGAGGGTGGCAGGTACCTGTAGACTGCAACACCACCCTCGTCCCCCCCCCCCCGCCTGACCAGTTGACGAACCACAAAATATTTGTACTCCGCAAATGATTTGTCAGTTTTGCATAAGACACCTAAGCGACAGGTAGCTCCATTCACGAGCAAGTGATCCATTATAGTTATTTAGAATTAGTTGTTTATTGTTTGCGATCTTCATTACAAAAATTATAAATCAATGATATCGATACAAAAATAGCCCTTCAGAAAAAATGTTATGACTTGCTATATTCCAGCACCATATAAAATAAATCGAACGATATAGTTGATAAATTAATTAGTTACCGGAAATATAAATCAAACAGTACGGCGGTTAATCAAGTGAAATCAAGTGTTAGTACGTTGGGTTAACGTAAAAACCTTGCACTTTTTGATACAGTTTATACGATAGGGGGTCTGCTTAAAAAAGTCCCCGGTGTTGTACATAGTTGTTTAAAATTATGTTAATGTTTGTTTTAATTGTTTACGGCAGAGGCAAGGGAGCCTGCTTCGTCAAACCCCCCATTAATGTGTTTTTTCGTTGGTGTAAACAGATCTGATTTTTAACCTTTTCACAGGCAGAGGCCCTGCCTTAAAACAAACTCCCCATTTATTTGATATCTATGTTGTTTTTACAGTGTTGTAAATACATGGTTTCTACGTTTCATGACCTCCCCGTTTGGCGGAACTGGATACGCCTACTATAAACTATTGCTAGGTAAACTGACAAGGAAATAAAATTGAATGAATTCTTCCTTAATACAAAAGTTATTCGTAATTGAAATCCAACTTTCTTTAATCATTTCATCTAAACAATATATTTCAAAAATAATTCAAAAACCCATCTGCATTCCTCAAAATTCATCCCAATAAAAACATAATCAAAATCTTTAATCACCGACAGAACTAAGTAAAACACATGCATAGGCTCTCTTCTCACATCCAACTTAACTAATTCTCAATAATAACATTCGAATATAAATATACCTTCATACACATAATTTTCACCAACCCTTACAATATCCGTTGAAAATTCATAGGTTCTTCATCAGTTTTCTTTGAAGTACGTACACAAAATCTCCAGCTTAAAATTATCTCAACACTGGCAATTAACGCCCTATTGGGGTCCTTCAGTATTGGGTATTGTTCAACTGCAGGTAACACAAACGGGGGCCTGAGCGAAGCGAGTCTAATATATATACAGCGCGATGTGTAACTCACTGATTAAGGGATACGAATTCTAAACTACTTCCCGATGAGCTAGACACTTGAAATTTGGCACGTACTTGCTTCATTGCTTAAACCTACAAGGGAAATCATAAAAACTTGCAATTTCAAATTCTGACCCCCTTAAAAAATTTAAATAAATCGTTATAAAAAGCGTTTTTTAAGAAACTGTTATTTTAAGCTCTAGTGACCAAACAGATGTTTCTATCCAAAAAAGGATTGCACCATGTGCCACGGATTTTTCACGATCTAAAACTTTGGTCCTTTGACTTTTTGCTCTATCTCGTCTCCTTCACCCTTAGGTAGCTCTAGAAATTTCAATTTTCGATGATCTGTCCTAGGTTTTCTGGCTCCATTTGACTTAATATTATGCGTAGAGGGCTGACATTTGGTTTAAATCATCTCTATAGCATATATGTTACAAATATCCAATAATATAACAAGTTCATAGTATCTAAATGCGTGTAAGTTTAGCAAAGACCTTCGAAATTTGCCTAATGCCTGTGATTTTCTCGAGATATTTTATCCTACCTAAACTACTATCATGATCTACTTCCTGATAAACTGGAAACTTGAAAAATTTCACGAACTTTCATTGTTGCTTAGAACAGAGGGGTAACTTATCATAACTCACTATTATAAATTTTAACCCCATCAAAATACTATAAAAAATCGTTTTGCTTCCACTTTATGCCGGTAAAGAAGTAAATACACGAATCATACAATTAAATTAATTCTTTACAGATCTACGTTCTGATGGTATCGCAGTATATGTCTACTCATAGAGTAATCAGTTGTTACAGATCTTCCTTACCATCCTGCAGATTTTTATGGTTAGTGTGAAACTCAAAAATGCATTAAGCGTCATAAATAACCTTATTAACGAATATAAATTAACTGTCGAGGAGTTGTCTACAAGTGGCCGAGTTAACTCTCGCCGTGGCCAGCTTAAGGATCGCTGCCGGAAACCTGCCCGGTGGCACTACAGCTCACAGCATGTTCCGCCTACCACTCGATCTCGGCGACGGCACTGGATTTTGGAACATCACCAACGGTTCCCAGAAGGCAGAACTCATCAGAGCTGCCCAGCTCATTGTTTTTGATGAGGCACCGATGGCTCATCGATTCATTTTTGAAATTCTCGACAGATCTCTGAGAGATCTCATGAATACCCGTGTGCCATTTGGTGATAAGATCCATCTGTGCTCTGGGGACTTCCATCAGATCGCTCCCGTCGTTGCAAATGCACGTAAGCCAACCGACATTGCTTCTGTTTCACTTCGGGCGTCTCATCTGCGGCAATGTTTCAAAATCTTCTCTCTCACGACGCCACATAGGACGAGTGGTTCTACTGACTATTCCGAATTTCTGCTTTCAGTCGGCAATGGGACTATTCCTTCAATGTCTCTGGGGCAGGGGCGGGACAATCAAAGTCTAATACCACTGCACGGTATTAGGCACGTGACGTCTTTGACTGATTTGATTTCCTCCGTCTTTCCTCGTGATGTCTTAATGAATCCCGATTTGTGTTCTCGGCGGGCGATTCTCTCAACTCTAGTTGTGAATGTCAAGGAGGTCAATGATAACATATTGCACTTACTTGACGGCCACCTTTATGAGTTGAAAAGCGCCGACTCTGTCGACAAGGAAAATGATGATGGTCTGGATGTCGACGTTCAGTTGCTGAACCAGGCTACTGGCAAGGGTGTGCCAGATCATATTCTGCGTTTGGAGATCGGTTCTGTGTGCCTCATAATGAGGAATCTCAACATCGCTGAAGCACTCGTGAACGGCACCAAAGTCATTGTGACAGCAATTACCAATCGGTTAATTACTGTCAGACTTCCTGGACAAACGGAGCCTATATGTATTCATAGAATAACATTTACGTTTCCGTTTGTCGAGGGATCGCCGCTTCGGGTCCGCCGACGTCAGTTCCCACTGATGTTGGCCTATTGTATGACTGGCTACAAGAGCCAGGGTCAGACAATAGATTCAGTTGGTGTTGATCTGCGCACAGACCGCTTCACTCATGGACAGCTGTACGTGTTGCGTGGTAGGGTAAGACATCCAGATCACATTGCCGTACTTGTCCACCCTGACAGGATTAATGAAGGAGTCGCCTATGCAAAAAACATTGTGTATGGTGAACTCCTTCAATAAAACCGATCATGACGAGCAGTAGGCTAGGGGATCTGCATACTAAAAACTCCCCGGTGTTGGACATATTTGTATGTTATATAGATTTATTCGACGGCAGAGGCGAGGTGGACTGCCTTAACAAACTCTCCGGTTGGAAATTATTTTTTTATTTAAGATGGCAGAGGCAAGGGGGACTGCCTTGACAAACTCCCCATTTCTTCGTTATTATTAAGTTTGTAAATATGGTTCATGCGTTTCCCGGCCTCCCCATTGGCGGAACTGGATATGCCGCGATGCAACTTAAAGCGCCGGCTAACTGACAGGGGAACATTAACTATTGAATTACTCAAAATTTAATATTCACTATAACTTTCATACATCGTGTTCATACAACTTCATTTTAACTAATATATTTAATACTAATGCCATAAATTTTTAATCATACCTACTTTAATTTAAATTCAACTAAACATATATCTACCTACTTTCAATGTTAATTAACTTCAAACATACTACCTTCGAAATAAATCTCATCACCCGCTTACAACGCAATGACAACATTATTACAAATTTACAAATACCAAATTTACAAATACTGCCCCAGTTTAAGTCAAATTAATTTGAGCATTTACGTCACTTTCCATTCTAAACTTTAGACCAATCTTTTTCAACACTTAAACCCCAGTACCAAACATTTTTCTGGTGGAGATTATTTTGGAATACAATTTAGTCCTTCAATAATAAAAAAAAACAAAAAAACTCTTCATTTGCCGGGAGACATCATCGGGGTCTGGGGGCGGAGCCCCCAGCGAGCCGTAAGGCGAGTTTATTACCTATATTACTCCTTTAACATAATGCTCCCACATACAAATCGATGCAAAATTTTTATTATTTTTTTGACATACTGTAAGTACTATAAAAATTTATTGTAAATATAAGAAATGAATTTATATGTAATTAAAATGCACCTATCCCTTTAATTGTAATATAAACTTACTCTTACGAATTTTCCTCAGAATATGAAGTCCATCTAAAGATGTAATAATAATTGTGTTTGAAAATCCAGCTTTGAGTAGATCAACAAAACTGCTTATGCCATTTTGAATTTCTCTCCATTATACAAAGAATTTAGAAAAAATAATGCTTTCGTAATAATTTTCGAATTGGAGTTGTAGCGGTAATATTTGCTTTAGTATTCCCTGAATCCAAAAAAGTGGTTTTCGGAATGGTGCTTGTCTGTCCGTCTGGATGTGTGTGAAAACAAACAAAGATTGAGACGACACCAGTGGTCCGATTTTCTTGACATTTCGGGTGTAGATATGAAATGATGATATCTCCAGCCTTTTTTGTGATTTTTAAGAGTATTTACCACAGTTAAAACCATTAAAACGACGAAAATTTAAATTGATCAAAAATGGCCCCACGGATTTTGATAAAGAGTTCATGGTTTGTAGTGATTAAGATGTCAAAAAATGACACCACCTGCATGTCCGTAAAAATTCAGGTTCAAAAGTTATAAAGATTTTAGTGTTAAAAATTATTTTTTTCAAATGTAACAAAAATTATAACCCCAAAAGTAAATTTACTTGCAACAATTAAATATGGCTCGAAAAGTTAAATAATCCAAAGTTAAATAAAAGTTAAATAAAAGTTAAATAATGTTTTTTTCCTCACTACGACGAAATCACCTGTTTTACAAACGTCAAACGCGGATTGAAACACACCGTTTGCCGCCACAGGACCGAAAACGTTGGGGGCCCTAGGGCCGAAAGTCAGCTGATCGTTTATTTGCTTGAAATAACGTCAGAACATCACAAAATTATACGGCATTCAAGACAGGATAGTTGCGATCATATGATTGTCATAGCTGTGTTTTGTTTTCAAGTGAGTCAAATAATAATCAGTTTTGTTTAATTATTTAGGGTATATTTCATTGTGTAGTGTGGTGAAAAATAACGTTCGCACCTCGGCCGAAAGGGTTTTGCAGCTCTCGATTGTTTCAAATTCTCGACTCCGTCTCGAATTTGAAACACGATCTCGAGCCTGCAAAACCTCATTTTCGGCCCTTGTTGCGAAATATACTATTACGTCAAATAGTTATTAATGTACGTCAACTGTTTTCAGAGAAAACTGATATTTACATTTGGTGGTAAACACATTTCGCTGTCTAATATTATTCCAATGGAAGATATTTAAAAGCCGACCTCTCCCTCATTTACAAACGGATTTGATAAAACTTGGTATGAATTTGATTGTAAATTTGTTTCATTTTATAGTGGATTTCCTTGTTTTATCCGGCTTTAAGGGAGAAAGTATGTGTCAGTTTCCTGAGACCGTTTATTTCAGATCGTTCAAGCAAGTGTTGTTATGTCTATATACTATCAGTTATGTACATTCAAAGGTTTTGCGTCATGATGAAATGGTTAAGTACATAAAATAAATTGTGTTTTGTAGTTTTAAGATATCAAAATTATGATCAACAAATTTTCATTTTAAAATTTAAACTCGCCATACGTTAAAATATGTGAAATAAAACGTAAAAAAGTAGAGCTTACTTGGGACTTCTAGTCTATGTTAAACATCAAACGAATGGTAAATATTATTTTAGCCTAAGTCTCCAATATATGCATTGTGCACAAGCAGTTGTAATTCAAGTTAAGAGGTTGTCCGGCAGCAAAGTTTTGCGCTCAGCATAGCCTTAATCCTTCCTGATCAAGAGGTCCGGAACTTCAAACAACCTCCTTCATTATTGAGTATCCCACCGTTCTCTGGGACTAATTTCACAAAAACTGTTATTTTTGTCAAAATATCTGTAAGGTAGTTTTGCTAGACGTTGATGAAAACCTGATTAGTTAAATCACCATTTTAATGATACTTAAAGCAGTTCATTTATGACTGAAATAGGTACCGGGTGTTCCTTAAGTCCTGGAAACTTTCAAGTAGGTTTTTTTTTATAGGAGTGGCTTGGATATGCATGTGTTAAATACACCACTTTTAAGCATATGTTATTGAGTTTTATTCAGAACAGTCGGAAACCATTTTTTCGCTGATGCTTGCGATGTCACTGGAAAATATACATTATCGTCTACATCGTGAAAAAGGCTACAAAATAGGTAAAATGTTAGGTTTGCTTTAAGATTTCAAGAACCAAATATACCAATGACGGCTGTAGATAGGGAAAATATCAAATCCAATAAAATTGTTCAAGAACTGCTGATTTTTCGCCTACTGTAGTTTTACCAATCCTGCAGGCTTTACTCAGCCTTTACTCAGGCCTTTCACCAATCCTTTGATTAGGATGGCTGAGTTTTTGGATAACTTCTGTGGGATGGCCAAAAATCTGGCTAAAATAATCCTCGTATGATGGGATTGAATTCCTCATGTACCGCTTTTTAAAGTGATTTTGGTTATATATTGGTGCATTCGGTTCTTGAAAAAATCCCTTTAGATTTTAACTAATTTCGTAGTTTTTTTTCACAATTTATACGATAATTTAAATTTTAATGTTGCACCGCAAGCGTCAGCAAAAAACATTGGTTGCCGACTGTTCTAGATAAAACTTAATAAAATAAGCTTCAAAATGGTGAGTGTACCACATGCATATCTAACCCACTTGTACGAGAAAAAAGCGATTTTAATGTTTCCAGGACTTTAGCTTTATCCGGACATCAAACGTGGTTCAATTTCAATTTATCACTATATCTCAACTTAAAGTCATACCTGCCGCGTGACAAGGCGTACCTTTGTGTGAATATATAAAAAGAATATAAATGAAAATAATTCAGTGAAAAATGAAAGTTAAAAGAGGACATTGATGGGTTGGTGTAATGGGACCAAATAAATAACAACCATTCATTTTCCTAAAATATTTTATTTTCCAGTTAGTACGCGTTGGCTTTATAGCAGTATTACATTTTTTAAATATTACCAAAGTCTATTTAAATAGCGTTCTTTAATAATTAAATATTTTATATATTTTTAAATTACGATTAAAAATTAGTAAGAAACGTTTTCCTAACTTAATAGAAGTAACGATGTAAGCTCACTCAGTAGGCTCTCAAGTTTATTGGCAGAGATCTTTGTCCTGAGGCGGTTTTCATATTTTGTTCTCTTAAAATTTATCCCCCAAAATCTTTGTTTTCTTCTAACATCTTACAATAAATTTGAATTCAAGGTCAGAAGATACGAGATTTGTGGTGTGAGAAGTTTTTTGATGATTTATGATATTAAACATTTTTATACGAGTAAGAAATTTTGAAAAAGGTCTTCTTACATTGGTCTTTGTATTCCAAATCAGCAATTGTAGAGTCGCTATTGAAAAAATAAGGATTTCTGTGAGAACATACTGAAAATCGGTTAAAAATATACAGAAAAAACGTAATTCTTTCCGTAAAAAAGCTATGTTAATAATGAAAATTTTAGAACTTTTAAATTTTTGGTTATTTTTTTCAAAAGTAATACGTTGTGAATGTTTTGGTTAAATAGTTATAAAGTTGTATGTGTTTTTGAAGGATACACCAACTGATAGCATTAAAGATTTACTATTTTTTTTACATTAACTACTAACTACTTACTACTTACTTACTTAACAACTTACTTACATTATGGGACTTGTAAATAATAAATTCCTTCAATTCGAAACCCTGTTATTGTTACTGGCTAAATAAAAAATAAACGATACAAGGAGACTGACATAAACTTTCTCCCATAAAGCCAGGTAAAACAAGAAAATATACAATAAAATAAAACGAATTTTAGATTAAATACATCCCAAGCTTTATCAAAATCGGTTAGTAGCCAAGGGAGGTGTATACATCTAAACGTAAATATAAATTTTCTCCGCAACCAGTTAACGTAAACTAACAATGAAAAATACTGAATTATTGATTATTTCAAGCCAAATTTAATGGTTGCTATGTTTATAATGCAAGTAAGTAAAATTAAAATAAATGATTTTTTCAACTCTAAAATTCCCATAACTTCTATGAATCTGAATTTCTCAGACATTCCGGTTGGCATTCTTAACACTACAAACCATTAAATTTTTATCAAAATCGATAGAGTAATTTCTGAGAAATTTAGATTCTTGTAGTTTTTTTTTATGGTTTTTTAAAAGGTCTTCCCCTTATGAAAATAAGGGTGTAAAACTAGAAAATTCAGAAAAATAAAACGCCAGGAGATATCATTGCTTTAAACCTACATGCCAAATTTAATGAAAATCGGACGAATGGTGTCGTCTGTAGCTTTGTTTCCGTTCATCCACACATAGACTTATCTACACATTCACACACTTATCCACACGGACGGACAGACACGACTCCGAAAACCAATTTTTGGGTTCAGGGAGCACTAAAACAAATATTTCCACTTATAACTCAAATTCAAAAATGTTGACGAAAACAATACTTTCAGCATATTCTATGTGTAGGGAGATCAAGTAAAAAAGTAAATAATGCAAGCAACTAGCTCCATAACAAAAATTGACCAGAAAAAACAGCTCCAGTTTAAAAGAACTGTTCAAAATTGTAAAGGATAGTTGCAAGACAAAACAGTGTAAAGGAATTAATATGCTGTTAAGACAATGACTGGAACAAACACGTAATTGCTGTAAATTAAGAGCTTAAGAACCCCAGTTGACTCAATGGTCTTAGAATGCAATTAAGTTTACGATTTTCTCTTTTGTAAGTACTCTTAAACTCTAATTTCATTTTCCTTATTAACTTAGTTACGTATAGACAAATAATGGTATCCTATGATTGTACATTTTTCGCTGAATCCATGGCAAGGTGCTAGAGACTAAACTACCTATGTTAAGGTGCTAAATTAACTAGTGAAAGAGAACAAAACAGGGATAATTTTGAACGCATTTCATTGCAAGTGGAAATTAATCCTCTCAAAAAAATTTAAGGTAAAATTTCTTGTTTAGGGTCAACAGATCAACAAGGGATGACAATTTCTTGATAACCCCATGTTAGTAAGAAGGGGTCGTTCATAACAAAGTCAATCCCAACTCAAGTACTTCAACTAAGGACATTTTATTTTGAAGAATTACGCAAATATAATTATAGATCAACAAATTTTCTAAAATGTAAGTTCCCTGAATCAATGAACAATATCAAGTAATTATCCAAAGTACTTCTTTAATATTAACTCAAGGTTTTTGTGTATATATTTGTAGACTTTATATAGAGAATGACTTTCAAACGTTTGACACCAAACCTTGGAATATAACATTTTGTTTGCGGCTGAAAGTGCTGAAATCCCTGCTACTTGTTTTGTTACACAAGTTAAGGGTTATCTTTGGCCTTGATACATAATATTATCGGGAATCAAAATGTAATAGGAACTTATTTAATACAAGCAAAAGCTTGGAAGACAAACTTGAACACATTCGAAAGATAAATTAAATTTTTTTTTGACATAGGAAACGTCCAGCATGTAAAAGGAATTTCATCTACAACGGACTTGGACTACATTATATTTTATTGTTTTTATATTATTAAATTTAAATATATTTATATGTTTGTGTAATATATAAATATCTCAATAAAGACATAAATATTAACATCTAGCATTTATACATGGGTTATAAGTTGAATATTCTCTAAACCATCGGTTTGGTTGCCAAACGTCAAAATAGAAACAAATCCTAATTCAACGGAATTCCAGGAAACCAATTAAAATGTCAGTTGGCATATCTTTCAGAGATTAGCTCGGTATGTATTAGCTTCATCTAAATATACTATTCGAGGAACATATTCTTTCAAACAATAGCAAATAATATAATTATTAGTTTATGTCAATTAATAGTTTAATTATTCATTGATTACATAAAATCACTGAGATAATTAAACATCTTAAGATATATCCTGGATTATTCCCAAAAATCTCTCAATTTTACATTTCCATGGCATACTCAATCCCAAGTTATTCTTTTGGAGAAAATTATTCTATGCTATTTTTAGGATTTAAGTGGATTTTACCTATTCAAGGCTATTTCATGGCTAAATAAATGATTTATTTAGGCATTTGAAATTCGCTGAGCATGCAGGTCTACTGCAACGGGGGTGTCTTTCTTTAACTTCGAACTGTGTTCGATAGAATCGAGAAAACTTCAAACAATCTTTTTTAAGCAGATTATAGCGGTGGAGGATTATGAATACGTTTTGTCGTAACCTTTTATAGTCCAGGCAACGAATGTTAAAAAAAGGTATAGAGGGAAATGAATGGAACACAATTTTTGACTTTGCAGCTTTGTTTGGACTGGATTGGAGGTGAATGTATCAAAAGTCACCGTCAGTAGCCCTTGAGTGGGGGAGGGAAGGGAGTTTGAAGGTACAATTTTTTTTTTCAGTATCTTGAAAATATCAACTTTTAGTATTCCTTTTTAAATTGGAAAATTAAATCTCCTTCAAGACAACTATATAACATGTATATTTTGGTCCAACCATTTACAAGGCAAGCACCAATTTAATAAATATTAAAAAAATCCCTTTCATAAAAAATACATGTAAATTTATACGTAGCTTACAAGTCCAATGGGGTAACGCTTTTTCACCTAAAGTAAAATAAACTACATTTATGAAATATTGACAATATTTCCAGTAATTTGACACCTCAGTCATAAAAATCCGTCCAAAGTAAAGGTCTTGGTGAGGTCATAAGAAAGTGTTTTCCAAGGAGTTATTACAAATAAGCGGTTAATACAATTTTTTTTGTGCCCACGCCTTTATTTTTGACAACTTGTTATGATTGAGGTGTCAAATTACAGGAAGTTTTGTCAATAATTCAAGAATATTATTTATTTTTCTTTAGGTGAAAAAGCATTGCCCCCTTGCGCATGTATGTTACACACAATTTTACATGTATTTCTTATGGAAGGTAGATTTGTTAAAATATTAATTATACTCGTATTAGTGCTTACCTTGTAAATGGTTGACCGAAATAGGTATGTTATATACTTTTCTTAAAAGAAATTTGATAGGGGATACTAAAAGTTGATAGTGTTCAAGATATTTAGGAAAAACCTAAAAATGGTACCTTCAGACCCCCTCCTTCCCCCGCTCAGGGATTACAGACGCGGTCTTTTGATATGTCCACCTCCAAACAAGTAATTAAAGCTGCAAAGTAAAGAATTGTGCTAAAAAACTTTCCCTCTTTACCTTTACGTTGTCTGAACTATTATAAAATTATTTATAATTTATAATTAACTATTTAAAATTTATGTAACGTCACTAGGTAAGCCACAATGACTCCCGACAAGGGTCGGCGAGCGTGCCCATCCCCGACCGTGCACAATAGACCCAAGGGATGAGCCTATTAGTACGGACGACTGGTTCCGCCTCATCCTGCGGTGAAAAATAGTAATAGGGGATAGTGGTTTTTGTATTTTACATGCAGATTGTCAAATTTGTGCTAGTCTTTTTACTGTAGTTTGCATTTTATCAAATAATAGATTAAGCTTAGCTTAAGGTATAAGCTTGGGCATGTTCGATGTCCACCTAACTAATACAGAATGCAAAGACACAGAATTCGATGCGTCTGATACATACCACTATGGTGCTCTGCATTACTAAAGTGCCCTCACTGCCTGTAGCTTAACGCAACGTATGTTCAGTTTTGCCTCAATACGGTATGTATACTGTAGTTTTTATCTACATATTCTGTGTAAAGAATTTTGTATTTTTATGAAGTAAAATTCATGCATTAATAAGCAGATGTGAAGATCTCACCCCAACATAAGTCGATGGAATATTTTATTATGTCATCCTCCGTACTGATTCGTCTAGATATATTTCTTTGGAATGATATGATTTTTGTCTTCAATTTTTTTGTTTAGATTTGTTGAACTTGATATCAGTTAAGTTATTTTTCTTAAGTGAGTAGAAATCATTGTATAATTTTAGAAAATAATGGAACAGTTTTTGAATACCCCTAGTGTATTTTGCTTGGTGTTTGCCGTATTGTATATTGTTTAGTTGTAAATAAATAAATTCCCTCGCGTTGTTAGATTGTTGTGTTTTTCGTATTGTGAATGGACTATCCATGAATGAATAAATAAATAACCTGTCTTGAGAAAACAGACAACAAGAAGGTACAATTTTAGAATTTAGAATTTTAGAATTTTAGAATTTTTTATAATTTTAGGTACTTAAGTAAGGAATAACACCCCTTAATTGGCGGTAGGGGCTTAAACCCTTATTCCCACAGTTATCAGAATTTTTTTGACTAAGGCCTAAGTACTATATAATAGCTTTTGTTACTTACTGTAAACATACAGTTATGGTTTGATTTAGAGTATCGTTACCATAATGCTTTAGTTTTTCATTGAATTTGTTTGAAAAAGTCGTTCTTATATTGATTGTTATTTTGAACGTTGCTTTAAATAGTTTAAAATCTCTTTTAGTTTATACGAGGAGAACTAAAATAAACTAAAACAATTTAATAATGGCCCTGTAGATGATGGCTCTTGACATTTCTTAAAAAACTGACGGGCGAACTAAACAATGTCAACAAACCTGATGGTTTATTAGCTAACATCATAACCGTAAATTTTATAATGAATATAAAAAGAGTGTCGGAGAAAAATATATGCTGCTATCATTAGTTATCAAAATGTTTTCTAATAAACGAAAATGATTCAACGTTTAAATTATGTTCACTTAACTTATTACCATTGATGGTTGCAGCAAAAAGTCAAGAAAGAAAGGAAAGCTATATACCACGATAGTTACAACCACAAACATGAAGATTTTTTCTTTGGAATAATTAAGACTTAAAGAATGTTTATTGAAAACTTGATAACTGAGTTTTGAGGTTTGCGCATAAGAGAATAAGAATTTTTCTGTTCATACAATAATAATGGTAATAACAGTAATTTATTTTTGTGTTTCATTTTGCTGTTGTAATCTTAATACAATCTTAGACCGAGAAACCAATAAGGTACAATAAACATATCCTAAACAAGTCATTGGATAACAGCAATGCAAATTTAAGCAATCAAAGTTAGCCGACATCGATGTCAATTCACTAGTGGTAGGCCAGTTGTTGTATTATTATTATTCAATATTACCATAATACCATGAACTTGATATTACCTTGTAAATGATGATCATCGCTTTCAAATGCTATCTCAAACCGAGCCAATATCATAGAGTTTAATGTCCATGATTATATTGGTGTTGATTGGTTAGTTTATGCTACGCCTCTCGAAGAAGGCTACCGAATGTTGTTTGAAATATGTGACCAGTTTTAATTGTCAGTAACTTCTTAAATTTATTCAAAAGTCAAATAAACAAAATATTCATTTATGTATCAAGAGCGTAAAGTAGCACTTTCTTGCTGGAGCTAAACACTTACCGCGCAACGTGCAGCGGGGAGCGGTAATTTTAACGAAAGCGATAAAGACACTTTACACGCGAATACATACAATATTTTTCGTACAACTGCATATTTGGATTTGAAGACGATAAATACATTTACAGTTACTCACGTCCATTGTGGCTGAATGCGCCATTATGATTTTGATGATGTAAACATGTCGGGCTCAGTCGAATCAAAACGAAAGCGGAAGCGCCGGAGCCTAGGATTGATTGGTAAAGTAATGCAATGTTCTGGCGAGCGGTTTACCAAACAGCTGGCGAGTGATAAAGAATTAACCATTCACTTCTAAAAAACAGCCGTTTTTTCGGTTGGTTTTCAGGGTAGAAATCGGATATAGGAAAAATTGTGATAAATGACTATGAAAAACATTGACTTTTAAGATGGCCAACAACATTTATAAAATAGTCAACTTTAGCGGGAGGATTTTAAAGACCCAAAAGTTTTATATGATGCTATCGGTTACCATATCATATACAACTTCGGTTTTAAGCTGATATTAACGACCAGCCAGTAAGTCTGGTTTAATGGACCAGAGCTGAGTAGTTGGCTTGAATGTTCGTTTCATTGTTATAGTGCTGCAGCTACCTGATCTCGTGGCTTATGGTACCTTCAAAACTATAGCTGCTATTAACGATTAACAACTGTTGGAATAAAATCCGTCATTTGTTTTATAATCAGTGTACGTACCGTTTCTAAAACAACAAATACAAAAAATAAGATTTATTTCCTATTTACTATGCAATAACGGACACCTATAATAATTAAACATTGTTTATAGCATACACATGGTCCGATAGCATCAATTTTGAAATTGTTGGGCCAAGCCCAGGTAAACGTATGAAGCTTCAAAATTGTATGTACTTAGAAAGATTTTAAACAATAATTGGAAAAAACGGAAAACTAGATATTACAAAATTTAACATAACAGTACCCTTTCTCTTTTTTTACTTGACAAGTTCCTCCACACTGCAAAAGCTTTGTCTAGAATGTTATGCTTCAGAGAAACTTTACATTTAATGAAATAATTTTTAATTTGGAGATAAAGTGGTGGTCTACCATATAATTTTAAAGCCGCATAATAAACTCCCGATTCATTCAGAGCAACGCGGGGTGAAGGTCTCTGTCTCGGCTCAAATTGATATCGGTGTTGATCCTTAAGAAAAATTTCTGATTTTTTTGCATAGAGACACAGAGTTTTATAATTCTTACAAATAATAATGTAAACCGAAGACAATGAAAATATTTGGATTGAATAAAAAATGGTTTACATGACTGCCTGAAATTCAATTGAAACATAGTCCCAAAAAATCTTATTTGCAATGTGAAAACTTTGTTACAGTCAACCGAGATCCCCCAAAACACCACCCCAGACCACCAACATAAATGTCTCAAAATTAATGTCTCTGGAGATACTTTCGATTGCAAAGAAAGATGAGGCAAGTTTAGACTAAACAGGAGCAAATTTTTCTTCCGAGTCCACACCACTGTCAACTATGACACCAAGGAACCTTGCCAACGACTATACGGGAACATGAACATTAGCTAGGTTAAAGTCTTGATACCTTTTGAAACATTTCAAAAGTTGGCTCTTATCTCAATTCAGAGCCAGCCCATTTGATGAAAACCAGATCGCCTCTTTTAAGGCTGCTTGTGTATAAGACAGTTACCGTAGTGGCATCGGCAAACAATGTCACTGAGGCCTTGGGGAGGTCGTTAATGTACGGAAGAAACAGGATCGGGCCCAGAAACGACCCCTGAGGCACACTCTGATCATTAATACGTAAGAAGAACGGAATCCTTACAGATACGGTCCTTGGCATTCGCATAAACGTTTTATTTTCTTCCAGAGAGGTCAACCAAATAGAACCAAATTAGAACAAACAAATTAGAATTCGATAATGCTAATCTTTCTATAAAAGAAGAGAGTGGTTAACGCAATCAAAAGCTTTTGAGAATCACTCGTCACTATGATTCTTTATGATCTCTCTTATCAATGAACTAAAGAATCGATTCTGTGAATGAAAATATCGCATCAATGGTTAGGTTCTTAACATGGAATCCAAGTTCGTGAGAAATCAGAAATATTTTTATGGGAGTTTTGTCATAGTAGATGTACAACTTTTTTAAAATAAGGGTAAGGATTTAACTGAGGCATATTCCAAAAATTCAGGAAAAGAATCACTCTCAAAGGAAATGTTTATAATTTTAGTAAGAAGCTTTAAAATTAGATGTACCACTTCCTTTAGGATTATGTAGGGATTACCATCCCATCTAGAAGAGTTTGTGTTTTATAAGGACATGATAACCTTTGTCACCTCATCAGCATCTGTAGGAATCTTTTTGCTCCAGGATTATTGGGGGCTGAATTGTGTAGTTTTGCTAGTGAGGAATGTATTGAAACTTTCAGAGATTATACGGGCATCTTCGATATTTTCATTGTTAACAACCAGGGCTACATCCGCACGAACCGGCCCATGACCCCTCTCCATGTCCTTTCACATGACACTCCATACAACCCTCAATTTCTTCCTCGCACCCAAGATATATCTGTAATTTGCCATGCGCTGGGCACATAATATTACCTTCTTCATCTCCTATAATAATTATACCATGCGTTAAAAATCCCTGTAATGGCTCATAGCAATATTGGTCTTAGTCCTTGTGAACAATTTCTGGATTTTTTTGCATCGAGACATAGAGTTTCATAGATTTTACTAATAATAATGTAAACCGAGGCCAATGTAAATAAATTTATACTTTTTAAGTATAAGTATACATGGGTGTTGAGAGTCCCGCTGAGCCTCAAACAGTTCTCTTTTCGTTTTACATGAGATTCTTATGCCCTTAGTCTCCAAGATGGAGAATTGGAATTTTGTTCTAGTCTTAATAGGCAAGAAAGGAAAGACACCCTTAAATGTATGGTGGACGGTCTGGAAAAACAGATGGGATTGATCATCAACGTGAGTAATACCAGAAAACTCTCATTTGCCAATCTCTGATTCAGATAACATCCTGTATAATTGACGCGAAATCTTAAGGCCCAGTCCGGGCATGGGGCGGGGAGTGGGTAGGCTGGGAGGAGAGGGGAATAGTAGTGGGAGCGGCAGTCTACGGTGTACTAGCCTGGCTACATACATTCAGCGGCTCGCACGTAGTTACTGCTTAGCTGTCAATCGTTGTTTTGAGTAACAAGACACTTTAATAAATACAAATGAAATATTATTTTTAAATCTTATGCTGTATTTTACTTTAACTGGGAATAAGAGTCGAGAGTCAATGTTCCTTCGGTTAATGTTTTGAGGACGACATGGAGTGACACGCGATTGTTGACAGCTGAGAGCAGAATGACAGGGCTGCGCTCTGGCGACGCGTTGCCGCGCATGCGAACTAGCCGTTTTTTCTGCCGCGCATCCACCGCACTGGGCCTCAAGATTTGGTGTCAGTTATAAAAATGTGTTTTATTCTTTAATGAAGACTTTCCTTGCATTCTAGGAGAGGGTTTAGTTTTTTGTATCGTGTAACACCGCATATATTATTTAATCAGGAGCATTAGGTGCTCAAAATGTCCAGGTTTCACCATCAAGGCAAAGTCTCTCCTTTCGATATTATTACTATTCCACTTAAGCAAATACTTATGTTAAAAGTATCAAGTATTTTCTGAAATTCGGAGGTATTAGGAGCAAAAGCTATCAAGACATTGTCAGTACAAGTCTCTATGATCCTAGTTACCGCAGTGAAATTAGTGGATAGGCCGTATGAAGTAAAAATTTGTTTGAACTCACTGACATCAGGCAAATTTGAGAGGATATCCAAGTTAAAATCTCCAGCAATGACAAGTGATTTACAGGTAAAGTATTCAAAATTCAATCCATTACTTACTGAAAATCCCCAAAAAGTCTTTTGATTTAGACTTTGGGTTCTTGTAGACAGATACAACTGCAAATTACTATAATGCTCATGTAGAAAGTATTTTACAGATTCTGATTTACTCAGTTGAAATCTAATAAAAATTATTGATTTACAATGCTTTTAAATATAGTTTTTTAGTTATACTGTAAAAATAAAAAATGGCTTATACAGTATTAAAACACCTTAGTTTAAATAAAATCCTAACAGGAAAATATATAAACTACTAAAATTTAAAATTTAAATTCAAAAATATTTTATTTGATGTAATTTTACATGCTTCAGTACAATAAGGCCCATGTGCTAATAATAGCACATTCGGGCAACAAAATTATAGGTTAACTAAAATGCAAGTAGTTTTGTGCCTATAAAACATATTTTACATTTTACAGTAACATCACTTGATCCTTAAGAGAGTAATCGCTTCAATCTTTGAGAAGAAAACACTCCAAGACTGCCGCAGCGAAGGGATATAAGACCGTAATAAGACGAAATGTCCCGCAGCTGGCATAAACCAGTTTTGTCTCCGAAAAACTGAAATTTCATTTTCGTTTATACTCGTACTTTTACTTTTGGTAATTTATCATGAAATATCACATCAGGATTCCGTTAATTTTGATATCAGTCGATTTGGGCAAAGCTTCAAACAAAGAAAGTGTCTGCGATTTCTTTTTAGCGAATTTCCCCTATAGGGAAGTAGCTATTACCGTAGGTGGCATGGTAAGACTTAAGCACGAGGCCACTGTAACTTTTCATGTTGATGCCCAGATGCCCCTATCCCCCAAAAACACCGTTCGTTCATTTTAATATACATTATTTAATATATATAATATATAAACAGTGTGTTCATTCAACGTAACACTGCTTGAATTCTATATATATATTATGTCGGTCTGACTTTCGCTCACATTTGTATTTGTTAATGTAGATAATTAACTAATAAATCATCTTCTGCCCTACAAAAAATAGAACTGTGACATGTTGACCTTAAAAGCGAACATGTATTCAGAGCTAATTATAGTACTTTAGTGCTGGAGTCTAGCAAGGTTCGTAGAGAAAATAAATAATAGTGATAATAGTGATAAAGGTACATCACAAAAACTTTAAACAAATCGTGACGTCATGGTCGGACCGGAAACATGATGCTAGTCAGTGACCTCCAGTTGGGAGTAAAAAGTATCTCGGCAAATCAGACGGTACATATTACTGACACAACCTCGATTCAGGCTATATTTATGAGCACCCAATAGAGCTGGTATGAAACCGGTAAAGGATCCGACATTGACGTCAAAAGCTTTGGCTTCACATACCTTATGGTAGTGACGCACCTTATAATACTATTGTTACTGTCTAGTTAATATTACAGCTACATATTAGCGTTTAGGCTTCCCTCTGTAAATGTCAACAGTTTCTATTTTAGGATATCAAAATTTAAATACTGAAATGTAAACAATTATGGATTCAACAACCTGGCAGATAAAGGGACAGAAGAAAGAACAGCTGTTTCAAGCTAACTGGTGCAAATGCAGCTATCCAATGATTAATACATTCTACCTCATGGAACGCTAGATATAGTAACTAGTATATGTGACAAGTGTTCTGCTTCACCGAGCATAGTGCAACATGTCGTGACGTCAGATATGCGAACATGTAATCAGTGTCCAGCCAAGTGTAATGTGACGTAGCTGGAGTCAAGTCTCACACGACGGACACATACCATTTGATGCTCTCTCAATTATTTAAATTATTTTTCAGTATGAGACATGAAAAAATTAAATATAATGGGGTTATATTTGCACAAGTTAACGCAATTTAAATCACAACCCCTCCTGTTGTTTAATATGTTTCAACCAAGTTTTGATAAAATTACATGAAATTCGAGTCTACTCTCCCAAGGAAAATATATGAGTTTAGGTAAACAACTCACCTTGAAACAAGTAATACGTTTGAACAGGATCATGGGTTTTCTACTTACTTAATACGTTTACTCTACCTTCTTTGTGACTATACTTTTAAACCTGTTGAGAGGTCAATCATAGAAATCACAATAATGAAAATTTATAATTCTAATTAGTTAAGAATATAATATAGAAAATACAGTATTATAATATCAAAATTCGGCCAAAATAAACCAGATATTTTATGTAACTGACAAATAACATTTAGAAATTCCCTCAAACATTATGGAGCTAAGAAAATAGTTACGTTAGGTCAAAATGAAAGCCAAAATGTGGCAATTAAAAAAAGACTACCAGGAATTTGTAGCAGAGGAAATAAAAGTGAATGTTTTTTATTGCGAGACGTAGATTTTTAATGATTCTGTGGAAATACCTTTTGATCGTAGAAAATCCTACCATAACATAGACACGCACGCACGCACGCACGCACGCACGCACGCACGCACGCACGCACGCACGCACGCACGCACGCACGCACGCACGCACGCACGCACGCACACACACACGCACGCACACACACACACACACACACACACACACACACACACACACACACACACACACACACTTTCATATCTATGATTTTTATTTTTATTTCCAAGGAATATGTAGCCGGTGATGCTTTGACTCGGCCGGTTTGAAGAACCGATACGGAGTCATCACAGGGCTCCATTATTTATGAGGCTCGATTACTCTTGCTCTGCCGCCATCTCGATCCTCTCTGTCCTCGTCGATTAGGAAATCATCATACCGGGGAACATCACGTCTGCTCTTAGGTGTCCATATTTTACAATAATGGTTGCAATGCACAATTATTTACAAAATAACTTATTGGTTAACGGTTTAAGTAATATTTTATATATTGCTTTTAAACAAAGGCTTTCAACACCTGTAATGTATTAAAGTAACCTCGAGTCTGTTATTGGACCTAATGATGATTGGTATCACCGGTAAATATGTGTAGTAAATTTTTATATTTTTATATTTAAATCGTCTTTAATATTTACATGGTGTTTATATAGAGTACATAATATAGAGTAAATACAAATTTGAGGTGATGTAATAAATTTTTGATTAACATCCAATAATCTTTTATTGGATGAAAATGAAAGAAATACTCTATTTCCTCAACTGTATATTGAATTAGCGGGAGGTTTGATCGGCAGCCATTTTTAACTTGGTCATCCGATTGATTTCAAGTTTTCGGCATTATGTTCTTCTTAAAGACATAGTTTTACAGCTTATAAACAATGGTGATACCAGAAAAAGAAAACAACATTATAAGAATATATAAATGTATTGCTAGTAAAATAGTTTTATTGGTGGGAGGGTTTTAATTTAATTTGTACAGAATTTGATTTGTTAACGGAAAAATAAAGACAAGTTGATACAAAAGTTTTACATCCCTAAAATCCTAGCGAAATACAAAAGTGACTCGGTAAGATCTGTTCGTGGAGAATAAAAATGAATGACCTTTCCATTTAAGTTGTTGTATTCCGTAGAAACGGATGACGCTTCATGTCGAACTGCATATCGATACATGTTCATCTGAATTCAATATGTGAGTATGCAAACATGATAATTTTCGAGTACACTGCTTTAAAGATAAGTTATTGATGTTACATTGATAGGTAATTTTGATGTCCAAATTCAATGACGAATTGTTTTCAAAATGTTTTTACAATACATTGAATTACTGTATAGGTTTTTTAGTGGAGGACCGAGGAATATATGGTTTAGTGTAGATCGTTTTATTCCTGGGCTGTGCGATCAGAAGTAAAACCATAATAGTTAATGATAATTTAAATCATCTACACATACAGGGTATTTCAGGATAAGTGTAAACAAATTCACCAGGCGATTCCTTACATAAAGACAAGAAGAATATGACATGTGAACATGGGTCCGAAAACTAGTTGCAATGGATTTAGCCAAAAATTGATTTTTTTCATTTTTAAGTGTATTTATCGAACTTTTTGGCCTCTAGATTAAAAGATTATGAAGATATTTTGATGAAATTTTCACAGTTTGATAGATTATGAAATTCCAAAGAAATATCATTACTTTTCAGTACTGAAATCTTATATGTGGCTGGGAAAAAGTAGTTGGAAAATAAAGTTTTTCCAAAAAATTCAATGTCTCAAAAAAGATTTTATTTTTGATTGGCTATTATATTTTGACTATTCAAGTATTTTGTCTGCAACTTTCCCAAAAACTGCGGAATTTCATGGAGAACAAAATAATATCAACTTTCTTACACCTTCACCTGTGACTTTTTATGTTAATAACCAAAATATTGGAAGGTGACAAAAATTAGAAAGTAAATCATCAAAAGACCAGCCAGTCAGAAAATTGCATAAAGCCTGAGGAATGTTTTAGCATGATAATTTTTTATGAAACCTTCCAAGAACTGTCGATTGTAAAATTTAAGAAATCCAAAATCCCCAAAAATCCAACCACAAGGCCCGCTACAGAAAATTATTTAAAATGGCGGCATTTTCCCTCCACAGGATAGGCCGTGAACAGAAACTTACTCCCTACTTTTTTATTTACACATTTTATGTTTCTCAACATGAGCAATATTGGACTACCACAATAATATTTGGTTCGTAATGTACTTTTTTTGATTGATTTCTGTATTTACTCAATTACAGCCGCCATCTTGGATCCGCAATATTTGATAAGAGCTCTTAACGTATGTAAAGAAACTACCTTTATAATTCGATATTTTTTTTCATTACGGATTTTGTAAACAGTAATTGAGAATTATATTTACTTGATAAATACTATGCTGAAATCAGTTTGAAAAAATTAATTAAATTTGAAAATAACGAGTGTGTATTGGCTACGCTTTAGATAAAACATATTTGATCAAAGAAATTAAATGTTAAGTAAACGTGTTAAGCTGACCTTAGCAATACCGAAAGTTGATTAAAACTTTCCTTTTTTTTACAAAATGTTATTTGTTTAAAGTAAAAATTGAATTTATGCTGGTTGGAAAAGTACAACAAATTTAGGTTTATATTTGTTTAATTTATTCAATTTCTGTTGTTCCGTCTTGTATGTATTGTTCCGTTGTTAATTTTGTAAGTGAGTTGGCAGCACTATTTCCGTAAGCCACCGGAATCAATCAAAATAAAGTACATTATGATCCAAAATTATTGTGGTAGTCCCATGTTGAGAAACATAAAATGTCTAAATAGAAAGGAAGAGAGTAGATTTCTTAAATTTTACAATCGACAGTTCTTGGAAGCTTTCATAAAATATTATCTTGCTAAAACATTCCTCAGGCTATATGCAATTTTTTGAATGGCTGGTCTTTTGATGATTTACTTTCTAATTTTTGTCACCTTCTAATATTTTGGTTAATAACATAAAAAGTCAAAAGCGAAGGTGTAAGAAAGTTGATATTATTTTGTTCTTCATGAAATTCCGCAGTTTTTGGGAAAGTTGCAGTCAAAATACTTGAATAGTCAAAATTTATTAACCAATCAAAAATAAAATCTTTTTTGAGGCATTGCATTTTTTTGGAAAAAATATTTTCCAACTACTTTTTCTCAGCCATATTTAAGATTTCAGTACTGAAAAGTAATGATATTTCTTTGGAATTTCTTAATCTATCAAACTGTGAAAATTTCATCAAAATTTCCTCATAACTTTTTAGTCTAGAGGCCAAAAAGTGGAATAAATACACTTAATGGAAAAATCAATTTTTGGCTGTAACTCCATAACAACTAGTTTTAGGATCCATGTTCACATGACATTTTTTTCTTGTCTTGATGTGAGGAATCGCCTGGTGAATTTGATTACACTTATCCTGAAACACCCTGTATTTATTTCAATTGTAGGAGGACGTTTTTCAATACAATAACATCAGAGTAGAGTGTTGAGGTAAATTATTTAACAGTCGATGTCTTCTTCGAGGAAAATAAAAGCTAAATAATATTAAACATGTGATGCAGGCAATGAAACGTTTAAAAAATCTTCGTTATTACATTAAAACATGTGCGTAACTAAAAAAAGTCATGTTGAGCTAATTGACGTCTTTAGTAAAAGTGCTTTTAGTTTAATTGTTATGTTTAGTTATAAAAGTATGATATTAGCGAATTACCCTCTACAGGGAAGTAGCCATTACTACCTGTCCATAGGAAAGATAACTTTCGCATAAAAGGTTCGATCTTAGTGAAATTTGTCACAAACGTGTAAACCGACATTTTTTTCTTCGAGTTAGAAAACTAGCACGATTAAAAAAAATTTGTACATTTTTTAAATTTTGTAAATCGAGGTCTAAAGTTTTGCAAATTTCTAATCTGAAATTTTTTGTTACTACTTACATTAGATTCACACGGATCCTGCTCCAGTTGGGAAAAATATTTTATTGAAATAAAATGTATTTTTAATATTTGACACTTTTTATTAATTTCATGTAAATTTAATTGTAAAAATTGGATACAGCTACAAGAAAAACCACTTAGCATTTTGAATTATTATCATACGTCAGTTCATTGCTTAGATATTGGGAGTGCTAGCACAGTACATTGCGCAAGATTATTACACTACAAAAATATAATTGCCCTGATTTTAAGGGAAACAATTGCCAAATGTTGCATAATAGTTACTCCAAATAAATATATTTTACCCTAATGTTGGGTTATTTTTAAAAACAACTGGGAACATTTGTTTATGTTGAAATTTTCAGTTGAATATTTTATTTATCTTTATTTTTAATAGTTAAAAGTTCATTGATCATGATTTTGCAGAAAATTCGGTACTGTAATAAAAATATTTTAAGATTTATGAAGAAAATGTGTGTTTGGTGGGAGGGGGGGGGGAAGGGGCGGATTGGCCTAGAACGTCTGAAAATGCAGCATAATATATGGTATGTTTACAATGTTCAGGTATGATATGATTTTTTGAATTGGCTTGAGATGCAGATCTGCTCCAACAGTGGTATTTAAATTATAAAACTTACCATCGATTGAATTTAATTCGTTCATGTGATTATTTTATTAATTTTTTTGACCGATTTGAATTTACTAGTTATATATTTGCTAACATTTACATACTATAACAAGATTACACTACAAAATTTAATCGACCAAGAATTGTTGAAGATTCCAAAAGTGTATATTATTACCGTAGTGAAAATTAATGTGGTCCCCTTCAAAAATTTTCTCATGTCCAACGCTCATGACCAATTTAATTTATTCATGTTGTTAGCCTCCTGAATCGTGTCTAGATTATTATAATAGGTTACTAACCTTGACCCGTCAACGATTCTAAAAAGTAATCCTTTTGGTTACTCAGAGTTTCGACCTCAAAGGGCCATTTTCAAACCTAGTCAAACTGTTTATTCTCTCTTCATTCTAATGAAGGTCGTCATACTCTTACAGTAAAGTTCACATTTAAAAAGACACAAGGGGACAGTGATAACGTTCGAGAACCAGTTCGTTAGTATGCGGCCGTCCGGAATGATTAAATTAAATTCGATGTTATGTGTTTGTGTCTTTTTAAATGTGGACTTTATTGTAAGAGTATGACGACCTTCATTAGAATGAAGAGAGAATAACCAGTTTGACTAGGTTTGAAAATGACCCTTTGAGGTCGAAGCTCTGAGTAACCAAAATGATTACTTTTTAGAATCGTTGACGGGACAAGGTTAGTAACCTATTATAATAACAACTTAATGTTCTTTTTTAGTGTATCATTTATACAACATATTCAAAACTATTCCTTATGTTGAATATATTTACATATATAAACAACAAATTCTTTAAAAATTCGCTGAGTACGCAGGTCTGCTACGACGGGGGTATTTACTCACTAATCTTGCCTTTGACCAAACAAACTATAATACTTAAATAAAAATAATACTCGACCACGAATCACAGCATTCAGTAGTTATTTAACCCAGCGTACTGATTCAACACATGAACCATGTGTGGAAGTTAGTCACCGATAGTTAGCGAGGCGGAGTTTATGGTAATATGACAATATCGCCGCAGTGGCGCAGCCAAGTGCGAGTGTGGCGCTGACATGGCCTCGATTGGCTGTGGCGGCTTTGATTGCTTATGCTAATCAATCATCCACATACTCAGGTCTTTGAATAGAACACCCTATTGTGGAAATAGTTATCAATGGTTGACTGGAATTTATGCTACCAAAGGATTAAGTCGCCGCTCAGTTCTGTATTTAATTATTTAAATAGTTACTATGTTTATTTGTGCATTAATTTATTTATTATTTCTCTAAGAACTTTATGGATGACACCAGTTATACATAAAGAACCTGTAATTAAAAAATACGTAATGCATGGTAAGACAACAACGAATCAGTGATTTATCAAATTAATCCTATTAGAGAAAAACAAGTATATTTAAGATATGAATAAGAATATGTAAATTTCATAAGAATAAGTAGTTTAAATATGAAAACAAATTTAAATTAATTTAAACCTTGTATTTCTTGTAAATCAATTTAAGGGATGGTAATATATTTGCCATATAACTTGATTATTTGCCCTTCAACTTGATTATTTGCCCTTTCCCATTACCTGAGATTCACTGTTTTATTTTTATGTAACTCAGTGAGCTATACCTCTATTCAAATTTCCAAAATTATAGTAATCCTGAAATATTTTGCCACTCAACTTATTAACGGGTTGCATGATTTCAAGTAATTCTGAACAGAAATTTGTGATCTATTTTAGTTTACTGTACATAATGCTTCCCCAAAAAAGCACATATGTGGAACATCACACACATCATGATTCTCATTGATCATGATTTAATATTCTCTATCTATTTATTGCCTATTCAACCAGACTTAATCGGAAGTGTTTTTTATTTAGTGTGGTCTTAGCGCGGCAAAGCTGTGACTGAGCCATGTCGGCGTCGGAGACAGTTTGCGGAGTTGTGTTACGCTTAATGATCAATTTGAATTTGAGTAATCATTGCCAATATTAAAAAAAAAGTTTCCCGACGTTTCCGGATGTCCGGGTCCTCTGGACTGCGTGCCACTGTCCTTTCCACTCTATAGACGGGAACTCTCCTACAGGACGGGAACCAGATTCCAGACTCCGAAACCCCACGAACTACAACACTCGCCTACAACTTACAAACACCTTGTTTGTAAATTTTCATAAAAATCAAAACAAAAACAAATTTACCATCACCTACAAAGAACTACTGTAGGATTTTACGGATTTAATTAACGAAACAGATGAAAAGCCAGTGTTCGGTAATGAGTTCAAATCAGCGCATAGACTCCACACTTTCTAATTCACATAAGAAATTCTTCACGTGTAAAACCTATCTTTCTAGGGTAAGTAAATAATAGGTATACGTAATTAAATAATATCTACACTACAGTAAAATCCAAACAAAATGTATGGTTTGATAAATTTTATAGCCTATAAAAATTTACAAAGAAAAAAGGGGTAGCATTTTAATTATTGATCAGAGCGCTGCCATAAAGAGCCACAAAAACTACTGGTCATAAGGGATCAAATGTCGAGATCGAATTAGTGTTTTCGATGAGGCCGCCTGTTGCTCGTCCGTTGTGACCCGGTAAAATGGTGTGCAATTTGACCTATGCTTATACGGTATTTCCAATTCGACATTCTTCATGGATTGGCCCTTTAGGGAAGTGGTTCCTGCCATATGATAGGGGTAGGTCAAACTGTATGCAGTTCTTAAAGGTATTCATCATAACACAATGTGACAAAACCACAAAAATCAAAACATGGGTCCAACGTCGGCTACAATTTAAAGTTTGTCTAATGCAACATATACAGAAATTTTGATTGGCGTTTAAAGATCTTGAATACTATGGGGGCTGTTCCCTGAGGAGGTATACGTTTGCAGAATATGTCTCAAAATATAATTTAATGTCAAAGAACTTCTTAAAAGTCTTTCATCCAACATAATAAAAACAATTTTGTTGCCAATTAATGACTTTTATCCACACAATAAATTAATAAATAAATATTTATATGTATTCAACAATCTAAATACTTACGAATCCTTATTTTAACTGCTAAATATTTTTTCAAAGAATACAATTGGATACTCACATTTTTTTATCAAAATATGACATGTATACTGTATACCTTTGTAAGATAATTGTGCGAGATAACCAATTAGTCAAAGGTAACGTCATCCTCAAGAAATGCAAAAGAAAAAAGATGCAGATCGCTGCAGTGATGGCTCTTCTTACCCTTATAAAGGTCAAGGTCAGACTACTATTACACTGTAAATTAATATGATATTCACTTTACTTATGTGACTAAAATAACTAAAATAAATATGTTACAATACTTGAGTATCTAACGGAAGTTTGTTAGAATAGTTTTACAATACCGTCATTCTATTGAATCAGGAAGAGCTTTAGAAGAATTTAAGCACAGTTGCTGTTAAGATTAATTTGAAATTGTCAGTGCAACAACTACTTTTTACAAAGTCTTCCCAAGAAATTAGGGATTAAAAAACAATGGAACTCAGTTCTAAAATTAAGGACTATTATATATTATTTTCTATGATTAGGAAGAAATCCAATAGGTAAATATTTATTTGTGTTTAGTGAGTAAAGTACAACCTTGTCTCACGAGTGAAAATGTTGGCGCCCGAGTTTGCGAGAGCGACAATTTTTATGAGAGAGTCAATTTTCATAATAAATTCAATTTTTTCAATTTTCTGACCATAAACATTTATTTCATTAACCTAATAAGTAATAAAAAATATCCATTTTATTTATTTTTTCTATTAACGCCTGCATCTGGGTAACTGCAACCATTCATGCACCAGCGATTGGGTAATTGTAGTAATGTTCTAATATGCTTACATCTTAAACGTTCTTACAGCTAACTGTTTTTTATATATTCTTTATATTAGTTGAGGTGCAACATATTAATTTGCATGTGTGCATGGCAATTTGAAGGCTTTATATTTTTCGAATTATTGTATTCATTGTTTTAAGGGTTTACTATGTCTCCCTCCGGAAGACAAAAATTACTTTAAACCGTCTGGGAGACAAATTATTATTTTACTCTGTCAAAGGTTTTGAATTTTAGCTGTCGAAAATATATATATTAGTTTAAATACTCCAAGAATCCAAAAAGGGGGTTTTCAGATAACTGACCCTTGGATCCGAAAAATACAGTCGAATGAGTAAGAGCTAATCCTTTTCAAATTGCAGGATATAAAACAATAACGTTTTCCCCCACCTGCTATGTTTGGACGCCTTTAACTCCTTGTAATGCGCGAGTAATAATGTTGGTCTCCCAGCGGGAGTAAAGTGATTACATTGTCTCCCGGTGAAAGACAAAGTAACCCTTAAGAATAACATTGAAATCAATAATTCAAAAATTGTAGCGCCTTCAAATTTCCACTGAAACATGCAAATTTCTTGCAGCTCAACGAATGCATATAGGCGAGAAGAATAACAGTACTCAGGTTGTCTCAATCAAAATGTAAATAAATGGTGACGTCCTCTCTAGACTGAAACCCTATAAACTTATAACCGGAAACCTATAACCTACAGCTGGGATCGTGACGTCTTTTATAGACCGGAAACTTATAACCACTTGGTTCCACAGGCCTTATGGGATTTAGGCAACCTGAGAATAATTAGTTAATATTATTCTCTTCTTAACTGTCTGCATACCTTAGGCGCTATCAGCTGATTTAATGACAGGAATAATAAATAAGAAGAACATCAACGACAATCAGTTGTGAGGAGGTCAAGAATTAAGCATTTAAGAACTTTGCGACAATCAGCTGATCGCCGGTGCATGAATGGTTGCAGCGACTCAGATGCAGGTGCTAATTGCGGACCGAAACAAAATATATATTGTTTGTTAATTACTAAGTTAAAGAAATGGATGTTTAAAAATTGGGTATTTATTATTGCAGATGGGTTAAAATATTGTGTGTATTTCTAGAGCAAAGCACATTGTCTCCCTCGAAAAAATTGTCGCCCTTGCAAGCTCGGGTGCCAAAATTTTCACTCGTGAGCCAATCTTGTACTTTACTCACTCATCACACAAATAACTATTGTTCATGGAGAAAAGGAGAAAGAAGTGCATACTACTGATAGAAATAGGTTAAAAGCAATGCAAATTTGATTTTCCTTCCATTAATAAATGTAAAATAAAATTATTCTTTATTAGGAAAATGTAGACAACACACGAAAAACCTCGTAAATGATTAATTTACAGCTAAAATGAACTCAACTTAATAGACGTCTTCATCAAATAACTTAATGGACAGTATGAGAATGCATTTATTTCAGTAACTTCCTTAAGGAAATGAAATGTTCTTTATTCAAGAGCTACGATAATGAAGTCGAAACGTTTTGAAGATTACATTACACTAATTCCTTTGTTCTGATATCATCAGATTATACTTTTTACTGTTTGGATTGAAACTGTCCGTGCGTTGACATAAGGGAATTCTTCAATTAAATAGGCTATATATCAATATGATTGAGTTGAAGGTTTTTGATTTAGTAAAACTATTATCACTCAAATAAATAATTATTATAAAGATACATATTACATGAATTTTCAGAAACCAATGAGAAATAAAATATCCCGTTAATGCTTATCAATTACTTTTGATAACTTTGCTACCTAATCACCTAATTTTTGTAGAAATAAATATTTCATAAACTTTTCTTAAAAGTCGCATCGTAAGGAAGTTTCGTTAAAGCACTGATGAATTTACCAAAACATTACTTTGCGTAAATAATAAAAATACAACAAAAATTTATTTATATTTTATGTTTTTCCAAATTTTTAATGATTTACATAAGTTTTACGATATACGAGAACCTCTTTTCTTATAATTTAAGCTGTTCTTCACTTATTTAGTGCTTAAAACTGTAGTAAGGTACAAAACTGCTTTATAAACCAAAGATATAATTTTAATAATAAATGAAAAAAATTACATTCATGTTACTATCTAGAAACGTAGGCAGTACATGTTCCTATATTTATAGAAAGTACTCCTACCGAAAACATGCATTTAAGGAATTGCATATAACGCCATAGTGTATTCTTATTGATGAGTTGAGTAACCTACAACAAAGACATGCTATATGGTATTTCATGTATTTAGGTAGACTCTAAGCCCCAAGACCATACTCTATTTTAGTCATGGTTGATTCAGATTAAGAAGCAATCGAAAAAATACAAATATGTCAAAGAGACTGCAGCGACATTTTTTTAAACCTTAACTTCCCGTTGCTATGGGCCAATAAGCCTGTGTTGAAGTTCTCTTGTCTTGAGTTTGGTGTTCGTGAATCTGACATCACTTATTATTGAAAAAACGGTTTCACGAAGTATCGGGATCTGGAATAAGATCTCGCTCGTCTTCTGGTGAGTAAAATTTAGAACATGATAAGATTAGTAACAATATTATGTTGATAAATTCGAGGTTCTTTCTCAGCTGAAGTCAGGATTTGGTTCAAGATCCCGAAATGTTGTCAAAATTGTTTTTTGCTAGTAGGCAAATGTAAAAAAAATCTAAACGAAAACTCTTAATCATCACCAAATCATTTTAAACAAAGAATTTGTTTGAGAATTTTTTATAACTCAGGTAGTAGTAATAAATAGATCCTTAAAGACCTATGATTCCTAGGGATTTAACCTGTTGATCCGGTAATCCTACAAAATATTCCGCAAACATATATAAAAAAAGAGAAGTAAGAAGAGTCGGTGTAATTTAGTGCAAATTTATTTTAGTTAGAAGTGCAAGTGTAACGGTTTGATTAAAAGACAGTGAAACCCGGCTCAGCATTTTAATTTGCTTGCATTAGAATTGCTATTCTCAACTTAGTCCTCCGTTCCTACTTTTCTCCGGACCAATTGATTCGTGTGTTTTATTTAAAATGGATCATACAGATAGTTTCCAGAGTGGCCATTAAAACTTAATTTGGTTCTGCTACATTTCAAATATAACATATAAATGATTAATGGCAGTGATTTTTTTATATTGGGATTGTGGATTGGGATTATATTGGGATTGTGATTTTTTTTGGGAGAGGAGGTGCAATGCATTTACGCACAATGAGAGGCTCGTTGTTCTCTCAGTAGTGCTGGACTCCTGTGGGTTCAATGTCCCTAAGACTACTAATTATCACCTTCAACACCGAGGATACTAGCCTGGAACTGTCCTTCTCATTACTGCGGGCATGGCGTTTTGACTTGCGCCATTAGGAAAGCCCCCGTGAGGAAAGCTGAGGATTAAGGCCGGTCAAAGTCGACCTTTTTCACTCGAAGATTGACCTGGGCAAAGTGCCTGACACAGTTCCAGCTAGGCTCTCCCTGGAGCATAGCTCTGACCTACCTGTCGGGTATTGCGACAGCCAAGAGATGTGAACGCTGGACGTGCCTTCAGTCGCCCTCAAAGAAAGTGTGCTTGGCGAAGTCCGCGATGCCGGGACAATACGAACAGTACGAGTTTAGTACTTTACCCATTCTATCCAAGTAGGCTCGGAAGTAGTAATGAGTATGTGCTTTTTCATTAAGACCACGATCTCGGCCTTGCTGTTCTTAGCAAGCTGTATGTCAGTGTCCATTGCTGTTGTTAGATTGAGCTTCGCCTGGTCGACGTCTCTTACTGCAACCAGAACAGCAACGGCATCGGCGTATCCAACGAGCTGGGTTCCATCGGCCAAGTCTAGAATCAGCAAGCTGCCATGGGACATGCTCTAAAGATCGGGTCCGACTGCGCAACAGTGGGCAGTGATAGGAAGACCGAGTGCGCAGTGATAGGAATGCGCTGCTGACCTTTGGTCATGCCGTGAATCAGTATGCAATTCGGTTGATATAAGCATCGATCATGCTCAAGAAGTAGGGGAGACACACAAAGGTCTTCTGACTTCGACGGTCTGGCCGAGAAGTGATTTTAAGGCAATGGTAACAGCGTCCGTTGTCGTGATCTCATCCATGTCTCACACTTAAAGCGTCGACTGGGGCTCAAGTTGGCGCATAGTCGCGTTCTCGCTCAGGATGTTCTGGAGGTCAGCACCGAAGTCAGAATCTCTACCCTTACTCTCGCCGAGCTCGACCAGTGCGTCACCGGCCCTTATAGCCCCGGGTTTTGTGGAGGCATTTGATGTCGGATTCCTTGTAATTGGGATTCACATTCCCAGGAATCTCACCAATCACGACGACGTTTGATTTCTCAGCCGACGGGACATTATTGAGAATGGTGGACGGGTGGTTCTTATCAGGCCTCATCTTTGAGGGCTCATTATTTTCGCCGGGTTGAGTCGCAGACTGATGCTGGGCCAGCTGCTTCCTCCTTTCTTTCCTGTCGAGGACTTGTGATCACGGACGAGAGTCGGACCTACGGGGCCGTTTTCTTTCTGCCTCTCCTCAGCCTCAGCCTCGTCAGGGCTTGAGACAGCACCTTCGGCTGAGGTCGCGCATGTAGAGAGGGCTTGGCGTCGTCTGCATGGACTGCCAGGACTTTTACAGCTGGGCATTGCGTCAAAGACTGGACTCCAGAGAAAAACCCACAGTCTTCAAGTCCTCGTTCAAGTTCTTTTGAACGCCTGCCAGCCTTCATAACTTCAAGGTCTTCAAGTACGATTCCAGAAGTTCTTCCTCCTCCTGTCCTACCAGGGCTATAACCACTTGGTATGGCGACGGCGCTGATGTTGATGCATCTGCTTCAGAGGCCGTTACCTAGAATAGTGTTTTTGCCTATATATATATATATACGGGCCTAATGTGGCAGTAAAAATGGTCTAATCCTAATAAAATTTGGTAATGACATGGAAAGAGGTAATATCTTGGATGAGTTCGAAAATGAGCCCGATCGGGCCCGTAAGGGGAGTAGCCTTCCCTGTATCTCTTATATTGTAAAAGATCCCATTGGTGTACAAAAATGAAATATATATATATATATATATATATATATATATATATATATATAAATTCGAACGAATTGTGTTTTTCGGTTTGGGGACCCTAAAAATAAAAGTTATCATGGCCTCGGGCTTAAGTCTTACCATGATACCTACGATAACAGCTTTTTCCCTATTGGGGAATTCGCTGAAAGGAAGAAATAATGAATTTAGAAAACTCATTAAGATATAATTATCCAATTTGTACACTTAAGACTGTTTGAAGCCTTGAACTGAGTGTTAATGAAGTTTCCTTAAGAGGAACGGTAACATTAATTTGAATTTCTTCTTATTTACTCAGTTTCTCTGTAATTTAAATTATAATTTGTTTTTAATTCAAAAATAAATACCTACAATAACAGTAAGCTGTAGTAGTTACCATAACTTTGAGTAGATTAGTAAATTCTCTTAATGTTGCATTTTAAGGACATCACACCTTATTACACCTCGTTTTGTTGTGTTATACTCATCACACCTCAGCCTTTAAGACAACAAAGTCCTCTTTAATTAATAAATGTTTTTTGCCTAAGATTAGGGCTCAAAAACACAATCTGTACGGAAAAGATCGGTGATAAACACATCAAAGTTTCAAAATTCATATTTACATCATGCCCAAATGTATAAAGGCCGTTAATTTAGTCTGCGGTTTTTTAGTAAAAATGTAAATAACTGTTAAATTGTTAGAAGTATTTCCCATAGTTGTTTTTCGTTTGAGTAAAGTTACTGACAAAATCAACCTCAAAGCGCATTGTTTCCACCGTAAACAAGTTACTAGTTCAGTTTAATTTCATGCAAAGACGCTTCCTTGGAAACGAAGTAAACAATTTCTCAAAGAGTGTGATTTCAATGTAAACTTTCCTAATTATACGACTGGCTGCTCTACCGAACAATTTAGAACATAGCTCCACACTTTAGATTTAATTTTCTGTTTAGTTATTTTAATTTGATTCAAGAGAAAGACAAACAATGTAAGTTGCTTAAGTTTATTAATTTCAACATTTGATTATAGGGTCTATGAGGATAATGGTATAATTTTAATCCAGTAATAAATTTTACTAGGAAAAAATCAGTGAGTAGAGTAATATCACAAAATATAATTACAGGAAAAGAAAATTGTTCTATAAGTATTTTGAAGTTTTTTAACAGAGGGGAATAGAAATCTTTAGTCAGTTAGAGGAAATAAGCAAAACAATATTATTATTTGACCAACACAATAAATAAAAATTTGTAGTTTTCAGTTAGTTAAATGACCATGAAAAATCTCCATGTGATGTAAAAAATACATGCAATGTTAAATTACTTCAATTTTTTTTTAAAGAGGATGGCGGCCTCTTTTTCACCTTGGTTTTGCTCCCCCTACATAGACTATTGATCTGTGCGTGAACGTTATCGAGAACGTTATCGTTAGGAGTGAGCCGGTACGGTGCTACGGTGAACGGTACTGCTAAAAGTATGCGACAATTCCGAGTCTCGAACCTTCGACGCTTTGAGGCCACAGTTCTGAGGCCGAGCGTGCTACCGACTGAGCCACCGCCTCACTATGACATTGGGAAACATCTAATTACTTGTTTCCCAAGCATAAGTTTTTCCAAACTCGAAAAGGAATCAAATACGGAATTGAAATTAACATTTAGGTTTTTTTAACACTTACGAACAAGAAAGGTTAACCTGAAAATACAAAAATGAGATAAAATGAGGAGTAAACTCTTTATAATGACAATTATTAATACATATAACTGGCCCATAAACAATTTTAATATCAGATCTGAAGTTCTGGTAACAAAGTTACAGGAATTCATTAGGCTAACAACTTAACTTGAATCAACTTCTGCCGACATTCTAAAGCTAACCTTTCTTGTTAGTTATGGAAATGATAATTGTTTTCAACCCCCTGCAGGTGCCTATTTGTTAAGTAATGTATAGAAAACGAGGTTTCCAATAAATATTAATAACTACTTAAAAATACTAAGTCCGTAATGCAAAAAAAAGGTATAACAATGACTTTTCACAGCAACACATTAATATACACAATAAAACACTTGTAATTAATGTTAATTTACATAAGAATACACATTATGCTTCAGTATTTCTAGTGCGTTTGTAGGGGATGTTTTCATCAGTTATTTTATAGAATGCTGATTCAATAACGTTATTACAATCACCGACATGTGTTCTTTTTAATGGGTCACCAGTAGTTCAATAAAAATGTAATTTTCGCGTGAAAGTTTTGAGTTAAGTTTGATTTTTTAATCTTTTTTGGGGCGCTGAATCCAAATCCGATGTTTTTTACAAAATTTCGTGACGGAACATGTTCAAAAGTGCAAAGCAAGGCAAAAATCTCATTTTCTTACGTATTTTTGCTTATAACTAAAAAACCGTTAATTTAATGTGATAAACATTACTTTTCAAAAAGAAAGTACATAAAATGTCCTACAAGATACACTTCTTTTTATTTCTATGATAAAGTCAATGTGCAGCGCTGCAAATTGAAAATTGACCATTTTTTTCCATTTGAGCTAATTTCCCTTTAAGGATTAGGCTAATCCAGTATGAGGTTAAGTGAAACCCAGGTCCCAAGGCTACTACATCTTTTCATTTTGATGTCCCCAGACCCCAAAACACCGTCCTTTCAAAATCTTTTATACATGCATATACATATACAGTTATTTACATCTAAATTTACAATTTTCTCTTTAATGGGCAATAACTCTCGTAAAAGTTGGTTGATTACATTCAAACTTGGTGAATATATTAAACACGAAACCTAATCAGACCTGTAAGAAAATTAGCCAGATCGATCAATTCTAGAGGGGTTAAAGGATTAATATTTAAAATTATTTTATTTAAACATTTGGTGTTTCAAAAATGGGTATTATGGCATTTTTACAAATAAAAAGAAGTGCATTCGAATTTTAAGTTTCATATTTGAGTTCAGCTCACAAAATTGAACAATTTCGTTTTTTGAAATAATTACTGTATATCTTTACTGTATCATAACTGTATATTACATAGTCATTGAGTTATAGAAATATATTGATTTACATATTTTTTATGGGCTGATCAATGAAAAATCACATAATCCCCCTTGATGCAGTTACAATCGGCCGATGTGGCTAATTTTTTAACTGTTGTAATGGAATGATATGTTTAATATATTCACCAAGTTTGAATGTAATCAAACCATTTTTACGAGAGTTACCTTCAATAATAGAAAAAGTGTTAATTTATATGTAAACAACAGTACATGTATATGCATGTGAAAAAGAATTTTACCGAGTGGTGTTTTTGGGGTTCAGGAACATCAAAATGAAAAGTTATAGTAGCCTTGGAGACTAGGTTTTATTATAACTCATACTGGAATAGCTTATTCCTTATAGAGAAATTAGCTCAAATGGAAAAATGGACAATTTTCAATTTGCAGCGCTACCCATAAACTTTGTCATAGAAATAAAAATAAGTAGTGTATCTTGTAGGACATTTTATGTACTTTCTTTTTGCAAAGTAACTTTTATCACATTAAATTTACGGATTTCGAGTTGTAGGCAAAAATGCGCAAGAAAATCAAATTTTTGGCCTTATTTTGCATTTTTGACCATGTTTCGTCTCGAAATTTTGTTAACAAACATCGGATTTGGATTCAGCGCCCAAAAAAACATGAGAAACAACAAATTCTAACCTAACCCACAACTTTCCCGTAAATGAGTTTTGTTGAAGGTAATTTTACTGGGCTATAGTGATCATCGTATATTTGTGGAGTTTCGGGTAACTAGCTGATAAACCCGGCTTTGCTCGGGAGATCACTCTTTCTTAGTACTGTATTCTGTTAGTAACCATAGTAGATGTTTCAAGTGGTAACATAAGTAACTATTTAAAGCGATTCCAAAACCCTGACATGGTTCCCTTTCGGACGATCCTGTGCCTAGCCCTAACACATATCAAAACAAAACTACCTTAGTTCACATTACAAGATCCCAAGCTTTGAATTGACACCATGATTAAGGGCCTACGTAGTTTAGTTTTGGCTGTATTACGAAATTTATCAACACACAACAGCCTTTGGAAATGGTTTTGATATACGTCTTGATAGTACCATTAATAGCATTAATTTATATGGTATCGGGCTTTGTTCCACAATATATGTTGGAAAAATCATATTTAAATGTTTGTTATTGAGAGAGAAATACTATATTGAAATTTCAAGTAATTGGTTTTAATTCATTATATTTGCGAAAAAATTAATAAATTGTAATAATACTTACTTGTTTAATACCTTATAGGAATAACGAATTTAAACTTGATGCGTATATCAAGTATATAATAATATTATTAAGAAGATAGAATCGTTGAGAAAAAGCTTCCACCCTAAAAAAGACAAAACAAAACTCCAGCCACAATATTCATTAATCCAACTTTAGTGTTCCTAGCCAAGTGACCCAGTTTCATTTTGATTCTATGCAAAGACCTGGTTTTTAGAGTAAGTAAACATTTTTCATACAGATTACATTAAGGAATGACTTTTCATTTTTAAAATTATTTATCAAACAAAATTATAGTAATCAGACTTCAATTACATATGAGTTTAACTTTATACCCCTATATTCGTCGTTCAGTTATTCGATTTATGAATTAACTATGGTAATATTTAAGAGAGGGTGACGAAGTACTGTTTTACATAAACATTAGTGCAGCGATTTAAATTTGTTGTTTACAAAATTGTGTTGCATTTGCATTATTGACTCTGATTTGAATAGCAAACGAACTTTCCATAAAATTTTATTGAATTAGAAAATATTTTTCACCACACCACGAAGAAAACACCTGTTTTACAAACGTCAAACGCGGACCGAAACACACCGTTGCCGCCACAGGACCGAAAACGTTGGGGGCCCTAGGGCCGAAAGTCAGCTGATAGTTTATTTGCTTGAAACAATGTCAGAACATCACAAAATTATACGGCATTCAAGACAGGATAGATGCGATCATATGATTGTCATAGCTGTATTTTTGTTTCAAGTGAGTGAAATAATAATCAGTTTTTTTTAATTATTTAGGGTATATTTCATTGTGTAGTGTGGTGAAAAATAACGTTCGCACCTCGGCCGAAAGGGTTTTGCAGCTCTCGATCGTTTAAAATTCTCGACTTCGTCTCGAATTTGAAACAAGATCTCGAGCCTGCAAAACCCTCGAGACCCCTTGCCCCCCCCCCCTTGCCCCTTGCCCCTTGCCTTGTATATTTCGGCCCTTGTTGCGAAATATACTATTGTTGTAATTGTTTATGAATTATACAAATGGTGAGTTAAAACCCTTTGTATCCGTTGTAACATAATACGTTTAGAAAAATGTTCGAATTTGTTTTTGAGATTATGAAAAAACACCCCTACAACTAGTTTTAGGTATAACCTTCGACTCTTATCTCAGTTCAAAATTAGAGGGTCCAACACCTGTAACATTGCCATAGAAAATATGTTGTACGAATTTAATAATATTGATAAGTAATTTCTTGATTAGCATGATACGTGTTGTTGTATTCACTGGATGTAAATAAAAAAGTCTTACAACATTTAAAAAACACACTTTTTTAAGTGTTGTTAGACTTTTTTTTACATACAGCTAATATTAATGTTTGTTTAACATTGTGATTTGTGACTCTAAAAATTTTCAGTTCGCTCATCTTTTCTGCGGACAATGCCGAGTCAGCTGGTTGTAAGGCGCGCGAGGGAGGGTATTTTTCTGTAAACGTTGTTCTGTAGCTTTCGCTTCTTCTCAAGCCTTGTGTTTACCATCATCATATGTCGAAAATATCATATAACTCGGTTAGATCATCGATGTGTTTGTTTTATACATCGATGGGTTGGACAGCGTAGAAGATTAGCCGGTGATATGTTGCAACGCATTGTAGGATTGCAATTTAGTAGATAAATATATAGAAAATACAAGGAACTTTGTCAATCCCTTCTCGACTTGTCTTAGTAAAGGAATCTTAAAACCACGTAATATGATGTCGAGGAAGTTCATTCAACCTCAAAATTCTCGAAAACTAATTAAATGTCTGTTGTGGTCTAAATTCATGCCGAGATACCCTCCCCCCTCTCTCTCTTTGGAGCTTGTTAAATGGATATAAGGCCCACTGATTAAACCAAACTGGCCACAAAGAAAACGTTTAGATTTCGAATTCTGAGAATTCAAATTTGGTTACGTTTGTATTAAAACCTTAATAAGCAGCTCTTTAATAACTAGGGTCTAACATGTAATTCCACATACTGTTGAAAGAAAATAATGATTGGCTGGATTAAACTACTTATCTAATTTAACAAATCGTCATTATTGCTAAATAATAAAGATTCTTAAGTTTATATGGGCTTTCTAGTAGCTGTTGCCCGCAGTCTTGCTCACATGAGACACAGAGCCGCGCTTTCTTTTGGCAACAGTAGAAACAAAAACTGCCAGATGCCCAGGATGGCAAACAATAGGGAAACTATCGAAATCTGAGATCCCTCCTACGTTGCAACTTAAATCAAACCATGTTCCAAATTAAATTTAAGTTTAAACATTAAATCTCAAGAGGGTCAATGGTCGTACCTCAAAAGATAAAATAAATTTTGACAAGCCTACTATTTAATGCAACTATTTGAACCAGTGTTAAAACTCAAATTCATAGTTTAAAATCCCATTGAACACACATTTAAAACACCATCGCCTATTAAGGTAAATGCTTTGAAAAAAAAAGTTACTGAAGTAACAAAAACTCTCCTTAATCGACATGCGTGGTTGGTGAAAACAAAAAATACCCCCGTTGCAGCAAACCTGCATACTCAGCGAATTTAAAATGCAAAACGACATATTTCAATCCAACATAGCGAGATTTGACATGTTTTGGCAAGATCTATAAGAATAACATGGGGAATAAGTATGTAGGTTTGCTGCTACAGGTATATTAAATCTGGGTGGTTTTAATTCAATATTTAGTAGACCTGAACTAGAAGAAGCTATTTATCAATTTTTATCAAGATATGTTGAGAAATAACCGAGATATAGAATTTTACTTATTTTCCACAAGGTTAACATTGGGACACCGTACTGTGTTTACCACTTTCAATATTTCGGTAACCCATGAACATAGAGCAATGATTCAAAGTAATAAATTGTTTGTTTTTTTGAGCTGAATCCAATGATGCCAACAAAAAATGGATAAATTTTATTTTTCTTTGCAAAAAACTAAAAAAAAACATTTTTGGGGGTTTATTCCCCTTAAACCCCCCTTCCGGTGGTCCGATCAGGCTAGTTCACGAACTCGTCCAAGTGATTACGACTTGACACGTCCGTACTAATTTTCATGATCGGACCATTTTACGGCCGCTATCGTGCTAAGAGACACATACACATATAGATATGTATATATATATTTTTTTTTCAACAAAGTCAAATATATGAGGGCTACTAATATTATTATTTTTAATATTTCAAAACACAGTACCCAGTTTAAAAATTATTTAATCAGACCAACATGTTTCGGAGCTTTAGCCCATGGTCACGGTCTTTAAATTAAATCTAACCTTATATAAACATATTTATATACAATTTTTAAAAACATATTGTCAAATTAATTTGTCAGCTGTTTTCAGATAGAATTGATTACTTTTATCTTTGTGTTCGGGATGTTATAATTTTTTCATATATTATATAAAATGCAAGTAAACAAGAAGAATTTAATATATGAACAAATTATAACATCCCGAACACAAAGATAAAAGTAATCAAGTATATCTGAAAACAGCTGACAAATTAATTTGACAATATGTTTATAAAAATTGTATATAAATATGTTTATATAAGGTTAGATTTAATTTAAAGACCGTGACCATGGTCTAAAGCTCCGAAACATGTTGGTCTGATTAAATAATTTTTAAACAGGGTACTGTGTTTTGAAGTGTAAAAAATAATATATATATATATATATATATATATATATATATATATATATACATTCGAACGAATAATGTTTTTTGCTTCTGGTGGGCCCAAAACGAAAAGTTATCGTGGTCTCGGACTTAGGTCTTACCATGAGACCTACGGTAATAGCTTCTTCCCTGTAGGGGAAATTCGCTAAAAATAAGTGTAGGGTTAACTTTACAAATTGATATGCATTTGAAACACTTTTAAGTTCAAACTGAGCTAAGATAAAGCGTGTGTCGATGTGAGTTCACCGATGCGTTTTCACGCCTCAGACGTCCGCTTCATGTGCTTCTTCGACAAAGTTCACTACGATATAAAACAATAATCTAGTCTTGCTACCGTAAAAATTACCCTTACTTCCTATACTAGATGAGATGTATATAGGTATATAGGAACCTATATAGGCTAGATGTTTGACATTAGGTTAACAAATAATGAAAAAGATTAACCCGGAATAATAATTATAAACTAAAAACAAAGTAGCGTTGGCTTATATGACCATAAGTGAACTAAAAATAAAACATTTATTTGCCCTGTGTGTTTTTCAGAAAGTATTAAAATTAAAAGCTATCATATTACTGATTAAAAAAATTCTTCCTGCAATTTGCCTATAGGGTGTCTATTAATATTTTTATAACTCTACATTTTAATGTTTTTTTTAAATAATATAACTATAGAAAACTTAACAAAAAACATTATTCTAGGTATGCGAGAGGATGGTTGAAAGCAGCTTTCCTTGAGGAATAAGGTATTTAAAAAATTAATTAGGCCAAATAGCTAAAATTATTTTGCAAATTTTTGATAAGTTTCAAAGTAGATTTATTACTTTTTTATTTGATTAAATAAAGCTGGGCATGTTAAATTGCGATCTGATGGGCGAAAACGTCGTCAGCGTAACACCATTAATCGTTTCAGGCGACAAGTCCATTAGCTAGCAGTATGTTACACATCACCATTATAGCCCATTATTGACAACTTGTAGCACACTAATACGATCAGAGACTTAATATTCAGTATTATATGTTTTCCGGATACTTAAGGTATGGTAAACTTTTGCAAAACAAAATATTTTAGTGCCTTTAGACTTATTTTGCTTGTACCAGCTATCAGGAATTTTTTAAGATTTTAGATTTATCATGTTAAAATTTTGTTGTTGAACCTAATGCCATACGCTGAAAGAAGATTTACAAATTAAATCAATAGAAATAAAATCTTAGTCTAGAATTGTTTGTGTGTTTTCTGCATTAAATTATACTATAAGCCAATTCAAATCTCTTGTTTAAGTGAGACAGAGTAAAACTTATTATTAAGGCTTACAATCTAGACATATATCTGTGCCTTGTAACGGTTCCAGATGCTCAGCTTTTCATGTTTGAGGATTTTGAATGTTTGTACTTTCATCCATTAATAAACTAATGATGTATTTGTTCTTGTGTGGCATATGTTGAAAATTGCATTATATTGCCATAACTTCAGACAGTTACATACATTTTTTGAATTTAATTAATAAAGCCTCCTAAATAAGTATATTTTAAAACCTTGAAAAAAGGAAAAAGCCCGGTAAAGTCTCCGTTCCAAAGTATATGACGGGGGACTCCCTTTATCATCAACCCCGCTTATTAAATCGTCTTCGATTATTTAAGAAAGGGGGTAATGCTAAAAGTTTTAGAGGGTTTTCACCATTATACCAAATATTTGAATGTGAATCTACAGGAATGTAGTATTATAATGATGCCAACTGTTTGTCGAGTCAGAGTAAACGACCTGAGAAACGTTTCACAATGACTGCAGGCAAGAGTCTGCATAACATCTGAATGTTACTGGGTCACTTGGCTGGATTCTCTTCAGTTAATAAATGAATACTGTAAATGTTTTTGTTTGTATTTCTCGAAGATTAGGCAGTTAGTTTTATACATCGATGGCCATAACTTGTGAGAAATGTAGATACAATTAATTTTTGACTTGGAATGTCAAGTAAAAGAGTTTTGCAATAGTGTAATCCTTTCCAATATGTATTATTCTATTTCAGTAGCATAACTTCTGAACCATAATATCCGTAAAACTCATTTATTTGAAAAGTTTATGGGGGTATTTGTGTATTCATGGTAATTTTACTTCGTATGAAACCGTAGTGACCCATTTTCAGGCACCATCAACGTTACGGTAACTGATAAATTCTCGGTTGACAATAAAAGGGTAGCATTTCTTACAGACCTGAGAGTGCGAATTTTAATCGTTTGATTGCCTAGGGTTACCAAATCTATGCAACTTATTCAAGCTTGATATTGAAAATCCGTACTTTACAGCAGCTTCATAGACCGGATAATATAAGACTACGGTAAGGTGCTTATCTAAGCCCACTGATTATTCGCTAGCAGTATATGGGCCCCTTTTGTAGGCATGAATACGGCCTTGATAGGCATATATTAATAAAATACGGCCTTGATATGGTGCAACATAAACATTATATGCTAGCTAGGTGTCAGACTTTACTGGCTTACCAGCTTGAATATCTCTATCTACGACGTACATACTTAAACACATCGTAAAGCAATTTCTGCAAAATACAATTTTCTAAAAACAATTATAAGATAAATTTAGTGTTTTAATGTCTCCAGCTAATAGACATCGTATTACCTCGATTTGGCCATAGATTAGCAGAAACGTTTGGCTAGGCTTTGCAAAGTATGAGGTCTTACTACTATCCGAGTGAAATTGTACTACCACCCAATAGTGATTATGACACGTAGAGCAATGGTAATAAGTTTATTAACGGAACATTTTTCTCTCATAATTTGCCTTTTTGGTAAAAATTTACCAGTTTCTTCTAACCTATGATTTACATTTTTTCCTACTCTCCTCAAAATATTTGAATTAATATGAAATGTCATTTCCTTAAGTCACAATCTTTTAACTGTAATTTAGTTTGTATTATTCACATTATACCTAACATTTTTAATGGATAAGTTAGGCCTACTACTATTTTCCCAACATAGAGATTAAACAAAATGCATTGAACAATGAATATGTTTTATTAGAAGCAGTAGGTTAATTTGTGTTATAATTATTAAAATGGTGCTAAGACTTCTTATGGTTAGGGTTAATTTATTCCAAATGCAAGATATTCAGGGAATTTGTATTTAAAAGGACTGAAATGGAAAACTCATTTTCATAACTAACAGGAGAAGATAGCTTTAGAATGTTGGCGGAATTTGATCTAAGTTATGGTGTAAGTCTAATGAATGCTTGCAACTTTGTAACAAGAACTTTGAATCTGATATTATGAATTGTTTAGGGATCAGATACTTCCGACAAAGGCAAAAGTAAGGGTTTCTCTCATTATCCTGTAATTGTTTTATAATGTTTATAATTTTTACCATCCTTCAATCAGTATGAAATACAAAAACACTTAACAAGTCCTTCAACATTTTAAAATTACTCTGTTAACCTCGTAGTTGTCCACAAGGTAATTAACACTTGCCATTATTAGATATTTTTATAACTATATGCTATTAGTTTTAACTTTTGGTGGTTTTAATAAGAGTAAACCTGTAAATTATTAATAATGTTTATTGTGATTAAAGAAACGTAGCCTTTAAATCTACATTATATGAAGAAAAAATGTTTTGTTAAATTAAGTTTGTTTATAAAATGCAAATTCGCTCCAGACTGCCAAAGATACTTCTAGGCGCATTTTAAATAGATGTATTAAAGCGATGATATAAATCAAATCAAATAATATTATTCACAACAAAACACGTTACTACCATGTCCAAATCGAGCCTTAAATGTAAATAAAATAACAAATTATTGCATTACAAAAAATGCACTCATGCTAAAACTGATGAATGATGCGCTCACATGGGCACTAGCCTGTGCGTGAGCACGGGTAGTTTTGTCTGTGGCCGAGTGATAAATGCGGCCATTCCTGCTGCATTATCTGTATCCAGATGTAACTAGTCCAAATACTTAGTCAGCTATATTGAATTAAAATTGTTTGGTTATATATCAAACACCCTATACTTTACATATTACATCAGGGTATAAAATAAATCTTGTGGATAGATTAGTTAAACATGGAACTAACACAATTTATTTAATGTAATAAAAACGAACTCTTTCGTAATGAGATTTGTTTAAGATACTTTTCTTAAAGAAACCAATTTAAAAAGCAATTATGATAATGCTCTTATCACGGCAGAGGTATTATTCATTCAGGAGCCGTCATAATTGCATAGCTAATTCTAATATTTGTGTAGACACATTTGCTATTTATATCTTAATTATTATATTGATAAAACAATGGTTTTTAAACACTAACTAATTTTTAACGTTTCAACAAGCTAATCAATGGTATGGAGAATACTTTAAAAATAATTACCTTGTTTTAAATTGAAATCTTGAATTCGTTGGAAAATCCTAATTCATAGTTAGTTAGTTGGTTAATTATATTTACTTTGCATTCTGCAAATCTACATACTGTAAATCTAATCTCATTACAACGTTAACATTATTCTGAAACACCGTACATAAAATTTGCAACAAATAGTGTGGACATTCAAAACAGTGGATAAGAAAATATCATGCATTGCCTAGAGCAAAACTGAAAATATTTCGCATTCCTTCGTCCATTATTCACTATAAAAAGGATTTTACTACTGAATTAAATTTTCATGCAAAACATTCAGACAGTTCTTAATTGTTAATGTTATCAATCAAACAATAAAAAAGGTAAGCCTCATTTAACAATATTACTAAATAAATTGCATCTCTTTTTTAACTAAATATGAAAGGAAATTAGCGAAAACAGTGATTAGGTAAAAATTGTAGCTAAACTAGAAAAGTAAATAAATGTTGGTTTGTGAATACATCTCTCAGAGAGATGAATTAAGAGGAATTAGTTAAGTCATGCATAAAGTATATGTCATGTCAATGTTCATTTAGTTTCGTTCCAACTTATCAATTACAAGTATACAAACGAAGAGAAGTTAGCTTACATGTACACATACAAATTAAAGAGCATACTAAATTCACATACAAGATTGTAAATTTTAAACGAAAGATGGAAAATCACTTTCCATCTTTCTTGTATACTTACCGTCTTATATATGAATACATTATGAATAAAAATTTATTAAAAATGCATTAAGACTTTTTGGTTATATACTGAACATATTAATCAAGGTGAAAAAAGTGTGTTTTTTTTACATAAGTGCAGTCAAAGCTTTTATTTGGGAGGAGCAGCGGTATATTATTTAACTATGCACATGTACGTAAATGCAATACAGGATTGACACATCTCTTATCTCGTAATACGAGGCACTTTCTAACAATAACAAGCTCAGCAACATGTACAGGGCACTTTGTCGTATTCCTCGGTTTTGGAGCTGCAAACCAAATCGAGTTATACAGTTTGGTTTGCATATAACTCCTTGATAAAAATTACATTTATGTTTTTACTGATTCGTATTGCATTACATATGTGAGTTTGATAAACTTCTGAGAATGGTGCACTTGTTTCTATATCTAAATGTTTACCTATGTTTATTTTCGAAGCGTCCTATCTAATACTTGACTATACCCGAAGCTTCCTTTGCTTGTTGAAGTATTGCAGTTATGTAATATATTACCATTATTTTTGCCTTATAGAAATCAAATGGAGAAAATGCGTTTACGCGTTTCGCCGATTACAACATATTTAGAAAGCAGTTACACACTTATACACCATCCTAATTATTCATCACACAATTAAGATAATGTATAAATGTATGACTACAGTCTAAAAATTATGTAGTCGGCGAAACGCGCCACACCATTTTCTCCATTGATTGCTATAAGGCAGTATGTAATAATAATATGTTATTGATACAAACAATATTGTTACCAGATCACTCAATCCAAAATTGCAGATAAGAAGTAATTTTTCTACTTTAGCATTTGCGATTACAGACGGTAGGTCTAATATATCAATCCGATGCTAACAAACAATTAATTAATTATAGTAGCTTAATTGCTTTCAATCGTATTACCTTAATTAGTCGCATTGAGAAATATGGATTTTTAGGTTTCATGAGTTTATTCTTGAATTTATTTGAAGTATTTTAATGACTGTTTGGTAAATAAACATGATTTTAATGATTTATTTTTAATTACTGATTCATTAGTTATTACTATAAATGCATTTCAAAATTTCCATTTAGTAACCAACATAAATCTAAAAAACATTTTTAAATTTACAAATCAAATCCATTCTGCTGTTTGTCAGTAAAACTTGTTTAGTATATTTTAATTTTAACAAGGCCTTTCATGGTCAAAATATGTTATTACAAGTTTTTCGATTCTACAGGGTGAATCTTCTGAGCCGTCCACAACAGACTGTATACGAACGGCTTGACATAAAAAGTCGAAACAAATCATTTCCCTACTAATTAATAATCAAGGAATAACGTAATAATAATTTTATCCTTTTTTAAATACAGGGTATTCCAAAAACTAAAGGTCATGGGTTTGAATCTCAGAATTTTTAACTTAAACATACGTAATGTTATGCATAATTTTAAAGATCTAAATAAGACGAACAATTTGATGAAAGCACAAATTATTTACATATATTCGTTTTAAAATGGCAGCCATTTTCGAGAAAAATTGTGGTATTTACGGAATATTCTGTATTCCGAGAACTAAAAAACATATTTTACTTGTGTTTAAAAATTACTAATCCTTGTAACTCAGCAGCTTTAATTTGATATACGACATGCCAAAATTTAGAAAATAAAGGTTTTTGACAATAAATTTTATTTTGTCTCAATATCGGTAGCCCAAAGTTCAAAAAAATTAAATGGCAGAATATGTCAAATAGCACATCATTTCACAGGTCTTGCAAAGACTAACAACATTTCGACTTAAACCGTCCTCCTATCTTTGATGGTTTTATATTTATAAGCAAAAACTCCATTTCACCATATAAAGCCTATGTTAAAGCCCACATAAAGTCTTCAAAGCATTTAAATTTACATCCATTAAATTGAAGTACTGCACATTTAACTTGGGCTTTATACGGTAAAATGGAGTTTTTTTAAAATTATAACTACAAAACCACTCAAGATAGGAGGTAGGTTTAAGTTGAAATGTTGTTGGTCTTTACAAGACCTGTGAAATGATGTGCTATTCGATATATGCTGCCATTAGATTGTTTTGTTTTCAGGGCTACCAACATTAAAATAAAATAAAGTATACTGTCAAAGGCTTTAATTTTCTAAATGTTGGCATGTCATATATCAAATTAAAGCTAAGTTTACGACGATTTAAAATTTTTAAACAGAAGGAAATATACTATGTGGTTTACGAGATAAGGTATTAAATACTAACATTTTTCACGAAAATGGCCGCCAATTTAAAATTAATAAAGATTAATTAATTCTGTTTTCATCAAATTGCTCGTCTTGTTTAGAGCTTTAAAATGATGCATAACATGACATTATATTTAAGTTAAAAATTCTGATATTCGAACCTTTAACCTCCGGTTTTTGGAATACCCTGTATTTTAAAAAGGTTAAAAATATTTTTACGTTGTTTCTTGGGTATGAATTAGTGGGGAAAGATTTTGTTTCGTCTTTGCATGTCAAGCAGTTCGTCTACAATCCGTTGTGGACGGCTTAGAAGATTCACCCTGTATAATGTTTTCATTGCTTCCATCCCGTTGTTTTTTTATAACTTAATGCGTTAAGTTTAGTTCTTTGAATGTCTGGAGATTGATTTCCAGTCCATCCTGTTTCTTATTTAATATGTATTTGAAAACAATTGCTTTGCTAAGTAGCAATTAAAATAACTTTTATTGCATAATCTTTTCTTTGGCTAGTTGTAATTGAAATAGGGTACTTCTTTGAATACCCCAAATTCTACGGCCTGAATGCCTACATCAACTGACAACTCCACTAGACAGTATGGAAGCGATCTATGTCCTCCTATGTTTTGTGTGTTACTTTGTGATGACCAACTGGCATGCCCGGCATCGCCGTCGTCCGTGTCGTTTCCTGATGGTAAATCATCTGATTCTACATTGATCCAATTTTTAGTCACGTGCCTCCTTTAATCACATAAAAATTTGCTTACTTTAAAGCTTTGGTGAAGGCGGGTAAAACAATAAGGTTAGGAGGGAGAGCTACACTGCTGATAGTATGAGTAGTTCCGATGCCTTACATTCCTTAATAACCGGGTAAAATTCAAATACATATCATCACATATTTGATAAAAATAAGATTGATCCAAATTATTCCTACAAAAAACAAGGCGAATTCCGGTTAAAAGAAAAATTTTTTTTGATTGTATTTCTTTATGTATTGCAATTTTTAAACTGTAGCTATAATTTATAATTTTGATTAATTTTTTATTATTTTTATTTTTTAATTTTTATTAATTTTATATTTTTTTTATCTAATGAGTAATAATGTTCACTCAAAAACAGCCTTCGCATTCAAAATTAGGCTTATTAACAAATAATCTATCAAAGAACTAATTTGAAATGGAATACTTAATAAAATTATTATCTGTATACTAAAGACCAGAAGAATCAGAAAAATACAATTTAAAAGTAATTTTGACTTCATTGTTGCAACCCAAAAGAAGAATGTGACAAGTTTATGAAGAATATTAAATTTCCTTAAGGAAATTACTAAATCTGCTTTCCAATATCATTTTATAAATCTCTTGAAACTTTTTATTTGATTACTTGGAATGAAATCGTATAATCTGATAAAAAATTATACAGTATATCCAAAAATGATAGAAGTTTAACCACTAGTGGTATTTTAACAGTTGTCTCATCCTAAGTTTTAATCCCCTGTTTTGTTTATTTAATATGATATGCAATTTTTTCATAATGTACTCTTTTAAGAAAAAAATCTGCTTTGTTTTACTCAGTTTGTTTATTATTATTATTATTATTATTATATTTTTAAAGATTTAATGTATTAGGAAATTATTGTTTACAAAACCTTACTAGAAGTATTAAATTACTTTGTTCTTTATTTTAAGTAAGTAACTTTTTTCAGAAAGTTCTCAAACATAGAAAAGAAATTGAAAATTGAATTCGAGAACTCGTTTGACTTGTGGGTGACCAATAATACAAAGGGTAAAATAATTAGCCCAAAATCTCACAATATGTGTACACTTCAATAATGCTACTCGTAATAGTTTTATCTTCAAGCAAATAAATTATCTATACAAAAATTAAGTGTTTGGGCTTTTAGGCTTAGTCCCATATTATCTATTAGGTAGGCTACAAAAAATTCACAAAGTCCGAGTTGAGTACAGTTCAATGCAGTTTTATTCATAGGGTTAGATTAAAAACATAAAGTTTTAAGGTAAAGGTTAACGGAATCGCCTTGCGAGTGTAATGCCGAGGATGAAAACATTCAGCCAGAAATCGAGCCCACACACAGAGTTAAAGCAACAATGTGTTTTTTCGGCACAAAGCGAGAGACACTCCCCTTCCGGCGATCGTAATCTTCTTGCTTTTGGATTTCCCATAGGCGAAGTTTCCTTTGATTATTCACTTAACTCTTACCTAATGTCTCCTCCTCAGGCTTTCATTTTAAAAGTTTTAAGACATTTCAATTAAATGTCTTAAAACTTATACTTGGTTACATTTTTATTACATTTTTTTTATCATAATAATTGAACCTCTCCCCAATTACAGAAAATACGCATGGCTAATTTTGCACAGAATATTCGTGTTTATGAAGAGTTAGTTACTTTTGAAAATGTTTAGTCAGTCCTCTCCTACTACAGGGTTGGCAGGTACAAATAGATTGATTTTTTAAAGTTGAATTTATGCAATGTTTTTATGGTCTTCAGTTTATGTTGAAGTAAAAATATATTCATTGAATGAAGAGAAAAGGAGAATCCTATCGTGTTTTTGTACACTAAACCTATAATAGAGAGCACTCCCTAATAATAAATTATATTTATGCTAATTATTGTTTATCAAATACTGCCCTTATAATCTTATGCTTCTCATTAATCAGAAACAAATGCCACAAACTACGCTTAAAAAGGTTATTCCTTTACGAAAAAGGTGGATGTAAAAAATAGCAAATAATATTTTGAACAACAGTACTTGAAAGAAAAAAATACATCTTTTAAAGTTTGTGATATTCGTTTCTGATTTTTCAAACCTTACAAACTATTATTGAAATACGTTACGTACCTTCCGCCGTCAATACAAAGTAATCAATAAAATGGACTGCTGTAGTTTCGAGACTCAAGGTCTCATTGTCAAATCTTCTAGAACGTCAAATTTGCATTTACTACAATTTACATCACACAACATCACACTGTACATCACGAGAATGTACATTTAAAAACAATTACGTGGCCGGCCAAGACAGTAGATCCGTGGAGGCCGGCGCACACATTGAAGATGACGACCCGACTATCCGATACCTGCTTGACTTCGATGACCTTGGGGAGGGGCGAACTGTGATTGTTGTGGATACTGATAATTCTTTGGTGATATAGAGCTTTAATTCTGTCAAATAATACATTTGAGTTAAAATTTGATTTAACGTTTGAGACGTCACTAGTAGGTTTCATATATTCATGATGGGACCTTTTTTACATTCATGTAAAATGCTCATATTCTCACTGCAGCTTTTTACATCATGATTTTATAGCTAGTTGTTCTGCGAAGTTGGAGCGTTGGCTTTTTAATTTAGTTTTAGGCGGGTGCTCGCCAAATCTTTCTCGAAAGAAACGCCCAGTTTATCCTAAATACAGCTTTGGTGAATAGCTACAGGATAATAATTTGTACACGCCAGTGAAATTTAACCTGTCGTTATCTTTAACATGACGAACTGTGCTCAAGTATTATTCTAGGTACTCTATTGGAGGTTTTATTTGCCAAGACTATGTCATATTTCTTCAATTAAATTTCAAGCGTGAAATGTAAATGGAGTCCATATTATATTGACTCAAAATTACTATTGTTTAATGTTAAAGTGTACTTTCTTATTTTTTTAGAAAAATTAGGATTGACATAAGCTTCAAGGTCGCTGGTTTTTTCATTCAACTATATGGTATTTGCTTATTGCTTCATACAATAACTAAACCATATTCAGTATGACTTTGCGACCTTGAAACTTTTATTGATTCTAACTTGACTATAGTAAAATAAGCAAAGATTAACCTTCTGAAGAATTATTAAAGTGCTCTTTTTAGGAATTTCGCACAATTTATTTTTCAGAGTATCTCAAATGTTCGTGCAGTACGGTGACTTAAACACTAAGAATCATGTCATTTATAACGGAAGCGGAGCCGTCGATTTGCTCAAACAATTATGACATAAACATCTACTACAGGTTCTCTGTTTAAAGACCTGAGTATGTGTATGATTGATTAGCATAAGCAATCAAAGCCGCCACAGCCAATCGAGGCCATGTCAGCGCCACACTCGCACTTGGCTGCGCCACTGCGGCGATATTGTCATATTACCATAAACTCCGCCTCGCTAACTATCAATGACTAACTTACACACATGGCTCCAGGCGTTTTCTCAGGTACTTTAGAGTGGGATATCATATAAATTATTGTCTAATTTCACAGGAAATGTATTACGGCACTAAAATTAATTATGAATACTAAATGAGTTTGTTGTTTACCATCCCTAAATGTATTACCTTCACAAACATTAATGAATTAATAATTAAATACAGTCTTAGAACATTTTCCCGAACAGGGGTCATTATCAAAATTGTGTCCTGGGGTAATGTGACATTTTTTCGACCAAATGTCTTAAGGCATAATTTCCTACGCTATATTTAAATAGGCATATTTATAGGAATCTTTTGTAAATTGAAATTGAATTTACCTCAGGGAATGATTATAAGACTAGGAAGAAAAGATTTTGGTCCCTCAACGTGTTTCTTATCACAAACTAAATTTTCCCTCCTTTTTATACCTCTGAGAAATAAACACGACGCTAAAATCAGTGTATTCATATTTATTTTTGGCAAGAATACTGAACAATTTGACACTAGTTTGAAATTAGTTTTAATTTCCAGTTTTTTTACTTTTTAAATCTAAATACACTGTACTATATATTTGACGTAATTGTTTATTTTATTTAGTCATTTTAGTGTTAAAGAGAAGAAAGAGCTGAAGACCAGTAATAAAAAGATTTTTTTTAATTAGTCCAAGTCGTCATGAATACAGGTAGTGAATATTTAGGTAGTTCAGGCTAAATATGAATAACATTACGAATTCATAGTACAGTAACAAAAACCAACAACCATTGCTATTTTATGTGGAATTATTTTTCCTCCAACCGGTAACGACGCGCTTGGATATTAATTAGCGAGAATCATTAATCATCTCAAAATACACGTTTCTGTTCGATTGGATGAAAACACTGTTCTGTTGGTGGATAGTTTGTTCAAACTAAATATGTAACATTTTAATATTTCTTACTTTTGCTCGTCATAGTAATGTTTTAAGCATTTTTGGCCAAAAGAAGCGTCTGGGGCTAGTCATATTGAATTAACTAAGTCCAGTTTTATTTTTCCTGGAAAATCAGGAAATCTGACGTGCACGTGATGGAAGGAAAGTGGCGAAACAAAGACATGTATCGTGTAAAAAGATGTTACATATAGTTAAGTAGAAATTTTTATGTAGAGAAGGTGAAAAAAGTTTTCCTGCTAAAAATACGTCTGATTGGCCATTAATGGGTATATTCGAAGGAAGGTATCTTTATATCTTTTTCAATACCTCAAAGTTTGCAATTGCTGGTGGACTTCGGCGAGCCACCAAAAGGCACATGTAGATTAGAAAAATAGTAGTCAAAATACAGTTTGACTAAACCATGGTTTCATTTTTCAATTTATGCCTATTTTAGTTAGGGTACGTTGGCTACAAAGACATTTGAACGTATTATGACACATGATTCAATCAGGATGCAAACGACTGAAATAAGTACCTACGTAGAAATGGATTTCGTCAAAAACAGAGCACACTCTTCCTTTGCAATATCATTGCTAAGCGTAATAAACCGTGAATTAATTTAAATTTCTTATACGAATGTTCAAAAGCTCAAGAATAATATGTGCTTATCAAAACATTGAAGATCAGAGTATAAAACATTAGCGATTATAAAGTTTTACTGACTATGTAATATTATTTAGAAATAGGCTTACATACGAGATCGTATCAAAAAACAGAGTGTCCATGTAAACGCTGCCATAATTTGTGAAGTGATAGAAGTGATAACGAAACCACATTAGAACCAAAACATATTTTCATAGGAAGGTATACTTGCTTCTCTAAAATGCTTGCTTCTCTAGCAGTAGGATATGTCTGTTTTTTTTCACAACCTAATAAATGACATTCAAACGACTCATTCACCTGTACTATCACCTTCAAAAATAGTACATGAGTAGTGAATGTAAGGACCAATTTTTATGACGAATAATCAAGATTCTACTTTTACCCTTTTAAAATGGAAACCATTTTGGTTTTCATAGCTTTATTTCTTAAATTAAGCGGTAGAAGAAATAAATTATAGGCAATCCTTTTAAATAAAAAAAGGTACACAAAAACAAAAAATGGCCATCATTTTAAATTGGTATAAAGTAGAAACTTGAAATTCCACTCAGAAATCAATAGGTCTTTCATCAATATGTGAAAAAAAATAATAAAATATGTGTCCTTTTCAATATGTGTCTGAAAAGGAGATGTTTTTTAAAATATCATCCGAAGACCTTTTTAATTAAATTGTTATGTAATTAATTTATTTTCAATTCTTTCGGCAACATTTAATAACCCCGTTGCAGCAGACCTGCATACTCAGCGAATTTCAAATGCAAAACAACATATTTCAATAAAACATAGCGAGATTTGACATGTTTTTGTAAGCTTCATAAGGATAACATGGGGAATGAGTATGCAGGTTTGCTGCTACAGGCATATTAACACTGGGTGGTTGTAATTCAATATTTAGTAGATCTGAACTAGAAGAAGCCATTCACCAAGTTTTATCAAGATATATTGAGAAATAAGCAAGATATAGAATTTTACTTATTTCCCATAAGGTTAACATTGGGACAATTTACTGTGTATACCACTTTTAACATCTCGGCAACCAATGGGAATAGAGCTATGATTCAAAATACTAAATTGTTTGTTTTTTCAAGCAAAATTCAATGGTGAAATCGTATATTGGACCAATTTAATTTTTCCATGTGAAAAACGCAAAAAACCAATGTTTGGGGGGGTTTATCCCCCTTTACCCCCCCCTTCTGGTGGTCCGATCAGGCTGGTTTACGACCTCGTCCAATTGATTACCACTTTACACGTCTATACCAAATTTCATAAATATCAGGTCACTTTTACGGCCGCTGTCCTGCTTACAGGCATATATATATATATTTTTTTTTATTTTAATGTTCACTTCTAGGGCTACTACTGTAATTAAAGAGAGAAAGAAATTCCTTAAGTACCCTTTATATATATATATATATATATATATATATAAATATATATGATTTTTTGATTCAGTGTTAAGGGCTACTATATTTAATATGCAATAAATGACAAGAACTGAGTACCCTTTGTTAGATTTTATTTCCAACCTTATATTTATATATTTATTTATATATATATCTATATATATATCTATATATATATATATATATATATATATATATATGTCTGTTAACACGATAGCGGCCGTAGTTATGGTCAAATCTTAATGAAATTTGGTACAGACGTGTAAAGTGGTATTCACTCGGACGAGTTCGTTAACCAGCACGATCGGACCACCGGAAGGGGGGGGTAATGGGGGGTAAACCCCCCCAAAAATGGGTTTTTTGAGTTTTTTACATAGAAAATTTAAAATTATCCAATTTTTGCTAGCATTATTGAATTGAGCTCAAAAAAACAAACTATTTAGTATTCTGAATCACTGCTCTATGTCCATTAGTTACCGAGATATTGAAAGTGGTAAACACAGTACGTTGTCCCAATGTTAACCTTATGGGAAATAAGTAAAATTCTATATCTCGCTTATTTCTCAACATATCTCGATAAAACTTGGTAAATGGCTTCTTCTAGTTCAGATCTACTAATTATTGAGATAAAACCACCCAGTTTTAATATACCCGTAGCAGCAAACCTGCATACTCATTCTTCTTGTTATTCTTATGGAGCTTACAAAAACATGTCAAATCTCGCTAAGTTGGATTGAAATATAATGTTTTGCAATTGAAATTCGCTGAGTATGCAGGTCTGCTGCAACGGGGGTATTTTAAATTTCTCATCAAATGAAGTAATATTATTACGGAGCTGTGCACATCTACATGAACAAAATTTTTCCAGATGATATTCCGCCAACTCTCAAACTGAGAAAAAATAATCAAAAGATTCTACCCTTTAGATAATAGCAGATACAGTAACGGGTTCTAGTTTCAAAAACAAATGTTAAGCCTAGACAGCTTAAACTAGCATTCTAATGATTCACTTTTATTTTAGATGTTAACATTTTGAAGAGATGTAGTACAGCAAGTAATAAAGTGGGAGTAATAAGATCGTAAATAGGATATATTTTACACAAATATATTTACAGCCTATGATATTAAATATCGTATAAACAAGAGCTGTAACGTAGTGCGGCAAAGAGCCTTATCCGTTCCTTCGAAATACAACAACTTAAATGGAAAGGCAATAAATCTGGATTCTCCGCAACAATATCTTACCGAGTCAATGTTGTAGCCTGGAATTCATATTCTCTCCGGAATATGAAATAAGTTTATCATTCTGTTTGGATATTTTCACAGCATGAAAATTTGAAGTTTCATTCGACTTAGTGTTATTACCGTGTGGTACGTTTTAAAATAGGTCGATATATTATACCCTCTTTTTACCTTGCATTTGACCCCCCTCCATAGGCCTCAGGCCTGTGCGTGGAAGTTATCAAGCAAACCAAGAAGTGAGCCGGTACAGTAAGAGGATGAATAGTACTGCTGAAAGTATGCGGCATCATCGGGACTCGATCCTGCGACGCTGCCGCCACAGAACCGGGCCCGAGTGCGCTACCAACTGCGCCACCGACTCACTAATTGATTGACTTTTCACAAAAATATTCAATACTTTACTCACTCACAAGAATTCATTTCGTAGTTTAAGGTTAATACATAAATTAATAAAACTTATAGTAGTAAGTGGGTATTGTTTATTTTAGTTTTAACGAATAAGTCAAGCCTTGGTTTATGATACGAAATACTACATGTATTATAAAATAAACCAAGCCATTGTTTCACTTTAAACAATTATTAGAGCTAAGAATTGAAAGAAATCCTCAGAGGAACTTAACACATGAGTTCATATATGATATAAATAATTAAGAACACTTAAACTGTTTCTAATATCTCAGAGCTTATGTAATGTTGACCGGTATGATGATTTCCTAATCGACGAGGACAGAGAGGATCGAGATGGCGGCAGAGCAAGAGTAATCGAGCCTCATAAATAATGGAGCCCTCTGATGACTCCGTATCGGTTCCTCACCTCGGCCGGCTAAGCATTCTCGAGCTCACCTAGTGCTTTTGACTCGAGTATACTTGTAATTTGATGTATAAAACTGTTCTGACGTTGATTTCACAATAAAACTATTGCAAAAATATGCAAGTTGCCCGTAAACAACGAAGAAAATAATTAAGCATCTAAAGATTATAAAAAATACCTGAAAAGTGAGTTTCGAAACTACTTTAGTAAGGGAATAGACAATCGTAGACCAATAAAACTTGTAATATTTTTATTTGCAGCTCCAGACTCCTGCAATATCATGTTACACTCAGCTGAACTCCACGTAGGTCTGTGCTTTCTGACATCACAGAATGTTACAACACTGTGCAGCTGGCGTGTTGTAGTTGGTTTACACTGAGCAAATATTGCATTGCCTTCAAATCATTTTGGTGTAATAAAAAGTTTTCTATTACATTTATTTTTCTGGTCGCTAATAGCATGTTCACTTTCTTAACGGAACAGAAAGCTGCACATATATAGTTTAGTGAAATAGGAGAGGTTTAATTTGTTTGCGTTAAATTAACACCTTTGCACAGCATTTTATGAGAATTAACGAGGTTTCGCTGCTCTTTGCTGTACTTAAATTATAACGCTTTTCTGACATATCAAAATAAGGTGTAGCCAAAGAACTATACTACTTTGTAGTATAGTTCTTTGGGTGTAGCTCTGTGCTCAATATGGCAGATAAATATTGTTATGAAATTTGGAGTAATTGTAATGCTCTAATTTACTAACTTATATTCATTTTTAATTGATATTTTATTGATGATTTAATTTTATGTAAGCAACAGTTGATCATTAATGACTTGTTCAGTGATAAAAATTCTAAATAATATTTTCCAATGTAAATGGCGGCATGTCAGTGATTTTATCCTAAAACCTGTAGAATAATAATTGTAATAGCGAAAGCAATGAAGAAAATCGCATCATAATTGAAGACATTGCAGCGAGATGATGTAATAAAATAAAATAAAATGAATATAAAGAGGAACCGCAGAGACTACTGGGGTACTAACTGGTTTATGCCAGCTGTGGGACATTTTGTCTTATTGCGCTTTAATATACGCTTGCTGAGAGAGCAGATTTAGAGAGAAAAGATTCCATTCTTCTTGAAGTTAGAAATTTTAATATATAAGCGCTTCCTTTTATTTTCCTTAGTGAGATAAAAAATCAAAGCATGTCTAATAATCAAGATCACATACAAAATAAATAAACTTGTTAATTTCAGCGTTTTAACTCGTAAAGTTAATTTTAGTCTAAGAGTGCTATTATTTTGTAGTGTAAAAATTAAATTTACGTTAGTGCAAAAATGTGAGTACGTCCTGAAAGAAAAGGAATATGTTTATTGTATACTTTTTGCATGTTTAACGCCAGTGGCATTTTTTAAAGTCCATAGCACATTGACAAATGGCAACTGGATCCAGCATCGATCTTGGTCACAGTTCGAACCGGCGACACCTCAGGTTATGAGGTAAGCACTTATCTACTCAGCTATCCGGTTGATCATAATAAGAATTCTCTCAGGTAGATTGTGATCCCCAAAGTCAACAATCTCCGCCATCCCCTGGGTAACAGCATAACAACCATTAGCATACTTTTAGCATTAATTGTAATACAGAACACCCTAAATTAAGAATTGACACTAAACCATATGTTTTTACTTAACATGTGAAGAATAACTAGATTTATCGACAAATATTTGAAAAAAAGAAAAAAAGTAGCTGCAGGTTCTATAAATGACTTATTATTATCAAGATTACAATTCATAGAACTTTAGTTATAAATAAAACGTCTTCATCATTTGTAGCAATATATATAGACGTTTTTGAAGACAATTTCTTTTTGTTTATATCCTCTCGGCTATATTATAACCCTAAAGTCAACAACCACCGCCAGCCCCTGGGCGTGATAAGGGTAATATCTTAAGCTCTATTGGCATAATTTTAGCCCTAATTATGATTTATTATTCAGCCAGAACTTTGTCAATTCCTACATAGCCTATAGAAACATAACCTATATACAGTAATATTATATAATATATGTACTCGTAATAAAAAGCAAGACAAATATATCTGATTGAGGCTACCTGTCTATCATTGAAAGTAAACCCCTTAAAAATGTAATAGTTTTTCCTGACTCATATTACTTAACCAGATGGTTTCATTGATATTTACCCATGTAATAAAATAATATAGTTCAAGAAATCTAAAAAAGAGTATAACGATTCCATGAATAATTTAAATCATGGAAGCCTAATGTTTGTGTCTTTGCAAAAAGCAATAGTTATTTTGTGTGCTGAGAGAATAAAGTACAACAATGTCTCACGAGTGAAAATGTTGGCGTCTGAGCTTGCGAGGGAAGGCAATGTGCTTTGCTCTCGCAAAGCACAACACAACATTTTTCCCCATCTGCAATAATAAATACCAAATCTTTGAACATCTATTTCATTAACTTAATAATTAACAAACAATATCTATTTTCCTCCACCGTCGTCTTTTAGTCCCTGGAATATAATACTAAAGTACTAGTTTATACTCCATGGGATTTACTTACTTACTTTTTCTCCCATGGGACTAAAAGTAATCTACTTTTTCTCCCATGGGAATAAAAGTAATCTCATAAGAAACACATGGGGAGAAATTTGGCAACGCCGCGATGGACTGTGAGAAAATGTGGCAACACTGTCGATTTTCATTTGCTTACTCTAAATTTAATTCAAGAACTTCAGTGTTTCAATTTAAGAAAACAAAACCGTATGCATTTAATAGCCAGGTAATGTTTTTTGTATGAATTAAGTTGGCAACACTGATTATAAAAACACCTGATTTAGAGATTGTTGTTACCAATATGCCAAACGGCCGAACGTTTTATAAACATGATTGTTTCTTACCTACAGATTTTGGGAGATATTTTTCTTTGTATTAATACTTTAGAAAAAGTAGTGTTAAAAGTAGTGTGAAAGTGTGAATAAATGGTTGTTTAAATTGCATAAGTACCTTAAGTTATATATTTATATACGATTCTAATCTAGCCTAGTTTAAAGGAGAAAAATATGATATGAAGTTAACGTTATAGTGCCACAATTATTGTTAATGATTTAGGTGGAGGAAAAATTTGTGTGCATCATGGGTCTAAAGTGATTTTTCTCCCTCGGGAAAATTGTCTCGCGGAGAAAAAGTTGCAATTTAGTCCCTAGATGATGCACAAATAACTATTTGTTTTGATCTGCAATTAGCGCCTGCATCTGAGTAGCTGCAACAATTCATGCACCGTCGATCAGCTGATTAATGCCCCAGCAACGTTCTTACGTGACAAACTACAACGTTCTTACGTCCTACAAACTAAATTTGCAATTCGAGCCAATGTGTTTCAACCAAATCACATTGGTAAACCAAACAAAAACATTTACAGGTTGTACATCCGCAAATGCGTTTTGCTCTGTTTACCAATATTTTTGTTGTTCCAAAAAATCTATTTTATCTGTGTATATAACATTAAAAAATCTGATTTGTTGTTATAAACTTGAAAAACAGTTGTGGTTATGAGGGATGATACAACTTCTTTGTCATGGTTACCAAGCAAATATAGCCATGAAAATCATATGGTCGCAACTAGATCGTTTTCGGAACCTATTGAATGCCGTATAATTACGTGATGTTCACTTGTTATACCAAGTAAAAAGACGATTAGCTGACTTTCGGCCCTATGGTGGAAAAAAGCTGGTATCTTTATTACTTTTGTTAAACAGGCGATTGCGTCGTAGTGTGGCAAAATTTTGTATCATAATATACGCTCTAAAATCTCTCAAAATCGCCTTAATTAAAGAAAAAAAACATACATAAGAGAGAGACAATTCACAAATATGTTTGCACTACGTAACAGGACATGATGCTTTCCTTGTACACTACACTAGAGTGGTATGTCTGATATATTGACTTAATGTTTACTGTCACATGCCATATTGATGATGGAGGTTGGACATGCCCATATACCTTGTGTCACAAGATCAGCTGTATTAGTATAATTAATGATATAAAATATGCTTGTTGTTATGTTTTTATTTCAACCAGTTTGTTTTATAAATTAAATGAGAGTTAATTATAATGAGATAAAGTATTATTTTAGTTTTTTAAGCCAATAATGGCGCAACCAAAAGTAAAAGGTAAAACAAATCTGGGTTTAAAATAATTAGCCTTTATTATGATACAGAAACCCCCTAATTAATAATGTAACATGTTTGCATTTAACTATGTTTGCATAATCTACAGATTACATTTAAATTTAGTAGAAGTGTATAAGTGTTTAAAATTTGAAAACACAAAACGGAAAATTTCAGGTTATTGCAAAATCTTTTAATTCACTCCTGTGGGAATTATCAGGGCATCAATTATTGATAAAGTGGAATCTTTATTTTCCGTTAATTGTCTTCAATTGGCAAGTTCCTTACAATTGGTCACCAATAAATAAATGTTTTTGCTTGTAGGTGACCAGATGTGGTGCATTATAACAATAAATTAAAAATAGTTTTTTAAGCTTACATCCAGATACTTACATAATTTTTGGTTGTAACTTAAGAAGGTTAATTTAAAACTAATTTGGAACCAGATAACAAAACATAAAAAAGTGATTTAACAAATAGCTTCTATAAAGTGCAAACGCTCTCATCTGGCACCCTATTCGTTCAAACATCCGCTTAAAGCAACAGACAACTTTTTTCAAAAGTCTATTAGTTCATTTTCGTAATAATTATAGACATTGGCATGAGGTAAAAACGATTATAGTTAATCTAGTTAATTATTATATAAGAATAAAGCGTGCTAAAACTATCTCACCTCCACCTGGATGGGGACAAGGCCTATCTTATCATTCAGGGGATTATAGGCGAGTGGACTCATAATGTGTAGCTGTTGAGATCATTTTCCTTTTTTTCCCATGTTGTTGTCTATTTGTTAATTTCTCCATTTCACATATTTTTTAATTTAAATATTTGGTCATATAACATTTTATTTACCTTGGTAAGATTAACTGTTTTCGGTCCCACCTTCCGAAGCTGACGCACAGGCATTGGTGTTTGACGTAATTAATTTTGTGTAGTTTGAATCAAGTAAAATTATATTTATGAATTAGTTTATTTTCTTAGCATATGAAGTTTATGTATTTGTTTTTCTAATCATTTCATCAAGCAATGCATCCAGGAAAATATTTTTATTTATTATGAATGCAATAATATTTACTTTAATGCACTATAATAGCATTAATTTTACTAAATAAATCAAATTTTCGTTCAACAATTCATTAACTGTATTGATATCATTACGTTTAACTTAAGTTTCTATCAAACTACAAAACACTTGAAAAGAGCAGTTAATAATATGCTAACATCATTATTTTTTGAAATATATAAAATTGAAATTTCAAAGACTGAAAAAACCGACGGTTGTCGAGTTTCAAATTACGTAAATTTTTCGCTTGGTTAAGTTTTACAAAACAACAATCCAAAAGAATGTAATATTACAACGAAAAGTTGTTCTTAAGGACATTTTTTACATCTTTATGTACTGTTTGTTGCAATCTGATTACCCAATCTTAATACCTAAATTAGTGCTTCTATCCTGACCGCTAAATTAGTCCATGAAAAAAATCCGCGTTTCTGGAAGAAATTCTTTAGCTTCAATTTATATTGTTTAACGTATAGAAATGAAATACAAAGATAAAGTTATCATTGTACTCTTCACAAGAAGAGTTAGAAAAGTTAACTTAATGGAGGCTACGATGTAAACGTAAATGAGTCTCGAACTTTGTTGGCAGGGATATTTGTTCTAAAAAAAACACTACAATATTTTTGTCTCAGTCATTCGTTAAACATTAAGTAAGTTCTAGGTGGATTTCATATTTAATTTTAATGATATTACTTCCTGATGATAAAGCGAATTACTCTTGTCTGGTAACTTACGACATTGTTTAATATATAAAAACGCCAAGTTTATTACAGAAGCTATATCTTGCTTGGTTTCCTTGATATCTACCAAAACTGGATTTTTACAAATACTTAAATATCTGGGGTTTTACACAGTATTAACTTCATATTTGTTACTGTTATGCATCGTCACAGGACGAGAAACAGTACTCATTTCTCGTCCGAATTTCATTTTTCTCTCTTTAGCCTTTCAAGATGTCGGCTTAAGACTTTTAAGTGTTGACAGTCATCCTGAAACGGCTAAAATATATAAAAATCCAATTATTCTGTAACAAGTATTTTTTTTAACCCATTAAGGAGGGCAGAAACCAAAACAGGGTAGGACTGTACATTATACAATGAGTGTTGTTTGTTCTCACCTATAGAGAAACATGGCAAAATTTGGACTAGATGTTTCTGGTCACCATGTATTTTTAAGGTCGACTATTATATTTTGCCATAAGAAATAAACAAAAAACTTATATTAAAACTGAGAGGTGAATTAAATAAAAAAAAAAAGAACAGCTCTAATGATAACTCACACATTACTGTTTCACAATATCCATTTTCCTGTATGCCCATTTATGTCTATTATGAATTATCATTGCTATTCAATACAACTGATTTGTACAAATTATCATTGGGAAAATCCTATGTTTACCACAAAACTATTTAATTAACGCACATATAGCAATGATGTGATCAAATATTGATGTCCTCAGTCTTCTATGTAGTGGTGTTAGCTCTCCATTTGTAGTTGTGTTATTAATTCAACGTTTCTAATATGAAAATCTTTAAAATTCGACGAAACTAAAATATCTTTAAAGTAGTGTATCTTTAAAAAGAATAATATTTGGCAAAAGGTTACAACCGTGCATTTATTGAGTGTTCTCAAAAGTACAGTACAATATTCGTGAGGTGTCAACTGCATTGACAATCAGAATAAAACGTTTTCTGCATGTAAACACTTTTGTGTCATTTAAATTTAAAAACAATTACTGTTCAGCGCTTTAAAATTTGTTTGAGCATGTGTTGATTACAGGTTTTAAAACTAAACAAACAATAAAGTTAAGAGCAGACTTGGATTAATCGGACATGACTTGGATTAATTGGATGTAACAGTTGATAATGATTTTTAACCATTTCGCAAGGTCTTGCAGATCGCTTTTTGAAAAGTCTAGCTTTTGTTATTTAGTAGTCTCATTAACAATCTCTCTGACGTTTCCGGATAGTAAATAAAAGTAACTAAAAACGGCTATTTTTTTCTTAAATCCTACTTAATACATGAAAAGTAAAACTCTTTTAATTTTGAGTTACATAGAATTTTTTCCCCTGTTAGTAAAGTTTGTTCCTTTACTACCTTTTCCATGATAAATTACGGTCTTAACTTAACGCAGCTCAACAGTGGACGCAAAGGGAGCACCTGCCTATGTTTGCTGATTCCCTTAGACCAACAAATAAATAAAAGCTACATAATGAAATGCTTTTAGTTAAAGTTCTCTGCATAAACATATTTTTAGTTTTTTTTTTTAGATAATATGAAATTTTACTGTATTGTAAAGGAGCATAAGTTTTTTATGGAATAAATGATGTTTTTAATTCATTCATTTATTCCTTTTATTTATTGGAATCAGCGATCAAATGCAGTAGACTGGCAATATCGCGCAACCGTTGAAGCGTGCCGGCCGTACTGACGGGACCAGTGAGTGGGGGGGGGGGGTGGCGGCTGTGGTACGCGGCCACCTCGGGCCAGGCCGCGCGGCTCTGCCTACCTCCCGCCTCGCACAGCCAGTCACACCACAATAATCGACGTGGAATTTGTAGTAAAAGAGAATTATTGATCATTAGAAGTAGAGGATTTAAGGAGAGAATGATAAGTTTTAGGTTAACCAAGAGCAAAATTGTTAAAAATGTACACAATATTTCGCATTATAGCTTAACAAATCTAATAGGTGGTATCATCTAAGGTTAGTTGTTTAGATTATCACTAATGTGTTAGGTAAAAATATTGCTTACTTTATTGGGGCAGAAATGGCTAGATCAAAACTTTAATTTGACCTAAAACGTTGTTAGTATAATTAAATTGGTTTTTACTTTGAAAGAGTAATTTGTATTTAAATAAATATAAACATTAAATAAACTTTACATCAATCAGTGAGAGCGAAATAAAATTGATAACGTTTTTCAAGTAATTTATTGAGCAACTCCGTAAATAATTCCGCTTGAGCTTGCTCTTGGTGGGGGGGGGGATATTAAATTGAAATATCTAATCGCTCACTTTTGAGGCTGCCTGTAGGCTAAATAAAGCGTTTTATGAGAAACGTCTAAAAATTAATAAGTTATAATATACAAATATTAGAATATGATGGCAATCTCAAAGTTTAAGGAATGTATCAAGTTAGGTCATCAAATCCAAATTTCCTCAAGTAAATGTGCGCTTTTCTATAGACAAAATTATATTTTTCAAGTTGAGTGTGTGGAACAACATTTTTTATTGTGGATTTGAGTCACATTGGTGTTGTTCTATCACTGAAAAAAAAATAACGCTAGGTCAGAACCACCCTGTATATGTCTTTGCTGAAAATTTTCTTATAAACAATAATTGCCTGACCAAATAATAATTAGTTGTACAGCAGGTAAATTTTGTTATGCCAAAAAAAAACAAGAACATGTTATGCTTATAATTTTAAAAATATTTTTATAATTGACTTTTTTGCTCAAGTGTGGAACCGTTGTGCATGGTATATTGTTTAATTAATTACTACAAAGCTTTAGAATTATACCTCACCTCTTACTATCTATTCAGACGGTGTTATTGAAACGCTGCGAATTAAAATTTGTGCTAGTTGGTCACGGCTGTTTGTCCGGCGGGACCTAAGTTTAATGAGGAGGTGGCTTCAAGGGTCCTTTTCTATTGAGTATAGGGAAGGCCAATCTATATTATTCTTTGATCGCTGATTGATAACGATGTTTATGTTGTCAGAAACTGTAAGCAAAGGGGCATACAAGGGAAAAATCTACCCAACGCAGTGAGAAATGTATTAATAATCTATGCCCGATATTTCCTTTTTAAAGGGTTTGACCAATGTGTTATTTTTAAACAAACAATTTAAATGTCATTGGTAAAAATTTCGATGACTGAAAAATTATATTTGATAACTATAAATTTATTTATTAATTGTTATAACTGTTAAGCTAGAAGCCCACTGGCTAAGACTAAGTATCACAGTTAATTCCTCAACAACGTCAGTTTGATCTACGATCGTGAGATACTCAAGTAGACCATTAATAAGCCAATAATACTAGTTTTGTCGATCACTTCTAGGATATAATTTCATTCCACAATCCGTGTTTATTTGAGATGAAATCGCTCTAGAAATGAATGCTTAAGGCTCAATTAAATGCGAGTATAGTTTGAGTCAATTAACTCGGCTCGCAAGCACAAAGCTAAAATTAACATTAGTCTTATGGGCTGGGCCAAGTTATTTGACTCCGACTTTGACCCCACCCTAATAGGTTTGGTAAAATATAATCATCCACTCTGGTTATTAATAAAGTCTTAAATTAAATATTTGAGAGCGTATTGAGTTTTAACCTTATCGCGTTAGTAATATAATTGTTGAGCATCACTTTCTATCATTCCAGCACCTAGCTATTTATATATTTACTTTTACAATATATCTTAGTCTCTCAAAGTAGCGGTATAATGTGGCTTAGAATTCCTTAAATATATAAAAAAATTGTGTTATGAATAAACATCCTGTAGGCAACGTCTTAACTTCTAAAAAAAATTATGCACCTTTTATCGCCTTGAGCAAGTTTCTTTTCGTGGGTTAACATAGGAGAATACATGACAATTCCTCTTTCTGTGAATCCTGAAATATATCTAACACATATATGAGATGTAAATACTAACATATCCTCCTATGTGTTAACGTGGAAATTTTTTATCTTCAAAATGTTACACTAAAACACGAAGCAATTTAATTAGAAATTTCGGTATTATATCACATTACGAAAACTCATTCTGATAAAACTGTGCTAAATATAATACTAGTATTATACTTTCAAAAATAAGGAGGGTTAGTAAGTAATAAATAGAAAAATTCAAATCACATGGTTAACTGTGTTTATTATCCAATATGTTTCATTTCAAATGAGCAAGTACATAAAAAATTGAAACGCTGTAAGGCTGGTATGAAGTTGCTACTTAAAATACTGTCAAAATATTTTCGATCTCCTTAACTTGAAAAAGAAAATCCAAGCTGTTATTTTATAAATGAAAATACATTTTCCATTCGTGAGAAACCAACAGTTTTAGAAGTTTATTTTCAGCCAAATACAATTTTAACTACAAACATTTCGTGAATATTAACATTTTTTTGATAGTGATATTGCACAAAATATAAGAGATGAATATTCAAAGATCATGCTTAATGTATCCGTAGGTAAAACCAAGAGAAAAAATGTTAAAACACTGCGTGCAAGCCGGTATTTGAAAACTCATTTAGTTGAACTTCATTCAGATGGAAATATAAATGAAACAGTTCTAATTAAAAGGCAATACAAAATCTGTCTTGCGTTCTAATTTGCTTACTTATGAATCAACCGTTCTCTCTTGGCTCTTCATTATCATCCGATAAAAGTCCTTTGCTTCATTTAATAAGGCGATATTATAAGTAAACTAAGACAATTATGCGTTACAGACAAACAAATCACCAGATTTAACAATCACAAATATTTTAAGAGTGTGACTTACATTTACTTTAATGAATGCTTGATATTTAAATATTTATTCCAAGTAAACACGTTTATTTGTTGATCACGTAAAACAATATTCCAAATTCACAAATAATCGATGGCTTAGGGCGGTTGTTAATGAGACAATAACTAGTTTAACATAATCTTACATAAATGTTTTTACACCCAGTTGCGCTCGTTGACCCATAGTTGTAGAGCTAGTCAAGTTAGCCACGAAGTTACAGGTCACGACTGATCGGAGAAAAGTGAAATGGGATATTGGGAGTGTCTGATTTGAAAGGTTAATGCCTAATTATAATAATTTTGACTCAATTTCAATTACTCCTTAGTTTATAGAAACGACTGAACTGAACTGAAAACTGCTACAATTAAAGTTTAAATGGATTGAAGTTTCTTAATTGAATTTACTCATTGATGTCACATAGCAAATTTGGTGAGGCTTGTATTCGAAAATGAACGAATGGTGTTTTTGACATCTGAGGACCTCAAAACGAAAAGTTATGATGGTCCCGGGCATAGGTCTTACCACCTATGGATCTACGGGATTAGGTTCTTCCCTTAGGCGAAATTCGCTAAAAAATGTAACCTTATTCGTATAGGAATGAGCTCGAAAGAATCACATGTAGCCACGAATGTTCAATACATTGAATAATTCATCAGTAAGACCCAGGTGTAACAGCTCATGGCACAATCCATTCTTTCTCAGCGATACCTAATGCGAATGAATCAGGGTAAAGTAAAATAGATTTATCCTTTATAATATCTAGAACTACGGTTAAAAGAACCCCGGCATAATGACGGACTAACCTGATGCATAATGCGGCATAATGAAGAACTAAAGAATGAAGTAGCCGCCTAACGTCGTCATTGCTGGCAGTGCAGCCACACGCAAAAACTAAATACTCTTCTTTCCTTGAATAATATTATTTATTACATATACTTTATCCTTAAGCTTCAACAATATAAAATATACATGTTGTTCATAAAAGCCTGTCACAAACATCGGGAATGGATTTCACTTAAAAATTGTAAAAGATATTTCGTTTAAGGATAGGCTTTAAAATGCCCGAGATTTTCTCTGTCAGTCTGCACAATATTTATAAAAAAAATTACATGCATTTGAAGCCACTTGAGTTGTCATCTTAAGACTTAGAAGTCCTTTAAGACCTGTTTTGTTGCTGAATATCTAATTTCTACTTTGTGCCTTTCAAAATGGTGGCCGTTTTAACTCATGATTGGTTAATATACAAAACTATAGATTTCAATCAGGCTAGTCATATCAAATGTGATAATCAACTTTCATTACAGTAATATCCAGGTTTGAAATGATTAAAACACAAATAACTGAATCTTTTTTAAAATTTTATTAATGGTGCAAATTTGTGTTATTTTAAGCACTTTTCCAAAATGGTAATTTAATTCTTCCGCATATGTTTGTATTGGAAACCCCCCCACCCCAGTAAAAATATACATTACTAAAAAAATTTCATCTCTAATTTTTTATTCCTTGAAAACTTTGGTTACATTTATAATTAATGATTACTGACCGACCTTTTTATTTGTTACAGGAACCAATTTCTAAAATTTGTGACATATCTTGATTAATACCATATACGTATAAATATATTTAAATCAAGTTTGATTAATAAAACGCTATGGTATACGTAAACACTTATCTCTTGAATTGTAAATCCATTGGTTGTGTTTGCCTGCGGAAAATCCGACTGAATTGATTGTGCTGAAATTTCATGCATAATATATTTAAACACATCGAGGTGTTTCTGATTTTTAAGTGCCTTCAGGCTACGACAAACCAATACATAAAATACTTTTGATTTTGGTGTATGATTGAAAAGTGGAATCTCACGATGTGCACCATAATAAACACGTTTTGATATATCGTACAGATTTATTACTGGGCTATTCTAAGGTAACCCATGTTGTAATTTTTGGAAGTTTATAGGTTTGTTTTGTGTATAAAGGAATATTGTAATAGGGTAAAGTAGTTTGAAGGGTTACCCATAGAATGCAATACTGTACTTTTTTATTAAAAAAGCAAGAAGGAAAAATAATCTCTCGAGCAAAGCCGGCCGGGATCATCAGTTAGCACAAGCTGGGCGGGTCAGATTTTATGAAGGGATGAAAAATATAAAAGAGTTGGAGGTGTCTAGATGAAAATGTTTAAATTCCTGAATGTAGACTATTATGTAACAAATTAAATCTAACTACAAATTTTCCCCCAGTTGAATCCGAAATTATGAGCTGGTTAAAAATAATTGTACGTAACGATAATAAACAGCAAATACAATAACCCTGGAGGGTCACAATTACTTCCAACTGGTTTGTAAACGTTAAGATCCTCAATAAAGAAAGCAATTAGTGCGCACTGTTCACCAAGAGTGAGATTATCCAACTTTTCTTCATTTATTTAATGACTGGTCATCACTGTGGTTATCAATTCAATTTTCCTTTCTTTTTTATCGTGATATAAATGGACGGAAAGTGCTATGTTTAGTCACATTTCCCTTTAAATGGGGTTCAACGCGCAAGATATTTCTATAAGACAGGAAGACAAATTTCCCTATTTATTTAAGAAATCAGAGCTCGAATTTATGTTAAATGCTTATCATTTATATGCCATATGACACTGGGATATACCAAATTAGTTTCAATGATTGTGATAAACTTTTGTAGACCAGACAATAAATTTCGTAAAATAATTCAAGAACTATATATCAGCATGGAAAAACGAGAAGCCGGAATAATTTAATTTCGCCAAACACCTGTTAGAAGATGGACACAACATATGAAATATAGAAGAAAATGTCATAATAATGATATTTATGTAAAAAGAGAAATCTCATGAGCTCAGAAATCTCATGGGAAGAATTATATATATTTAAAGAAAAATGTAAAGATGGAGAAAAATTGATTACGGGCAAGTGAACTTTGACTCTGGTGGGGCGTTCAAGAACCTGCTTCTGACGGAACCTCTGGCAGCCATTAGGATAAAAGGACGGACGCCATGATGGATCGATCGCCATTTTCCACCATTAGTGTATATTTACCAACTTTTATGTAAATACATTATAAGTGTAATTATATTTTTAAGTGTTGTAAGACGTTTTTTATTCATCAGAAATCAGAATTTTTACTTCCAATAAGCAAGTATAAATTACATGCACTAGGAAAAGTCTATGTACATAACCCATGCATTTTTAGTAAGCAAACAATACAAACCATAAAATAGTGTTTTATTCCAGGCTGAAACAAGACATGCAAAGAAAGCAAACCAAAAGCAGCACTCAGGTCACACATTAAAAAAAAAACATAGTTACAGCACTCTTTGGAATTTCAAAGAACTCATGGACAGAATAGATTGAATGGGCCAATAACAGTTTTTCCACCCCCTTTTTGAATTGTACTTCCGGCAGGTTCCGAGCTATACAGGGAAGATGATTAAACATTCTTATACGGTGTACAGTATTGCTTAATCGTAATTTACTTAGTCTAATATAAGGCAAGTTAACATCTGTTCTTCCTCTAGTATTGTGATCGTGAACATCACCCCTGAGCTCGAGAGTGCCCTACTCCTTCTTCGCGCACAAGAGAGATTGGAAAATGTACAAACTGTACACTGTCATAAGGGACTCAGCAATGAAAATTGGCTGGCAGTGATCTAAATACCCTGCGCCAGCAACAATACGCACAGCTTTCTTCTGGAGGAGCAGGACCCTCTCGACCCCAGTAGCCACTCCAGAGCCTTAGCCCGTACAATACAATACTCTGGAAAAAAGCCATATAAGCAGTCTTCACTCAGTCCTTTGGAACATGTTGTTTAAGAGTTCTAAGAAGATATATAATTCTTGCCAATCTGCTACAAACATGTGTTATGTGGCTATGCCAACTGAGCTTAGAATCCAAGAAAAAGCCTAACAGTTTTACATTTGTTACTTCGTGCTCAACCTTTCTAAGACTAAAGATAATTGATTGTATCTTATTTTCGTTCAAGAAAAGAAAATTAGCGAAGTGGGGGGAACCAAGCTGAGGCCCCACTAAGTGACTGCGATAGATCATTCTCAAGATCATGAATACTGTCCCGAACACCATAGAGAAGTGCATCATCGACATAGCATATGACGCCCCCATCCAAGCGCGAGGCCAGATCATTGATCATAACATTTAACAACAAGGGCCCGAGAACAGGCCCATATGGAATTCCATGATTTAGTGGTTGTACAATCGAGTTTTGACCATTTACAGTGACTAGCTGCCCTACCCGGTCAGATGTAATCGCAGTAAGTCAAGGCTCCTGCCCTTAACTCCGTAAAAGGAAAGCGTTTGAACTAAAATGCCGTGATCAACAGTGTCGAAGGCCTTGCTGAGGTCACATAATATAGCCCCAGCAAAGCTCTCACGTTCGAAAGAATTGTAAACTGCCCCAGTAAGATCCTCAACGGCACCAACTGTGGAGCGTCCAGACCTGAAGCCATACTGTGCAGGCGAGAGCAAACCATTATTTTCAAAGTAAGGAAAAAGTTGACATTTGATTACGCACATTCAAAGATCTTGAAAAAAGTCGGCAATATCGAGATAGGTCTGCAGTTCTCAGGGAGATTCTTATTCCCTTTCTTATTTAAGTAATCGTACTATGAAAAAGTGCAAAATAAACCAACCTTAAGCATTCATAAGAGGTAAGAGATTTAAGCTTTCTTAAGAGGTATGTTACTCTATTTATTGCTTTACAAACATGTTCAACATGCAGGTGCCATGAGAGCTTTGAGTATAAGTGAATGCCAAGTAGTTTTACACTTTGAGAAATTTCATCATCAAAAGAGACATTACCTAGAGAAAATATAGCTAATTCGGTCTTATCAGTGTTCATAAACAACATGTTGGCTCTGTACCACTCATTTGCTTGGTCCAGTATAACTTAAGTATCATTGGGAATGCCTGCATTAGCTATGTCTGTTATGAGAAAAGTGATATCATCAGCAAACAAGTTAGCCTTAGAATTTACATTAGAAGATAAATCATTAATGACAATGAGGAATAACAACGGACCCAAAACCGACCCCTGTGGTACTCCAAACTTGACCTCAGTTGTGCTAGAAAAAGAATTATTCGAAATGACCATTTGAAGCTGGTTACTGAGGTACGAATCAAATAGTGAGTTTTGAGTGCCAATTATACCATAGTATTTCAACTTTTCAGCAGAAGGTCTCGATCGACATAGTCAAACAATTTTGTCAAATCACACAGAACAGCTCCGGTTGATATACCTTTTTTAAATCCTTTCAGTACATGATCAACGAGCACACTGACTGCATCGATCTTGGACCTTCCAGGCCTAAACCCAAACTGGCAAGAGGTAAAAAGCTCATGCTGTTCAAAGAAATCGCTTACCTGAATTTTTAAGACCATTTCAAAAACTTTAGATATGGCAGGGATCAGAGAGATCGGTCGGAAACTCCTAGGCTCCTCTGGGTTGTCCCTCTTGTATACAGGGACACAAGGGGGGGGGGTCTTTGATAACTTTAGCCTACTAGGGAAAATGCCATCATGTAGGCTAGCAATTATATACTTAGAAACTGGTACGGCAACGCTATCAATGACTCCCTTTAGAAGGACAGTTGATATGTCATAAATGTCACAGCTTCTGGTAGACTTAAGTTTATTTACAATCTCAATGACTGCCAAGTCACTCACATTTGTCCATCCAAAGTCACTGCTCAGATTCTGCAGGCGGTGGAGCATCAGCAGGTCAGTTGAGGAGACAGGTGCGGGTGGAATACTCTGACGTGTTTTTTTCAATCACATCAATAAAGTATGTGTTCAACTTTTCAGTACTTGGCTGATTGCGTGTCACAGTGGCGGTCTGACCACTTTCACCCTTTATTACTTGCCATGCTGCCTGGCAATTGTTGTCTGCATTGCTAATAAAACTAGCATTATAGTCCTTCTTAGCACGTGATACAGCACGTTTATTGTCACGATTTATATTCTTATACGTCAATATATCTTCATTAAGACCAGTCAAGTGGGCACTATCGAACAGAAACGTTATATATTGCCTAAACAACGCTAATTGTAGAGAGAACCACTTTTTTAGATTACCAGATTTTTTACTCACAACTTTAGTCTTAGTAGGGAGATATATATTCAGCCAATGCATGAAAAATCATGAAATCTACTCTACATGTCTTCAGCATTGAGACCACGCAAAATGGTAGGCCAGTCAAACATGCCTAGTCATTGCTTTAGGTCACAGAGGTTACACTCATTAATAGGTCTAGGCCTATAGATGCAAAAATCAATTGATTCAATAATACATTTTGGAACAGAAATATCTAAACTCAAAAATTTAAGGAAGAGAAGGCATTCCAAGCATATTTATAATATACAAGTTTAAAAATTTAGTGCGTTTTAAAACTTGAATTTTTTAGATTAATATTCGTCTAATATTGGTATTTTAAAACTATAAACGTTGAATCATGCATCAGTATCTATTCACTGTCAATAGTTTGTTAGAAAATCCAATCTCCAGAGCACCTCCTCAGTTACGTATGTTCGTTTTAAGGTTTCTTTTCAAGAAAATAAATATAGTAGATTAAGACGAGTGCAGACTGTTGGTCTTAGTTTCAATAGGACAAAATACTCTCCCTTATTTTCTTTTGTCTCAAATACTGAATTTCCGTTGTCTATTTTGAGAAATAAAAATCATAATGTTGATGAATGTTAACTGAATTTTGCTAGCCCTGCATTCTGTGGTATATCTCTGGAACTAATTGAAATTTTGACCATCTGATTTGTTATGAACAAATATGAATTGGAAAGAACACACCGGTTCTACCACGGATAGTAGCAATTTCGCTCGAAATTCAAAAGCCTCATGTGTGAAGGCTTTTTATGGGATACCAGCTGATCAAATAGTGACAAGTAGTTCTTACTTGTTTTACCCGTTGGAAAAAATAAAAATTTTCTTGGATATATGAGTTAATGTTAAGGTTGCCATGACAACTACATGAGCCTCCCTATACTTTAACTTTGAAACTTTGATGCATCATAGGGCGTAGCCCTTAGGGAATTTTTCAAAATTAGTCCTTAGTGGATGCCTATGCCCTGAGAGGAACGTTCATGCAAAGGTTCAAGGCTGTAGGTCAAGTAGCTTGGGCTGTGCGTTGATGGGTGAGTGGTATTTGACAAATATATATAGATTATCCAAATCAGCAAAAGGCTCATCTAGAGAGTAATAGCTTGAATTTAATATCAAATATGTGTAGACACATTAGTTTCTATAGGTCGATATGCTCTGGACAAAATCCCAGACATTCTTTCAATAATATAGATAGATGGATGGATAAATAGATAAATAGATAAATAGATAGATAGATGGATAGATGGATAGATAGATAGATAGATAGATAGATAGATAGATAGATGGATAGATAGATAGATAGATAGATAGATAGATAGATGGATAGATAGATAGATAGATAGATGGATAGATAGATGGATGGATAGATAGATAGATAGATAGACAGACAGATAGATAGATAGATAGATAGATAGATAGATAGATAGATGGATAGATAGATGGATAGATAGATAAATACATAGATGGATAGATAGATGGATAGACAAATAGATAGATAGACAGATAATGCTTTAACCTCGAATAGGAAATCAACTTTGAGGGATAACAAGTACTAATTTAAAAATAAAAAATAACAACGAACTTAACAAATGACTAACTGTTAATTCATAAGTTAAGGCGATGCAAAAATAGAAATTATCACAAAAAACATTGATCCCATTTTAATCCTCTCTTTAGTCCAAAGTATCTGATCCCTTTAACAATTTATAATAAGAGATCCAAAGTTTTAGCTGCAAAGTTACAAGCATTCATTAGGCTTACACCGTAACTTGGATCAAGTTCTGCCAACATTCTAGGGCTAACTCCTCTTGTTAGTTATGAAAATGAGTATTCTATTTCACCCCACTAAAGGTCTAGGTTTATAACTAACTAGTGTACACCCGCGGCTGCCCCCGCTTAAAGTATGACTAATTTTGATTGAATTTCATTTTTAATGTGCAATCTTCATAAAGTAACATTGTACTGAGATATATATATATATATTATAATGTTGTATACAGTAATTTTTAAGCTTTCAATTATACCCTTAAGATGGCAGCTGGTGATTTATCCTCATGTTAAAATGGGGAGGTTTAATGTTTCCTCTATACGTGTTCATGTTTCCCTTAAGAAGAGCAAAAGGTATGAATTGGCTACAATTTACCTACGAATTCTTAATTTACAATTTGATCATATAAATACTGATATTTCCTTATTGAAAATATTAATTGGGTTTAGGGTAGTGTTTGAATAGAAAAAATATCCTTGCACTTTAGGGGGTTGAACTTTTACCACACCAAGCACTCACCTTAATTCTGTCAACCAATTTAGTAATATGTGAATATGAGGTATACCCCGGAACGTGAAACTGATATCGAACGACAAACTAGGACACTAATAGCGGATGGATTCTCAACTTAAAATCAGAATTTTACACTTTTTTTAAAAGCTCACAAACTGTGAAAATACCTTGACAGTATTAGCCTAAAACCGAAATAATCTGTTTGTTGGAACCCACACCCCCTTACTTGCTGAACCCTTCTTTGTTTATCTATTTTAAAAATAACCATTAAAAATACAAATCACAAATTAAGAGACCCAGAGGGTCAGTTTTTGGTCTCAACGTTTTAGGTGTCGTAGGGCAAACTCCCGTTTTTTATTATATATTTTTTTATTATTTACATGTGGTCGCTATGACTTGTATTGCCGTCGTATTGGAACCAAATACATTTTTTAAATATAATTTAAGTCCTGCAGATTCAGAGTTTTGTGGATAATTAAACGTAGAGCGCTAACACGCGTAGAGATTACAGTGATTACGATGCCATTCTCATAAATAAATATTTCAACGGGTTTCAATTAGAAAATGTCTCACCAAATTGTGAGATGAAGACTGTTCGTTGCATTTTGTAAAGCAACATACCTCCCCCGATTCCCCCATATATACGATATTAATCGGCGAATCATCCCATCATGGCTCATTCCATCATGAATCATCCCATCATGGCTTAATTAAAATGATGATGTCCAAATAATCGTTGAAATGTAACAAAAAATATTTTTTACCAAAAAAGTGTTATAAAGTAAAACGTGTTACGCTTCAGTCTAATATACTATCTCGTGGTTAACAGGGTCTACTCCAGATTACTTCTCAACAAGGGCCAGGGCAGATATATATTCAGCTTATTGTGCACCCTCAAGGTTATGGCGTTATCGCATAGCAAATTCCCATTGGTGATTGGTGGCATTCGAACTCGGGGCCCTAGGAACTGAAGTCCCGGTGGGATTCAAACTCGGGGCCCTGGGAACCGAAGTCCCGATGGGATTCAAACTCGGGGCCCTGGGAACTGAAGTCCCGGTGGGATTCGAACTCGGGGTCCTGGGAACCGAAGTCCCGGTGGGATTCGAACTCGGGGCCCTGGGAACCGACGTCCCGGTGGGATTCGAACTCGGGGTCCTGGGAACCGAAGTCCCGGTGGGATTCGAACTCGGGGCCCTGGGAACTGAAGTCCCACGAATTTATCACTACAACAATCTGACTTGCAGACGGCCAGCAGTGATCATCGCCTCTACCTTTACACTGGTATCGTAAACATAGTGGAAAATTCACTAATATTTTGCGTCACCTAGAACAATTAAATATGTTTAGCCTACTTTGTACTCGTTCAATCAAGTATTTACATACCTCTAGTTGCATTAACAACGAGTAAAGTCTCTGTTTTTTAACAGAACAAAAAAGTAAAAATATTAGTTTTACAATGAACAATAAGTATAAGTAACCAAATTCATCATGATTCTGTCGAATAGTTTCGAATAATGAACTATGTACTGTTATTCAAACTAAACACAATGTGTAATAAAGCGGGGGATATTTCGTTAAGCTGAAGAATATGTTGTCTCAATAGATATGAAATCATAAGATTTATGATACAGAGGCCTCTGGGAGATTGAGCGGTAGGTTGACAACAAAGCCTGAAGTTAATCAGCATAATCCAGGTCCTAGAAATGTACAAAGTAGAAAAAGCGTAACAGTTTGATTACATATTTGATCCAATAACTGTAATATTTTTATAACCCTACATTGCGTATAACATTATCTTATACTGCATCAAAACACTCTAGAGGTATGGGAAAAATAGGTAAATAACTTTTAATGTTCACTATGACCTATTTTAGGAGAGATCAATAAAGGTGTATTTAATTGAAAGTGAAGACAAACGTTTAGCAGGAGCTACCGATTGTTATCGAGAGGAGTCTACCTAATAATAACAAAAGTTAGTGTTCAATTTAAACTCCTTGAAAAATTGTTTCCTTCTTTTTCGAGATAGCGTCTTTGCATAGTAATAAACCCAAACTGGGCCACTTGGCTGGAGAACACTACAGTTGAATTAACGCGCATTGTGCCTTGTATTTTATTTCGTTTGCGGTTTTGATCTATATGCTCTGCGACTATTTTGCTGCGCAAATAGTAAAATACCCCCGTTGCAGCAGATCTGCATACTCAGCGAATTTCAAATGCAAAACAACATATTTCAATCATACATAGCAAGATTTGACATGTTTTGGTAAGCTCCATAAGAATAACATGGGGAATGAGTATGCAGGTTTGCTGCTACAGGTATATTAAAACTCGGTGGTTTTAATTCAATATTTAGTAGATCTGAACTAGAAGAAGCTATTTACCAAGTTTTAACAAGATATGTTGAGAAATAACCGAGATATAGAATTTTACTTATTTCCCATAAGGTTAACATTGGGACAACGTACTGTGTTTACCACATTCAATATCTAGGTAACCAATGGACATAGAGCAGTGATTCAAATTGCTAAATTGTTTGTTTTTTTTAGCTGAATTCAATGGTGCCCACAAAAATTCGATACATTTTTTTTTCTATGTAAAAAACTCAAAAAACCCATTTTTGGGGGGGGTTTATTCCCCTTACCCCCCCTTCCGGTGGTCCGATCGGGCTGGTTCACGAACTCGTCTAATTGATTACCACTTTACATGTCCGTACCAAATTTCATAAAGATCGGACCATTTTTGCGGCCGCTATCGTGCTAACAGACACACACACACACACACACACATATATATATATATATATATATATATATATATATATATATAAATTCGAACAAATGGTGTTTTTTGCTTCTGGGGACCCCAAAATGAAAAGTTAACATGGTCTCGGACTTAGGTACTACCATGAGTACTACCGTAATAGCTTATTCCTTTAAGGAAATTCGCTAAAAAACCCGAACTCTGTAAAAGCGTTCTAAATTTCAAAACTCTTTCCTGCTAAAACATCCAGGACTACGCTAAAACACAACAAATAGTAAATTGTTAAAATACAACAAAGTATGGCAAACATATTACACATTGGTATTTATGTTTAAGTCATATAATCAGTACAACCCTTCCATGCAACAATTGAATCATGAATGTCTTTCAGCCACTAGAGAGGCGTAAGTTGGAACACTTGCTTCGCTCGTGTTTTTAACATCGTATGACTATCTTAAAGGCTGACTACAATCGTTACATACACTACTTTATATACGGCAAGTCAAACAAAACTCAACACTTTGATTCATAAAGGAATACGTCAACTCACATTTGAGGTTAGGTATATCAACTTAATGTTCTGATGAATCGTAGTGGAACAATCAGCTAATGGGTGAAGTCAACTCACATTTCAGGTTCCACACATAAACAAACTAAAACATGAAACGTAGTGGAACAATCAACTGATGTGCGAATAGCGTAATTTCCACCAAGACACTGATTTCGTCAAAGGTCAAGCTCTCATTTGTCTAGAACCTGCATAATAAAGTGATTCCTGTATCAAAAAGTTTTCGCAACTTGTTTGTTTCTTTTTATAATGTACTTATTTATGTTAATTTTAATGTCACTACTGGCGCTAATTGAATCGTTACTAAATAAAAGTAAATAAATGCACTTGAAGCTATTCATACCAAAAGAGTAAATGTCTAAGCGATAGCTAGTCCATGATTTAAAATATCTTTAGCTGCATAGTGTATTATACATAATATACAATATAGGCCTAATATTTACCAATTACACCTGAATACAGTATATTTTAATAATTGATTTATTCTTTTCACGTAAACAGATTTAAATTATTTGGAAAACAACTCGTTAACTCGTTTCATTAGCTAAAATAAAACGAGGAAAGAGGGTATTTTTTATTAGACAGGGATCCATCTTAATTTTTTAAAATGCCTTATATATAGCAATTATAGCAATTGCTATTATAGCTATTATAGCAATTGCTATCGATAAACGTTAACGGTCAGTGTTGATGGTACAGCAATAGTTCCTGTCAAACCATTTGTGCTTCTCTTGCATTACAGATGGCCAGTCCATACACATGATTAATCCTGCTGTGTCATTCATTGACAATGATGACACTATAGTTCATTCTCTCACTCAAACAATGATATGATAGCTTACTATACACCTGAACTCTACGATGACATTGAAAATTAAGATACATATTACAGTCTTAAGGATCTACGTGAAGGGGAATGAGCTAATGAGATTATTTATTTACATTCACATGAGATTATTCATTCATTGGGATTGAGATTGATTGAGATTGTTCGTGAGATTATTTATTTCATTTTATTTATTTTAATTTTCATTGTGTAGTGCAATTATCTTAACGACACATTTTAGGACCCATTGAATCATCAATGGTATTTAATATGCTACAAAGCACTAAGTACTCCTTTTTACTACGTGAGTACCCAATATCCATACCTCTGACGAAAGCATTAGGGACCGAACAACGAGTATGCTGCAAGAAGGGACAAACTAATCTTGGTAAAATTTTTAATCGCACACACATATACTGTTTATGAATTCCTAGCTAAAGGTCCTGGATATCTCTGCAATATCGCCACGTTGCAAATGACTCGATGACATTCAAACGTGGGTAGACCTACCGTTGTCTCGTGTTTAGGTGTGCATAGTAATCACTCATGTTCCAATGAATCCAAAGTGATGTTACAGTATCGCTGTCTGATTCAAGATGCTGCGTTGTCAAAACAAATTTGAAAGTTTTGGTTCAATAGCTCATCTTTGTTTACTTCCAAGGGTAATTTAGAGGGAGAAAACAAACGCTTTCATGAGGAAATGGCCAAGGAACCTTTTTGTTTGTGGCTATCCCGAAATTTGAACCTATGACTTCTTGAGTAGTCGTAGTCGCTAGCCTCTTGTATATTATACAGTTGCCTGCAGAAATGTCAAGTTACTATTACTAATGCAATATAGCTTAACATTTACCCCATAAATTGTTAATCATTGATTGGTTATAATTAGAGATTAATTATTATCTTCCTATTACAATTGCTCCTATAAAGACAAATATTCTACTTTTAAGTGCTTTATTGATCTATTTGTTGAATTTATTAATACAATGGAACATTTATCCATACTTTAACATTACATGCTTTAGATTTTTCTCAGAGATATTAAATATTTAACCTTCAAAATTCCAATACTGAATAAATATTTTTTGAGTTTAAAATTTAAAAATTTAATTATTATACGAGTAGAGGCTTTATTAGACTATTATAAATAACAAACGTTTAGGGATTTAAATACGCCTGTTTTGTTCTCATTATAACATGTAATGCCGATGTGTATTTAAAGCTAAGTAGTATTAGGATTATTTACATGCAGAAAGTGTGGGTGCAAAGAAGACTTTTCTTGTTTAAGGTCCAGCTCTACCATTTTTATGAGGCATTAGATGGTCTTAGCTTTGACCGAGGCATCAACAGAGAGTGCTGCTCTAACAGCGGCTGAGTGAAAAAAACGTCTACTTTATAATTTATCTCTCAAAAAAAGGAACGCCTTTAAATTCGGCCATCACAATTATATGTCGCAATAGAATGTAAATAATTTTATGACTAGTCCTTTGTATTAACAAGTCACAAGGCCAAAACTTTCTGAAATCTAGAATCCACCTTAAAAACAATATTTTTTCTTTAGGACCATATACATCTGTGGGACGTTGAGTAGTATCGCTAGATAGAGCTATAATATTTACTGGCAGTTGGTCGCAGATCCCATCCGGAAATGTATTTTAAAGTAAAAACGGGTATTTGTATAAATTCGTTACATCAACCTTAAAAAAAGAAAATGAAATTACATTAAATTATTAGTGAAATACGTTGCACTAAAATTATAAACAAATAATCTTCTTACTTGATAAACATAAATCTTTGGCACTCTATGAATAGATCCATTTTCCTTTCAAGGATTAAGGGAAAACTGAGTCAGGTGCAAAAAATGGCATCGGAGGAAACATTTCTTGGAATCGTCAAGCCTTCACTCCGTATAATTTAGTCTCATAGCGATCCACAAACATGATTTCTTATTTCATTCAAATGAAACAAAACATTGAAACAGGCAATCCTGTAATAAAAAATATAAAGAATTGAGTTATGACACATGGAAAGTTCAAATATAGTTATTTTATGTGAGTTAAAACTAATAATTAGATAATTAATTTCCTTTATTTTATACAGTTTTACATTAGATATTCATGTTTTCATTTGTTTATGTCTTTTGTCCTAAAAAAACACTACTGTATGATAAAAATATTATATACTCATTAATCATTAAATAGGATGTTTCTAAATGAATATCGGGGTTTCAAAGCCTTGCAGTATATATTCTATTGAACCTATCTTTACAAATAATACATCATTTAAAAGAGCAACTCAAACAGTTTTTTCTACTTGCATTCAATATCATTGGCATTTGTAACATGACACGTACCAAGCCGATAAAAGAAAATTTTCGAAAACTTAAAAAAGTACCGTTAGGGTTAATTGATGCAACATTCCTTTCAATTCTGTTCTTGATATTAGTTACATCAACTAATAACAGACACTTTATTTTAGACGTTTCAATCCTAATAAAATGCATAGAGTGAGATCTAGTGAAGAAAAATGTTATGCAAACATAATTTGTCAATTGCCGCTCGCTATGTGGCCTATGACTCGTACCGATCGCTGACTTGGCGCTGTGATTGGCTTTTAGTACGAATCCTTGTTCCAGATCCATACTACACATTTTCTTCTTTTGAGGGTATAAAAAATAAAAATTACTACGTTTCTTTACTAAACTGATGTACCCGAATTGGAATAACAACGAAACTTAAGTTGTACCAATTATCCTAGCAGCACTTATTAATGATTTAGAAGTTTTTTAATATCGGTTCGATGTGTGTCGTGAGACTAATGACGATCACATTGAATACTCGTAGAAAAAACTGTTTGAGTTATTCTTTCAAACGATGTCTTATTTGTTAAAATATGTTAAATAGAATAGATACTGCAAGGCGTTAAAACCCCAATATTCATTTATAAACACCCTATTACAATGATACCATGAACAAATTTTGCAAAAGAAATTCAAAGATGTTATGGGATCTTTCCAGCATATATAAAAATTGCGGCTGGTTTTAATTTTCTTTATCAAAATTTGTTTTAATTTTGGGTAAAACACAACAGTATTTATAACAACAAAATTAAAAAGTACTATAATGCTATGTTAAGAAAAACAGACAAATAATTCTGGAAAGACAAATAGAACAGGATGTTTCGTTTAACAGAAAATACCGATATTTCTATTTGTTGGCTACAGTGATAAATAGGGCAGTTTGTTTGGGCGTTGGCAATATGGATTGTCAGCTCTCTGTACAAAAATAGTTTCATGGGACCAAACTTATCTACAAGACTTATTTGATTGCATGTCATAACCGATATAACGACCCAATAGTCTCATTAAAGTTTGTTCACGAGATGAGAAATAAAGCTTAAGCATGAAGCGAAGTACAAATACCCCCGCTGTAGCAGACCTGCATACTCAGCGTATTTCAAATGCAAAAGAACTTATTTCAATCCATCATAGCGAAATATGAAATGTTTTTGTAAGCTACTTGAAAATAACATGGGGAATGAGTATGCAGGTTTGCTGCCACAAAAATGGAAATAACGGGGTTTTAGACTGATTTACATTACGTCCCATCTAGATGAAGCCATAAACCAAATTTTATTAAGATACGTTGAGAGATAAACGAGGTTTATAATATTACTTATTTCCCCTAAGGCTAACATTGGGGCAACGTACTGTGTTTACAACTTACAATATCTCGGACATAAAAGGACATAGAGCAATGATTAAGGATGATTCAATTTGTTTTTTCGAGCTAAATTCAAAGATGCTAACAAAAATTAGATTATTTTAATTTTTCTGTATAACATAATAAAAAAAATTGGGGGGTTTATCCCCTTTTACCCTCCCTTCCGGTGGTCTGTTCGAGCTGGTTTACGAACTCGTCCGAGTTTACATGTACTCGTGTACTTTACATGTCGGTGCCGAATTTCATTATGATCGGACCATACTCACGGCTGCTATCGTGTTAACAGACAGACATATAAATGGTGTTTTTCTTGCTTCTGAAGGCCCCAAAACGAAAAGTTATCATAGTCTCTGGTTTAGGTCTTACCATTAGTCCTATGGTAATAGCTTATTCCTTTAACGAAATTCGCTGAAAACTCTGTTTCGATGGTTATATCAACGTAAATTTGATTTAACAAAGTTTGACGCAATATTAGGATAGAAATACACAGGTACCTGAAGTCTGGTTTCCGAAATAAAAAGAGGTTTAAATAAATTATTAATAAAAAAATTGAAAACGTAAGCTTTAAAAAATGATTACAATATACTCGCATGTAAATGTAAATAAAAAATACACGCAAACAAACATTCTTTGATGACATAAAACGATGGACTCTTTTTACAGTATATGACACAACATTATGTAAGAATACCCTATACATCCTCACTCACTGAGGCTTGTAGAGTCATTGAATAATTGATAACTCATTTCTTCATTGACCTGTTACAGACTAAATTTGGAGGAAATATTGTCGTAAATTTAAATTGTTTAGTACGAATATTGGAGCATGTCAAATATTTGTATGTGATTGTTTTGAATTTCCCATGAGTTTGATGGTTGACTATTTAAAGTAATAACAAATAAATAATAGTAAAAAGTAGTGAGACTATAAGGAGCTTGTAGTAATAAAAGAAGCTTGTGGTAACATATTCAAGTAGCTTGATAAATTTTTATTTTCAGGTTTATTGCGTATATTAACTTTATATAATATTGTTGATTTAAATAGTTCTGCTGCTGTTTATTAAGTTGTACCTCTGGCAAGTGAGTATCTTATATAAAGTGATATAGGTATCCTGAGTTATGTCTGTTTCAAAAACCTATCTAACATTTAATAAGGCTAACCATATCAAATTATAAACAAGTTGATTTAGTGTGCTCTGATTTGATAATTATGACAACACTAAATTCAGAGAAGACTAAAAATGTTATGATTTCTTTGTTATTTAAGACAAATGGAAACGGTAGTGTTTCCTATAGGTAAGAAAACCACATCAGTTATTCATCTAGTTAAAATTAAAGCATTATTTAAAATTGTTAAGTACAGTCCATGGGTTAAGTGTGAACTAGAGATACAACTTAGATATAGAATAAATGAATATTTATTTGCCCATGCAAAATAACATATATAGTTATTGTATTATTTGAGATATTGAGAAAATTGAAAAATTAATACAATAACATATACAGCTATTGTATTATTTGACAAATAAAACTTGCAGAAGTTTCGTGACCAGTTGCAAACATAATAACATAAGAACTACAAAGTCTAGCATTATTCTAATAACATTTAACATCTGCGGATTCAGTTTTTGATGCAATGAAACAAAAAGGAAAACATTTGTAATTAAATTAGGGAAAAGTATAAAGAACGGTTGACCAAACCTTACGAAGAAATTGGCTATTAAAAAACTAATAAATAAATAAACGACTTGGAGCTGTAACTTACTTCAGTAATTTGATAAAGATTAATTCTCTTAAACTCAGTAAAGTCAAGATTGCTTGATAAATTTTACTGCCAGTTCTCTAGAGCTAGGAAAGGAAGACACAAATTATCTCATTTCAGAACTTGTGCATAATGTAATTCCTTTGTCGTACAAATTTAATTTCTCAATTCACTTTAGAGGTGAGTCTCTTATCATGAATAAATTGCATTTCTCAGACACTTACAATATCGGTTAAATTTATTTTGAATTAAAATTAAGTTTACTATTAACTGAAGACGCTTTTGTTATGAATGAAAAATTTTGTTATGAAAGGTTACGGTTATTTTAATGCACATCCGTGAATTTGTAGTTTAAGACGTTCCGCAGCTAACTTTGCGAATATGTTAATTCATATTTTACGTATGTTTGAGCCAAATTGAGCAAAGAATATTCTTAAATAAGATAAAACTACATTTGTATTACGGGCTCCCAGCCTAAAATCTTTTTATTGCGATAATTTTAAGGTTGAATTGAAATTTATGTTTGAATACAATGTTGACTTGCGATATTGTTAATTATTTTTAAGAGGAAAAATTTGTTCTGAGAAATGCTGGCTATTAGATATTTATTTATTTGAACGTAATATAACTGCCTCTTTGATTATTAAGAATTGTCTGAGTATTTTTTAATTTAAGAACTAACCAAGTACGTTTTAACGAACTAAGAGAAACCGTCTTTATGAGGAAAACAAACTCTTACTCAAATATACTAACGAAAATTAAAAATTATATTTTAGTAATTGTCGCCTGGTGGCAGTTACCGTTTTGAATAGTAAATATTTGAACAAAATCCATACTGTGATCCATTAAGTCGCAGATGTTTGAGTCAATAATAATAAAAAAACTATGATCCTTCACAAAAATATATATTATAATTTATTTATAATTTTTTACGATGCTCAGGATTTAGGTCTTACTAGTTGGATATCGTGAAAATTAAATTCGTCCTCTCAGTATGTTTATTTTTCTGCGTGAAGTTATTTTAATAATTTGATTTCAAAAGAAAAATCCTAAATTTGATTTGTATTCTGATGTTGAACGGAACACGAAGATCGTAAAAGTTTTAATGTGTCTCCAAACCTATAAACTGCAAGGGAAGTAGGTTTAACTCAAACAAAATTTACGCGTCTTTTAGACAAGAAACCAAGGAGAATAATAAATAGGAAGCATTTTATATAAGAGTTACTGTTATTTTTCATTAACAACTCCAACAGTTGAATGTATAATTTAAAAATAAATTGAAAATCGAGCAACGACATTATCTTTGAAAATACTATTAGTCCAGGCAACGAAAGGTTATAGAGGGAATTGCATGGATCACAACTTTTGACTTTGTAACTTTGTTTGGACTAGTTAGGAGTAAAACATATCAAAAGTCCCCGCCCTTAGCCCTTGAGCCGACTGGGCTGGAAGGGCCTAAAGGTACATTTTTTTGGTTTTCCCAAAATATCTTGAAAACTATCAACTTTTAATATTCTATTAAATTTGAAAATTAAAGACAATTACATTTTCTGTAAGAAAAATATATAATATGTCTACTTTGGTCCAACAGTTTATAAGGTAAGCACTAATTTTATTAATATTTTAAAAAATATCCCTTCCATAAGAAATACGTGTAAATTTGTGGGTAACTTAGAAGCCCAATTGGGCAACGCTTTTTTCACCTAAAGGAAAATGAACAGCATTTAGGAAATCTTGACAAAATTTACAGTAATTTGACACCTCAATCATAAGAATTGGTAAAAGATTAAGGCGTTGGTGAGCTCACAAAATAAGTTATTTTTCAAGGAATTATAACAAATTGTAATAATTCCTTGAAAAATAACGTTTTTGTGAGCTCGCCAACGCCTTAATTTATACAAATTTTTATGATTGAGGTGTCAAATTACTGTAAATTTGGTCAATATTTCCTGAATGCTGTTCATTTTCCTTTATGTGAAAAAAGCGTTGCCCAATTGGGCATCTAAGTTACCCACAAATTTACATGTATTTCTTAAGGAAGGGATATTTTTTAAAATATTAATAAAATTAGCTCTTACCTTGTAAACAGTTGGACCAAAGTAGGCCAATGTAAACATAAAACAGTTGGACCAAACAGTTGCCAAACAGTAAACAGTTGGACCAATGTTCCTGTATATGTTTTCTTACAGGAAATTTAATTGTCTTTAATTTTCAAATTTAATAGCGAATACTAAAAGTTGATAGTTTTCAAGATATTTAGGAAAAACTAAAAAATTGTGCCTTTAGGCCCTTCCAGCCCAGCCGGCTCAAGGGCTAAGGGCGGGGACTTTTCATATGTTTTACACCTAACTAGTCCAAACAAAGTTACAAAGTCAAAAATTGTGATCCATGCAATTTCCTCTATACCTCGTTTTGAGCATTCATTGCCTGGACTATATGTTTTTAAATTTATAATTGGTTTCAATAAAAAAACAACGTAGATAATATACACACGTAACGTAAGTAAATCAACTAGTTTGATCCAAGATAGCGGCTGAAAATTAATACCAAATCATAATGAACCATTCCATAATCTAAATCAGTTCTGGCGGCTCTCAACAATGAATGAATTATTTATTTAACATCCAGCAACTATCAGTGGCGGTTTAATATCTATACCTTGGAGAATATTGTTTGTATACCAGAAATACAATTTTATTCAATATCTGTTGCTATAATTCCGGCCCTGTGAACTTTGACCTTCGATATTCGAAGTTGCCCAAGGATGCCACTCTGGCTTCCGCCATATTCTTGTTCAGTAGATCAAATAGTACTAGAATCAATCATCATATTTGAGTCAGACCATACTTCTAGCTCGGCGACCGGACTAAGTAGTTTTTTTAGTTCAAAAGTAGCTAAAAAACCCAAACCCCAAGGTTTAATTAATTTTTTTTTAGAATAGTAAAAAAGAAATTGTCATTACTTACAGGTAACATGATTAAACATAATCATGAACTTTGTAATCTTAAGAGAAACTAATGAAGTACCAAGCCTTTTATCATTCCAAGATCCTAGTACAAGAACAAAATGTTGGTTTATGTATTACACTCACATCTCATTGATGTATTATTCACTGCAATGTAGATTTGTGACAGCGTCGTGAGATCCTCTCTATTTCAACCTGCTTGATCCTTTCTCTTCCTGGAGTATCAAACCTAACAACGAAGCTTCTTTCAATCTAAATATAATTTCATTCATATATTTATCATTACCCTAATGACAAACACGTAAGGAGCATGAGAGCTGCTCACAAAGTCCTTATTACTTTGCCCTAAGAAATTCTGAATCCTCTTTGGCAAAACTTTATGGTGGGTTAAAATAAACAATTCATAAGAGACTGTATGAATGTAATGATATTCTAGAGAAAATTTTCGTATTCGTGTAATATTACCGAGAGTTTCAAAACACACAACGAACATAATTAGGTTTGTTGTTGCACGCTGTGATTAGCGGATACATTGTTCAAACATGATCCAACGCTTGGGTAATAATATATTTTTTGTTATTTCTGCATATTTAATGTTGGGGTTTTCAGTATCCTTCCTGGTTTATTTACCTACTCTTTACATCCATACATGGCTTAGTGATTATGGCTTAGTAATTATGTGTTACGGGCGAACACACAATGAAACTGCCCAATTACAATAACGTTGAACAGTTTTATTTTAACGAAATATGTTAAGGTGTTAGTATGGGTTTTTATTACGTCCCTAATGTAATATTCAACTAAAGCATGAGGTAAAGTAGAAAATTATGGTTTAACTTAATGTTAATCAGTAATTCATTCTGTTTTACATTAATTTATAGTCATTTAATGAACTAAAATTGATTGTTGTAATATTAAACGTATCGGCATGAAACACCCACATCAACCTGCCCTCGGCATTGCGTTACAATTCATGGGTGAGATCAGGATTGGATCAGGCACGTTAAAGTGCACAAACGGATCAGACGAGGCAACCGCAAATCTTCATTGAAGTGAATAATTCATCTATAAGAATGGAGTGTCCTAAATTATTCAATCCACTGTTCTTACACAAACTGTATTCTGTAGTACCACAGAGAGTTGTACTGAAATATCGGTCACTAAACTAACCTGACACAGAATAAACCAAAAATCAACAAATACATCTAGTACGGTAGCTTAATTTATAATTTTAAAACAGTTAAAAAGGGAAAAAATAATGGATAATATTTATAGCAATTTTATTTTTTGCATCTTATTGTTTTAATGAACTTTAGTGCAAATTAACAACTGCCAAACTTTGTTTCGATTAGCATAAATATAAATATGATTATGATTATCTATGTTTGAATATACAATTATTATTATCTCTGGTTCATCTGATAGAACAATGAAAAATGTAAATCATTAAATAGCGCTTTGTGAAATACATTTCTTGAATTACACTGGTAATAACAGAGATCAGGAAATTTCAATGCAACTTTTGAGGGGCTAAATATTTCGGTTATTAGTGTCTACCTTGTGTCTACCTTGTGTATTGATTTATCATGTAAATATTTGATGTTTACGCTTGTTGAGTGAAATCAAGCGTGAAATCGTAGGGAAATCTTAATGATTTCAAAATCTTAAACATGGAGATTTATTAATAATAATAAAGCTTACTATCGTTTTATGAACAAATACGAGTATTTGTATTTTGTTTCAAAAGATATAATTAATGTCCGCTTGTTTTATTTAATAGCTCGAGAACAAGATAAATAATCAATACTATCCCAATAGTTTGACCTTAATCTTCTGCTAAAAATTGCCTTCTTCTTTAGATATATGGAATAAATTAAAATACATATTATATTAAATATCAATCTATAAATATATAATTACTTTAAAATCGATATTAAACCATGATTTCTTTAATCTACAAAATATTTAAAAAAATCACTATAATTATTAGTGGGGCCCTAATAATTTTTATTTTTATGAACAACATGACTTTTTGGTATTTTAAATCAAATAATATTCATGTGACAACCAAGTTTTATGATACAGCTGAGCTTTTGATCATCATATATATGGAATGTAACCGATGATAATCATGAATCTTTTCTTTAACTTTTATTGATTCAACTTTAAAGTGACCTCCTCCTGGACGACCAATTGACTGTTGACTATTGATCTCCAATGGAGCATATCTCGACCTTAGTGGACGCTCACCTACAGCCATTAGTGAATCGCCTACCATCTTATGGGAAGGGCAGGAAGCATCTAGTATAGAGACCGAATGAGATCAAACCCCCTTCTGCCCTCAGATATGCTTCTTGTAACATCAGATGTCGAATCACTCTATATCGACATTCCTCATCAACTTGGTTTGGATATCACCATACAATTCTTGGACACTAGACCTCGTCAAACCGAACTTCCATCAAACATTTTGTAAAGTCCCATCCAAATAGTTTTTACGAATAACATTTTGGATTGTTTCAAATTCACGAGAAAAACTAATTGCAAAAGAAATAGCGATGGAACCATCGCACACAAACATCTAGAGACCCACTTCAATGCATTTTCTATCAGGTCAAAATTGAAAACAAAAGCTTCATTTTGCTTCACTGACGACATTTTTATGGTTTGGCAGTATGGCATGGATACACTTGAAATCTCTTTGGCTGATTCAAACCAATGTTCTTGTAAAACTTTTCATAAATGATTTTTTTCATAAACAGCAACATATTTATTTGAAACATAAATAAATATATATATAATCTCAAACGGTTGACTGAATGACTGACTCACTCACTAATCACAGTTTCTCAAAAACTACAATGCCTTGGACCATGAAACTTGACACAAATATTCTTTATTGGCCCAAGGTGCGTACTAAGAAAGGATTTAAAAATAATAAAAAATAGCCTTTCTCTAGGAAGGCTAAAATATGGTAGATTATAATATTCAAAATGGCGGCCTTCAAAGTTTTCAAAAGTTGTTAAGGCTTCTTCGGCCATGAAACTTGGCCCAAATACTCTTTTTAGGCTCTAGATGCATAATAAGAAAGGCTTATAACATATTCTCTCTCAAACTGCTAATATATATATATATATAAAATCTTAAAAGGTTGACTGACTGACTCACTCACTCACTCACTGATCGGAGTTTCTCAAATACTACAATGCCTTAGACCATGAAACTTGACTCAAATATTCTTTACACACTAAAGGTGCGCCCTAAGAAAATTACAAAATATTTTATCTAGGAAGGCTAAAATAGGGTAGATTATAATATTCAAAGTGGCGGCCTTCAAAGATTTCAAAGGTTGTTAAGGCTTTTTTAACCATGAAACCTGGCACAAATACTCTTTGTAGGCTCTAGATGCATAATAAGAAAGGTTTATAAAATATTCTCTCTCAAACGGCTAAAATATATTATATTATAAAATTAAAAATGGCAGCCATTCCACTATTAAAAACTACGGATGAGGGCCTATTTTCAAGGGATATAAAAGGATCCAACCTACTAAAAGAATAAAATGTACGGCCACTCACTATATATTTGCCAAATGCCACTTAGAATACTTATACGGCGTTATACGGACCGCCCAAAGTACTGTATTGTGTTCCCACTTTTGTTAAATGGGTTGTCTGTTTTATAAGTAAAGGCTCAAAGAAGAATCTTGAAATTCGGTATGGATGTCGTAGCCACATGCTGTAATTGGGCACTTCATGAAGTGTCCAGCGCTAACCGGGCACTTCATGAAGTGCCCAGCTCGCCTGGGCACATAGTGTAATTGAACAGTTTCATATAAAATTACAGTATGTGACCAATAAAACTGGGCACTTCATGAAGTGCCCAACGCTCGTTGGCCACATGCTGTAATTAATTCTTTTACACTATGTGTCCAGCTTAGATGCTGGGCACTTGATGTAAAAACATAAAGCTGCTGTTTACGTTGCTGTTCGTAGTATCTGATGTATTATTTTTAATAATACAAAATAGGAACATTTTTTAAGAATTTTGAAAAACAGTAAGAATAAGATTGTCTGCCACTAAATCAGACAATTCTCGCCTGTATGTTTTTATCATGGTTTTTCTATGTTTTCAGAGTTATTTTGGCTGCACATAATTATAGTATTATTATTGAAACAACAAACGCTTTTAAAACTTTATATTGTTTAAATAATAGCGTTACTGGTGAAGTGTAGCCAAAATAACTCAGAAAACATAAACTAGACAATTCTTAAATTTACTGGATGTAATTTAAATTTTATGCTTTAATAAAATAAAGCATATTTAACGATTTAAAGTAATGTGTATGTTTCATATACATGAAACATGTTACCTAACACATTTATATGTAACATAACACATAAACATTGACATTAACCTATTTTTTATGTTTTAATTGATTAACTTCTTACTTAGTCACTCTTAATAAAACTCATATCAAATCAAAATATAGCAAGGTAAAACATATGTACAGAGAGTGCCATAACAGTCTTGAAAAAATAATAAAAAAATCTTTAGTATCTTTTTATATCAAAATTGATAGCAGTTAATTTGTATAAAATTTTACTATTTCGTTTATTCTTTTTACAATTTTATTAGCATTAACGACAATTTACGTTTAATATTTTCTTTTATGTCAGTATGAATAAATTAACATAACATCATTACATGAAGCCTTTTCATTGTAATTGTTTTTATTTGCTAATAGGCCTAGAATATTAAAAAAATGTTTATGGAGTGTCCTATTTACTTAACAGCTTTTCAGAAATATGCTTTAACTCTTTTATTATAATCCTACTGACATCAGTAACTTAAAAATCTAAGTTTTTATTATTAAGTCAAATATATAGAAATTTATGTGAAGAATTCTTTTAAAGGGATAACCTATGAATGTTAAACGTTATTCAAAAGTAAGCGGTTACTAGAAAATTCTAGCGTTACGATTTTTAATTATCATTATGTTTTTTTAATAGCGCATTACCTATAATTTTATACTCTTGTTTAATTTTATAACAATTTAAAAACCACAATATTTATATTAAACTTTAAACCAATTATAAGTGTTTATGTTTTATCCTAAATGAGATTAAGTGGTTAATATTTTATTTTGAAAATAACTACGTTATTGTTAACTGTTTATTTTAGTCATAACTCAACTTATACAGCATAAATTTATCATCCAAATATAACGTAGACTAATTATATTTTCAAAATGTGTATGCAAGTAAAACCAGAACTAACATTTTTAGATTTGAAAAATATTAAAAGGTTTAATAGCAAACAGACACATTGGCTACTTTATCACAAACATTGGGGTTTAATGTAAACATTGGGATTGACTTGTAAAAAAAAGATTTAAAATCGACTGCCCAACTTGTCACGACAGTTACAGCATGTGTCCAAAGAGCGTTGGGCACTTCATGAAGTGTCCAGTTTTTTTGGGCAGATGCTGTAATTTTAACTGAAATAATCGAGTTACACTATGTGCCCAGGTGCGCTGGGCACTTCATGAAGTGTCCGAGCTGCGTTGGGCACTTCATGAAGTGCCCAATTACAGCAAGTGGCTACGACATAGACATTCCATTTAGAGTATAATCTATGTAGCCACTAGAGACGGGATTTTCAATATTAATGACTTTAAGAGAATTTGCATAGGTAATGGAGATTTTAATAAAAAAAATACTATTTTTATATTAAATTTTCGCCTCTACCAACTAAATGAGTGACCCTGTACTCATTTGTTTGCGTGCAAAACGCCAGAAACAAGTGAGTACAAAACGAGTGGCTTTACGTTAATTCGGTTCTATTTCTGAGTGTAATAAGTTCAATGTGAATGAGAAACGTTTTGGGGAAATAAGTTTTTGGCCAATACACGTACCATCTTCATTTTCTTACTGTTTTTTTCTATTTTAGGTACCATGCAGATTGATGTTAACTCGAAAATTCACCCCTAGCCTATTTTTTATTTATCTCAAATGTTATATTTCCTTATTTGTGTTGGCAAATGGAATGAAGCTAATTCATACCATTGCTAATCTTGAGGGGAACATTTTTGAAAGGAAACGTAACACCTTCTCAAATCAATCCTTGGTGGAATCACCAGCTGCACCTTAAGGATGTAATTGCACGCTTATAACCTATAGACGAAATCAGTTCATTTGCAATTATTCCTGAAAATTACATATTGCATAATATAATTTAAGTAAAAATTACCATCCTTCCTTCATGCAGGCAAAGCCGTGGTTATATCTGCTACTATATTAAACAATGATATTTAATGCACAAAACGTGTTTGATTGGCTGCAAATTTTAAGTTGTCAGGTAAAAATAAACATTCCCTGATACGTTTAATGATTGCCGAAATTCATATCCAGAGTTTTAATGGATTTCTTCTCCCAGAGGATAAACATTTATGAAATCAACACAGTGCAGAGATAACATCCGCCACCAGATAGCCTAACAGATTAGCTGCAGATTGATTGGCCGATATCATGCACGGGGGAGTGTGATGTACATCGATACTGTTGTTTTATATTACACTTCAAAACGCTGTTATTACAACTCGGACAAATCGCCCATTTCATTGTTTCCGCGTCACCAATTATTCATTACGATATTGAAATCACCGGCTTTACACACCAGAAACTTTACTCGCCCTCTCATGAAAAACTCAATCGGATGTACACATGAGTTTCGACCCTTTTTTGAAGTAATATATAGTAGGTATTTATCTTCTTTTTTAAAATAAAGATATATATCAAGTATTTGTACAGTTGTAATCCATAGCATGAAAAAAGATTTGTACGTGTACATTGCCTTTAACTAAATCTCAATTCCTTGAAAAAGAGAAAGCAGGTTTTTTAAAAGAAAAGCAGATTTTATATCTAAATAAAACTACAATGTCGCGTACATTCCAATCCCTCTTTTCCATCTAATGAGGAAGAGGAATGCATTTCATTACTTAATACAATTTTTTTAATTCTAAATTTTATAAATCATCGGTTTGGAATCCTATTTTTATTTTCAACCAGGAGATACACATGCAACTTCGTCCACTTGAAAGAAAAAGGTTATTAACTTTATGTATTTTTAATTGTCAAAATTGGACCCAGCTTAAAAGAATAATCAATTTAGCATTTAGAAATTATTCTACGTAAATCCGTTGCTTAGAAATTGGATGTGCTAAACAAGGTATGGTGTCTAATTTTTTTAAATTTTACCCTGAAAAAGTATAATCACCCTATTTTCAGGGAAAAATATCCAAAAAATGCATAATAATTACTGTAAATCGATAAATTTACCCCTAATATAGGGCATTTTGAAAATAAAACCCTGAACATATGATTTGTTCAGGAATATATTAATATTTTCAGGTAAATATTTGTTGTATTTTTTTAAAGTTAGAGTTCATTCATCATAATTTAGCAAAACTATATAATTTATTAAAATAAAAATTATTCTAAAATTTTGTAAGCAAGGAATGTGCATTTGGGTGGTGGTCTTGGACTAAAGTGCCTGAAAATAGAGCTTAATATATGGTTTGATTACAATGCTCAGGTATGATAATATGTTTAATTGAAATCGGCTGGAGATACAGGCCTGCCGCAACAGAAACAGTGCGAAGCTTTAAATCCACATTTAATGAACACATTCAAGCCATACGCTCGAACAACTTGACCAGTCAAAAATCCTCTTTTGTAGAGCATATCTTACAAACAGACCACAATTACCAGCGCATTGATAACAATATGCAAATTTTAGATCAAAAGAACTAGAAATTTATTTGCACAAAAACAGAATCAAGTGAGCTTATTGATTGTAACAAATAATGAGATAGAAAAGTAAATTTTTGAAAAGATATTATATATAAAGAAAAGGATACCAACCACCTTAGCCCAGAACATTAATTAATTAACAAATATTTTCTATAAAAAAATACATATAACAGATGTTTATTTTTTTAAGGTTAAGTTTTCATTCACTGTATTGATGGTATGATTACCGAAACACGTGCCCTGATTTTTAAATAAAATAATGATAAAAGGAGGCTCAAGTTTATTATTACCTAAATATATATATATATATATATATATATATATATATATATATTGTTTGCTTACATTTAAGTAATATAACAAGTACACATTTAAGTAAGTGATTGGGAATTTTAATAAGTATTGGGAAATAAGAAGATGAATGATAAAATTTACTTTATTAAGATTCATATGATGTTCACAAAATATTCAAAACAACATCTTCCCTAACTTATGTAGAATATGCCCCCGTATAAAAAATAAGTCCTTTAGAAATTAACTGAGTATGTAAGTTTGCTGCAAAAAATGTATTTAAATTTTAAGATAAATCATATGTCTGGTTACAATTTTGTCATGTGGTTATTTTATTTGTTTTTATTTTGACTGACATTAGATCATTGATTGTATGTTTGCTTACATTTTTTTACTATAACAATAATACATTTATAAAAAAAATACAACACTAATAATTAAAAGAATAACAAAATGTGTATTACTGGAATGGATACCGATGTGATTCCCATGATCATTTGCCTTATATCTAAAGCTCTTGAATTATTATGCAATTCACTTTTTGCATTCATTACATAAAATTAAATGTTAAAAAACTTTTCCCTTGCATAAATTAAATAAGCTCCCATATAAAAAATAATTATTTAGTAATTCGCTGATTAAAAGCAGGTTTGCTGCGATAGGGGTATTCTGTTTTTATGTTAGCATTTCTAAAAAGTAATAATTGCTTACTTTCTAAACAAAAGATATGTTTCAGCAAGAGTAATGATAATCTATTTCGTATACATGAAGAAATAACATAAATCCTCAATTACGCCAAAGACAATCAATATATAATCTTTTCAAGCTGAAAATCGGCTATGATGTAACATCTTATCTTCATACATTTTACCCCAAGTTTTACTTGGTATTAAGTGTATCATTAAGGAAGCTAATACCGTTAAACTTTAGTTTTATTACTCTAATCTGCTGCAGGTTGACGTTATGGCTGTATTAACGACTTGATAACTTGAAAGGTTCAGCTCAGGTTGAAAAGGTTGATAGTGCACCTAATTAAAATACATACTAAGTGTGGATAGACTGTTGACCCGATGAATAGTGTTTGGATTGAACATTATCTTTTATTAACAGAGAAAACGTACCTATCAAGAAATTCAAATACGAATACAATAACGACCAATCAGAGACACGAGTTTGCCTATAAAGTAAACAGGCTAGGGTAGCTCACAGAACTCTTATAAAATAATCTTCCATAATAGTGGTTCACATTTGAAAAATAAATTAAAGATATATGGTGTAGAAAAGTATTTAATACTAAACAGTTTTTATGGTCCTAGACGATTGTCTGCTTAGTTGAACAGAGCTTAACGACGGGTACATAAACAAAACCTGCCTTTGCACTCGCAAGCCTGATTGGCTATCTAAGGTAACAGAAGGTATCCAGCTTGGATCATTTTTTTCTCTCTGAGAATGATTGCCGGCTGAGTTTAGACAGCCAGTCAGGTCCGAGCTTTAGAGAGAAGAGCGGGACGTACCTCGCCTGTCCCGTCCACCTGGAAGGGGGGAATGCAAACGTCTAAAAGCCACCTTTAAGTAAATTTTTGTACAAACTATAAAACGCAATAATAAGTTTGTGTATGTAATATTATAACGAAAATTAAAACACACCGTTAAGTAAAAGTATTTCATTAAGAAGACTATTGATAACAATCCCGGGTAAAACCAATTTGTTTCACCGAAGCCAAACATATTTTGACGTCAAACTGCATGTGGAAATAAACTCCTCAGAAGTTTACTTAAGGACAGAGAAAAAATAATAAGGAGTAAAGATCAAATTAATTAAAGATCAAAAGTTTAAAGCGATACTGCAAAAAGTGTTTTGCAACCAAACACGAAATATACGCGATTAGGAATAACAAAGATTTAGTGAAACGTATGATTGAAAATTCATACAAAAAACACTAAGGAAGAATTAATATTAGCTATCCGGAATTTTACAAAAAAAATTTATTTTTAAAAGAAGTTATTATGTAGAAATATGCCCAGATGCAATCAACAGGGTGGGTGTATGAAACATTTAGACTATTTAGGGAATGACTTCGATTGCCTGAAGATTGACTTGGCGTTGAAGCAATGGGTACCTGGCAGAGGCTCTGACGTATAGAGCTGTAGACATAGCAATAACGGTCCATCACAAAAGAAGTAAATATTAGCTTTTCGAAGTTCTGAGACAAACAAGAAAGGTTTTGAAGGGGATGAGTTTTCATTATGGACCAACCATTCGCAAAAAAATAAAAGGAGTTATTAAGGACAAGCAAGTTCCAAATACAAACAATTAAAAGAAATTTTTGAACCATCCACTGTCCAGAAAATGGTAGCATTACCTGGAGATGATCTATACAAACTAAAGCAGTGAGAGCCATGCCTGGTGGAGCCCCTAACACAAACTGTTGTACAAATTGGAACGGATCAAATATGAATCACTTGCTTATGAATCCACCGTGAACTTATCAATTATTACAAGGACTCTATAATATGTCATTGAGACAGGATTGAAGAAATAAATCTGGAAATCGTACGAAGGAGGGAATTTAAGCATTTCGTGTAGATGTGGATAAAGAATAATTTATATTATAGATATTACCAACTTTCTAAACCTTATTAAAAAAATGTATATAAAAAGCCTTAATAGTTAATCAGACGGTCAGACAAAGACCGTTCCGGTTTAAAACTACTTGTACACAACCCGTAGAAGTTCATTAAGAGATAGACCTACAAATAAACATCTCAACTATTCTAATTATTTCATTTATTTATTGGTCATTCAATAATTACACTATAGATACAATAGACTTCATCTCCAAAAACTAGACCATAAGTAACTTTTTTTACGCTAAGTCACAATATTAACATGGAATAATTTAGCTAAAAAAGGAACTTGGCCTAAGCGATGTGTAGATATGACTGCTCCCAATCATAAACATTTTTCCTCTTTCTTGCACTAAGACAAATTTTTAGAAACATGGATAGATGAACAACATAAACCTAATAAAATAATCTAAGAAAAAATATATGAATAAATAACAACAGTGTCTAAATATATTCTAAATAAAATCAACAACCGTGTTTATACAAAATCAACAGATACATAAAAATGATAATTTACTCTTCTTTGTAAAAAAATATTAAAATATATCAAATTCCTTATAGAAAATCACAGTCTCTTATCTCTAGATAAAACAATTCATTAATATTGTAAAAAGGCCTACTTTGTAGCCAAACATATATAACTTGCTATTAAATGCATTGTAAGAAATGTTTTGAAGTTCCAAGGGCAGTTTGTTGAACAATTTAATTCCTAATGATTCTTGGTAACTATTAGTCAAACTTAACCTATTTTCTTTGGAATTTCCAGTTTACTGTTATTTCTGGGATTACGTTCATGACTCACTTCTTTTAATCAATAAGTTGACATTCTTTTTTACCAAAATAATTACTTCATAGGAATAAAAATTTACCACTGTCAGAATACCAGTTTGAACAAATAAAAATTAACAATGATCTAAGCGACCTGCACCTAATAAGATTCGGATCGCCTTTTTTTGTACTATAAGGGCATGTCCCATTAACCCCTGTTAACCTTTCATCAACCTGAGGGAAAGCAAATATCAATCACACGACTTACTTTTAGCTCACAAGGACCCTAAACAAGAATGATATGCAATTTAAAAAAAAAAAAAAACAACATAAGTATTACAACATTAACTTTGTAAAAAATGTTTTAACTTACCAGTCTCAAATAAAAAAAAATTAAAAAGAAAACCAAAGTCGAAAACACAAATAAACCTGAGATTAAATAAAACCATAACAACATTTAGTAAATTCAAATTGTTTTCAAGCCGTAATATGGCTGGTAAGTTAACAACATTTTTCATCATTGAAGTATTTAATTTTATTAACTGGAAACGACTAGTTGTAATACAATCACTCACCATAATATTTACGTATATCACAATCAGTACAACAATTTCCGCTTAGGGCTTCGTTTTATAACCCAACTCGAGGAACGATAATGTTAATGACCTTTAAGAAATTCATAAAATACTTCTGCAATCAAACTTCATTGGCGAAAGTAATTAAATACTTCTATTAGCATTTGAAAATACAGATGGATGGGAAAACTCATTAAGTATTTTCTGCGATTTTTAATAGAAAAATGATTGCTTTATTATTACTCTAAATCAATGCATGTTATAAACATTTTCAGTTTTTATGTTCTTTTAGTGTATGCAATTAGTGTTAGACTTGAATAAGTAAGACAAAGGCACGGATTAAGATATTAAGGGCAAGGCTGCTCATAAATAACTCTCCTCTAGAATAACTCAACACAAGTTATGTCTCTGTTACTTAAGTCTTAGACATAGTAATTCATCTTTTGCCCCGGTTATTAGAACTTAATGAACTTTACATTTACTGGCTGCATTGTACCAACTTTCTTGTGGTAAATTTAAATAAGTAAAATGTTAGAGTGACTAATATATTGATACTAACTAAGCCACTCTAACATATAGAGTGACTAAGTTAGTGATACTAATTTGTTTATTTGTGTTTCTTTGACTGTTTACGTCGTATCTAAAGGCAAATTTTAAAACTGTCAAAAGGGCAATTTTTTAAAGTGACTGTGTTAAAGGCAAATATGTTTGAATGAGTTTCTGTACCTAGATTGCGAAGCATGCCTAATATTGTCCTTGTTGAGATTTCAGATTCTTTATCATTTTTGTAGCTATAAGTCTCTATCTTGTTTTAGTAATTTTATCATGTTATTTACAACAAATAAAATAAATTAAACATGGCTGAACTGCTCTCGCTATTAGGAAGTACCAAACGCTCGGCAGCGAAAAACTTACGAAGGAAACATTTTAGAATTGAAATGAGGCAGTGTATTGCCTCTCAAGAATATCAGAGCGGAAACTCCTACCTATTGCCCATGTAAATTTAGCTTCCTTTTACTTTATGATGCAATAACTTCGCTTATTTTTTACTATGCATAGAACATTCTTTTCAAGGGCTAGATAAAATATTCCACTTTTTTGTCTTGGAAATAAAAAATCGAGAACCATTTTTACTCTTAATATTGTTTTATTATTCGGATGTTTACCTATAACATGATAAAGTGGCAAGATCTCAAAATAGTTTGCATGTTTAGATTAGAAAAAGTTCTATAGAGTCAAAAGGAATGTTTGGGGGAACATCACACTAAACAATATCATTAAACATAACAATTGATTATATACATATTTCTCATATAATTATTTTCTTAGCAAAATTTATAGCAAATTATATTTTTAATTTCGTAAGGCAATTCTTTGCGTCAAAATTGTGGGCTTCTGGCAAATCGTAGAAAAATGGGAGAGGACTCAAATTAAAGATCTCTATTCCGTGATGGCGGGAAAAACTGAAATTGCTTGAAATTCACCAGAAAACGAGAAATAACGTAAAATATCTGCCATTTAAAAAGCATCGGGATCTAAAAACGTCTCTTTTGTTGGCATAAAACATGTGATGCTGATACTTTATTGAAAACCATGCGGTAGGCTAGATATCTATAAGGTAGATTCAGTTTGTAATGAAGGTATTTTGTACTAATAAATAAGGATTGTTTGAATTTTCCCTCATTAGGGGCTTTTAGCCCCTTCAAGCCACTAGTGTTTACATAATTACGTTTCCCAAAAGCCTCAGACTAGCTTAACAATTCTAAACTAAATGAAGGGGACAATACCATACAACTTAATTTTACACAGGAGCTTTGGATAAACCCCCCCCCTCCCCTACCTCATACATTACATGTCGTATCTCCCCGGGCCTCAAAACTGGGAATTTTCTGTGGTTTGCCCCATAAATGCTGTCAAACGAAGAGATCTTATAAATTCAGGTAACATAAATACATAATAGAGCAAAACTTCACAATCCCAAATTTGATAGCATGTCCCTTACACATATTAAGGAGGTATCTAAGTTAAAATTGTCATACAATTTCGTATTGAAAAGTGAGCTTAGGGTAGGACAGTAATATATCTAGCTACTATATGATTATTCTGCTTAAAATGAGTGTAAGGATATAAAGTTAATAAAAGTTTCCTTGTTATTTGTTGATTACGTTGCACTTCAACTCAACAGTTGCGAGAAGTCAGTTAAGTATATAAGATTAAATCAAGATCTCGTACTTGAGATAAAACAAATGAGACCCTGATACAACTTACTTTTCTTTACCATATTGAGGAAATACTTCTGTAAAGACGGATGCTCAAGGTATATGTTTACGAATGCTACAAAAAAACTGTTAGTGAATTATTCAATTGTTTTGTTATAAAACTTGTTACCTTTTCATAATTTAGTCGTAACTCTTACAATCTTTATAAGATCGTACTGTTACTTTTTTTTTACATTTACAAAAATTAACTTTTATGTTATTTTATTTATTTATTGTAATTAACTAAGAAAATGTGAAACTAATTTATGTGTTTATACAATGTAACAGAATAAATTAATACGAGTATATAAACAAATTTTATAATGCTTTCGAGAGCCATTTAGAAATACAAATGCCACTTTAAATTTATAACAAAACGTTTCTAAACAGAAAGTACTGAATATTTAATTTAACGTTATATTTAATATGCCTTTTTTAATGTTTAAGATAGTAAATCTTAGCTAATATTATCATAATAATCTTTAAGTGACAAAATCATAGTTTTAGCATGTATAATTTAATCTTTCCCACTTGAGATAACATGTATCGTGTCTATTTCTCATTTCAATAGAGCTCTCATATAAAGAGCGATGCGTATCTCGACAGGTCACAATCACCTGACTAGCACATTCATGGCCTCAGTATCAACATCGCACTGCAGTGTCCCCGTGACGCTCATGATTCTGATCCTCGTAATAGTGCTGGTAAGTTATTATACAATTAATTGTTGAATACGGATTTATATATTTATTTAATTAGTAAGAGAGGTTGATCAATGAAAATATAATATAACTAATTTACATTAAATAAATCTTCTGAAATCCATAAGACTTTTTATAGCGTAAGTTCAATTGTTCTCAAGTTAGAATTTTTCTTACTTGATGCGTTTCTGAACAAAAATTCATAGTTTCCTGTAGTTTTTATTATATGTTTTAAGCCTGAAAATGTACATTTATATTATTAAAGCACAAAACCATTGACTTTAAAAAGTCAACGACAAAACTAATATTTAGGTAATGCCATAATGATCCTGCCAGAGATGAAAAATTCTTCAACTTGTATTACAATTCATAACTAACTGTCTGAAAATAAATTCATTAGGGCTCAATACTGTTGTAGGTAGAATAAAAAGCCAAAATGTTCTTAAAATTTTCACTTAACGGTCTGTTAAAAGTAAAGTCAGTAATAACTCATTTGTTAGAGTTTGTATGTGTAAGTTTGTATTTTTACACCAATTACTCAGGTACTTATGTTTGCGTTTTTTTAAACGCATCCCAAAACTTTATTTTATCAGTGAAGAATTATTTCCCCCCCCCTTGATCCCCGGATTTAACCCCAATATATTATTTTTTTGATATATAAAAAGTAAGGCTTTCAAAATGATTCACAGGATATTCAGCACCTCAAAACAAGCTAAACAAATGTAATACAAGAAATTCAAAGAAGTACTTTGCAAAAAGAGTTCAGGAATTTGATGGAGAGAGCATAATTTTGTATAAATATCAATGGCGGATTGTTTGAACACGTCATCTAAATGTGATAAAACCTAAATAATAGGTTCTATAAAATGTAAATATTAACAAAAGAATACTCATCTCATCTTTGTATGTGCATTATTAAATATTAAAAATGGGTTGCGTTTAACAAAAACACCCTGTATTATTAAGTTGGTTACATCTAGAATAACAATGATAAACGTTTAGAACAAATAACAGAAGATTTTATTTAAAAATAAAATATTCTACTGAAAGCATAGGAGCACCGAATTCCACGGGAAAGGCAAAGTAGAGCATTTATTTGAGAATAAGTTTCAAGGAGAAAATGGAGTAAGTGCCGGAAAATAACTTTCTGTAAAGTTAAGAGCGATACTTTTCAGTAAGACGAAAAAATACACATATACAGATTTAGAGACCTAATTAGGTATTGGTACAATGACGTTGCAGTAGACCTGCATACTCTCCCATAAATAAGTCATTTAGACGTTAGAGGAAGCCTCAAATTAAGTAAAATCAACTTGTCCTTAAGTAAGCGTACAACAATTTTCTCCAAAAGAATAACGTAGGAAATGAGTATGCAAGATTACTGCCATGAAAATGTGAAAATATGAGGTTTTTTTGTAATATTCCAATATATATCAAGACATAGATGAAGCAATATACCAACATTTATTCAGATATGTTAAAACTAATCGATTTATAGAGTTTTATTTATTTCCTATAAGGTCAACATTGGGACAGCGTACTGTGTTTACGACTTGCGATATCCAATGGACACAGAGCAATAGTTCAAAATACTAAATTATTTTAAAAGCTGAATTTAGTGGTCTAAAATAAATTTGATAATTTTTATTTTTGTATATAAAAATTCCCCATTTAAATATAAAACCCCATTTTTGGAGGGGTTTGCCCACCTTACAAACATGGTTCTATGGGCTGGTTTTTGAACTTGTCCGAATAATAAAAAAATTTCACAACTATAATTTAATTCATATTGGTCCATTTCTACGCGAGTAATCGAGCTTAAATACATTATATATATATATATATATATATATATATATATATATATTTGTGGAATTGAACGAATGATGTTTTGAACATCTGGGGACCTCAAAACGAAAAGCTATGACGTCTCAGGCTTAGGTCTTACCGTGAGACCTACGAAAACAGCTTCTCTCTTTAGGGGAAATTCGTCAAAATCAGCAAACGTTTGTGTTCTTTGGCAACAGCTGTAATTGAAAATAGTACTAGTATGGTTTCAAAGTAAAGCTTGGAATCTCATAATGTGGTTGGGCTTTGATAATTTTTAGAGATTTGCCATGGGACCGCTTTCAAGGGACCCGTGTCATAGTTATATATTAGAGGAAATTCCCTTGGTAAGATTTTTTTTATTTCAACAAATATAGTTTGAATTTGTTCCAATGAGAAGAAAAGAATCTCTGGGGCAAAGCCCATTCCATCAAGGATTCCATAGAAAGTATGAATAGTAAAATTACTAACGCATAAAAAAGTTTCATTTTCTGATGTTCCTAAAATAAAAATAAAAATATTTCACTAACGTAAAATAATTGAAACTTACATACTTTTGTTGACAGGTGACGTCGTGTCACGGACGGGGCGTTCCAAGGCACAGAAAAATGGTTATTGGCGAGGATTTTCCAACATTCAATGCATTTCGAGGAGAGGGTAATAAAGAACTATTACTAACGGAAGCTTCAACAATGTACTCCCCTCAAACGGGCGAACCGGCTTGGTCTACAGCGCCCACGGACTACTCCATCCAAACAGGATCTGCCTACCCTGGTCACTCAACTCAAGTTCCCACAGAAGATACCAGTGTGAATCCTACACTCACATCGACGGCCAGCCCATCTTCAACAACTGATATTCCACCAACAACAACCACAGTGGAGCCGTCCTCAACTACTGCTGAACCAACAACCACCGAAAACCCTTCCTCAAGCATGGAAGCACCAACAGGAAAAACCCTCATCCCCTCCTCAACCCAGAGTCCTACGACAATAAGGCCTTATCCGACTTTATCTTCGACCGCATCGCATCCAACCGGTTCCACAACTACTACAACCTCCTCTCCGACGACTTCTTCCACTGAGCTTTCTACCGATGCATTTACAACGGAGGAATCGACTTCGTCTACAGATGATATTTCGACGCCAGCCTTCACATCAGAGCAATCCACATGGGTGACATAAAAGTTTAAAAATTACTTTACGAGTTATATATTTTCAATTCCATCTGACACATAATATTGAATTTTGCTTTGACATGGTACTTTGTACATATTTTGAAACAGATTATAAACCGTATATTGTTCCATCTAAGAATATCTTTTGGCAAAGCTAATATGTCGTACCACCAATAAAAAAAGAGGAACCTAAAAGGTAACGCAGTAATAACGTTATTAATAGAGCATTGGTCTCCCTGCCTGGCAAGACTCAATGATTCTATCTTTAACAAAGATAGAAAAAATAATTAGTACTAATTGGTACGAAAGAAAAAAATGTTACTCCAAGTAAAACAAAGCTGTGGCAAAATACTTATTTTCTTGATGGGGTCCAATGCCACGTTTACATTAAAACACATATTTTATGTAATTTTGACGATCCAACATGGCGGCTGAAAATTATCACCCAGTTAAAATGATAACATCGCCAGCCTTCAATGTTTTAGGAGTGGTATAAATGTTTGCATATTATGCATAAACAGATTAAGGGTGGCTTTTAATACACATCTTGTATCTTATTTGTTTAGTGCGTTTGATGGTAATGCTTTGTAGGGATTTATTTAAACGGTTTGTGATTTGTGAATCTATACCTATAAAAGGCAATTTCTTATAAAATGGTTGGATGTAAAATTACCTGTCTGTCAGTTGTTCTACACTCCTGGTATTCAGCTTTACTTTGTAATGTTTTTCATTAAAAACTTCTCTTTTCCGTTATAAATTCCACAACAGATTTTAAAGTACCCTGATCACAATAATATAGTATATTACATATCAAATCGTGGAATTTGTTAACTTGCCCAATTCAGTTTATAGCTATCTCGTTAGGGCTTTTTAGCATTAATTTGTTCAAATAAATTTCAGCTATGCACTATTGATATACATTTGAATCCAGACATTTGAATTTTTAGACAGTTATCCTACCTAACAATAATCATAAAAATATATTTAATATTATTTATTTTAGCATATCTTCTCAAAACGAAAGCGTTTGTCACCAGCATTAGCCTTTAATCCTTTAATTTAATAAAAACATAAGTAACTACTTTAATAAAAAAGGTTTAGACTTTAAACTTATAGCTGCTGGTGGTAGCAATTAGCACCAGTTCAGTATTAAATCGTGATATATAGCTTGTTCGAGCATTCTTAATTACGGGGCTTTTATGTGGCAGTCCCGACCATGAAAGAAAACGTGTTTTAGGCTCATAACTCTATTGAAATTTCAGTACAAATTTTTATTTTCTTGGGTAACAATTATTTACTACTATTTATTAATATACAAATATACATAATCTTGCCGGGTTGGAAGGTCACTGAGCCGCAGTTAAGAATCGTTATTACAGCGTTGTCTTTAAGCTAACTTTTTTAATGGTGTTACCGATTTGAATGAATGAATTGTTGTTTATTCCAATAAATTGTACAGCTTCTTACATTGAGAACTTAAATAAAATAAAACTATAATAATTTGGAAATAAAAATAAAAATAAATTATAAAATTACATGAAGAAATGTTGTTAAAAGAAAAAAAAAATTGGTCTAAGGAATCAGCAGACATAGGCTAAAGCCTGTGCGTCTGCTGCGTTGCATTTACAAAAATAATGAATTGTGACCAGTTAATTGGAAAATAATAGTTAATTATGTATAAAAAAGTATTTAAAGCTTTAAATAATTAATTTTTTTTTAAATAACTGAAGGAAAAAAATGAATAGATTAAAAAATAATAAAATAATGAATAATGGAGCATGATTTGTGTTGGAGGAAATAGTTTCAGCTTGTGCCAGGTTGGAGAAAAATTAACAGGAAATCGAGTGGCTTGGACGAGCGGAGCGCCGCCGACCGGCCGGAGGGTGGTCAAAGTTCACGTCGTCAAGTCATGGGTCGGGTCTGGCACGCCGGTAAACTGCCGTGATAATTCGGTCCGCTTCGTCAATGCTTAAATTAAGTAACCATTTTGTGACGCGAATTTTAAAAATGTTAAGAAAGGGCGAATCAAATAAATTTAATTCTGGAAAATATGTACGAATATTACGATAATGTGAGAGATATAAAAACAATTTGTCGAGGAAAAAATATAGTTTAGTTGCAAAGTAGCAACTCTGACTCTAGACGAATACCGCGTATCGTGCGAGTGCGAAATTTCTTGAAAAAAGCTATTAAAGTTCTAATATATGTTAATTAGAATATGTTTAATACAAAGTTGCCGGAAAGAAAGAACGGATGTTTCCTGAAATAGAGCGTCAGTCGGGAATCGTTTGCCTTTACCAAAGCCCACTTTCAAAATTGATTTTTGGACCACGTTGAGAGGTTCAAGAACACTTCTCAGACAACCTCCCCAAGCTACAATCCCAATCTACAATTACTGCCAATTAAATAATACATAACGGTATATTGTTTATCTGAAATTTAAGATGTGCCTGGCTGGAATATCACTAGCCCGAAACATAGCCTGGCCAGCGACATAATCACTTAACGGTTACATCCCGAAGCTAGGCAACATTTTTATGGGCAAAGGGCAAAACCATTTTCATCCAAAACTTACAAATAGGAGATAAAAAACATATTCAAACAATGTAATAAAAAAATAATAATATGAATTTATGAACAAAATACCCCCGTTGCAGAAGACCTGCATACTCGGTGAATTTCAAACGCAATATTTCAATCCATTATGGCGAGACATGACATGTTTTTGTAAGATCTTTAAGAATAACATAAGGAATGAATATGCAGGTTTGCTGCAACAGTAATGTTAACACTGGGTGGTTATAATTCAATATTAAGATCTGAACTAGAAGAAGCCAAATACCAAGTTTATCAAAACATGTAAAAAAATAAGGAAGATATAGAATTTTTTTATTTCCCATGAGGACAACATGGGGAATGAGTATGTAGGTTTGCTGTCATTAAAATGGACACATTTGAGTTTTAGACTGATGTACATTAGATATTAAGATAAAGCCAAGAGACCAAGTTTTATTAAGATATGTTAATAAAAAAGGAAGATGTAGAATTTTATTTATTTCCTTAAGGTTTACATTGGGATAACGTACGGTGTTTACCACTTTCAATACCTCAGTAACCAATGGACATAGAGCAATGATTCAAAATACTAAATTGTTTATTTTTTGAGCTGAATCTATGGTGCTGACAAAAGTTTTATTGTTTAAATTTTCTATGTGAAAAAACCCCAAAAATACATTTTTGGGGGGGGGGGTTATCCCTCTTTACCCCCCCTTTCGAGTAGTCTGATTGGGCTGGTTTACAAACTCGTACAATTGATTACCACTTTACATGTCTGTACAAAATTTCATTAAGATCGGACCATTTTTACGGCCGCTATCGTGCTAACAAGCACACACATAAATATATAAGAATGTATATAAAAATTTGAATGAATAGTGTTTTTTTCTTCTGGGGGCTCCAAAACGAAACGTTATCATTGTCTCGGGCTTATGTCTTACCATGAAACCCACGGTAATTGCTTCTACCCTATAGGGGAAACTCGCTAAAGTTATAGCCTTACAATGCAATAACAAAATTATAATTATAAAAAAATTGTTGTAACATAAATTTATATTTAGTATGATATATCTTGCCGCTGGCTGGTTAACTAGCAAATATTGTTGAATTAAATGTGCTCCTCAGTACCAACATGAATAGAACAACAACTTTTTTCTACTCATTTCGACTCAATACTATCTCTGGACCTTTATACTGTCTATGAGGTCCAACAGTTCCGCAGAATAGTCAAAGCCCTAATGGAAGGCTGATCTTTTATTTACAATCACTTGGAGTGCGCTCTGTTAGGCCGTAACCGACCACAGCAAACACATTGCCTTTGTCGACTAACGTTTTGCATGGAGTGTGCTTTATAGAAGAGAATTTTAAAATATGCAAATCCCATTTAGTTATATAAAAAATGTTTGATTTACTACAGTTTGTTAACGTAGACTTTAGGGGTGTAAAATAACTAACCTTCATTCACCTAACATTCATATATATTTATTAAAACAAAAATTGCTATGTCTTAAAGACATGAATCGCTTCTCCTTTCATCAGCAGGTAGGGGGGGGTCTTAAATAAAATAAGTATTTCCTAGTAATTTGGATGACAATACCAAAAAGTATTTTATTGTATTCAAATGGTTAGACGTACACTATCCTGATAATTTTTATAGTGTCTAGACGTTTCCGGTAACGGGTTTCATGAGTGGACTCCTCGCTGCTTTAACATAGCAAATATTCCAAATGAACGAAAATCAATCGGTTTAATAGGATTAAAAAACCAACCAAGCTTTTGAAATATAATTTTTGTTTTGTTTAAACGAATTAAATATTTTGTTAAATACTGCCTATAGATACGAAAATAAATGTTTAAATTAAATTATATTATTTCCAAATGTATTGCAAATAGTTGTTTAAAAACTATCTGAATAGTAAATTATCAAACATAGATAAAAGGAAATTTTAAGTTTTATGGCATCTTTGACTCTGATGCTTAAAAATTTTCATGTTTTGGGAAATAACCGTGTAATTTTCAGTTTTTTCGATACAGTTTATTTTTATCGTTCATAAGTAATGAAATCGTTAGTCCAATCGTTCAATAAATAACAGTAATTACAAGTCAATAATTAATGCAATAGGCAATTATTAAACATTTGTATTTCTGATTTCACCCCAGTCATACAAATCCCAAAATAAAACGGATCTTTAACGGATCCTTGTATTATAAGCAAATATATATTTCAGAGGGATCAGTACATCCTGGACACTTTATCAAAAAGGATAAAGCCTGTCGGAAACTGTCAAAATAGCAGTGTTTATTTTCTTCCGTTCTTTTCCCCGAGAACATTTGAGAAAATCTCCCAAATCAAAATGGTTTTACAAAAGCGTCGCACAAAAAAAAACTTTTACGCATTTGTCCTACTGTAAAAAATATTTAGTTTTCACAACCTACAAAATTTAACTATTTCATTTTATTAATATTTTTACAATAATACAATAACAAATATAAATACTTTTTGCCCTAATATTAGGGTAACGTATAGGTAATATAAATAGTAACATATAGCATTTTATGATATAAAAATGTTAGTTTGACTTCTTTTGCTATCGTCATTAATTGTGTAAACATACAATTAAATTGAAAGTGTACAATGATTGGACAGAAAGCCAGTCAGCTAATTTCACGGTTCTCAACTTTAAAACAAATGATTGTTTCCCTTCCGTCCAAAAATGCGATCGAATGTATATTTAATGGTCTTATATTCGGTTCATTTAGTAATAAAATCATATCCGATAAAGGTTGGAATTCAATGTTTAGGCAAATGGATGGTTGAGTTATTGGATGGTTGGTTATTGAGTTAATAATGTTTTAAAAATTAAAGTAATTTAAGTCTACTGATTATTACAGCAAACCAGTACACAAGGTAATGAGTGGATCGATATTTCGGACTTTAGTTCCACACAGGAGTAGAGCAAAGAGGATTATCGAGGAGAACACGTTTTTGGGGTATTTATTTAAATCCACTGATCTAGGAGATTATACTGACACAAGTTTACATGTAACTATATCAGTTTAATTTAAAACTGACTTTAACTAGCTAGTCCATTTACCAGGTGTCAAAATGGGAATGAATTCATATATATTTAAAGCGCAGTTAATTATGTTAAACAAGTTTACTGGTGAAGAAAATAATTTAATAATAGTTTAATATTTCTCCATTTATTAAAACTTTTAAATAGATCCAACCGGATCTTCAATCTAATCTTCTTCAGTGGTATTGTGAATTCTTTGGATTACGTGGTCATAAAACAGATTTATCTTAGTAAAATCAGAGTTTGAAAAGTACCATTTAATCTTTTCGGTTCACACACTGCATTTAACTGATTCATAATTGAGAATTTGCAGTCATTAACACATATTCACTTTTACAAAGCACAGGTTTAACATAAAGAGGGTTTGAATATTATACTAATTGTAAACAAATAACAATCCATTATAAATTTTAATAATTATTACGAAAATCTCTTATACGCCTTGGTTCACTAATGTTTTACCCAAACTGTACACTATTATTTGCTACTATTATATTTCAATATATATATGGTAGAACGTATAGTGAAAGATTAACCCAAACATCTTTAAATCACCTTTTTTTAGTCATTTTAGCCTTTAGACTGCTTGAATGTAATGTAAGAATTCCAGGTCTTACCTTTGTAATCTTTTACGAACAATGATGGAGACGAAAGATTGCTAAGATAAGAAATCAATGTTATACAACCTTGTAATGTTTACAGTTTTAAGCCTATATTGCAATAAGTCGTAAAATTACTCAAGTTAGAGTTGTAAATAAGTTGTAAATTTGTTGTAAATAAGTTTTTAATTATGCTTCATCTTTTAGTTTTAGAGACCATAGTTCCAAGGTGAGAGCTGTATTAATACGCAAGCCAACATATTTTACGAGCTTGATTTCGTAATGTATCATCTAAATTCTTTCAGTCTGGTAATAACTTAGGAAATTTAATGAAGAGAATTCCAGTTTAACCTTGTAATAAGTCAAATAACGGAGAATAATATGCATTAACTAATTAAATATTAATCACTATGGTTTGATATAATGTATCTAATTGTTTTTATCGCGACAGAAATGTCAGAGGAGGGCATTGTGCTCGGTAAGCTTTGTAATATGTGACAGGGATTAGCGTGAAAAAGGGAGGGAGCCGATGATAGCAGATATCAATCCTGCCTCCACCCTGCCTGTTCATATACTCAGCCGCAATATGTCGGGGTTTGGATCAACCACTATTACGTATAAAAACGGATGGAATGAAATCGGGACAAAAATCTTATGTTAGGAACTTTATAGTTATGGTACGATGAGTACCAAGATTCGTAACGTTAATGGTTGCTTTTTCTATCAAATTCAAGTCACTTTATAATAACTTAGTTTAATTTAAAGCATTTCCCAAACTTTTTCAAAATGTTTTTTTTTAAATATTGATCCCAGACCTTAAGGTTGTTGCGTGGTTAGTGCTTCATTTTTAGTTGGGAACTCTTTATCCATCTTGAATCCACTTTACGAGAATCAACAATTTTAATTTTTTAAGCCAGTGATAATTATATTGATTTTTTACTTTGTAATCCATAGCTTGAAACTTGATTTTTATACTCTTTAAAATACCGCAATCAGTTTTTAAAGTATTATTTTGTTATCAAGATATTATAAAGACTTTTTAAAACGTTATTTTCTTAATAATTTTAACATATGTTAAGACCTAACATAAAAATTATCTTTATCTTTATATATAGATTATATGGATGTAGTTCTGCGACTGAGATTCGAGTTATATCTCCAGTCAACTTCATGGTGAAAAAACGATTAAAATAAACAAACAAAAAACACAGTTTCAAAGTCCAACATTCATATTTAAAATGGCAATGATCTCTAAATGATATCAAATATGTGTTTAGTTAGTTAGTCAATTCGTTTTATAAATTAATTACATTTACATTGTTGAGCTAACATTAAAATAATCATTAATACCATAAGGAATCGTAAATTAAAGGTTTATCAGAGAAGTCTGCCTATCAGTGACAGACAAGGGGTGACAATGAGCCACTTCCATCAAGCTGCTAGGACATGCAATTTCAGTAACCCCCCGCCCAAGGGCAATATAGAGTGATTGTCGTGGTCAACGCACGCTGACTACTACATGGTTATTCCAAGTAATATTGAATAGCTATTAACCATATAGTATCTTAAATTACCGTACATCACTAAATCTGAATTATCTTTTTTATGAAACATACGTTTCTATGGAATCCATAAAGGCTGTATGGTGTGTCTGGAACACAGCAGCAACGGAAAAGGGGAAAATCACAAATGCGTTATTAAATTATAAAATTCCTCACCTTACATTTCTCTCCGACGACTGTTATTATATTGATTTTTTATTGAAATGAAAAGATTTTCAATCCAAATACATAAAAAAATTCATACAATATAATAAATAGAAAAAAAAACTTTTCATGGAATCCCCTCATGAGCAAAAGCTTGTGTAAGGGGAACGAGCCATAATCGGTCACTCATCATAAGAGAAATAATTTAATATTATTATGAACTATTTTACCAACAATAAAAATAAATATAAAAATAAAGTAATCCTATTTTAACAAGACAGGTGAAGTATGCGGTAAAATAAAACTGAAGTACCAAAATGAAAAATAATTGAATACATGCACATACATATCTGTACTCCAAATACAATGTGAAAAAATTAAGCCGTTGCACGGTATTTAACTTTCTGTAATGACTTTAAGTTTGGCGTAAGTAATAATTTAATAGAGTCATTTTTATTGGGTTATAAGTTTCCATACTTCAATGTCTCAAAGAGGTTTATTTATTGAAATTTCCAAGGGATATTTCTTAAAAACGGCAATATTTTTCAAAAAAAATATACTCCGAAAAATTACCTCCAAATAATTATGTGAGGGCTACAACGATTGATTATTTTGAAGCTAAGAAATACTGTATGCAAAAAATAGAGACGCCAATTGATTGTGATTTTTATTCATAGAATATACCTGTACTAAAACAAATAAAGGTACAAACTGAAATAAATTTCTACTTAATAAGGTACTTTTTGGGATACAACCTTAAAACTATTTAAATGAAAACAGGTTAGCTCCCAGATATTGCAAACATTAATGAATATGAATATGCATTTGAATATGAATATGAATATGAATAAAATTACATTTGGATAAACAGACAAACTAAAAATGATATAGGAAACAAATAAATAGGTCTACGCACTTATATCATAAAATATAGAATATTTGCCGACGTAATTGTAAACTTATAATGGATAAATCGTTGTAAAATAAAAAATTGTTAAACCATTGAAAATATCTTTATTTTAATATATAGGCATTTTTTACATATGATTTTGTAATTCATTTTTCTCAGGCTGTGTGCAACGTAGCGAATATCTAAGGACGCAGATAAGTTAGTATTTTCTTGTTTTTCACCATCCCATTTAAATTGAAATTAGTGTTTATATATGCAGAAAATTAAATTAATACCCCCGTTGCAGCAGACCTGCATACTCAGCGAATTTCAAGTGCAAAACAACATATTTCGATCCAACATAGCGAGATTTGACATGTTTTTGTAAGCTCCATAAGAATAACATGGGGAATGAGTATGGAGGTTTGCTGCTACAGGTATATTAAAACTGGGTGGTTTTAATTCAATATTTAGTAGATCTGAACTAGAAGAAGCCATTTACCAAGTTTTATAAAGATATGTTGAGAAATAAGCGAGATATAGAATTTTACCTATTTCCCATAAGGTTAACATTGGGACAACGTACTGTGTTTACCACTTTCAATATCTCGGCAACCAATGGACATAGAGCCATGATTCAAAATACTAAATTGTTTGTTTTTTTGGGCTGAATTCAATGGTGCCAATAAAAATTTGAAAAATTTTATTTTTCTATGTAAAAATCTCAAAAAAACCATTTTTGGGGGGGTTTCCCCCCTTTACCCCCCTTCCGGTGGTCCGATCGGGCTGGTTTACGAACTCGTCCGAATAATTACTACTTTACACGTCTATGCCAAATTTCATTCCGATTGGACCATTTTTGCGCAAGTTATCGTGCTTAAAGACACATATATATATAGATATATATATAGATATATAGATATATATATAGATATATAGATATATATATAGATATATAGATATATATATATATATATTTATGAAAGTGAACGAATGGTGTTTTTGGCATCTGAGGACCTCAAAAAGAAAAGTTATGATGGTTTTAGGCTTAGGTCTTACCATGAGACCTACGGTAACAGCTTCTTCCCTATAGGGGAAATTCGCTAAAAATATAAACAAATAATAATATTGACCTTATGAGTTGCCAAGGTGGCCACTCATTTACCATGATACGAATTTACCATGTAGCTGTTATCACATGGTATTTTTCCAGATGGGATGTCGTCAGCTCACATTTCTTTGCTCCATTGTTGCGTTTCGAGATGTCTGTCTCTCGTCAGGTGTGCGAAGAAGCACACGACGCTTGGAATCACGGACGGATCGTCCGAGTGTGATTTCCACTGAGATGGACGTCAGTTGAATCGTCCATGGTCTTTCTTAGCCAGGACGTTTATCGTAGTTGAGTTTATTCTCCTACGCTGGCTGAGATGGCACTCTGGAAACTGAGTGCACTGTAGATATTCACATGTGTTACATTTTACATATATAGGGAGAAAATAAAGTTTGCTCGCTTAAAAAGATTAAGAGATAAGAATTTGCTGATAAAAAGGGAGGAAAAAGTACATTAAGTTGTGTCTATACCTTCTAATGAACTAATTGACATGCAACTGGAGAAAAATGGATATTATATTAAAACTGTGCTTTCATTGCTCGAGAATGAGTAATTTATCTATAACATTTCAGTGATGATGATAGGGAGAGAGGAAAGGAAGAAAAAGGTCCGAAGGATAGGGAAGGAGGGAAAAAGTTCCAAATGGTAGGAAAGAAGGGAAGAGAGAAGGTAAGAAGGGAATGAAGGAGAAAAGGAGGGAAAAGTGGAAAGAAGGTCTGAAGGAAGGAAATTAGAGAGTGAGGGAAGGAATTAATTGAGGTGGGAGGGAGGAAGAGGACTGTGGTGAAGAATGCATGGGATAAAACCGATTTGATGAATGAATTTTTAGTTTTCTCTGAATCAATAATTAATTAGTTCAGCCTTAAAAAATAAACGTAGAATCCAAATAAAATACAAATTACTGAAGACCATGCTATAAATATAAGTCAAAGCTGAGGTAAAATAGTCAGAGATTGAGTCTTTCTCTTTTGCTTTCGGTTCCCATTTTGATGTATTATGAATTTACATGGAAAATGTATACTATATGAAATGCATTTAGAAATGCATTGTTGTATTCATAGATCATTTTCAAAATTAGCTTTCCCTATTTCTAGATTAAAAAATCTGTTAAAAAAAAACCACTGGCGCTGTTAAAAATCTGTTATTAAAAACCACTGGCGCTTTTTAGTTTTCTTTAATAAGAAGTTACTCTTATCAATAGATGATAAGATCACCATCCAAAGGACCCATCTAGGCCGGTGAAGTGAACATGAAGTCGGCCGCAGCCGTCAGGAGTGGAGCTGTGATCACGTGATCCGTGTGGGGATGGACACAGGCGCTCCTCCCCAGGGAAATCATCTGATTGTTTTGTACCCCCTTCCCTTGTCTAACGCGCAATATTTTTATTTAATGTATGTTGTACTGATAATTTTTTAAAAGCTTCAGGTTGGTAACAGGATATAATCAGTCAGAAAAAATATAATAACTTGTCAAATGGACATAAAACATCACATCATCCACATCACTCATGTAAAATATATATATATATATATATATATATATATATATATATATATATATGTTTAATACGTTACATACGTAAGACTATAATTGATAAATTTTGTCGCATATAGTGTCCTATCGTCGTGTGTGTGTATGTTCTGTATGTGTTGTTTCAATTACTATAATAACCATAAAATGCAATGGACAACTTCATTTATTTTACCAGCTGGATACGGTGTATCAACCCCGAAACACGTCCTGATTTACAAGAAAAGTGTTTTTAACTGTTTAGACGTAAGTAGTATAGTCTTTTAAGTGAAATAAAATCATAAGTCCTAGACCATCCGCGTCCGTAAGACCAATGTTAATTTTAGCATTGGGCTTATGGACGGCGTGGGCCTTGTGTTTTGACTCGAACTATACATATAAATTGCAGCTCAAGGGCTATGATCAAGGATTCTAGTTACATATAGATGAATATATATGAACTCTTAATTCATGTAGGAATAATTTCAACGCACAAAAGTAATACTTTTCTCAAAGTAGCTAAAAGCTACCTGAACATAAGTTTGGTTGGCACAAACAGATATAAATATCAAACTATAAACGATAACCGATTCAGACAGACGACAAATAAACGATTCTTGAAGTTTGACGAAGTTTAAAAACTATACCACATTATTTTATAAGGATATATTTAAATGTAAAATATCTTAACAATGATTGATTAGGATATTTTTTATTACTGGTTTGTTGAACGATTAAGCCCACCAAACACAGTGTTTTGCCTAATGAAACTTGAAGTGCCTTTAGGCATGAGAACCTATACACTGAAACACGAGACCAAAGTCGAAGATCGTTCGTAGACTGAACATGTTTGTTGACTTGTACAGTTCTCTCGAGGGGAAGACAAACATCATTACCATCCTTACCTTTGAGTAGGCCTATTGGTGGAGTAGGCCTATTCCAGAGTATAAATATGTAGAACATAAAGTTAGTGCTTTAGCGTTAATTTAATGATGCACTCAACTTGGATATAAGAAGTTTAATAGCCTTCTAACTAGTACATTTGAGTTCTAAGTTTATTACATCCAGAACTAAATAATACTATCCATAATTTATTTATTTTTCACATTTATCTCCATTTGAGTCATCCAACAAAAAATCTAAAGCTTGATTATAAGTAACCCTCTTAGCGAATTTCCCCTATAGGGAAGAAGCTATTACCGTAGGTCTCATGGTAAGACAAGTCCGAGACCGTGATAACTTTTCATTTTGAGAACACCAGAAGCAAAAAACACCATTCGTTCGAATATATATATACACACACACATATATATATATATATGTGTGTGTGTGTGTGTGTGTGTGTGTGTGTGTGTGTGTGTGTGTGTGTGTGTGTGTGTGTGTGTGTGTGTGTGTGTGTGTGTGTGTGTGTGTGTGTGTGTGTGTTTGTGTGTGTGTCAGCACGATGGCGGCCGTAAATATGGACCAATCTTGATGAAATTTGGTACAGACATGTAAAGAGGTAATCAATTGGACGAGTTCATAAACCAGCCCGATCGGACCACCGAGAGGGGGGGTAAATGGGGGTAACCCCCCCAAAAATGGGTTTTTTGAGTTCTTTTCACGAACAAATATAAATTATCTAATTTATATTTAAAGTGGTAAACACAGTACGTTGTCCCAATGTTAACCTTATGGGGAATAGTAAAATTCTGTATCTCGTTTATTTCTCAACAAATCTTAATAAAACTTGGTTTGTGGCTTCATCGAGATGAGATCTAATGTATAATAGTCTGAAATTCCCGATATGGGAATGGTTTTTTTTTTAGTTTTTACATAGGACAGTAACATTTATCGAATTTTTTTGGCACCATTGAATTCAGCTAAAAAACGACCAATTTAGTATCTTGGATCACTGCTCTATGTCCAATGGTTACCGAGATATTGAAAGTGTTAAACTCAGTACGTTGGGCCAATGGTAACCTTATGGGAAATAATTCTATATCTCGCTTATTTCTCAACATATCTTGATAAAACTTAGTAAATAGCTTCTTCTAGTTCAGATATACTAAATATTGAAGTAAAACCAACCAGTTTTAACATACCTGTTGCAGCAAACCTACATACTCATTCCCCATGTTATTCTTATGGAGATTACAACAACATGTCAAATCTCGCTATGTTGGATTGAAATATGTTCTTTTGCATTTGATATTCGTTGAGTATGTAGGTCTGCTGCAACGGGGGTATTTTATTTTTACAAGCATGTTTTTTTCAAATCTACAAAACATGGCACTGTCTATGAATTAAAAGTAGAACTTACGTGACTTGAAACTAGTTCTTTTTAAAGTTTAAGCAGCTTTAAACAGTTTAAACTAGCGTTATACACGTTAAACTGATCAGAATATCGATATATTTTTTCAAAGAGGTTTTCTCTGCAAATCGTATTTGGTGATACAACACCTTCACTTTATTTACTACAGTCTTACTAAAAACAAAAAAAAGTCAATCATGAATCCGACCAAGTGGTAAATTCACATTTTTGCTCTTACGTTTTATTCTACCACTGTTAACCTTTTAAGTTAAAACGATTGCTACAGAAGGATATAAATAAAAAAAAAAGATAAGTGAACGGACAACTTTTGATATTGTAATATATTGGACGGCCGTTTCAACTTAATTTTACGGTGCGGCAATAAAATATTTTGTTTTACTTTCCATCATTTTGTGATGCCTCTGAAAAAGATTTTTCTCCTTTAGTTTTATGGAAATAAAATTTATGCATGAATGTATTTGGTTTCTAAAATCAGAGTTGTCACTCTGTTGTTTTTGAGAACAATGCCGATTTTCCATTATTGTAATAATAATTGCATTGAAATAAAATAAAACGTTATTGTCTTGGATTAATTAAATGTAACATTGCTTAAAAAGTATACAGGTCTATAAATTTTTTTTATATCAGAGTTAATATGAGTTCATTGTTTCTACAAACATATGAACTAGGCAAAGTCAATAGCTAGGAGGCTGAACACATAATATAAATCTTAGAAGCACTGATGATCATAAAATGAAGTATTAATGACTCATGTTCTGCCTAATTTTACAAATTGCACTTAATGCCTTAAATAATGAAAGTAATAAGACAAAACTAAAGACTTTTTAATCGCATCTCCCAACTGAATGAACGATGAATGATGCAATAGAAAGTCAATGTGAATATAATCTTAATATGCAACTTATATAAATGCAGTTTATTTCATTATAATTTCTTTTGTATTGGTCAAATAGCAGTCACAGATTTAACTTTAACGAGTATTGTAGTTTTTGCGAGGTAATTTCTGATCTAACTTTATAGAACACTGCATATCTCATTGGAAAAAATCAAATGTTATCTATCTTTCCCTGAAAGTGATTGCGTTAATCGTTGGGAAATAAAATATTTACGTTTTTAAATAAAATATTATTTGGATGAACTGATTTGTTGATCGTAGTGTTCGTCTATGTGGGTTCTCTGTTCATGTCGAATGCGAGATGATTTTTTCGTCTTAACATCATCAAGTCTTTGAAGTTTATCTTGTTATCCTCTTCGTATTCATTGGCGAATGGCAGATTTGGATGTTGACTATTGGTTTTCTTCATCATTATATCCTGTCCTTTGCTCCTCTCTGACTCGCAGAATAGATAAATTCTTATTAGGATGTCAACTGCGTATCATGTTTACACCAACATTTCACGCAATGAGCTTTATTCAAATACTCAAGGGCTGACTGAAGCTTTATTGAATATCTTCATCATGTTATATTCCTATACGTTATAAATTGGTGTCAGATAATTTAAATTAATTTTATTACGCAACAACAAATTTGCGAACCTCTTGAGAGTGTAGTGCTTAGTGGTCTCTCCATAGCCAGGACATCGGTTTATTCATAGGCCATTCCAGAATAGATGAGCCTTATAGCAGGAAGATTAAAATCTAGTTTTTCCTGTTTATTTTGGTGAAAACTCCTTCGAAAATCGTGATACTATCTCAATCCACGTAGGAAAACTGTTAAAATCACATGTTTAATTATTTTTTAACCCTCCAACTTAAACCCAACCATTAAACTTTCATTTTTGTTTGTTTTCGTTGATCTGTCCCTAGTTTTTGAGCATAGATGAATTAATTATCTTAAGAATAAAAATTGTGTACATAATGTGACAATATCATTTTATGGTAATTATGTAATGGCATAATGGCATAATGTGACAATATTATGTGATGGCAATATTATGTTTTACATAATATTGCAAAAACTTTAACACAAAATACTCACAAGTAACTTTATAAATTCGGTATGGATTAATTAAATAACAATACCCGTATTATAATATGACAACCTGCGTATTTGAAACCTCCATTTACGAGTCCCGTACGGAACCTTTACATGTTCCATACGGAACCAGAAAACTTCGATATAGTTCTGAAGTAATCATTGATAAACATTGAAAAATAGCGTTAAGTGGTTAAGAAATATATCTTTCATTGCTTTATGTATTTTAAAAACCTCTTTTACAAATAAAATAAAATATGTTATCAAAAGTGTGATGACATGTAATTTTGTGATGTCCCCTACGGAACTAGCCAACACAATTTTTCCATTAAAATTAAAGTGCAAAGGTTTCAAGAAATATGACATATTAATTGCATACAAATCGCCACACATTTAGTATATTTTATCCTAAACAAGTATATTTTATCCTATAAAACCAGTTTAAATACTTTTACAGACCATAAACTAGCTGTGAACATGGTCTAACTGTCCCGTACGAAACTTGGAATGGCGTAGAATCTCATGTCAAATCTGAAATAATTTGGTTTTAAGCAAATCTTAGTAGATCACTACTTTCCACTCTTTGTGTATATTTACCGTCTTGTTTGAAAATACAGAACAAGAGTAAATATTTTTCCCCATCTGCTATGTTTAGACGCTTTTTACTCCTTGTAATGCATGAGTAAAGCTATAATTTTACTCCCCAGAGAGTAAAGTAAAGCTGAAAGAATAAAATTGAAATAAATAATAAAAAAATTAAAGCGCCTTCAAATTTCCACGCACACATGTAAACATGCTTCAGCTCAATGCATGCAGGAAAACAGCAAATTTAGTGACAGGAATAATCAAATAAGAATAACATTAACGACAAGCAGCTGTGAGAACGTCTAAGAACTAAGCATGTAAAAACGTTGCAACAATCAGTTGAATATTTACTCCATTACACTACGCTAATTTTATGAAGATATTTCATTCTACCAATAACGTTCGGCCGATACATTGCACAGACCCGAATGTTAGGTCATTCCTTAAAAACAACAATTGGAAACAAACGGTAGAGAATGCTGCTCAAACAGCGTTTACAGGCCTAACAACCAGAATGTCGAGTAATCAAGTCACACGTGAGACCAAGATAACGAGGTCGGCGCGGTCGTTACTGTAACTACCTTACATGGAATGTCAATGACAGTTTCATAGACCACGTGTTCGCTGCAGTACAGAACTTAAGGGGATATACCGAATAGTAAGGGTTTATATATCAAGTAACTCATGAACTATAATGATCCTGGTTGATATTAGCCAAGTATAAATAAATAGGAAAAATTAATTTACAGACATTGCTTACTGATGGACTAGTCATTAAGGACTAAATGAAGTAAATAAAGTAGCCTTTGAAATTATTAACAATCCGTTGCATCTTGATCTATTTCAACTATAAAATGGCATGTCAAATCGTTAAAGTGGAATGTTTGCATTAAAACCCAATTGTGCAGGTCATTTTCCGGAGTTTAACACGTGGCAGATAACAAGTTATAGTTGTTGCAGCTCTGCCAGCCAGTTTGCGATAGCGTCATTGTGGTTTACGTTGTCATTCGAGCGACTGTACAATACATTTACATCAGTCTCGATGCCCCGTGATCACATCTCTACACCAGCTGCATGTTTTATTATGAGTAAATTAATGTTTTATTCTAATCCCCCTTGTTAATATTAATAAATTAAGTAAAATTAAATGTCTTTGTGGAATTGTTTTGTATTATTGGATCTTAACTCATTTCAGTTGAATTAACTACAACAAACCTACTCAAGTGACAAGTTTTATTTATGATTGATATAGTTGATATATTAAGCCTTTTTATAATATGGTTACAAATTTAAATAGTTTCAAAACACTAGACGATGTGATTGGACTGCTTCAGCCTTTCCTTTGGGAATTCATTTTTTTTCTTTACATGAATTATTTTGCCTTCACGCCATTTTTTTTTAAATAACTCTCTCGGGCTGCGAAAAAGCTCATTTTCTTCATGTTCGTGAAGTTGGCCCCATTTATGTTTGTTCTCTCTAAGAAAATCGCCACTTATTAGAAATACATAGCTTATGAAAATTCTATTCTGAAACTTGAAATTGGAATTGAGAGTAGTGAAGTTGCTATTCATTATTTTTAAGTAGATATTTAAGCATAATAGGATATGTCCAAGAGGTTCCAGATGTTAAAACCGACAAAAAATAATAAAAATAAAACTACTATCAGGCCTTTCTATGTTCAATTCAATTCAATTCAATTGAAAAAAATCTTTATTCAAAAATTGTTCTGTACATATTCTTTGTTATGTCCCATGTGCACACGCACGTGCTGGATCAAAAATTAATTCAATTTAATTTAACAAAAATTAATGAGCTGGTGCTGGCAGTTCTTACATTTAATAAATACAACTTTAAAAATTAGAAGTAATAAATACTCACATATAGAAAAACAAATAAATAATAACGAACTAACAATAACAATTAATAATAACAAAAAACTTCAGTAACTTAGATTAACTTGAATAAATTTTGCTATGTGATTAACAGAACAAACAAAATGGAACAGACCACGAGAAGGATCAACAGATGATATATATCAATCAAGTTTATTAATTTTGAAAGAAAATTTAAAAAGATCCTGGTTTTTTTTTACTCTCTCCCTGTTACTAACCTTTTAAAAGTTTTTTTATAGAGTTCATAGAGTTACATTTGTATAGAATAGCATTTATTTCATCTGAAAATTTGTTAAAAAGTGAAGTTGCTTTAAACCCAAATTGTTTTCTACTGATCTCCTTTCTATACCCTGGAACAAATAAAGTAAATTTAGCTGCTGCCCTAGTACTCCTATTAAATGTCTTAACGTTGAATATGCTCAAGTACTTAATAACAAAAGTTAAACATGACATCTCATACAACTGATTCAAATTTAATATATTCAGTTCCATAAACATGGGTGTTATACTGTCGTATTTCCTTTTATTACATATATTTCTTTGGGCAAATCTTTGTGTCATTTCAATTGTTTTTAGAGAAGAAGAAAATGTCCCGCCCCAATGAATCAACCCATACCTTAAAGATGCTTCAAACCATGATGAATATAAAACTTTGAGATACTCTGATCTAATATATGATTTCATAAAGTATAACATATAATTGATTTTTCTTAATTTATCATTTAAATGTTGAAGATGCGGTTTCCAGATTAATTTTTCATCCATTATCAACCCTAAATACTTAATACTGCTGACACTCTGTATAGTAACACAGTCACAAGTATAAATACAAAAATGTTTATGACATTTCACTTTTATCTCTTCCGGTAAAGTTCTATGAGAATAATTAATCAATTTAGTTTTACCATCATTTATTAGTAATTTATTTGAAATCAACCATTTTCTAATTTTACTTAGATCAGATTGCAAGGATCTTTTAAGGACACTAAAATTTGTTGCTGAACTAACTATTGCCGTATCATCTGCAAATGAAAATATACTGCAGTCAAGATCTAATTCTAACAAATTATTTATATATAGAACAAACATCAAAGGGCCAAGAACCCCCCCTGTGCTATTCCATACCTTAAATCTAGTTCTCTACTGTGCATTTTATTAATTTTAACAATTTGTTTTCTGTTATAAATAAAATATTCCAACCATTTTAACAATATACCTTCCACGCCAACGCTTACAAACTTATCTATCAACTTATCTATGTCCAATTTATAGTGTCATAAATGCAATCTTTACCCAAGAAAGCTGCTGGCATATGAAATTTAATACCCATCGCCCAAGCCTTAAGTAATCTTAAGGCCATGGGCGCTGGTTATCAAGCAACACGTGCTTATCTTTGCAGGCATGTTTCGTCACTATAATAGCTTTCGACTTAACGCAAGTAAAAAAATAAATACAAACTTACATACAGTGAAAGATGCTGATAGTAACCGATTTCGTCAAAATAGTTGAATTTGGTAGGCATATCTTATGAATTATTCAAAGTATTTCGAGAGTTTCTCCAAGTAAATTTGTTGTTAAATACATTATTCAGAAAATCAGCATATCTTTATTACAAATACATATCAACAATTATAAATAATTTATCATAATATGTGGTAGGAATCTAATCCAAATGATCTGCTCATTAAATGAATATTTGTCTAGTATAAATACGTTGTTATAAAATAGGGAAGTTTTTTGCAGGAAATACAATACTCAAAATATCTCCTTTGGACAGTGCTGATTACATTTGAGATGTTTTGTTACTTTACGAAATACAGAAACCATCAATACATATTAGATAGAAATATTGCGCGTTAGACAAGGGAAGGGGGTACAAAACAATCAGATGATTTCCCTGGGGAGGAGCGCCTGTGTCCATCCCCACACGGATCACGTGATCACAGCTCCACTCCTGACGGCTGCGGCCGATTGCATGTTCACTTCACCGAGTTAGACTGGACCTGTTGCTTTTTCCAAGCCTATTGAAAAGCTAATCACATCGTGACAGACAAAAAACGTCCTTTCATTCAAAGAGACAGTTTATTTCGGTCTACAAAATTGGCCTTTACCTAATAATCAGACATTATTCTTGGGCTCAATTATTTTTGTTATTTTATTAAGTTGGTATTATTATAAAGTGCTAATCAGTCGCGGAGAAAATCAAAAAAATGTGAACTATCTTTCTAGTTATTTATTTTTTTACGCTTTGGATGTTAGTTGTGCGAAGAAGTCTTAGCTACTAATAGCTACATTAAGTGTATCATAAAATTCACTTTTACTTAACTCACTGTATTGATTAATAATTGAAATAATTTCAAATTAAAAATTCAATTTATTTCCCTCCTGAAGAGAATCAATGTTTCTTTGATGTTGAAAATATTTTCAAACACGTTTTTCCTATAGTTGTAAAACGCCTCACAAATGCTGCATATAGCATACGGGAGAATTTATTTTGCAGGCAATTGCAACTCAATCAGTAAGCTGTATAACTTAGATAAACTGGACTTAAAGTTAAAGTAAGTCTACGGTCTTTACTGCATGGGCATAAAGAATTTTTAAATATAAATTTGGGAGAAGACTTGCCGATATAAGGGGAAAAAACAATAATAAGTAAATTGAAACCCAGGATATAAGTCAAAGATTGGTGGCGTGGATCGTCGATTGAAGACGTTTGTTTGCTTGTACAGCTTTGCCGAGAGGAAGACAAACATCATTACACTCCTCGTTTTGAAAAGGTCTATTGGTCTATCGGTAGAATTGCGGTGTACATAAAATACGAAACATTTTGGTGATCTTGTGTTTGTTGGATCTTGTGGGAATAGCAAACTTCCATAAGGCCTGTACTGGAAGATGAAAGAAGAATCGTTTTTAGGTTTAAATTGAATCGCTTACTGCAAAATCCCCTAACTGACAAGTGTGGCCAAATTGAATTTTATTTATAGAAAATAACATATCGACTATTTTTGTGTATTCAGTTGGAATACTGCGATATATTTTGTACAGCGCTAATTTTTTAGAGTTTTGTAACTTGTATTTTGTTTTCATTCATACATTGTTAATATACCAGTAATTTATCCATCCGTGCAAAGAATGGGTACTACAGCTAATAATAATAAAAAACTTAGGTGATGCCTGTCCATCTGTTGTTCCAGACAAAAAAAAACAAAAAAAAAACAAAAAAGAACCAAGTGAACCGATATGGCTGAAAATTTTCACGAGGGTAGATCGTGAAACAGGCCGGCACATAGGCCTATTTGTATCCTTACATTCCTCTCGGACCATGCCTCGTGAAACTATGCATTTTATAATAAATTTGCGATATTGAGGTTTTGTTTGGTTTCCACCGGAACTATCGCTATTCAGTTTAACCTTTGACTATAAATAATTAAAGACTTCAGATTCAAAGTCCAAGCTTTAACCATTCAATGAACAGGAACAAAAGCTAGGAGCTAGTCATAGTTAAAATATAGTTTCTTTTAAAGGATACTTCTTTTACTATATTTTACTAAAATGTATAGTGTTGCAAATTTCTACTGTGAAAAAATACGATTAAATTCAAAAGAAAAACTAAAATAATAAAATCTAAACGTTAAATATAGTAAAATATTTAATAGTCACTAATAATTTAAATTATACTGTATAAGCATGTACTGGTTACGTTAAAGAAGCAATAAAAAAATCAAGTATTCTTTTTTAGTTTTACAAATAAATGTACCAATAAAATACTAACCCAAAAATTATTGGAGTCATCAATTACAACCTAAATATTCCATTATCCTACCATAACTCTTTGAAACCCGTCAAAGTTAATCGTTTTATTGTGATGAAAATGATGTTTATGCACAGATCCTTTCACCCGTCAGATTACCACGTCAGCGTTATCACTGTGGCATTTTCAAACAGGCAGCCCATTAATTTTGAAATCCGAAATATTTCTTTGAATACCCATAATATACTACGATCTAAACTTTACATTTAATGAGGCGATTCAATTATGAACTGAGGAATACCAGACGGAATTCACCGTGTAAGAAAGGTTTTATTATAAAATAAAAATGTCTATAATAGAACCAAATGTATTAAAAAAGGCATACTGGCATAGTCCTATTTTTAATTATATATATTGAAGAGAGTTTCAGAAAAATTTACATGGCCTCATTTAAGTGAACCATAAAGGTTTATACCTGTAACTTAATAAGATTTAAACTAAGTATTATTAGTAATTAAACCGTGTAAGGTATGCGAATCTCAGTAACTTATTTAGGAGTTTAATTAGATTTTTCACAATACTTTCCAAGTTATCTCTTCAAGTTCTTAGTACAGTGTTAATGGTCAGTTTCTACTGTATATCGAAAATGTTAACTATCTGTGGAACTTCTAACTAAGTAGTAACCAATAGTCCGTAGCTAAAATTGTTACTTAACTTCAATGTTTACAAAAACATAAATGAACAGTTCACAAGCGGCTCCAAACGCATCTACAGTAAGTCCACGTCTGACATTCGTTACTCAAACAAGGTAATCAAACACAATCACGAGTAATCTAATCTCTCTCGTAGCGAAGATAACGAAGTACAGTCTTCCTAGGAAAATAGATTCAACACTGAAACGACGTTACCTGTAGAATATTCAGTCACCATTTCATAAAGTCCTCTGTAAAGTTATTAAAACGATGGTTATCTAATTAAAAAAAACTTGTAAACAAATTTGTCAGTCAAATATTCAAATATGTTACCAGTAATTCGAGTGTGACGTTTTAAAACTAAAAATAATATAACATTGTACTCCTTATATTTAACCATCTTGTTAACATTCATTAGGCCATGTTTGACTGTACGCCGTAAACGTAACTTTATAGTCCAAGAACATGAGACGTCGTGGTGGAGCTAAATACAGAATTATTATATGCAATCATCATTATACAAAACGTTTTATTTATTGAGCAATCATTTAACAGCAATGCTATCTTAAATCAGTTTGTTTAAAAGCCATAATAAGTTTTTCGATGTCAATAGGAGCATTATTGACTAGTGATTTCGTTGACTGATGTCGTATAACGTAAATTACGAGTACTTTGTTGGTTGCGAGTGGTAAATTAATTACATGTCCATGAAAATATTGCAGTTTTAGGATGTCCAGATAAACATATCAAACTTCACCAGGTTGTCGGAGCCTAAGTAGGTATGAAACAAGATTGATTTTGAATATATTATACTTTTTCACTTGATTTTCTGTCCATCCGTGAATAGGTGTTTTCATAAACATTTTTTTAAATATTTTTATGTAGGGGGGGGTGCCAGATTCGGCACGGCGGTGTCCGAGGGAAGGAAGAAATAAATTGTCTAGATTTGTTCTAGATCTCACTTTCCTTTCATAAGCCATTTCAAAATGTGGGACATTTATACTTTTTGGAAACAAACACTTACCAGTATTGAATAAATTAAAGAATTAAAAAACTAATCAAATGAAATTTTGAATTTTCCTTTTTTAGGTACTCTTAACGGTACTCAAGATATGTGATGTCAAAAATTGTTAAATGACCACCATTTTGAAAAGACTTAAGTGGCAAAATGTTAGAGATAATTATTTTAAGGCAAAGTAATTGCAACACTAGCGTGCTGCTAGTTAAAAATCATCTCGCATACACAAATTACATCCTGTTTTTTTAAGTTTCACATACAAAGTACACCTAAACTGTGCAAGGGAAAATTAAGAAATATAGTATAACTGACGCAAAATCTTAAGGCCCAGTCCGCGCATGGGACGGTGAGTGGGTAGGCTTGGAGGAGAGGGGAGTAGGAGTGGGAGCGACAGTCGACGGTGTACTAGTCTGGCTGCGTACATTCGGCAGCTCACACGTAGTTACTGCTTATCTGTCAATCGTTGTTCAGAGTAACAAGACGCTTTAATAAATAGTAATGCAATATCATTTTTAAGTCTTATGCTGTATTTTACTTTGAAATATTCTCTTTGTTGAGAATGTTTTTAGGCCGACATGTAGTGCCACGCGATTTTTGACAGCTGAGAGCAGAATGACAGTGCTGCGCTCTGGCGACGCGTTGACGCGCATGCGCACTAGCCGTCTTTGCTGCCGCGCATCCACCGCATTGGGCTTTAAGATTTGGCGTCAATTATACACTTAATTTTAATTTTAAAATATATCCTTATATTTGTACTAATTGTTTACATTTGCTTTAATATTAAAGTGTTGTTTTAAAATGAAACAACTGACTAAGTTGACAAATATGGCTGCTCCATCCTAAACGTCTAATTACATTAACTCACATTAGTTTAATTTCAGCAACTAAAACATAAAATAAAATAATAAATAATCAAAGAAATGAATAATTATAATAATATTTAACATAAATATATACAGAATAATAATGATACTCTGAACAACTAATAATTCTTTGGCCATGTATTACAATTTGTATAAAAAACTAAAAAACTTCGTTAAAAGTTGCATATTCATTCACATTTTAGTAACAATTCTGTCTAAATCGCAAGGAAATATAGAACACTTAGAGGTCTAATTCATTTTATATGTGTGTACTATCATATTGGTCATTAATTGTAAAATTTTCATTCAAACATGTATTGGAAGTATACCATAAGTTAGAATGTTTAAACGGAACCCTTATATAACTAGGTATTATATGGAAACCATATCCACAAATAATAATCAAACAATAAATTGCTGAACTAAAATAAGCTAAAATATTTGTTATATTTTTTATAACCTGCGAAGGCTTGGTTTGAACACGCACCGCAGATCTTCGTAAAAAGCTTAATTTGTCGCCGTAATGCCAGCCTGTTGACGACAGATTTAAACAAATTTTGAATTTTAAATGTACGTGACCATAGTAATTATGACGATGCCAATACTTTGATTGCTTTAAATAACCAATGAGTTACATTCTTGTTGTATTACAGTTCGCAAAAAAATATCCCGATTACCGCAAGAATGTTGACGTATGGGAGTATGGGGGTATGGGGGAGGAGGGGAGGTGTACTACTCCCCTCCTCGAGCCCCGTCCCATTCCCTGCTGCTAAAAAGATACTAATAAGTGAACTAATATTAAAAACAAAAGTAAATTCTTGGTTATCAAAATATCTCTAAGGTTATGGTTTGAGGATTTGCTTACATAAGTTTTATCTTTATAAGTTTAGCTATTAAATTGTAAATATTATAAAATATTCTACGTCATTTAATTTTTTTGTTATAAATGAAGAGCTTAAAATCATACTGGTTATGTTTTCATACTTTTTAATATATAAGAAAATTACTCGGACGTAAACACATTATGTTTATTTTCTTTGAGCAATGATAGCTGTGGCTTTCAGTTTTAAGAATCACTACCGAGCGGACAATTAAAACATATTAAGAACGATACAAAAAAACCAAATGATCATCGAATAGGGAACCAATGAGGTATATGCGAACTACACTGCTGCAGTCAATGGCATTCGCATATTTAGGAATCAATCGTCTATCTCATACGACATTTATTATCTATCTCTCGCCCAAGTTCTATAAAATGGTCGGGATTTTTTTTATGCTCGAACTTAGTACCTATATGAGATGTTTCATCACTAAACCTAGTATTTATCATTATAATCATGGTTCTTAGTAAAAAGATTTCACATTAAAAAGAAAATAAATTTGTTAAGTAATATTTTCGTACTTTATTACCTTAATTTTTAAAATATAAATTGAAATATTTTGCCAAAGTTTCACTCCAGTTACTTTGTATGTAGGAACGCAATCAAACCAGTCTTAATATTTCTAAGCTCATTTAACAGCTAGTGTTAAACCATTTTTCACTGTCCAGAAAATATAAATTTGTACCTTCAGGCTGAAAAAATATTACCAATATGACATCCTCATTGAGCATATTTTTTAATGCTACTCAAATCATTATCGTGAGTCATATGTTTAGTAGGGCAGAATAAATCTAAAACCTTAAATGCAAAAGTTTGTGCCTATTTGTTAGTTTTATTAAAACAGTTTCTTTTCAACTTTGATTAGAAGTTTTTGCTTTTATTAGAAGTATTTCCGTTTTGTTATGTTAGTAGAGCGTAGGATGGATTAGTTTGTTTTAATTTGAAACAAATTGGGTCATTTCACTTAGGGCTGAATATTGACATTTTACACCGTGTAATGAGTGAGTCAATTAAATATGTGGTCTCTAGGTGGGTGTAAAGTGATTTTTTCCTGAAACAAGTGGAATAAAACTAATACGGGGTTTTTTTATCTTAAAGAAGAACAAAACAAAATTTAATAATTTTGTTCAATATCTGTAGACATTATTAAAGGCCTATCGTAATCATTATTTCTTTAGTATTTATCAATGTTCGTTTATCACATGATTGCATTCCTAAATTGTTTGTTCAAAGTAAAGGCTGATTATGTTTTTTCTGGTTAATATTGTCACCACTGCCTTTTGACCATAGATACACGCCACATGTGGTGGGTACAGGACACATACATGTTTATGTGAACAACATGGATGTATCACCCAATGTCGCTCATATATCAACACTCCATCACCCCAACCGTCACTATAACTTCATGTTAGTGATGGAAACACGGAGATGTATTCTTGAACAAAATTAGTTTTAGTTCATCATGAGTTAATAGTTTACTGCTAATACAAAGGTAGACTTTAAGGTACGGTTCTTGCCCTATATTCCAATAGGTCATACATACCTGAACATAAATATAAAATAAACTAAATTTTTTAATATATAGATAAGCAATTGATTTCAATAACTTTACTTTACAACGAATACAATACGGTTTACAAGAATTTCATCGGAGGTCATGTACATTATTAAACATGCATGCATGCATGGTCATGTATGCATTGTAGTTAGACAAATGGGGCACATGGTAACAGAATCAACAACGTATATACCGTACTCGTTTGAGTATAAATAATACTCATTAAATTAGTCATTTGAAACATCCGTAAAAACGGACAGAACAAATGAATAATTTAACAGTTTAAATCTTCTGGTATGTGAGGGAATTGTCCTTTTTAGTCCAGACAACGAATGCTCAAAAAAGGTATGAAAGGGTATAGAATCACAAAGTCAAAAATTGTGTCAAAACTTCCCCACTGTTCCTTTTTGTTGCCTGGAGTAATAATACTCGTAATATTTTGCTTAAGCACGTTGGCTGCACTTTCATACGATATTAAGCTTCGTAATAATTTAAGTATTTCCAAACAGTATCTCAAATACAAGGCCTATTTGTTCAGCTGCTAAATGTGCCTTAAAAGCTTGTTTGTGAGGTAATTGTTACTTTAAAGGCACGTCTATCTCTTGGGAGGAAGCCGCCACTACCAGCTTGATACAACCACTTAGTCACCACTGACATAGATTGACATTAAATACATGGTGCCCCTACCAGGTGTAGCTGTTGCCTGGCAGCCGATCGTAGAGCTGATGATTAGCCTAGGCTAAGTGGGACATAAGTTTTGGTTTCCCACAGCAATATTATGTTTACGCTGTTACATTTGAAAATAAGTTGCAGTTTGAACAAACTTGAAAGCACCCACCATCTTGTTTTACGGTAACTGAATAACTATTACGATCTGTACTTTAATTAAATAATTCTCGATGGTATGTCATATTCTCTCTTCACTAAACAATATCTATACTTAGTACATATTGCGTTGTTAAAAATCGGTCAAAAATGAATGAAATATCAAAACTTGGGTCTTAAAAAAGAAAAAGAAAATATAATTCTCTTAATAAGAATAAAGCCACAATCTGAGATGAAATAAAGGCTTTAACACCGATAAGTTTATAAGAGGTTCACAGCTAACCAAGTATTATACTTTTGATGAATATTGTTGAATGTTGCTGTTTTCCAAAGTCCAAGAAATTGATTTTATGTAATTAAAGAATAATAACTTAAGAAATTTAAGTCCGTGATGTCCCTTTAATTCGAAATATTTACATTTAAATGTAAATGTTTTCATAAAATAACTTTTACTATTTAAGTATTCATAAAATTTATACTCAGAAACTTGAATCTTATTTTCATACAAGTAACCAATTATGAAAAAAATTGTGAACATTGATTTGAAATTGAAACAGTTACATTGATTGACTTGGAAATTTCCTGAGCTTTTAACAATGTCTCCCCTGAATTTCCTATTAATTTAGTAGGAATAAAATATTTGTTTACAATCCTCCCTATTATTGCCAATACTTCCCGAGTAGGCCTAATAAATTTATTAATCATAATATGGACTATCGATCTTCTTTGAAAATATATTACATTGATCGAATTAAAAATATAAATAGTCCTTTTTTCAATTTACATTTACACAGAAACGTAAAATGATTTAAAGGAAAGAGATTCAAAAAACGTAATACAAATATCAGTTTGTTACACGATGGTAAAACCGTAATAGTCCTTTTATGTTATGTTACCAAATTTTTACTTAAAAACAATCGTTTTACCTTGCCTAAAATGCCGTTATATACCATACACATCTGTATTTTATTTAAAATTCTTAAATAAACACGGCTTAGGTGCAAAGGGGTTTAATCATAACACTTTATAATTTATTGGCCTCCGGGGAGTGATTCTGTAGTCAAGGACAGCAAAAGTTGCAATGATGTCCTAATCTAACGGGGTTCGTAGAAACCGGGTCATTTTTATTTTACAATCTTTTTAAACATTATTTCTTATGATGGTTTTAATTAATGTTATACTATTTTACAAATAATATAAGGATTCCTTCAGAGAAAATGTGAGATAAATTTAATGAGCACTAAGCAAATAGCATAAATCTATACGTAAATATTAAGATAGAGCATGATTAGGATATTAGAACATTTAAGACAATATACGCAAAAAAACCTTTTTCTTGAAATACACTGAGTGTTGGAGTTTAATACATAAATATGTGTTTGTCACTTTGTCATAATTAACAACTCAAATTGAATTGAGCAGAAACTTGTTTGATTTTACTGTGTCAGGCCTAAATATAGTTGGTATACAATTTTTTACAATATATGCGTCTTTCTTTAGTCTTATTAATTATCGTGTAAGGAAAATACATAAAAAGGAATTTTCTCTAAGAGACTTATGTGTTATTTCGATAATACTTTTGGTTTTCAATACAATTCCCTTTGCCTGTGTTTAACACACATGCCATACAGTATTGCAATAATGATTTAATATCATTAAAAACCTTTATTTAGTAAAATCTCGTTATTTTACACAATAAACCTGACGCCATATAGTTAAAAAGGCAGCCTATCTGATAAAAATTTAAAATTCTTATCGTTAATGTCAATTAATTAAAAGGTAAAATTTGAGTTTGGAGTTACTTGGTAGTAACTAAAAAATGTTAGAGGATGGTGTTTATTTTTGGAGTTTAAATAAAACAATAACTTTGATCAAGTAACTAACGTGTAATGGAACGTGTTATTTGTATTTTGTATTTCGACCGGTTAATATTTTCGAATGTGAATTTTAAAATACAAAAGTACATAGACAAGCTACGCTTTGATGAAATGACAACACTTCATAATTTACGAAATATATAATAATAGTAGTTTTCATCACTCAGAGCGAAAGTGGCTCTTTTTGGTACGAGATCGTAATTTACTTAATTTACGGAAATGCGATCGAGTACCAAGGAGACACTTTTGCTCCGTGTGATGAACAACTATTTTCATCATTTTGTATAAATAACCATTTAATCGTTAAAAATTAGACTAAATAATTTTGAGGTTATCCAAAACAGGTATCGTCATTTACACATGTGTTAGTTGTTTACAAACACAAGTTAAGAAATCGTTCAACCTTTCAAACGTAACATAAACAAATTTTGATATTAGAGTACGGCAAAATTTACCATATGGTTTTTCAGTACTCCTATTCGAAGTGATCCAAAAACGATAATTTTGCTTACATAAAAATTAAGCAAGTGTAGAGAACTAAAAAAAGGCTGTTTTCCGGGCAGTTAGATGAAAAATTAGTTTATTCATAGTACCCATAAACACCTAGTTCAAGCCATAGGTCACCCCTAGTTGTCACATAGGTAAACGCAAACAAGAATTATGACTGCATGTTTAGTTCCATCTTGTTTGGTGTTTTATCTGTCAATATATTAATTTTACAAATATGTCAATAACTACATTTGGATATACGAGATAAAATTAAAGTTTGAAAAATGTTGTTCCTGAGAACTATAGAATAAACAATAAATTCACTTGTAACAACCTACTGATGGAAAGTATAGTTCAAATTAATAATATATAATAATCCATTTGGCTTACTTTTGAAAACGAGTCACGTAATTTTATAGTAAAGGAAAGGTTTAATAAAACAATTACCTGTAAGCGTACAACAATAGAAACACTTTACAAATTAATGTACCATTAGAGACCCAGTCCTTGAGCTTTGTTTGATGAAAATAATTACCTCACATTCAGTTTCATATACCACATAGTTTTACGTAATGTTTAGAAAGAATGCACAAGAGTCAAAACAAGATTAGGCCTACACAATTTAGCTCTGGGCCGTATTGGAGATGGAATGTATCGTAGGAACGAACACTCCAATCCTCAACGGGATCTCATCATCCGAAGATGAAATATAAATACATCATCCCGACAGAAACCTGTTATCTTTACAAAATACATGGATAAATTGTTTCTATCTCATGGCTCTCTCAGTAAAAAAGTTTCTAAAAAAACAGTTATACTCCTTTAGAGATATTAATAAAAATAATACACAAAACATTAAAACGACTAAAACATTTACTTAATATTTTCTGTATATTTCATTACAGTGAAAAGGCTAATTCGAAGCTTGCCTGAATAATGTTTTGGATTTATTTTAGGCAGCTTAAAGAGTTTTATTCCCTTAACCTTGGTTTAACCCTTCTCTCCCACAATGCAGTATAGGAATATTTAATTTCATTTCAATAGTTTGGTATTTAGGTACTTTTTTTAATCTATTGGAAATCAATCACCGCATAACAAACATTATATTTGTAATTTTAATACAAATAAAATGTTTGTTTTTTATTATTAAAAGCAATACATTTACGCACCCTGAGAGGAACTCCTTGCCCCCCCCCCCCAACCACAACCTCGTCCCAATATGTCAGTGTCTTAACCTGTTGTTCATGGACACTACGTACCCAGGTTAGTAGTGTCGCGGACTCCTGGGTTCAATGTCTCTCAGACTTGCTAGTAACCATCCTGTGTATTCTGATTTTCAAACATAATTTATTAATTACAAGGGTATATGTTTCAGTGGCGACGAGAGTTAGCACGTAACATTTTTGTACAACAACACACCTTTTTGTCCCGAATTCGTAGTCCATGCTGTAAACATGAGGCTGATGGTTTGGTTCTCCTGTTGTGCGTCTTTGGCGGGGAAGCCTGTAATATATTTCTAATCATGTAATGTTTGCAAAAAAATCTGACGTCTGTTTATGTTTACATCCTATACTTAGTATACTTATTAATCCAATAAAAAATAATGGCGTACAATAATAGATTAGTTATTCTGATTTTTCAAAAATAATTTATTCATTACTAGCGAATATGTTTCACATCCCTTCAATACCGAGAACACCAGCCTGGAACTGTTTTACAAATTGCCTCGGGCTAGATTCGTGTTTTTGCCAGTTATAGCATTCAAAGAAGATCTGGTCGGCTGTGTCTGCATAATGCCGGGATTAATAGCGGGTGGACTCAGAACTGCCCGAAAGGAATCAAAAAACGAATTAATTGGTCAACCTCCTATACTGCCGTTCTACGCATGTAGGTAGGAGCCTAAAAGTACAACGTCCTCTCGACACGCTTCCCAGCCGCACTGACAGAAGCTGAGGGTGCGGCCAAGCCCTCCGGTTGCCGCTTTTTCCCTGCTAAACTCGGGCCTCACGCAGTAGATCTATTGTCTTTCCCTTACGAGGAAGAAGAGTAGAATGTCAGCGGTAATCACATCACAACTGGCTAGGGGCGGTTGACAGTCGAGACCCGCAAGACACTTCCACTCAAGCCGGTCTCGGTAGGCGCGCATCTCGAGTGTATGGACCCAGACCTCCACACCGTAAAGCAAAACTGACTAGACGGCAAACATGAAGTGACGGCGCTGGCAAAGCGAGGGCCGCTAAAGTTGGGAAAAATCTTAACGAAACGAGCGACAGACAACCTGTGGCTTTGTCAGTAGTGCGCTGGATTTGCTCTCCGAAAAACCTTTTGCTGTCGACCATGCTATACAAATTAAAAGTATGAGTATCATAGATAATAATAAAAAAATGTTGAGTTTTGAGTATTATTATATTCTCTTCAACACTGCTTGCTAATTCAATTAAACTTCTTTCTAAATGAGCAAAAAATCACGCACTGCCGAAGCAAAAAAACAGGTAAAAAAATTATACCAATATAAATTAAAATGTCATCACATGAACTCAAAACCATTTTATACAATAAACTTTGTTAAAGTGTTTATTAAAATTATTAGTCATATTTTACTTGAAAGAGTACTACAGTAAGATCCTAGGCTACGATAAAATACCTACAAACCGCTGTCAACCTCAACTCCACAGCAGCGACCAAAGCAACCACGTGAAAGGCCTAGACCCCTTACAAAGGCCAGTTGAAGACGTCAAACTGCTTTACCTTGCCACAAACTATAACCGGGACTAGTGCGCCCTTTCGAACATGACCCTTTTAAGAACAGCCGATACTATTTAAGAAAAAGCTTACGTGGCTTTCAAGTCTTAAGCTTCACCTCAGTGCTCTTCGGTGCAAACATTATTCTAGGACTAATACAAAGAAACATGTTGGGTTGATTTTAAAAGTGTAGCCGAACTGACCAATACCAAAGATGTAGGGTTGAAATCAAAGAGGACTGTCACTAGTCAAGTAGCTGTTACAGACGTTAGCTGCAAATGCAAAAAGTATCGTTTCCCGCCTAATACTTAAAGATCACCTGGATATTTTTGCTCGATTGAAATTAATTATAACTTCTGATACTGGAAGCAATAAGAGTCATTCATTAGGAGTCATCCTTTGGATTGATCCATGGAGATTATATATTTCAAATCAGCTTTATATTTACATACATCAAGTAATTTCATATGTAATTGCTGTCACTGCTGACATTGCACTACGACTACAGGTTATGTTGAAAAATTATATTATTTCATTAAATATTATTAGTAACCAAAGTTTAATCAAAAATATCATTTTAACACATGTATATTCCATCCATCGATTAAAATTCCATCGTAAGCTCGATTGTGGTGCGGAAACGGTGGTTTTTCAATGAAATATAATATAGAATCTATATTAGATTAACGTATTCAAGTTTCATCGACATTTCCCTTTTCAACGAGAATTTCAAATCCTATATTTTGAAATTTAATTTGTAGGTTCTAATAAGATAATTCATCCTGTCCTTAAATCTCTAGATCAGCTGAAAAAAATTAACATGTTTTGACTAGAATTTTACCTCATCAATGAGCTTATGTGGAAACATTATTATGGAACACTGGATGTTTTAGCATAAAAACAGAATAAATGAGAATAACTTATAAACAATTTATGAGTTAATTAAATTACAGATTTTTCCGGTTTATTATTTTTTATCACACTGACTCAGAAACATCTGTTTTAGGTTCCTTTTTGTTAGTTACCTATTACCGTACCAGTCCGGAAAAACTTTTTCCGGACTGCGATTATAGGAGACAGGGGGAAAAAATAAGCTGACTTGCAGCAAACCGACGTTAATGCGTGTTTATTGGTTTCCTTTTGGAGGAATGTAGTGGCAGCACTGGCAACAGTACCAAATGTTTGTTTTGTTCGTTATAGGTAAGCTTTGAAGAACCGAGAAACGTGTTGGTTAATGCAAGGACTACGCTATAAATGAAAGTATGATTTTTTTGTAGTATGATGAAAGGTATCGTTCGTTACATGGCCGGTAAGTTTTACCACACTCGCATGAAAATCCCGAACTCGCTTCCGCTCGCGCGGGAACTATAATGCTCGTCCGGCAAAACATTACTTTCCGGCCTAGTAACGTAATATACTATTCTATCACCCTGTATAAACAATATTAAGATATATTGGAAACCCCACTGTGATACTAAAACTCTTATCGATACTGGTCCTTTATTTATAAAGATTCTCCAGGTCAGATGATTTATGACTTAATAATAGTAAACTTGGTATGCTGTTTTGGTCAGCATCACATACCAGCACATTTATAAACAATGACCAGTTCAAATAGATATTGTAGATCAACAAAACGAAATTCTTAAAAATGAAGAGAAGAGGAGCTTGTAACAGGCATAATTGCTTGTCAAAGTAAACCGTGTACAAGATCAAAGGTGAAATTCTGGCTGATCCAGAAGACGATTAGACGTGTTTACCGTTTGTACAGCTCTTTTGAGTGGGAAGGTATATTAGTACAGTGATTCTCTTAAAGTGCGAAGAGACTTATGAATTAAAAACTGATGTAAAGTAAGTTTAATGCGGTATTAGATTGAACTATCCATTGACATTTTTTAATTGCTCACCACAGTTTTACTTGTCTTGTTCTGACGTACTACAGTACTGTAATAGTTTAGCCTTCATTGCATCTCTTACGGCTTAAAAAATCCCAATGAAGTGCATGACAAATGAACAAACTGTACATTGTATACATTTATAACTAAAGAACGTCTTAAACGTATATAAACAAATTCTAAATATAACATTTTGATATCTTTTTAGGTTATGGTATAAAAATTATGTCAGATAGAATACAGAGACCGGCATACGTAATAAAAAAATACTTTCATTTTTAAAACATTTCCATGGAAATATGTACAAAGAAATTCAACTATTTTTACTTGCATACTGTACCACAACATCAGAAGAAACAAGGGGATGCTATTACAATTTTCCCCCTAATTACATGCACTGATAAAGTAATAAAAAAAAGAAAACTATTAATTTCTTTTAAAAAGGATCCGTACGTTTCTTAAGGCAAGCAGAATGAACGTGAACTATTTATATTACCTCCAATTATATGCAAACATTTCATAATAAATAATAAACTAAATAAAAAAGAAAGAAATCATGCAGGAGCTCAGCAAACTTGAATGAAAATGTACCACGTTAATGTGTATCCTCACGTGAGGCAAAGTTAAAGTTAACAAGACAAAGTCAACACAAGCAAGTCGATTGTCAACTGTGACAACCACGGCATTATGGAATGTTAGTTCTCTAACAAAAGCTAAGAAGGCAAGTTAAGGTTAACCGTTATTCCTTCACAAACACGGTTGGAATAAATATAACTTGTTTTACGTCTTGTTGAACATAATACTTTTCATATTTTTTCGTTTAGCCTATCATGTTTATTACTCAGATTTTAAAAATCTTAACTATAGGAATGAATTATTCCCAAGTAGCAAACAATATCGTAAGAATAACAAATAAAATTCCTTAATATTGCTGACAATATTGTTTGGAAAATGTTGAAAAAACATTGTTTGAATATTTTCTCAATATTGATTTAAGTTGAGACAATGTTGTATAAATGTTTTTTACATAATATTTAAACAACATTTTTTGAATATTGTTTTATATTCTTGGAACGTTATTTTGTTTGGATTGAATAATAGCAGCAAAATATTGTTTTATATTGCAACAATAGTAATCATAAAACTGAAATCTTTTACTAAATTTTATATTTTCTTTTACGACTGGTGAAGTGTTTTAATAAGGTTGCCTGTCGAAGTTTTGACGTTAATTGACAAATATTTAATATTTTGCGTATGTCCACTTTTAGATTCCCTTTAAACGTTAAAAGTTAGATTTTTTTTGCTATTACACATGTTTCGACTTTAACTGTGTTGTTCATAGTTCTTAGATAACTACATTTATTTTGTAGATATTTTGAATGCAAAAAATTCAATACTTGAGGATTGTGACCGTAAGAGTTTTTTATTCAATGTAGTAAACTAATACATAGGATCTACTTGTTTCCATTTGTGTTATTTCTGACTAGTATGCGATAATTTTTGAGGAAATAGAATGATAAAATGCAATTGGAAGAACACGAAATGGAAGAAACCATTTTTACGCTCTTAGAGCCACCGTCAAGCGCCTCTCTACCGCCTGCCGCCCACCGCTCGTACCCGAGGCCTAAGAGTATAATCGAATGCCAGTCGCGTTTGATCGAAATGCTATTGTTTTCAGCTAAACATTTACATTCTGCAACGTGCAGAAGCAACCAGCTGTTCAAAGCAAATTCTTTTGAAACATCAATTGTATTAACCATAGATAATCGAAGACATAGTGTGTTAACTAGTATATGAGTTACGTTTTGGCAACGGTCAAGGCCAATGATTATATTTTGATAACAATTTCATGGTAAAGCAGCTGATCGGTGATATTTTAATTGTTTGGATATGAGGGTACTGTATAAAAGATTTTGGTGTTCATGGGCTAATTTAAAACTGTCATTTATTTTTTAGAACTGCTATTCTTTTTGATTTTAAAAGAATTTTTGAATAAATGTTTTTCAATATAGCGAACTTCCAACAGTGTATCCCACATGAAAACAATTATCTTACCAACTTAATCTAGGCTTACCTTCGAACACAGATACTGCTTAATACTGCTATAATTTTGAACGTGGGCGAAGCCAAATGGGTAATTCGTCTAGCAAAAAAATATTAAATAAACTAAAATATCAAAGTAATTAACACGCTAAATGTTTTATCATTGTGTTCACGACGGAACATGCGTTTTAATGTTTAATTTAAAGCTACATTATTAAAATATGGTAACCCTATACGACGCATGTATATGATGAAAAAAAACTATTTCTGTACACTTTTTTAAAGGGGGCTTTGACCCCTAAAAGCTAGAAGCAACAATACATGCATAGTTGTATAAAATAATTTATTCGAGTTTACTTTTTTCAAAACCAATGGCAAACACCATCGTCAAATATTTTCTTCTAAAGCATATACATAAGTCTTTAACTAATTCAATTAAGCAACCGTTAGTTATTCTGTATGTTAACAGTGCCAAATAAGAGATTTGTCCTTCGACAAGTTTGAAAAACAGAAAACCTAATTACACGTGAAGAGGAAAATGTTTACTCAGTCGAGAGCAGTTCAATAGTTACTTTGGTAACGTAAAACTGGCCCGACAAATGCTATCAAGCTGGATCCAGGGATAGCTGGATAGCTGGGTTTCCAGTCTTATAACGAAAGTTGTTAAATTAACCTTTTATCGCTTAAACTTACTTAACATTGATGTTAAGTGCAACCTAAACCGAAAGAGTGTCCAAAATAGACTATGATCATATTTTGTGTTTTGGTATGTTAACTTTGTTTGAAACAACACTGCGGAAATGGCTGTTTCCAATACATATGAACTGGGAATAAGAAGCTCTTTTGGCTCTGGAAAGAAAAAGAATCAGCTGACGTCGAGTTTGTCATCTTTTTCAAAAATAATGTAATACAGCTGCAAGCAGGAGTTCGACATGGTTGATGATGCGTTATCGATTGAATCGAGTGTTGTAATCAATTACTACAATTAATTGATTGTGATTCATTGTTGCATTGTTGTCGGTCGTTAAGGTTGCTCATTTTACTGACCGAAGGTTCAATGCCTTCAATAAATCATCAATTGGTTTTTGTTAGGCTGTCAAACACTATCACAGATACTCAGATGAAGTAAACAATCAGCTAATTGTTTTAAATAGCTGGAACAAGATGAAAGCCTTTTTGAAAGGAATCTTTCAAAGGATTGTATTTCCAAAGAAACCAAAAAAAATTGTGTTGTAATAGTCAGTGAAATATACTGAGTGCTAACGAAAAATAGTACATTCCACGAACCTTCGGTGACTCGGTAATTTTTCGACCTCGGCTTATGTATTGATCGAAAAATCTATGATCGCACCACAAGCGTCACTTTATGATCTGCAATGAAGTCAACTATTAAAATGGCCAATAGATTTTATGATAATATATATTTACAAACCAAGACACATTGTGAAGAGCTAATAAACATATTCTGGGACGATTGACATGATTACTTTTTAACTCAAGTGCGTTTCAACAAACCCAAAATTGGCCAAAATCGTAAAAAATTACAAATTTTTCCATCATTGGAACTTTGGAAAATGTTCCCTCATGGCAATACACATTTTTTTTTAAATATTGTCTCAAGAGTTGTCAATGATCAGAGATCGGGACTGTGCTCTCCATGAAACTGAATCAAAGTGAGTATTCGAAGCCTCTTGCAAACCCTTAAACCAGTTTTGTTTCCGTAGTGATGGGCAGTTCGATTCTTCTCAGTGAATCAATTAATTTGAATCACTAAATTTCAAAGAATCGAAAATTTAATTGATTCTTTGATTCATCTAATACTCTTTTCAGGTAAACGTAAAATTAATACAATTAATCAGTTTATCTTGAATAAAAAAAGGGTTCTTTTGGATTAGGACCAAAGAGTATAATTTTCAATTCTGAGTAAAACTGTGTATGCTATTTCCAAACCCAAAATATATGATTTAAATTCAATTCAAGAAATAAAAGCGACTTTAGTGTAAACAAGAAGACTCAAACCACCGAATTACAAATAGATGAACTAATACCGGTAGTTTAAAAGAGTTGAGTTGTGTGGGCTCTTTTCCTCATTATCCAGCTACTCTTTTTTGTTAATATGTCATTGCCCTTGATGAAACTAAAAATTCCAAAAACCAGACAAAACCCAGAAGTCTCATAAGGTCAATAACAAAAACATTTGTTATTGATTTATTTTCATTAAGAGCTAATATGAGACAAAACTGACGTTTGCACCTAGTTTTGTTTTTAAAATTAAAGGACTAACATTCCAGATTTTGCGCGTTTGATTCGCGCGAAGAATTGATTCTTTTTCAAAAAGAATCATGATTCATTTGATTCACTCGAGGAATCGTTCAAATTGAACGATTCGTTCACGAATCGCCCATCTGATTGAAGGCCCATCTGATGAGTTTGAAGACTAATTTCTGAAGAGATTCTGGTCCTGATGTTATTTCTGTTTGTGAAAATAGTCCTAACCACTTAGTGAGGTCATATATCTTCAGATTGTGAATTTAGGTGTTTACTGTAGGATACAGGTAAAGATAGAAGGCTTGGCATATTTGCAAAGGAAAACATTCCAACTACACCTATACTAAATGCTCATTAATTTGGTGTGGAAGGTTTTAATGAGTTTCCAGCCACTCTCTTGTGTCGTAGTATTCCTAATATCTTCATTATGAGTATAACGTCTTTGTAGTAAAAACAAGAACTGTGTAGTTAATGACTGGTTTGCAAAAATAAAATTGAAATACGAGTTTAAGTTGAGATAAATTAATGGGATCATATGAAAAATGTAGTTGTTATCCTATTTCTGTTAGCTTTTATATCAATATACACCACATTAACAACAATTCCTTACTGAAAGTTTTATCGCACCTTACATATGTTATAGATACGAAAAAGTATGTCATTTCAATACTAGCTGTAAGTGATTTTTTGATTATTAATAATTTACGATTTGGCGCTTTTATTTTTTATTGTTATAAATGAGTGTGGCTGTAGTGCCACACTGTGTATGACAATTTATTTTTATTTATTTCATTTTTAGAGAAATACAATAATAATTGAATGTAATTTCAGAGGCGGATTACTTTAAAACCGAAAAAAGAAGTCAGTGGAGAGCGGAGCCGCCGATAACACGTGAGTTACATAAGCCATTCCAGACAGGCCGCGATAGCGACTGACGTTTATTAGTGGTTACGTTTACTTTGTTCCAAAACGTTTTGCAGCTGATTTTAAGTTAATCAGGAATTAAATTAGTAGAAAAATAGATATAATAAAACTATATTCACCCTTTGAAGCAGAACTCGTTTTACAGTTGTTGTAAAATATGACATGAAACTTATGCACGAACGATAAGGATACATTTTTAGACTATGACGGTTTTTTTATCATAATATTTTTATTCAAATGGTATAAATATTGCTTTAAGTGTAATGCCAATTTTATCCGATTGGTAATAAACCATTAAGTTTAGTTTTTTGTTTCCGAAAGCTAAGTATTCAAATAAAATTAAATAGGTTGATTTAGATATATTCTAGATCATTTACCTCTCTAGTAAAACAGACTCCTTTGTATTCATTACTTATTTCTTTTCACTTAATTAATAAATGTCTTAATTGTTTAAGTTTCTTAAATAATGAAAAATACCCCCGTTGCAGCAGACCTGCATACTCAGGGAATTTCAAGTGCAAAAGAACATATTTCAACCCAACACGGCGAGATTTGACATGTTTTTCTAAGCTATATAAGAATATCATGGGGGATGAGTATGCAGGTTTGCTGCAAAGGGTATGTTAAAACTGGTTGATTTTAATTAAATATTTAGTAGATCTGAACTAGAAGAAGCCATTTACCAAGTTTTATCACGATATGTTGAGAAATAAGAGATATATAGAATTTTACTTATTCCCCATAAGGTTAACATTGGGACAACGTACTGTGTTTACCACTTTAAATATCTCGGTAACCAATGGACATAGAGCAATGATTCAAAATACTAAATTGTTTGTTTTTTTGAGCTGAATTAAATAATGTCAATAACAGTTAGATTATTTTTATTTTTGCATGTAAAAAACTCAAAAAACCCCATTTTTTGGAGGGGTTTATCCCCCTTTACCCCCTCTACCGGTGGTCCGATCGGGCTGGTTTACGAACTCGTCCAATTGATTAGCACTTTGCATGTCTTGCACCAAATTTCATAAAGATCGGACCATTTTTACGGCCGCTATCGTGCTAACAGACACATAGATATATAGATATGCAATAAATGACAAGAACTGAGTACCCTTTGTTAGATTTTATTTCCAACCGACATGTTTCGGGATCTAAGCCCATTATCAAGGTTTTTAAAAGTTACATAGTCAAGTTGATGGATAGATAGTAAAATTATAAAATGTAAATAAATAAAAATAAAAGTAAACCAAATATAAAATTAACATATGTATATACACTAAAGTATATTTGTAATCCTTCTATTTCATTTTTGTTTTCATATTCCATATCCTGTGAAATATTGGGTTATTTAAATTAATTTGAGTATTTAAGACACTGTTGGGGTTTTCTTTATGTTTCAAATATATGTGTAATTCTTCTTTGCTGTCCATTTTGCTACCTTTTGTCATATACTCTATTATCGTCATATTTTTGTCAATGTTTTCGTAATTGTGGTTGGAGTCTAAAAGGTGTTCAGCAAATGTCGACTTCATGGTTGTGGTGTTGTTGCTTTTCAGGGCCTGGATGTGTTCTTTAAATCTAGTTCTGAATGTTCTTCCTGTTTGTCCTATATAACATTGATCGCAGTCGGAACATTTTAATTGGCATAAGTCTGATTTATTATATTTATCTTGTTGATCTTTTGAATTAGTTTTTCTTTGTATCATTTGCTGAACACCTTTTAGACTCCAACCACAATTACGAAAACATTGACAAAAATATGACGATAATAGAGTATATGACAAAAGGTAGCAAAATGGACAGCAAAGAAGAATTACACATATATTTGAAACATAAAGAAAACCCCAACAGTGTCTTAAATACTCAAATTAATTTAAATAACCCAATATTTCACAGGATAAGGAATATGAAAACAAAAATGAAATAGAAGGATTACAAAACATTCCCTACTTTACCAATAGTGTATATACGTATGTTAATTTTAAATTTTTGTTTACTTTTAATTTTATTTATTTACATTTTATAATTTTACTATCTAACCATCAACTTGACTATGTAACTTTTAAAAAACCTTGATAATGGGCTTAGATCCCGAAACATGTCGGTTGGAAATAAAATCTAACAAAGGGTACTCAGTTCTTGTCATTTATTGCACATTAAATATAGTAGCCCTTAACACTGAATCAAAAAATCATATAGATATATAGATATATAGATATATAAATATAAAAATAGATATATATATATATATATATATAGATATATAGATATATAGATATATATATATATATATCTAAAAATTCAAACGAATAGTGTTTTTTACTTCTGGAGGCCCCAAAACGAAAAGTTATCATGGTCTTGGGCTTAGGTCTTACCATGAGACCTACGGTAACAGCTTCTTCCCTATAGGGGAAATTCGCTCAAATCACTGATGCATACTGGCTTTTGAATTATCGAATATAACGTATGATTTGTTAAATATTCAAAGATTAGCTAGCATTGTGAATCTATAACAATACAATCCACATTAATTTTAATACTAAACTAAAAGCTTTTACGTACTTTGTCAGTATGTCAGTACCAATAAGTATACGTAATCAGTCATCTATATATGTAAAAAATCGTATATTTTGATTTGGATTTTTGCGGACATTTGCCATCACTGATTAGTAAAAAACCAGTTTCACGTCGTTTCGGGATCTGAAATCTGAACCCGTCTTCACGTGATAGAAAACCTAGAAAACGACAAGATTAGTAACACATAGCCAGGAAAACCTGGACAAAAACACAGCTGAAACAGAGAACTGTAACTTTAGCTGTGTTTTTGTCCAGGTTTCCTGGCTGTATGTTACTAATCTTGTCATGTTCTAGGTTTTCTTATGTTTGGATGCCAAGAGGCCGTTCCACGATTGAAGTCTACAAATTCTTAAACGTAAGCATTCCCTGATAAATACGTGTAAGTAAATAAATACCTCAAAGGTCTTCAAAAATTGAGTTCAACGCCGCAAACAGGGTTGTAAAAGGATAATCCAAACGGAAGTTACAGCTCCTAAAAGATTTTAATATTTTACTACTAAAATGGTTATTAAAGTTCTGGAATAGTGGTAATGGCTCCGAAAGTATCTTGAAGGATGTAACAAAACTTTTCAATAATATAATTTTCATGAAAATCAACAATATTTAGTTATTATTATTTATAATGATTCGGCATTCTTAGGCGACAGCCCTTGGAAAATGTCTTGAAATTACTTATGGTAAGCATACTTCGAGTTGTACCTCATTTTAATGTTTTCTACAAATATAACACAACAGTGTAATCCAGGTCACAAAAGGTTGATCCAACCCAAAGCTACAGCTGGTTAAATAAATTATCACATTGAATTATGTCTCTACATTCTTTGAAGATCTGTAACTTGATTAAACCTCTTCAAGATCTTTAAATGAAGTGTAACTCGAGACATGCTCACTTTTAAAATTTTCACGACTTCCATCAAGGGACGCACAACCTAAGAAAGCCAACGAAATATTGTTGGTTTCCATAGCAGACACAAAAAATCCAAAATGTTATCATATTTTGCACGACAATTTTCGAGTTATTACCCCTGTTCCAGACGTTTCCCCTGATTTTATTATGAAAATATTAAAATCTTTGAGGAGCTGTAACTTCTGTTTTAATCATTCTTTGCAACCGAATTTGGGAAATCATGTTTAATTTTTAAAGAGTTTTATAATGAGGAACATCTCGGGGTATGCTTATATTTAAGGACTTCAATAATTCCATCGTTCAACGACCCCTCGGCATGCAAACGGTCCATTATTAATATCAAAATGTTTGTTATTCTATAAAATATACAATATAAATGTTTCATTACATTTTTATTATTTTATTGGTATTTAAAGAGTAATTAAAAATATTCCAGACTTGCCCAGTATACCGTACAATACATATAGTGTAGTCATCGACTCATCTATATATAATGGCAAAACAATATACCGGGTGTCTCACCTAAAGTGAACCAATAGCTACCTTTTTTATTATAAATCTGACAACGAACTTCTTATGGGCGACTTACATTTATTTTTACAGCTGCTTTTCGCAGTCATTTCGAAATTGAAAAATATGGCCATCATTTTCCCAATATGGTCGACACTTTGATGTTTCTTATAGAACACCATATATTTTATGGCGTTCTTAGATTTTACACGTAATTTTAGTAACTTTTTATTCTTTCTCATCTTTCCACACCCCAATTGCTAAGGAGGGACGAGCAGTTAAAGTTTTATTTTTTCCCATTAAAAATGCATTTGGAAATTGTTGGTAGTCTGAATATCGAAAACGGTTGGGTTTAATAATACATACCAAAGACTAAAAGTGTCTTAAAATGTGAATTTAGTTTAGATTTAATCATAAAATAATTTTTAGTTGATATTCACTCATAGAAATGTATTATTTTAAATATGCTTTTACTCCATAAGGAATATATGGGATGGCATAGTTAAATGGAATCAATGCTTTTTAAATGGGAAAAAATCATACTTTAACTGCTCATATCTACTGAACCAATTGGCTTAGGAAAAAATAAGAAGGAGTAAAAAGTTATTTAATAAAATAATAATAATAATATTTCTTTATTTCCATAGAATACAAATTCACAAAAAACATTATATAAACTATAATTGGAAAACGTCCAACATAGGAAGTTCCTCAAATTAAGCGTTAAATTCAAAAATGCTATAAAATACAGGGTGTTCCTTAAGAAAAATCGAATTTTCCGCCATATTGGAAAATTGAGGCCATATTTAAATTTCGAAGTCACTCCAAAAAGCAGCTTTAAAAATAAAGGGAAGTCTCCCATTAGAAGTTCTTTATCAGATTTATAATAAGAAAGTTAGCTATTGGTTCACTTTAGGTGAGACACCCGGTATATATGTTTATTAGATACTTACGCTAAATGCATATCTTAGTTAGTTATCTTAGGAAAAAATATACACATTATATTTTTACAGGTCAAAAGTGTAATTAATTGTTGCTTAGTTTTATTTGAAACTGCAGTGTTTTGAATGATGTGTTTACTGATGAAGAAACTTAGGGAAAAAGAAACCTATAAAAGTAGGCCAACGATGTTTACATGTCAGGAAAAGTCATTACACGTGGACAAGGAAAAGAGTCATGTTACACTAACAATGTAACTTGGCCTGATGACTTCTACCAAGTTTGTCTTGGGTCTTACGTGATGAGGCTAACAAGGCATCTCCGATCCTGGATTGTCAACCACAACAAAATTATTTAACCGTCATACTTGTGCACGAATCAATACTTACAAGAGCACCATTGAAGATTACATTTCTTTATTACTATAATTTACCTGTTTTCGTATTTGTAAGAATTTCGAGTCGTGTTAGTTTCTTTGTTTGTATATTTTCGTTCTTCTATATGACAGACTACTCCCTTTAATGTCATTAATTCATTATAAACTATAAATTGCTTGAAATGTATATTTTAAAATGTACATAGTAAGATACATGTTGAAAAAATAAAAAAATCACAATAACTTTTCATTATGAATGATTAATTTAAAGAGATTTAAATTATCATAATTATAGGAATGACTTGTAATTGAATGTTTCCCCCGATCAGAATGTTTTGTATACAATCTGAATGTTTTGTAATTGTTTCAAATTTTCAATGTGAGATGGAATTGCAATCCAGACATAAATGAAAGGTTTATATGTAAGAGCTATGAGTAGATATTCACTCGAGTATTTAACTTTATTGCCTGTGCAGGTTTACCACCTGGATCCACTTCTGCCTTTGCATCGAGCGAAAATTGATGAGGCTCAATCATCCATAAGATATATTCGGCTTAGCTTACATTATCTGAACTAGAAGAAGCCATATACCAAGTTTTATTGAGATGTGTTGAGAAATACGCGAGATATAGAATTTTACTTATTTCCCACAAGGATAACATTGGGACAACGTACTGTGTTTACCACTAGCGAAATCTCGGTAACCAATGGTCATAGAGCAACAATTCAAAATACTAAATTATTTGTTTTTTTAAGCTGAATTCAATGGTGTAACCTAAAATAACATTATTTTAATTTTTCTATGTAAAAAATCCAAAAAACCTATTTTTGGAGGGGTTTACCCCCCCCCCTTACCCCCCCTTCCAATAGTCCGATCAGGCTGGTTTTCAAACTCCTCCGAATAATTACTACTTTACATGTCTGTGCCAAATTTCATTCAGATTGGACCACTTTTACGCGAGTTATTGTGCTTGGCGAAAATGAACAAATGGTGTTTTTGACATTTGGGGACCTCAAAACAGAAATTATCTTGGTCTTGCGCTTAGGTCTTACCATGAGACCTACGGTAATAGCTTCTTCCCTATAGGGGAAATTCGCTAAACCATAAAACATTTAGCATTATGTTTGAATAAATACTATCATTAGTTCCACCAATCAATGTTTTTATTACAAAATCCAGATTAAAAAGAATATCGTTTAAGGGTAAAAATATCCGTAAGATTTAAAACGTAATAATAAGCTATGTAGTAGTATGGCTTTTAAATAATTTCCAAAGTCAACTAAAAGCTAGAGTTATTATTACCTACACTGAAAAAAAGTAATTAAAGTTCGCGCATTATATCTCCGGCTATCGCAGTCAGCTTGTTGCACTGCGTGGGGGGACTTTTCTGAAAACATTGTTCTACTGTCCCGCTATTTGTCAAATCCTGTGTTTAACAAAACCATATATGTTTAAAATATCATATGATACGGGTAGTAGCGTAGTAGCAATTGCCGGCGATACAATGTGCGAACTGTAAATAAATATATTTAAAATATTGTGTGGCAGTAAAACGCTTAACCTTTTTAAGTTGTGATAGTTTTATTGAAACATCAAAGAATTGTACAATATTAACTAATCTTAATATTGAGTTAAACGTTTGAATTAATTATAAATTTTTCCGCAGGGCATGTAAAAAACACATGTCAATAAACCACGTTATTGGGGTACGTTTATCACACGGCCTTGACATCTGTTGTAGCCAGTGAGAGCCATCTAGAGAGGCCGGACTCTACAGACAAATCGCAGATACTGGAGGAAGTTAGTCAAACGGCCTCAACAACTTATTTTATTTTTTCTTTAATTATTTCCAGCAAATCAAGCTAGGTGGATGGACTTTATTTACAAATCGCATTGGCGAAGATATTGGAAGGCGTAGGCTAGTCAGCCTCAACAACTGTTGCAATTTGATGTGCAGCTTTGTGTAGCCAGTCAAAGACATCTTAGAGAGGCCAACTGTTTTGACAAATGACTTATGTCATTAGGCGATGAAGTTGAACTACGTTAGCCAAACGCCTTCAACGACGGGATTTATTCGGAAGATGAAGACCATCGAGGGAAGCTGACAATCGACAGGTGTTAGGCAATGATATTAGAAAGTCTACTTCAAGTAGCCTCAACATATGCTGTATGTTTTGCTCAACGTTTTGAGTTTGATAAAAATCATAAATTCAAATAGGAAAACGGTAATTCCATACAAATGGTTATTTAAGAAAGAAAATGTTCTTTTTTCTTGTGTTTTATGAATAGTTTGGAATTCCAATTCGCATTAATCTGGAAGTACTATATTACTCTACCGATCAGTTCTATTGATTTAAAACGAATGTATGAATAATGTTTGAATCGTGAATTTGAAAAACCCCATAAGTGACATTTTTTACAAAATTCGTTCGCTGTTACTTGTGGTGTTCTTACAACAAATGGAAAATTCTCAGCTAGATTAAAAGAGTGTATGAGTGTTGGACAAAAAGATGCATTTACATAAGAACTTCACATTTCACTAATAAAACGAATTTTGTAAGAAATGTCACTATAGGGATTTTCAAATTCACGATTCGTTTAAAATTGATTAAAATTCAAAATAAAACTAAAAATTCAGGGACAAAGTAGAATGAACAACATACATATATTGTACTATTTAACAGTGAATTTAGAATTTTTAAATTATGAATATCTTGATAATTATTACAATGAATACTATTCCAGATTATTCATCCCCCCTTCACCAACATATAATGTAAAAAGATAAACTAATTAAAATCCCTATTACCTGTAAATAATAACTAGATGTTGAACCAGGTATTCCCAAGTGTTAGAAAGGAATAATCAATAGTTAATATTCTGCCAATTTTTTTTTACTGTATATAGCTTAAAACAGCGTTTCATGCTTGTATTTTTAAACTGGAAAATTTTAATAGCCTTGTAAAAACTATTGGACCGTTTATTGGAAAATATAAGTATTGAAAATCTGAACGTCCACAGCGCGTTGCCCGGGGCTTATGTTTTATCGGCTACATGACCGGGTTTGTTAAGATTTTTTTATATTTGGTTCAATGGCTTATTGATACAAATTATACAGAAACGTTGGCGTAGCTTCAGCCACTATAAATCAATATAATGTAACATAATATAATATAATTAATATATCAATATGTATGTATATATATGTATATAATATATTAATTATATAATATTATATGGTTAATATCTCAATATTAATTTTAATAAATAAAAAATTACATTATAAATATACCAATTATTATTGATATTGATATATTAATATTACCTTATATCAATATAGAAATCAATATATACATTTTTAGGTTTTCATTACCGAAATATGATTCAGTGAACCGAATCCATATAATGCACAGTGACCCTCCATCATACATAACTTTGAGATGGTCTCTTTAACTTGACATATAATTTTGTTGACTGCATAAATTAGCTTCTGTACGTAAGGAACTAGAATGTACACGATTTTTACTTTTAGCAATGTGCAATTTGCTATAGTAGTAACTTCAAACAAATAAAAGATCTGACATACACTACTTGGCTTTCAATGGGCTTTATTAAAGTATAGGACACGGTTTGAGTATGCAGTACATGGGAATTTAAGGAGACGCTTTGTATAAATTGTGCAGACTTAAATGTAGACAAAGAGTTAATGAGTAAACGAGGTTCTTAAAATATTGCCATTATAATATGTATGAATGATAAATTTTAGAACTCAGAGGTCAAAGACAGAGTCTAAGACACTAAAAAAAAATTTAGACTTGTTTTACATATTATATGAGATGGTTTGATGAAACAATCTTGGGATATATCACCCAATCAAATAGCGCTTGCACATAGCAAGAAAAGTAAATATTGTCAGGGTATTTATGAACATAGACATTTTATCTAATCAACTGAATAGTAATTACAACTATTCACAGACTCTAAGTAAGCGTTTACTGGAGCAAGCGTGGAGAAGACATTTTTTGTGAGGGGCAAATAAGGAACTGCTGACACATCTAATTGAGCCAAACAGCGTTGGAAATGTAGTCTATAGCCTAATAAGGAGTCAGTTTAATAAAATGATCTAGTGATGTGCTTCGTGGTATTAAAAATTTTACTAATCACTAAAATAAAGTAAATCTGATGATAACAATGTTGAATAACATTATGACACGTCTCTGATGACTTTCCTGCTCAATCAAAGTGGCCGAACTGTGGTGACAAATGTCAGATATCAGAAGGCGATAATATTAGAGAACATGCGACATACGGTCTCAAAATTGTTTGGGTTTGTTGCTTGGCTACTTGTTAAAAGTTAAAACCAACTAGAGTGGCCGGACTGAATTGAAAAATGACACGTGCTGGCGATAATATTGGAGGGCATTAGTCACTCGGTTGTTGTGAATTGTTTCCCAACTTCTTGTGGTCAGTCAAAGCCATCTCCAATGGCCGGACTGTAGTGATAGATGACATATGTCAGGAAGCAATAATATCTGAGGGCGTTAGTCACATGGCCTCAACATCTGTTGTGATTTGTTGCTCGACTTCTTGTGGTTATTTCAGTTTATTGTCCACCAGCAGAAGATTCTGGAGTAACAAGTCTTTTTTACTCTCTTTATTTACATTTTATGAATAATCTAACCTTCTCTACATCGTATTATGAAATGGATATGACTTATATTTTTTGTATAATCGTATATCGTACATTATTATTTGAGTATTGATTGTAAACAAAACAAAATTATTCTAATTTGATGGAAAATTTAGTTTATTTGCAGATAATATATTTAACTAGGCAAGTCTACTCAGATGTAAATTATTGATAAAAGGCATAAACTTTGCTTTTTAATAGATCACGTTTTTTAAACATCAATCAATCAAATTAATGTACTTTACGTTGGTGGTTAATTAATGTAATTGGTTAGTGGTTGGTGGTTTCAATTAATGGTTCATACCGTTGAATGTAATAGTATTAGTTATGTTCGTCTATTTTTTAAACCAATAACAATAGTGGTAATTGAATTTATTGTGGCAGTTCATGTCAACAATGTATACACATTGGAACAGTGATGAAATGTATAATAATAGCCTTGTTACTCAAATATTACATAGCATTTGAAATCAAATGACCACGGACCAAATGTATTCCTGTACATGACATGTTTTGTAAAAATGGTGTTTGCCGTAGAAAATAAATAAATAAATAAATAAGTAAAGAAATCAAGTAAATTATCAAACTGTTCTGTCTTGTAATTAATTGTCAAATTAAATAAATAAGCACTGAATTATTTACACAACAGCTCTATTTATTACTCAGTACTTTGGCAGTAAAATTGTAAGTGTTGTCAATCAAAACTAGTCTAACTAATTGAAAACGATGTTAATTTAAATAAACATTTCATCCACGGTAATAATTAAATTTGTTTGTATTCATAGAAGTTTCTAATTAGAAATACCTTAACGTAAATCGTTTGAAAATTATAAATACGTATTGCGTTTCGGTTGAAATTGACAAAACAACTTAATCAGAAAGCAAATTAGTTGTGAAACGCTCCTGTTGGACAGGAGGACATGTCGACTGGGATTGTGCTGTTGCAGTTTGTCACTCAACTTTCACATGTGTTGTGATTTCATGTCAGGCTGAGTTAAACATAACGCGTTTTTCGAATATACAAAATCTGACTCAGATGCAGATTTTTCAAAATATTTATCTGTTCACTTGGTTTATTGTGCAGTGTTAAAATATCAATATCGACATACTGTAACATGTTGAATGGTTAATACAAATTTAAAAACCTTTATTAATAATGTATTAATTATGACGTCGCGTCGTTTAGCATATTTTAAGATGACAACTAAATTACATATTGGTTAATATAATGAACTACGTAAGGAACTAATTGAGCGTGTTGACAAAATAGAGGACTTGGGAATTGTTTCATCACGCTTTAGGTTTGATTCCCGACATGTCTAAAGGGTTTGTGGGATGTGAACCGACCACTCAAAGGAGTTTGTAAACTACGTTAGTAAATTCTTCACACTATGTTCACAGTGTTTGATGATGAACGTCTTATAATCTCACATGATGAGTGGTGAAAATTCGATAAATCATGATTGCGTGGGAAGTAAAAAGTTATTGACAGGTGAAACAAGGCTCCTGCTTTCAGGAGTCTTGATTGCACTAATAAACAAGAGAGTCACGTTTTAACTGCTGATTTCAAGAAATCGCACGATCTGATCCTAACAGCCTAACAGTCCTATTAAAGACCTGTCAAGGTAGTTTCAATTGGACAGTTTGAAATAATTCAGTGCATATTTTTATTGAAGGTGGTTAGGCATAATGTCATTGATTCACTTTTTTACGTAGCACGTTATAAGTAGTACTAATATTTTCCAATACTGTATGGTTATAGGAAATTATTTATAATATTCATTTCAGCATTCACAACTTTTACAATATGCGTTTTAAATTCTATAAAATATACCAGGTGTCTCACCTAAAGTGAACCAATAGCTAACTTTTTTATTATAAATCTGACAATGAACTTATTTTGGGACAAATTCCTTAATTTTTGGAGTCACTTTGAAATTTTAAAAAATGGCCGCCATTTTCCAATATGGCGGACAACTTTGATTTTTCTTATGAAACACCCAATATATTAGGGCGTTTTTGGATTTTACGCTTCATTTTAGGAACTTTTTATTCTTTCTAGTTTTTCCTAAACTCAATTGGTTCAGGAGATATGAGCAGTTAAAGTTTGATTTTTTCCCATTTAAAACGCATTGTGTCCATTCAACTGTGCCATCGCATGTGTTCCTTACGGAGTAAAATCGTATTCAAAATAACACATTTCCACGATTAAATCCCGACTGTAAATTATTTTATGATTAAACCTCAACTAAACTAACATTTTAGGCACTTTTATTCTTTGGTATATTTTATTAAACCCAACCGTTTTCGATATACAGACTACCAAAAATGTCCCAATGCATTTTAAATGGGAAAAAATCTAACTTTAACTGTTCGTACCTCCTTAACCATTGGGTTAAGAAAAAATTATAAAGGATAACAAGATCCTAAAATCAAGCGAAAAATCCAAAAACGCCCTAAAATATAGGGTGTTCCATAAGAAAAATCAAAGTTGTCTACCATATTGGAAAATGGCGGCCATATTTTTAAATTTCAAAGTAATTCCAAAAGCAGCGTTAAAAATTTAGGGAAGTGGCCCATAAAAAGTTCTTTGTCAGATTTATAATAAAAAAGTCAGCTGTTGGTTCACTTTAGGTGAGACACCCGGTATAATAAACTGGAACTATTTTAGCATACTACAGCTAAACAGCATAGTAATAATATATTTTAGGCACAATAACATATATGTTTTGGTTAAAATATACCATAATGAAAAAGATAGCTTAAATGAAAAAGTATATGAAAGTTGCCGAAAAAACTTTTTCCTACAACCGCGCGTAAAGTGTCAGTTTACGCACAGAAACCCAATCGTAAAACAGCTGTTTACTGAGGAGCGAGTGATAAAGTCTTTGAAGGTCTTTGTAGCGAGCGTAAAGTATTTTACGCTCGCCATGTGATTACTTTACGCTCGCCAGCTTATTGCATTGTTGCTCGGCGCGCTACAGCGCTCCCATCCGCTTCCCATTGAGCTCGACTTGTTTATAACCTCAAATTGGCGCACTCAGCTACAATAGATGTAATTAGTGATGACGAATCCGTGTTCTTATTATTTATAAGCTAAAATATGTATTCAATAAATCGTGTTTGTTCTTGTAAAAATCTTTATTTTTATTCATTGTTTATAACCTCAAAATCATATTGGCGCATTCAGTTACAATGGACGTGAGTAACTTTGATTGTATTTACCGTTTGGGAATTTAAAACTGAAGTTGTAGGAAAAATTTAGTATGTATTTCGCGTGTAAATAGTCTTTCTCGAGGCTACATTAAAGACGACATTAAAAACAATGTCGAGAAAGACCTACTTTACGCTCTTAATACATAAATAACTATTTTTGGAAGACGGGATCAGATTCCAAATCCAAAAGAGTCGTGAAAATTGTTTTTCCTAATTAGGTGTAGCAATTTCTGTTAAATCAAAATCAAAACATAACATTTTTGATTAAATAATTGTAAACATTCAGCCCTATCAACTATTTTACTTCATTTTAATCCAAAGATGTATTGGTAAGGCCGCAATAAATAATTGAAAAGAACCAATTCACAAACATATTCACCGTTCTAACTGTACAAGGCGTTAACTGCAACCTATTCATCATTGCGTAACCAAAGTGAGTGAATGTATTGATGTACCTCTCCTCTCAACAGCCAGGAAACATGTCTAATCGACGCTGGTCCGCCGACATTTCTCCTTTGATCTAGTTTATTCTCCATTTGGTATCGAGCAATATTTGCCCGTTTTAAATTTAATTTGCAACAACAGAAAATCCAAAAAGAGGATCATGGTTTAACTGACAAACGGTTTGTGCTTAGAAAATCACCAACTTTAATTTATTTGTTACATAGTAATACTGTTTATTACATATAGTGTATTGGCTATACATACATATATACATATATACTGTATATACTGTCGACAGTAATATAGTATCGCCTTCAGAGACGAATAGTGTTCCTAAAGTTGTCAATTCAAATATTCAGTATTCATTTCCTAGTCAGGTCATACTTGATTCAGCTTCCCAAGGTAGTAAGCCCACTGAATTTCAGCTAAAAATAGTTTTTATAAACGTTCAATTCATGAGCACGAAAATTAACTTGATTTCTCAATTTGTCAGTGAAAATAGCCCCGACATATTAGGTATTAGTCAACACTGGCTGCATTCAAATCAAATGGACGACTATGACACTATAGGTAATCTAAGCTACACTGCTGGGTTTTGTAGGGTCCTCCACAGCAAAATTGGGGCGTGTCTTTACAATTTAATCAATACGTTAAATATATTAATTCAAATTCATCTCAGTTTTACCATGAAATGCACATAGAACTATGCGCAGATTAGCTCAGTGAACTGAATATGATAGTTTTTTATGTTTACAAAGATATGGATTTATTCCTTGAAACTCTAGTGCCTTTGCTTACTAAACAAACCCTATGAAACGCATAGTACTGGTATGTGACTTTAATATTGCTATTAATTTATCTACAGCTCATACGCATGATATTGAAGTTCTGTTTAGGAGACAAGGTCTATTTTTCATCACCAACTATCTTCCCACCAGAAGAGACAGGTGTTTAGACACTGTAGTAACCAATCTCGACACGTGGGACTACAGCACTGATGTGTAAGCAGATGCCATTGCCGACCACCAACCGGTACGAATTGCTATAAGAAACCAAGGGGTAAGTGAGATTCCTACCATTCCTTGGCATGCAAAAGTGCCTATTTCATAGAAGAGTAATCAATAAAGATAGCTTGCCCATCTTTAGAGAAACATTAAGAAAGGTAAATTGGCTTAATTTTACGCTTATTGATAATCCAGAGATAGTCTTCGAGACTTTTTATACCCAGATCATGAGTAATTCAAACAAAAGAGTCAATTCAAAACAAAAGGCAAGGAAGTGTGTTTCAATCACCTGGTACACATCTTGGTAGACATAGGCTACTGGTACAGATGATAATCGATAGGTGTAGCACTGAGGCATCACTCTAACAGAAAGAGTGGCTTTTATGCCTTGTACTTTAAGGTAAAATTTAATGATAAGATTAAAGTTGACTTTCCCAAAAAATTGTCTACTATTGACTTGATTGAGAAATCGAACGTAAAGCTACATGGTGCATGTCGAGCGCCAGCCAATTTCAATGTATAGAAACACAACACTTGATGAGATTATAAAAATCACCAAGGATTTCACTAACCCACGCAGCCCCAACATTCAAGGTCAACATGGAAATTATTTAGGTCAATACGGAACCTCTTTTAAGGCCATGAATAGTTTACTGGTGGCAGGGATTCTTCCCGTATTGCTTGAAAATCTCCAGAACTGTCCAAATTAATGAGAAGGGGGTTGCCAATGTTACATCGAGCTTCCGACCAATCTCTATTATCCCATCAATATCAAAGATTGTCGAGAAAGTCATGCAAAACTAATTAGATACCTTTTTTGGAAGAAACTATTCTTTTTCGTACTTGCAGTACGGGTTTCGTAAGGCTACGGAAAATCTGCGACAACGGCACTCTCTTCTCTTGTACAGAAGAGTTAGGAGGCATTTGATAAAAAACATATAAATGATCCTTGTTCTTTGTGACTTGTCGAAAGCGTTCGACGTAATGATTAATGGCTTACTGTTGGGAAAACTGTTGGGAAAAAGAAGGTATGGCGTTGGGGGCATCGTATTTCAAATATTTTATGCCTACCTAAATGAAAAGACAGCAGATAGTGGCGGTTGAGGTATTTTCTCTGCACCTGCACTGATGGTCTACGGTGTACTCCAAGGCTCAATCTTGGGGCCGTCCTTGTTCCTAATTCTAATCAATGATTTCGGAAGGGAGGGGGAACTCTCCTCTTCGCGGACGACACGATGCTTTGCGGCAGGGCTCAACATCTTAACGATGTGGTTGCGAAATATTATCAAATATTTATACAGGGACGCAACTGGTTTTCACTGAACCTCAAGCTAAATGAGGACAAAACATCAAAGCTCCTGTGTATTCTTGGTCGATCATCACCATCGCTAGATCCCCCAGTAAGGGTTGCTTAGCTTTACCTTAGACTCAAAGCTTACATGGGACTACCATATCGATGCAGTATGTCTCAACCTTAGCACAACCATCTTCCTCTTGATAAAACTCAAACACCAAATCATGAAGCAGTACCTGTTGTTAATATATTTCTATTTTTTTTCATATTAATTTAAACTATGGCATCCAGCTTTGGAACCATGCTTCGGGATGTACAAAACATCCGACATTGCAAAAACAGATATTGAGAATCCTATTAAGCAGTAAATTAAATGTATCTTGCAGACCACTTTTTAAAGACTCGCATACTTACAGTTTTCAACCAGTACACCAACAATTACCTTCTCTATAAAAAATCAAACGTTAACAGCTGTGAGACCAGAACCGAAATGCACAACCATAACATCCAGGGTGCCCGAAGGTTGAACACTGATCGCTATAGGCTAGCTAAGAGGAGGGACAGTTCCCAGCCATAGCTATCAATATGTACAATGCGCTACCAATTAAGTTTCCTCGCTACAAAAAAAGTCCTTGAGGGCAAAACCAAGCAAGTGTTACTGGACCCATATTACTCAGTGACAGAGTTTTTCGAAGGCGTCTGCGCAATAGATTGTCCACAGCCATCACCAAGTAGTTAAATATATGTTTATTATTTTAGTTACAGTATTTTTTATTCATTTGACACTATCCATCAATAAAGAGCTGGCCTCCAATAAAGAAGAAGTAATCCAGTGATTCTATCTAGATGATTTGTGTTGTTAGGAGGCGTATTACACTTTATTACCTTCTATTACAGCTGTAACCCTTAAAGATTTACCTTCGTAAATTATTTGTTGGTTCTGAAATTATAATGAATAACGAATTGTTTAATCCAAATATAAAGGATTAACGTAAAATAAATCAAGGTTTATATAGAAATACATAAACGTAACACTTTCAATATTAGTCGCAATCAAAGATGAGTCAATAGAAGCGTCTCTTCAAATCAAACATGGCTGGTGGACGATCGGCTCCAGTTAACCTTTGATCTCGTATTTAAAATGACTCTGATGTACATTGACAGAGTTAATCAGTTTAATATCAGAGATATATCGAATTAATTGCGAAATCATTAATCAATAGGAGCTCTAAACACGTTTAGAGTTTTGATAAACAAAACTCACATGTAGCATTTCCAATACAGTGAGGGCTAAACAGAATTAATTAATATACATTTGAAATTATATAAAACTAGTTTAAACTGCTAATGCCAAATGAGTTGCTTTAATAATTTATTTGACTTTGAATTAAATTAAATATATTACAAACATATTCAATCATTTTAGAAAACTACTTTGAACTTTGAGTTTTTTTTAACGAATTTAACCTATAATGAAGAAGCTGTTACCGTGGGTCTCATGGTAAGACTTAAGCCCTGGACCATCGTAACTTTTTGTTTTGAGGTTTCCAGATGCAAAAAACACCATTTTCTCATATAGTTAACGGGTTTCGAAGCCCGATAACTCACGTAAAAATCATCAGATCTGAATGACATTTGGTACTGACATATAAAGTAGTAACTATTCAAATCAGTTAAAAAATCAGCCCGATCGGACCATCAGACGGGGGGGGGGGGGTAAGGGAGAAGATAAACTCCTTCAAAAATGGTTTTTTTGTGATTTATTATATCGAAAAATAACATTTATAAAATTCTGGCTTAAACCATTGAGTCTAGCTTGATAAAACAAATAATTTCGTTGTCCAAATATTGACCTTACGGAAATAAATAAATTTCTATACTTACTTATTTCTAAACATATCTCAATAACACTTGGCACATTGCTTCATCTAGTTGATATGTATTAGATTGTTGCAAAAAATCTATCGATCTCAAATTTCCACGTTAACAAATCTTCATACTTATTTCCCATGTTATTCTTAAGGAGGAAATTGTTGTGTGCTCAATGTAGGATTTTAAGTAGATTTTACTTGATTTAAGGCTCCATCTAAAGGAATAATTTCAGCAATTGAAATTCGCTGAGTATGAAGGCATGCTGCAAAAGAAGTATTTATATTTTCAATCGATTGCACGAAATACTTTGAACCCTGAATAGGTATAGTTTTTATCATTTTTTTCTTATTTTTAAAATCGAAATTAAAATGGTAATTATCAGTTTTTACTTAAAATTGTATATTAGAACATATACAATTTGAAAAAGGGAAAATGATTCAGAAATACTGCTCTATTATTTATATAAGCACATTATTTACGAATTATTTGCTTGTTAACGTTTTCATAGTTAAAAGACGGAGTAAAGTGGCCTAGCGTATTAGACAGTTAACTGTGCGAAGCTGTACATTTGATTAAAATAAAATGTTTCCCACTCACTCACCGTTGCTAATAGGACATTGCATACGAGTTAAGTTTATGCAGTTCATTAAAATGTAACTATAAGTTTTTAATTTTGGAACTCTATTGTTACCTTATCCAGGAACAACAAAATTCTAAGTGTAAAACGGACACGGTCGAGAGGTTCAAAAGTCATTTTTCTTTTACAGTGCCAAATTACCTTCCCTTGTCCGCATTGCGCTCCAGAGAAACAATATTTTCTTTAAATGTTCAATAGAATGTGTTATTAGTAAAACATATTGATTTCATTACAATTTTGCGGTAAGAATAATCAGTCTATTTAACGTTATTACAACTCTGGTGTTTTTAATATACAACTCTAGCCACAGTCCAGCAAGGCAAATTCTGTTATTTGATTTTTTTATTTACACCTATGGTTTATATAAATACAACATATACATATAAATTACACATATATCTAAACCATTGTTTTGTCAGTTGTCATTATAGAATAGAAGTACGAAAAACAAAAGTGTTGGTCTTTCTTAACAGAGAAGGCGTTATTTATTAGGGTTTAAACTGTAAAACATAGTAAGGCGTTAGCGCGAAACCTATTACGGTTCTACAGTTACCTCAGTTCACCAGTACAACTAACTGTGCTCTCTACGGTGCTAGTAATGAAAGTAGAATAGAAATATGTAGGTGGAAAACTTGCACAGGCAATACAAATTTTATATTCTAGAGCGAGTATCCACATGTAGCTCTTGCGAGTAAATTTCCTCATATTACAATTTTTATTTCTGACTAGGTAAATTTATAAATGTCAAAAGATGACTGTACGTCCTTCCTATTACTTTTTATAAAATACACACCAGCATTTTTTAGATTATGTCTTAATGCTAGCATGTTCTTGATGTTATGTCCGGAAATCTTAACCAAATATATATAATCTTTTGTGCATGTTGAAGCATATGAACGGTTATGTCTGTTTTAATTCTTTAGTTTATAAAAACAATAAAACAAATTTATACTAGTGACACATTTTGCTGGGTGATTAAACAACTGACCCTTATAAAAACTATTCGGGATAACTAAGTCCCCATCAACTAAAGCACAAGGAGGCACAAGTTCTTAAAAAATTAAGTACCAAAGTGGGGGTAAGTGTAGTAGATATATACTAAAGTAGATTACGAAGACAAATTCACATTTATAACTTTGATCCTAGTAAGTTGATTACCATTCGGACGTGTGACAATTCTATCATACTCTGACGAATCTCTATTTCACCTGAAGAGACTCATTGTCAAACTAAATGACGGTGGTCGGTTTCAAACAGTAGTCACCACACTTCTAGCATGACAGAACTATAAACTCGCTAACTAGTAAAGTTTTCACTCCAAAGTAAAATAATTTGGAGTTGCGAATGTTGAAATGTCGAGTTTTTCCAGTCGAGTTCACTCTGCTCGTCTCAACTTGAATAGAATTTTTACAAAAGACTCGAAACCTTTAGTCAAGATGCTACCGCCATTTTGCAAAATCAGTAAGTGCGACCGCTTTTTACAGCCGTTTCTCAATGAGTTATTCTCATATTTGCCCGCCATTGGTAAAACCTGACTTATTTTTATTTTATAGAGTTCAGTTTGGATCTTAAAAACAATAAATTAAATCAGTCACTTTATTCCTTTCTAGACATTTGAGGTTTTTTCTTATAACTTCTCTTTGTAGTGATTTTGTTTTCCTTTTTGACCTAAAAAATGAAATCACTCAAAATTAAAATTGTTGTGAACAAGCAGGCCGTTATAGCAAGTGTAGCTGATTGAGTAGACCTATTAAAAAAAACTAACAAAAACAGGTAGTCCCTAATAATGTTATCAATTATTAAGTTATACTGGGACTATGAAGATATTTTAATGATGACCTGGGTTTCGGTAATTTCATGTTAAGAAACAAGGGTGAGCTTAATCGAGTTAGGCCTGAGGGATACATCAAATGAATGCCACTGGTGCGTTAAAATGAGAAGTTTTCTTAATTTTAACAGTATAATTTATTTATTCAATGATAATTTTAATCATTAAATAATAATTTTATTCTGTAATTTTTAATTGGGTTCACTTTATCCTAATCAGGAATAACTCCAAGTAGAATAGCTTTAAAAAATTATCTGCTCTCGGTTTAATTATTTTTGGCATATCAATCATTATATTAATTGACAAACATTTTTTCCATATGATTTTTGTAATGCCTTTTTCTCGGGCTGTGTGCAACGAAGCGGAAATCTAAGCTCACCGATAGAATTGTACTTTCCTGTAGATTTGCACAGTTTCATTAAAATTTTAATTAGTCTTTTAGACATGCAGAAAATTGAATTTAAAATTTCAATGAAATTAACATTGGCTTTATGAGTTGCCATGGTAGTGATGCAATAACAAAACAGAACTGCACATTTGTCATCATATGTAGCTGTTTTCACCTGCCATTTTTCGTAGGGGAAAGATTAGATTGTAGAAACATTATGTGAGAGCGAAAAGTGGGAAAAATTAACGATGTTTTTTCTGTCATCTCATCAGATATAAAATCAAAGCAATAAAACTTTTTATCAAGCAATAAACAAGGAATTGCAACAATGAATAAGAAATTCATTAATGACATGAGTTAGTACTTGTCCAGTAAAAAGTCTAACAGAGTTACGAACAAATTCTTATTTTCAAACAATTTCAAGCCACATGTTTTATTGGGGCATGGAGTGAAAATATTTGATTGATATCGCCATCTGACTATTTAGTGAAGATATCATAATCAAATGTGTTCCATTCTACATTATTTTATATTATCCATTATCTTATACGGAGAAAATAAAATTTGCTTGCTTAAATAAAATCAAGCAATAAAAATTGTTTAGTAAAAAGCGAAGAAAAAAATACATGAAGTAGAGTCTCTACCATCCCATGTACCAACTGTCGTAAAACTGGAGTACAAATAGACATTACATTCAAATTGTGATTTTTAATAGTGGAAGATGGGTAAAAAATATATAATAATATATATTTTAGTGATAATGATAGAAAGAGAGGGAAGGAGGGAAAAGGGCACGAAGGGTAGGGAAGGGGGGAAAAAGTCCCGAAGGGTAGAAAAGGAGGGAGGGGAAATGGTAAGAGGAAAATGAAGGAGAAAAGGAGGGAAAGTATAAAGTAAGAAGGTCAAAAGGAAGGAAAGTAGAGAATGAGTTAAGAAGTGAATGTGGGAGAGGGAGTTAACTGTGGTAAGGGGTTCAGATTCATATTCAAATATCTTTATTCATTAATACAAATAATGTACATGAATGGTGTCATTGAGCCTAATGTCAGATTATGTTATGTATACTTCATAAATAAATCAGAATGTGGCAATCAATTACACTCTCAATTCTTTTCTTAAACTTGTAACTCTTGAAGTTCTTCTATGGAATACAGGGGATTGTCCAAAAGAAAATTTTGTGTGTATTTCTAAGAGTTTTGAAATCATTAATATTCTTTATGTTTTGTGGTATATTATTATAAAAGTATTTTCCAGCATAAGAAGGTTATTTTGTAAAAAAGGTTGTTCTATGGCTTTCAATAGCAAAGTTATTTTTTTCTTGTATTGTAGTTATGAATATTTTCCATACTAATATTATGTTTTTGGGTATGTTTTAATATGTATGATTGTGTGAAAAATATATAAACTAAATACTGTGAATAGTCTTAATTCTTTAATTTTTTCACTGCAAGACTCTCTTTGATTAAATTTTAACATAGCCCTGATTGCTTTTTTAAATATTAAAATTCTATTTAAATCGTTGTGTGATGTCCCCCCATATAATACCAAACCAAACTGTATATGTGAGTCAACATGAGCATAATAAAGTAACAGCTTGAAACTTAGCTCACAATAAAAGACATTTTTCTAAAAGCAAAGCCCCAGAACTCAACATAGTACATATATGATCAACATGATCATTACATGTAAGTTGGTCATCAATAATTAAGCCTAAGAATGTTGAATTATTTTTTTTAGATGTAATTTTCTACTGATAGAATAAAATTTTGCTGATTTATGCTATTGGAGTGTGAATTTTTTATATATAAGATAAGATAGTTTGTTTTACTTGAATTAAAAAGTAAATTCTTGCTTTTTAGTGAATCAACTATTACATTTATGTATTTTTCTGAAAAATGGCTGTGTGTTAAACAATTTTGTTCAGAGGGTTGCATCATCTGCATATAAATAAAGCTGATAAATTACTATTTATATTAGAAAGTTACCCCCCTAGCCCACGGAAGTAGCAGATAAATAGCAATGGGCCAACAATCGCTCCTTGAGAAACCGAGTATTTTAATTTTTTAAGAGAGGACTGATGATTAGATATAAAATTATTCATACGATTTGTTACTTTAACATATTGTAGTCTCTCCTTAACAAAAGATCCCAACTATTTAAATGGCAATCCGTATACTCCATAGTCCTACAAGTCCTGAATAGGCTGTCATGACAAACCCCAGGTAAACTTATTTGATAACTGAATTTTATTGTTCTCTGAATCAATAATCAGTTCAGTCTTTAAAAAAATAAACGTGGAATCATAATAAAGTGCTAATTACTAAAATCCATGCCATAAATGTATGCCAGAAGTGAGGTAAGATAATCAGTCAAAGATTGAGTCTTTCTCTTTTGCTTTTGGTTCCCATTAGGTTATATTACATGTTTACATGGAAAATGTGTACTATATTGAATATATTTGGAAATGCACTGGTGTATGCAAGTATATATATATTTTTTGATTAGCTGTCCTCATTTCTTAATTTGATAGGTGGTAATTTGATCTCTAGTTATTTTTAAATACGAATAGACTACTATTACTTTCCACTATTCAAAAATCTTACCAAAGAGGCTCGAATTTCAAAATTAATAATCTAAGCCATGACTAAAATTATTATTTTTTACGTCCCTAATATAATTATTGAAATTGTTAATTCCATGATGCCAAATATAAAGTGTGTAAATTAAGTATGGAAACATATTCAGTATGTATTAAATATGTATAAATAAAGTATTTTTAAAAACAAACTAAATAGAAATATTTCGTTTTTGGCGTTGGCTGTGAAGAAAGATTCCGGGATTTTTGACATTGAAAAACCTAACAGGGTGGGAGTTACGGGGGTAGCTTATTTTTTCAAATTTCAACCCCTAACGAGTAACCCTTCATTTTGTAGGATTCATCAAAAGAAATACAATGGTGCAAACTTGAGGTCGATAACCTCACCTCTAACCACAATGGCGACCATTTTAAATTTTGAGGTGTTCAAACGAGATTGAGTATGGATACACCTATTTACCTTTCAAACGAGTAATATAGGGTAAGTCAAACTCCGGATACAGTTATTTATTTGTTGAAAAATTGAACGATTTTATCACGTTCCCAATTTCGCCCCAGCTTCTCAAATAGGGTGTTTTTGGGGATAGCTCAAAATTTCGTATTGAGTGATCCCTAATTTAGAAAAGTTTGTGAAGATATGAGCAGTGGTGCAAACCTGAAGTCGATGTGGCACTCCTAGCCAAAATGGCAGACATTCATAAATTAAATTGGGTAAAAGCGCCCAATTCATCAATTCAAAACTTGTAATGCCTGCCATTTTGGCTAGGTTTGACTTTTCGAATTCAGGTTTAAACATTGCTTATGTTTTCAGAAACCCTTCCAAATGAGCGGTCACTCAATAGGGGTTTGCATTTGCAATTTCGGTGCTGCCCCCGAAACACCCTATTTTAGGCGCTGATGCAAAATTGAGAATGGGACATAATCGTTCAATTTTCCATCTGATAATGGGATCTAGAGTTTGGATTACCCAACATAACCCATTTAAAAGGTAAATTAAGATATCCGTACACAATATCGTGTGCCCATCTCAAAATTTAAAATGGCTGCCATGCTGGTTAGAGGTGAGGCATCGACCTCGGGTTTGCGCCATTGTATTTCTTTTGAAGAACCCTTAAAAATGAGGAGTTAATCAATAGGGATGCTATTTTAAAACTAAATAAGTACCCATTAACGAAATAAGTTTCGTGAAGGGGGTGAAAACAATTTTGATGTAGAAAATCACAGAATCTTTGATTACAACCAATGCAACAATCGAAATATTTCTATCTAGTTTGGTTAAAAAATACGTATTTGTTTCCATAATTAATTACACCCTGTATAATTCATTTTACTGACACATCTTAATCAGGTGCTCTAACAAGGCTTAGGAAAAATATTTTATATAACAATAATTTATGAAAAAATGATAATACCATGCATACGTCTTGTAAACGATATTTTTATAACCGCATCAAAAACAAATTTGCATTTATCTAGAAACGTAACACTACATAAACTGAATACGCCCCTTTTTAAACGAATTGCAAGTACTTTTTACACCAAACCCTTTCGTAAAAGCTCGGAATCTGACATCAAACTGACACTTTGACAGGTGTTTATGTCAAATACTGCACTTCCATCGGGAAATATACCTGTCAAGCTTTTGATGCTGTTTGCTATTTCTAAATTAAGTATCCGCGCTGTAAAAATTTAGTAAGTGGCTTACACCTTCAATTAAGAAAGTAAATAGGTATATAAAATTAAGCTAATATCAGCTTAAAGGGAAATCATTCATAAGCTAGGATTTGATTTAGTATAAATAGATAGTTATAAACTTTCAATTTCTAAAATACAATATTTAATTAATCATAATATCCATTTATAATAAAAAACAATAATGTATTTTTAAATATACAGTATGTAACTGAGTTGTGATCTAGGTAATCTAAATATTATATTATTTTCCTAAGAAATTCTTGTTTACAGCAAAACCTCTCTATTTATGAACCGCTTTTTGTTGATATCAGCTGTTGTCGAACATAGCTTCTTTCGGTTCGGAATGATGAAAAAGCCATTACTGAAAGGCAGGATTTGAACCCGGGCTTTCAGGACCAGAGCCCCGCGCTCACACTACCCTCCCCAGACACAACAAATAAAGACAGGCCGCTCGTGACAAAATAGAAATAGTATATTCCGCAACTAGTGCGGGAAGTAGGTGTTTACGTGCGAGCATGATAGTTCACGCGCGACGCTTGCGGAGCGCGGGAATTTCATGCGAGCAACTTAAACACCTTCCCGGATGAGTTGCGTACGATAGTTTTCGCAACACTACCAGAAACAAATATACAGGGTAAGCAAAAAACAACACTTCTATGAAAGTTAAAAGATTTAAAAAATATTAATTAAACTGTATGGAGAAAATATGAACAAAACTATATTTATCTGTGCGGGGGAGTTAACAAAAAGCGTTATCTCTGCTGTTCAGCGACCGAGTAAGCCTTTCTAGGAATACGTCTTATCGTCACACATACGGCAACAATTGATTAAATAATACTGCTCTTTATTAACTTATCGCTATTAACTGTAACTAGTCGCAACCTGGGAAACCAGTTTATTTACAATTGAGATATGGTCGTCATAGTTAAAATGTGTATGTTTTGTTTATGTATAATGTATGTAAATTGTGTGATATACTATTTTTTTCTTAAGTTGGCAACATTGAGCATTTACCGCACTCGTGCGGTAAATGCTCAATGCAAACTCTTTACCGCACTCCAGCTGATTTGTTACCTCACTACAGCTGATATTTGCCGAACTCTTTTGTAAACGGCGACTTCCCACACTGAAACAGAAGCGGAAATCGGCTACTTACTAGTATAGTGTTGCGAAAACTAAATTATCCAATGGAGGTCAACAAGATTATCACAGTAAAAAAAAAATCGAACACAGCGAATCGTTATTGTGGCTTAAAAAAAGGTTTTGTTAACAATCTTTTACAATATTTATTAAATAATTTATTTAGGTAATAGATTTAATTGTTCAACAGTGAACGGATGTATTTAAGTGTAAAAACATTTTGTTAATGTTGCTAAGAATGTAAAAAATAGTTTGTTATTGCGCTATCTAATGTTTATGTTTTCAATTCGTAGTATTACAAGTGTACGCGAGTTTTCAGAGCATTACAAACGTTGCATGAAGCTACTGGTATTCATGAGTAGAGGATATACATATTTTTAAAATAATTATGAGCAATATTCCACATAGACTAATATAGCTTCAATGCAATGCAGTAGACTCATTTAATCTTATGCTTAGCTCGTTATATTTACTTAAAACTGTTTAGGCATATTAAGTCATATATTGAGGATCATTATTTTACCTGGCTTTGAGTAAAAGCTTGTTTTTTTTGCAAGTTATTAGGAGTATATTTAATTTATAATATTTTACAAATTCACGAAAACTTGTGATATTTTCTGAACATCCCATCCCTTTGAAGATGAATTGCTTTAGGACTTATGCATTGAAGATATATAACGTGGAATTACCATGAAACATGAAAACATCACGGGTCTGAGAAAGTAGATGGAATTTTCGGATTGGAAATACGTTATTAAAAGTGCTGCAAGAAACCCCAATTCAACTGGATAGCAGTTCGCGGGTCAGGCTACGTTGTTAGAGTAACGACATTCTACTCTCGACTGACATGGCTCTTTCCCTCTTTTCGTGTCCAGGCTGTTTTAACGGTGTAGGAAGGATACAAATTGCATTGCTTAATAATTTTAAGGCCAGTAATGATTGCAGTTAACCAATTTATTTTTAATATTAATATTACAAACTTACTATATTTATCCCTATAGCAATTACTGACAATATTTAAGAAAACTGTTTTTCTCACATGAATGGATAGCGTATGTTGAAATTAGTATCTCCGTCAAAACAAAACCTGCGTACGAAGCCGATTTCAGATTTATAAATTAATAAAATTTACACATGGAGGCTCCTTTTGTGGAGGGTGTATGGGGGCTTTCTCCATCATTTGAATAAGCAATATTTAAGGTGGTATGAAAGAAGGTATTAAAGGTAGATGAAAATTTAAGATGGTTTTAGATAACGAAATCAACATATGCTAACACAATGTGTCCATCTTAAGTGCATGATTAAATAAAATTAAACAAATATATTTAATGAATACAGCAACTTATAGTTTTTTAAAGTTTTTAATTTTATGTCAACATATGTCATAGTAAACACAGGTGTTTTATAGAAAAAGCTACAGTGATCTTGAATGTTTTATGAGTGAATCGTCTTTTTCGATTTCCTAAAGTAATTATAACGAGAAAATATAAACTGGTTGAGCAGTTTTACTACAACTGAAGTTATTACAGGTTGACTAGGAAAAGTTTTAACTTTAATTTCGAAGTAAACCCTATATAAATAGGACGTTATAAAAATACGTTAGAAAAATTATTCAGTTATTTAGAATTCAGAGCTCAAAGATCTCAAAAGGTCAATATAAGAATTTTAAACATCTTAACAAAAATCAAAATTAGAAAATAACTGTTTAAAATTGTATATACGTCCGATATACACTTAGTCGCTACACTTAGTAGTGATACACTCAGTAGCTATGATTTTATATTTAACTTTTTATGTGATATGACAATCAATTTTCAAAATAAAAAAATTAATTTTCAAATTTAATAATACCATTACAATTTTTTTACCTGTAATTAATTTTTTAGACAAAAATTAATTAGAACTTAGAATTTTTACCTTAAAAAAATTATAAATACAGTATTTTAGCGAATTTCCCCTATAGGGAAGTAGCTATGACCGTAGGCGGCACGGTGGGACTTAAGCCCGGGACCATGTTATTTTTTCATTTTGAGGTTCCTAGACCCCAAAAACACCGTTTGTTCATTTTCATATATATGTGTGTATATATATATATATATATATATGTATACCTGTCCGTAGGCGCGATCACTTTTGTAAAAAATGTCCGATGTTAATGAAATTTGGAACAAACGTGTAAAGCGTCATTCATGACTTCGAGTTCGAAAACCAGCAAGATTGGTTCGCTCTAAGAAGATTTTTTTGACAAAATAAAATTTATTTTCAAGATTTGATACCTTTTCTCTAATTATTTTTAAATTTAATTGTCAAAATTGAATTCAGCTTAAAAAAACAAACAATTTTGCATTTTGAATTATTATTCTACGTCAATCCGTTGCTTAAATATTGGATGATATTGGATGTGCTAAACACAGTACGTTGTCCAATATTATTTTTAATTTTCCCTCCAAAAAATATAGTTACCCTGATTTAAGACATAAAGAAATACAATTCTGAACATATGATTATATTTTAAGGTGATGAATATTTTACTTGTGTTTAGTCTGATTAATTAGAGTTCATTGATCAAGATTGTGCAGAGAATATATACTATATCAAAAAAACACAAATTATCTTTAAATTTGATAAAGAAAGTATGAGTATTTGGAAAGGGGGTATGTTTTGGTCTAAACTGCATGAAAATGTAGCATAATATATGGTATGTTTACAATGATGAGGATTGATAATATGTTCTATTGAAATTGGCAGGAGATGTTGGTCTGCTGCAACGGGGATGTTTTAGTTATAGAACTGACCATATGATTGAATTTAATTTTTTCATGAGATTGAATTATTTGTTTGAGTGTTTTGAACTAATTGATTTTATGTTTGTTGAGGTTTATGTACTATAACAAGATTACAGTTTTTAAAAATTAAAAGACTAAGAACTATATAAAATACAAAAGTGTATGTATTACTAATGAAAACCAATGTGGTCTCCTTGTTTATTTTCCTCATGTCTATAGCTCATAAAAGCATGAATGATTAAAACACAGGCAATAAGGTGACCTTGCCTTGAAATAAAAACAAACAATTTTGCATTTAACCTAAACACAAACTACAACACATTTCCTTCGTTTCTAGTATATTATTTACTTAAGGTATTCAAACAATACTTTCCTTCAAATAAGTTGAACGCTCATATATACAAAATAAATCCTACGGAAATTCGCTGAGTACTCAGGTCTGCTGCGACGGAGGTATAATGTCTTTTAAAATCACCTCAATACCAAAGCTATCCCAATAGGCCCTAATATGTAAGAATAAGTACTAAATATTTCACCAGGAAATGTGGCTTTATTCAACTAAAACATTACATGGATGAAGTGTTAATAAAAGAATATCAAGAATGTAAACAAACTGTTGACATATGAAACATATGAAAGAAATAATGTCATTTACAAACAGGTAAAAAGGGAATGTATTATATCATTTTTCCCGCTTCAAAGAAGAAATTTGGTAGTCCTTAAAATGGGTAGGTAGTTTCCTTGTTTTTGTTGGACGTTGAGTCGTTGGTGCTGTCGTTGGTGCAAGTTTGATTACTTGCCTGTGATTCAAGAGTTAGAGTTTGATTACTTGCTTCTGATTCGAGAGTTTGAGAGCTTGTTCCTGGTGCTTGTTCTTGGTTGAACCATATATCGACACCATCATCTTCATAATCGCTTAGGCAACGTCGTGATTGTGGTTGGATGTTGTACGTTAGCTGTTGTTGTACGTGTTGCTGCCGCTGCTTTGTTTCTTCATTCCCTTTAGGAGCCAGTTGACTGAGAGAAACCGTAGTCTCATTGCCATTCCGCAACCTGGCATGAGCATAGTTTGTGTTCGCTTCCAAAAGGGCCACTTCTCGTACTTGGGGCTCATACTTTGATGTAGTGTTGAACTTCTTCATGAAGACGATCCCAGACTAATCAGCCAGGTCGGCAGTGAAGAGCCACAGGAACTTCGACGTGGGTGCCTAAACATGCGTTCATCTGGTGTTTCGTTAGTGGAGGTACACAGCAGAGAACGGATTGCATGTAGTGCCTCGCCTACGACAGAATCCCATTGATTCACTTCAAGGTCTTTAGTCTTCAAAGCTAGTAAGATTGTTTTCCAGATCACTCCATTATACTGTTCTGTTTGGCCATTACCTTGGGTGTTGTAGGTAGTTGTTCTGCTTGTAGCCACTCCATTAGCTGTTAGGAATTGCTTCAATTCTGCAGACGTAAAAGACGAACCGCGATCAGAGTGAATGTAGTGGGGTGTTCCAAACGTTTCAGATTCGGGCACCTGACTTACTTTAAAAGACTCATTGTTTTGTAAATAGAGGAGGAAGACGGCAATGCATTTACATGTGTTATTAATATACGAGTCAAAATGAATTTGAGTCATTTCAAGAGCCAATGCTTGATCGTAAGCTTGTTTTAGGGTAAGAGAACTATTCTCTAATAAACGTCTACGTGATTATTGGGAATGCAGTCCCCTAATAAAGGCATCCCTAATGTGCGCTTCTCTGTTTTCTTTGGCTGAAACCGCTCTAAAATCACAATCGTGACTAAGATGTTGCAAAATCCTCAAATATTGATCGACTGTTTCGTTAGAGGCTTGACATCTTGTTGCTAACTGATGTCGAGCAAAGATTTCATTTCTAGGTTTGATGTAAGCTGTCTTTAATATGCCTATTGCTTCAGAATATGATTGCGAATCTTGAAATATGGTAAAAACCGAAGGAGAAACGTGATTAATTAGTATGTTAAGTTTACCTCTGTCATCGGCATCGGTTTCTGGAATTCGCGAAATAAAGTTCTAGAACGTATCATACCAGTGGGCCCATTCGGTAGCAGATGTTGGTGAGTTTGGATCCGTGTTTTATTTGTCTGGTTGTCTATTGTCTGGTCTGAGTTTTCTAACCATTTCCAGTAGTTGAATAAATTGTAAGAATAAGTACTAAATATTTCACCAGGAAATGTGGCTTTATTCAACTAAAACATTACATGGATGTAGTGTTAATAAAAGAATATCAAGAATGTAAAAAAACTGTTGACATATGAAACATATAAAAGAAATAATGACATTTACAAACAGGTAAAAAGGGAATGTATTATATCATAATTTACCTAGTCCCGTACAATTCAATCTACCTTTAGATTAGGTGTAGGTGTAATTGATTTCTTAGTGGCTGTATGCAAACCCCAGTTGTACTACTTTAATTTTCTTATCGTTTTATGTGATACACGTGCACTGCACACCCAACATCGATTTCCTCAATGGATTCTTAAAAATCGGATTAGTGAGAACTCGTTAAATCTGTAATTGGAAACGTGACTACTTTGCAAATATCTCCCACAACTATTGTAAATGTAATCTTCCTTCAATTCACTGAAGTTTAACTGTTAGCTCATGGTGTAAAACAAATGTTTGTGAGAAATCATTTTTGCGATCAGTTAGCCACTTGCGTTCCTTATGTACATCTGTTACGTCAACAATACATTACTCGCAATAAAACTTTGCCCAAGTGTCTAAAAAATATCACAAATCATTACTTTATTTCGGTAGAGTACTTAAACGACATGTAAAATCACTTTCAATTCAATGGGCGAACTGATCCACGCCATCGGACTCGACCTATAATAAACAAAGAGACATACGGCAAATTTTAATTTGAGTATCCAAGAGTGTTGCTCCAAAATATTGTTACTAAACAAGAAAATAAAGCCAAGGTTTACTTAAATTAGACTAAAGGGAGAGTAAAAATTAAACTTTGTATCCGACTGTTGCCAGTATTTAATCCATTGACTATGAATATTTAATCAGCAGGAGTTCTGAAATGTAATAGTCATTTCCTGTGCAGTAATGCATGTACAAATAAATACATGTTATGTTTTTAATATTTTTTTCAATCAATCAAAAGATGTACGATTTTAATACACAGGCCTAAGAATCATCGTGATATTTGATTTTGAAATTTTTTTTTATTTCAAGCGGCTAGTGGGATCCTATGATTTTCTCAGTGGATTATTTATTTTCTTCTTCAAGGATAAGTAAATGCTGAAATTCTGTTTATAACCAATGTAATCATTTCAAAATATGACCATAAGTTGACTTTGAAAAATACTCTATGGGCCCCTGTAAAAGGTATTATGGCAAAGCTCAAGTAGATATAAAACCACAACTACCATTAGGTACATGATTCCTTACATTCCAAACACAAAGAACAAGGGTCTACGATATGTTCTTTTGGCTCTAGCAAAATATATGTCGATAAACAGGATTTATAATGTATACAAAAATAAATACATAAGTGAATGTATAAATATCATTCATGAGTTCTTTACTTTCATTGATTTATACAGGGCTGTTTTTTTTTCAAAGCTAAATATCTTAAAACCGTAATTTTTTTTTATTTTTTAATTGTTCAAGAGACAAAATAGTTACCAAACTTAATCCAATTGACGCTGATATTATGATGATCAGACAACTGATAACAGAAGAATTTTAACTTTTCTGAATAAAAACATGGTTCTTTTGAACATACTGTCTAAAATTTGCATGTTTTTATTCCGAAAATTCAATTTCTCCATTGCTAGTTGTCTGATCATTATAATCATAATATCCGTGTTGATTAGATCAAATTATTCTTTTTATTCATCTTTTTATCTGCTGTATGATTTTTTTTTATTTTCTGTTCGATGATATTTAGCTTTAAAAAACAGTCACCATTTGAAATGGTACAAAGAGGAAATTTGAAACTTCTTACAAAAATAGTTCTTAATAGTGGTCATCCACAACCAAGTTTGAAAATTATACTTTTAGAGGTCCGTGAGATATAGATAAATATATAAAAATTACAAACAGACTCACAGACGGAAATCGAAGCACTTTAGGGCCTATGTTTATGTGAAATTTTTCTTATTTTTACCTTTACTATCATATATAACTGGCGCCAAATCTTGGGTCCTACGCCGTCCATAAGCCCAATGCTAAAATTAACATTAGTCTTATGGACGGCGTGGGCCCCAAGAAGTGGCGCTAGTTATACTAAAATATTGTACCATGATTTCCGGACATCCTGTATGTTAACAGTTCTAATACTATAGGCTAATGGATAGCTTTAAATCAAAACAATCTTCAAACTCATCTTCATGTTGGACAATGAAGGCTACCGGATAGTGAATTTTTTTATTACTCTAAAAGTTTATTATTCAAGAGATATTTAGAAGGTATTTTATACACAACACTATTTGTAAACTCATTTGCTTAACTGTCGATATATGGATACAAAAATATCTCACCCACACATTTATTACACGATCGTATTTCATATACAATTTGTCGAGACGTGAAATACTCGCACACACCGTTTAGCAAGTCTCAGTTCGCATTAGCAAGTCCCCGGTGGTGTTAAATTTGCATATATAACCGTAGGTCGGTAAATACCAACCGGCGCCGCGGCGTTAGAGTAGATCACTTTATTCCAGAGTTCCGCTCAAATCAATTACCCACGGAATATCGTATGTAGTCTCTAAAGTCAATATCCGCTGGGGCATAGTTCTCAATTCCTCTCAGAGTATCAAGATTATTACATATTCTATAGCTTAGATAGTTACTCCAAGCCTCAAAATCCCATAAAATCTTAAGGTTACCTTGACAATTTAACAACAGACCTACTTTTAATAAAAAGAACCATTAAGTTATAATTCTTTTTTACTCCTTGTATTAATATATTAAACGTGAAGTTTTAATTTTTCTTTTATCAATCCATACTTTATAAAATAGTTTTTTTTTTCAAGAATCAAACATAAAAACAAATCATACTCTTACATGAGTGATTTTGTATACGGCAGAGCGTGCTTCCTCGCTTGCCTGCTCAATTGTCTAAAAAATGCCTCAAAAATTTCCTTCCATTCTGGAATAAACTATTTCCTGGTAGATATAAAACAACGTGCTATAAGAAGGCTCACCGCCAATATAATTGAGTCGGTGGCGCAGTACAGTGAGTCGGTGGCGCAGTTGATAGCGCACTCGGCCTCGGAACTGTGGCTATAAAGCGTCGCAGGTTCGAGACTCGGGCTTGTCGCTTACTTTTAGCAGTACTGTTCATCCTTGTACTGTACCGGCTCACTCCTTGTCTTTGCTTGATAACGTCCACGCACAGATCAATAATCTATGTGGGCGGGGCAAAGACAATGTGAAAAAAAAGGCCGCCACTCTCTTGTTAAAAAAAATTAATTAGCAAAAAAGTGAATTTAAAAGTAGAAATATTTTAACATGTAGCCATATGTCTACATACTAATGAATAAGTCCTTCCCGTCCTAAGGTTAGAACCTTTCGATATAACCTGGAAAACAATACATTAGTCTATTCCTGGACTGTAGAGCTCGGTCAACCCGTTACTTGATCATAATTATTTGTTAAATAGTTCTGGCTTGTTTCTAAGTTTACGTTTTATACAATTTTTAACTAATTGTAAAAAGGAAAAAAGATTATTCTAATCTTTTTTACTAACCTTTTTATTACGAATCAGCTTTTTATTTCTAATCAGTTACCAATGATCGCCTTATTCTAGACAAAAATCTCTGGATATTTTTTAACCGTATGGAGTAAAAACCATTAGAGATGAACCAAATCAAATATTGACATGTTATTTTTATATACAATATTGTAATTTCCGATTTATTGTAAACGATTTCAGGACAGCAAAATTCGCTGTAATAAATAAGCGTGGTGGACGTAAACCACCCAGACAGTGATGTATTTACCTATCACTCGAATTAGGCACACTATACATCATGGCCAAGGATCTCGGAGTCCTGTGGATGGAGGTCCAGCTTAATTGAAATTAAATGTTGTAAAAGAAACTGTAAGAACGAACTGGATTTAAGTGCTGACACAACGCATCATATGTTATGAAATATTTTTAGGAACCGAAGATATTGTAAAGACTGGTGTATCTTTGCATTGGAAAAGTATGAATTTTACGAAATAATCCATATTGGAACAAAGACTTTTAACTAATTTAAGTCTTTTATAAGCCCAAGCTGCTTCGAAAACATTTTCAGGCCGGCAAATATTATGTTATTTATAGCTAAGAAACTTTATTCATGACATAAATTGGCAGAAATTCAATAACGTGTACTGTAAACATAATTTCCTTGGATTATTTCAAGAAACCTCCTCCGTCCTAGAACTGGTAAACGGATAAGCATCGACAGAAAACTTGACTGAACTCTAAACGCGCACAATAAAATATGTACGTAGAATTATAAAAATGTTCTATGAATATATGCACATAAAAGCAAAACGTCAACAGTGAATGTTTTATTTGTAATAAAAATGGAAATATTAATTTTTACTTTATTATGCAACTAAATTAGTTTTTGTTTCTTAATCAAACAAATGATAATATTTCTCGTTAAATATTCATTAAAATGTTATTTAGTTATTTAGTTATTCAGTTATTTAGTTATTTATTTATTACATTTAGTTATAGTTAGTTATTATTCAGTTATTAAGTTGTTTATGAAATTCAGTTATTTAGTTCGTTTTTGTATTTGTATGATGAAATAACAAAATTAACTTTGTGATATTCTTTTTCTAAGAAAAATAAAATAATTTATTCATTTCAACATAAATAATTGGAAATCTTGTTGTTCAATTATAATTATTTACAAAATTCAATCATGTAAGCCCATATTTGATTTGTGTAAGAAAATTAGCCCTTCGATTCTTAGGTAATATTAAACACTTAATGCGGTTTAATTTTGTAGATCTATTTATTATTAGTAACACGTCAGAGAAAAAAAACTTTCTTGGCTTGTCTAAAATATTGAGCAGAAGCTGTTAGAGTTAGGGTAAGATTTGAATGTCACATGTTTTCTCCCAACAAATTTTAACAATAATTATTATATATATAACTTTGCACAAGTTGTGCGATGCAAGGAACAATCGAATTGACCAGGAACAACCAATCTCCCCAGTTTACGCTCACAACAATGGGCTCTGATTGGTTCCTGGGGAACTGTACAGTCGCCGGACTTGACTGGTAATACAAGTGCCTGCAGTTAGTCTCGGGCCAAGCAATAACTGAGTGAGTGAAAACGTTGAAACGTTTCTTTTAGTCTCAAGTAGTTAAAATCGAGAATTTAATCAATTGTACTAATACGTTATATGAAATAATTGAAAATAATGAGTAAATGGTTGTTTAGCGCGAATTTTATACAAAACTAAAAAAATGTATAAAAAATTATAAACAAAATTATTTACAATTTCAAAATTAAGAACTGGGCGTTTCTTAATTCCAACATTTATTCATTTGACTCACAACTAAAAAATAAAAACATTATGGACTGTTTTATTTTGAATTTTTATTTTAAATCCTTTATTTGCTAAATATTTTCCAATAAATGTAGAATATTTGACATAAAACCTGCCAAAACTTCATTCGCCTGCCAGGTCTCATCATTTGACTTAACAATGTTACTGTCTGTTTTGAATGTGGGGATATTTTTAATGTCAGGATGGCAGGTTATTATTGTAAATCCTAATAAACAACGTATTTGTGGTAATTTTTTTAAATGATAAATTAAATTAAATAATACACATCGAATGAGTTTTGTTTACGATGTACAGTCCTAACCTGTTGAACAATAAATTTAGATATGTAAATAATTTAAAAAGCCAACATTACGTTTTCTATATAAGCCATTAAAAAAATATTATAGAAATACTAGGACAATGATAATATATGAATGGAGGAACGACTTAATAATAAGAGCGTAAACTTTGTCACTCTACTTCTAGCTGTACAATTGCTTCAAGATCTTTAACAGTTATACATTTAGTTTTCTCCAGACAAAAGGGAGAAAAAAACTTCAAGGTATGAGTACCTTTAAAGTGTACATTTTCATGGAACAGAAAATGTTATCAGCTGGATAAATGTCTTTTTTGTATTCTTCTTTTCAAATGTTTTTCTTTTGGTGATAATAATATTGTAATGAGTTGTATTTCAAAATAATATTGCTTCTGTAGAGCTTACTTTTCTCGTACATTTTGTTTGGAAAAAAGAATCATATTAGGGATTAAAGAAATTAATCTTAAGAAACTATTGCAAAAAATGACTACATACCAACAGAATATGGTTTATTTAAAAAAAAGTTTAAGCCAAGATATTATTGTAAAAGTGAATTAACTCATTTTTGATTCTTGATTACATATAATTTATGTATATGGAATTAATAAAAATACTGTTCACCTTCGGTACAATAAAAGCGTGATTTATCAAAAACTATTTCTAGCCATTGTAAACGATGATTTTGCACTCAACTACGACTACCTTTAAGGGTTACACTAGGCTTGTTAAAGAAAATTGTATCAATTTTTAATTTTTCTCCCATATTCATAGTTTATGGAGGAAGTATTTTTTTCGTCAACATTTTTGAATTTGAGTTGTCAATGGAAATATTTGTTTTAGTACTCTCTGAATCCAAAAAAGTGGTTTTCGGAGTGGTGTCTGTCCGTCTGAGTGGATGTGTCTTGTGTGCGAGTTTGTGGATGTGTGTATGGAAACAAAGCTAGAGATGACACCAGTGATCAGATTTTCATAAAAGTTGGCCTGTAGGCTTAAAACCGTAATATCTCCAGGTTTTTTATTTTTTAAATTTGTGACTTTTAAGGGTAATTTCGCCATATAAACCATACGCCATAAAAACGACGAAAATCCAAATTTCTCAAAAAAGGCTCTAACGATTTTGATAAAAACTTCATGGTTCTTAGTGATTAAAATTATCCCACCCGCATGGCAGTAAAAATTCAGGTTCAGAATTTAGAGGGGTTTAAAATGAGTAAAAAAGTCATATTCTTCAAATTTCAAAAACTCTTTGACATCTAAAGAAAATATACTTGCAACAATTAAATTTGGCTTGAAAAATAAATAATCCAGTATTGTGAATTATCAGTCTACGTCAACTGGTTGCGAAGATAATTGATATTTTCTTTTGGCGGTAAACGCATTACATTGTCTAATGTTATTCTTAGGGAAAATATTCAAAAATCCATATCTCCGTAAATTGCTATCCAATTTGAATAAAATTTGAAATTTATTTTTGGGATGGTTGTAAATTTATTTTATGTTATCGTAGATTTTCTTATTTAAGGGAGAAATTATGTGTCAGTTTGCTGATACCATTTATTTAAGTTAAATTAAAACTGAATTCGGCATTTTAAACTAATTTGAACTACGATCGTCTCATGAGTAATTTTTCAGTTTTAAATGTTTAAATATTTATGTAACCTTTGACTTGTCCCATTGGAGCTCTGTTCCTACATGCCTTTCTAATAGTAAGTATCTGGTGGACCGAGCCTTGCTCCGTGTATTTCAAGTTTACCAGTTCAAATAGTTACTATAAAATATTTCAATGTCATAAAATTTATAAATAGAAACCTTTTTATTGCTCCATGAACTCTTCAACCCACTCACTGTATTTTTCCTTGATGGCTATAGATTGCAAGCAGCAGTTATGATTACTTAATTTGTTTACACTTTCCTTGTTTATTTTCGTTGCTATCATGGCAACTCATAAGGCCAATGTTAAAATTTCACAACTTTAAAATTTGATTTTCTACGCTGTTATATTTTCTCTGGCCAAGTAATCTGCATAAAATACATTTTTGAGTCATAAATTACTTATTTCCAGACTTTGAAGGAAATCCTCAGAGCCGTTTTTTAGATCGTTGTGCAGACATATAAGCAAGCACGCACGCACGATATCATTGCTCATATAAGAGTATATATAGGAGTATAGATAGCATAGTTTTCTATTCATAGAGCTGAACAGGAAATTAAAAGTAATTTTCATCCAAATTTTATTTTGGCTTCGTAAGAGCAAGTAATTGTAAAAACTTTGATTTAGAGACAGATACAACGGCAGATCAAATAGGAATTGACACCGAGTTATGGTTCTACAATAATATATAGTTGGCTTAAATCAAACAAATATCAGTGCCTACTCGGTCCAATTAGTTTTCTTGGTGAAACCACTAAATTTTGTTTTGTTTGTGTTTCTAGCACAATAATTTATCATCCACCCATTCAATCTAAAGTTACCGGACAGTTTAAATTAAAGCTGCAATTACAATTATTAAAACGTAATTAAAACACTGTAATTAAGGTGTCAAAAAGTTTGACGACGAAAAATATAGCTCTATTAATATAAAACACAATCCTCGGAAGAGGTGTCAGTGTGTAATATGACAGTTGAGCGACACTGGTCATTTCACAGTCCAGTTAAGGCCAGGTCCGGGTTTTAAGATGAAAGTGTAATGTTTTAAATATGATTGAATACATATACAGCAGATAAAAAAAAATTAATTTGAAAAGTATTTATAGCTAAATTGTTAAACCTATTTTCTAAAGTTTATTAATTCTACTTACGGTTAAGAAATAAAAATTCTAAAATCTTAAACAATCATAATATTTCATGCTTAATTATGTTCTAATGAGCTTAAACCGATTTAGCTTATGCAACCTGGGATTTGCAGTAGTTTGACGAATGAGGGGTGCCATAACGGGCCGTATATATTTGTACTACTAAGAATCTAAAGGTTTATGGAATTAATTGAAAACATACATCGTCGCAAAAATTGAAATATAACTTAAAATATTGCTATATTGTGCTTCCCATTGATAAGGTTTGTGAATGAAAATATTCTAAAAAATACTAAATCTTTAAACACTGGTCAGTATTTAGGATAGGTTGGAGTTTTAAGGGACTCATGATTGCAAATATAAATTTTTTTAGATACTATGTAATAGAAAAACTACTGATGAATATTTGGAATAGTTTCATCTTTACTTTTTATATTTAACGTAGCGTGTACGAGTATTTAACGTAGTAAGGGTAGATACTCTTAGATCTCTAGTCGTGCACTGCTAGTTGTAAAATTGTAATTATACTTTCATCTATCCTAGGATGTTTTCGGTAAACAAATACAATGGGAGGGCTACCATAGAGTAGCTGTGCCTTTTAACTGACTTTAACAATACATTGTTAGGGAAGAAATTAATGCTGAGAAATAAACAAATTTTAAAATAAAATAGTGTGATTTTTAAACATGTAACACGCATCGGTGAGCGTCAAGTAGCATTATTGAAATCTAAACCCGAAGAAAAAGTACCGTAATAACAGATCGCGAAAAGACTGAAACAAAGCTATTCCCAGATAAATAAACTACAATGAATAATTTAAAACTATTTTTCACCTCTCTAAGTATATAGTTAAGGATATCCCAAAAACAGCGTGTCATGATAGTAGTAAGCTAATTTTTTTTATAGACACAGTAAGATTTTTAGCAATTCTTTCATTTAGAACGAAAAGACAAGCATAAAACAAATCAACAGCTATATATGAAAACTGAGAAGTCACTAAGACATTACATTTAGAAAAATAATGATATTTACCCTATATTTTATCATCACAAAACTACGCTATGTTTAAACGGATTATTTTCAAAGGGTTTCATATTTTCAAGCTAAAGGACGTCTCCTTTATTTACTTTATCCACAAAGAAGTGTTTTCTAACCTCTTTTAACAATAACATTTCTACCTGATCCTTTAAAAAATAAAGGTTTATGCCTCATGAAAAAGGATTTTTTTCTAGAAAAGTTGATTGGTTATTAATATATTAGTTCAATATTCGTTAGTAATTACATATTTTTTTAGCATATAATTTACCTATTGGCTGCTTATTTACCTTCGCAGCTCACATGGATTAGTTGTTTCAATTTTTTTTATTTCTTGGCAATGTTTAAACATAGGTAATGTGACGTAATGTGTCTATAAAAAAGGTTTTATTAATTATGTTCTGCGTCATGTTAAGACCGGATTGTCCTCGGCTAAACCAATATTATTCCTTACAATATTAAAAATCTTTCCTCAAGATCAAACTTTTAATTTTTTTATCTGTATACATGTCCACCCAGTGCAATCTTTGCATAACAATATACCATTATAAGCCTTTAATATAAGATATAAATTTGACATAGGTTTTCGGGGTGAAACTTCCGCAGAAAGGTTACATTGTTTACTGTTAGTGTTTCCCTTCCAATCCTTTTCTCAGTTCAATGTGTTGTTCTTATAACTTAGAGACCATAAAACTACTAAAATAATTTTTGAAATTTCTATTTACTAGCTTAAATGCTGATTCAAAGTGTAGACAAAATGCCTATTACCAATATAATCCTAATACATAGAAATTTCGTTAATAAAAATACACTGGTATTAACTTACAAAAGTTTTTTTTAATAAGATAACGGTTGGTTAAATTTGAATTTTTCTTGTATAGTTATATCTATTAATTAATTAAAATAAAACTTAACCATAACTAACTAACTAAAGTGCCAAATACATAGTTAGTTTCGTCTCATTATTCGATATTCCTTGTCTATGTTATCTTGTTTCCCTTTAATGCATTTTTTCTAAATAACCGTTTCAAAACAATGCTTGACTATGTTTTTTATTATATAGTAGATGTTTACTTCGAAACGCTTTAAAATAGATAAGAAATTTATTTTGTGATTTGAAAATGATTATCAGTCAATAGTTTGCCTCCTTACATTACAGGTTCCCACCGAGTTCTCCAATTATGAGGTATATGTCATGTGTAACCCTTATGCGGATTATAGCCACTTTCAGACAATAAGAAAAATAACATTTAACTCTATTTTTTCTATATTAATATATTTTACAAACCAATTTAAATCGTTTGATAATTCAATCACCTAACAATATTTAATCACCTATTAATAATTTAATTATTTAATAATAATTATAGTTTGGGAGTTTACAGACTTCGACATGAACCAAGCAATTATGATACCATTTGAAGTTGTTGTTAAAAGATATTTTTTCATTCATGTTGAAGCCTTCCGTGATTGGTAACAATAAATTGTGGACGTCAAAATACGTAACCTGGTATTAAAGATATTTTAGACGATATAGAGCCGATCACATGAAAGTCCCAGCCTTACAAGTGTCCTGTTCTGTTTGTAACTTTCATTGGAATTCTTTTCAATATGTTGAAAATTTACAAATTATATTTAGGCTCAATAATTGGAAATTTTTAATTAAAACTCATTATATATATTAAGGGCTCTCTCTTTGAATAGAGCTTGTTCTCTATAAAACGTGTAAAATTTGTCGAACAAATATATTTAATTACAGTCAAACAATGTGACATTAAGTCTAGATTTGTGAAATGTACTAATTACATTGCGGTATTCATAGTATAAAAATCTTTTTCACCTTTCAAAGCCAGTGAGTACTGCTCAGGGTATGACAGGGGTTTTTAACTGCTGCATTGAAACTACGATACTATCAAAAGGAGGGATTAACCTGCTGAGGATACAGTCGAGAACTTTTTTATCCATTATCATAAGGATTAATTTGATTTATTTATTCATTATGATTATTTAGCAGAAAAAATATTAAACTTATTTCTTTTTAGGTTTAATATATTTTTAAAGGTTGGAAGGCCTACCATAAGTATAAATTCCCTACCATAAGTATATATTCATTTATATTTAAAATAAAGTAGGCCTATAAATGTATGGTGATTTAAGTTTTTATGAGATTTTGAAGCTTTTTTCATAGTTTTATTTATTATGTTTATAATTCATTAAAAATAGTTTGAATTTGAATGCAGATTCAAATTTGTTTTAATTCTATTTACATTCACATTTAGTTTTAAAAAGGCCTGTGATGAATAAAATTTTCGATTATAGTTTAGAATGAAAGTAAATATAACGTGAACACAAACTGTAGACATTTGACATCAAGAATATGAAACCCGACGTATTGTAACAGATACCGGATAAATCTTATCCCAAAGAGACAAGTAGCCTTCTAGAGACACTTTGCTTTATAAATGGTGTTTGTCTCAAAGTCGACGGGTTTAATTTATATTCCGACGACCTCATTGCTTATCCTACCACTACTCGAGTTACTGTTCGTCATCAAATGTCGTCTCAACATTAAAACACTTTGTTAAAGCACAAAATAAATAAAGGTACGAAATTTGATTTCATTACAATTAAAACATATACATCTACTTTATGTCTAGTAATGGTTTTAAATGAAACAATGAACAATTATATACGGAATATATGGACAATATTTATGTTTATTTCATATATTTCTTTAAATATAATAATAACTTCTATTTGTAAAAATGATTGAACAACTTTGTTTTAGTAAATTTGTAATTTTCCTACTATTAAAAAATATGTTCTTCCAGCTCAGAAAATTTTTAGATACCTAGATAATTGTCATTTTTTATGAAGGAATGGAAAATATGGAAAGTTTAGCTGTGGATGAAAGATGAGTCTTGACACAGCTGGGCTTCGTTTCCGACCATTCAGCTTTGTTTTATATTTATTTTCAGCCGAAATACGCCGAAAACTGCCATTTTGTTCCGTAACTCATGGACGGTCAGCTAAATCTACAGAGCCTATATTTGAGCATTGTTTATAATTGCCGAGTTTCCTAAGCCTAACGTTAAGAAAATACAAAAATACATGTTTGTTGAAAAGCAATTAAAGCAGTCAACCCAGTTTCTACAACATGCATAACCAATCCTCCTGTCAGATAATAAAGCAATAAGTAATTGGTATTTTTAAACTCTAAAATGCATTTAAACGTTGTTTACGAAACAAACATGAATCTTCCTGTTTGGTCCTCTTATTAATAAATGTATAAATAAATATCATACATTTGATAGACGACTTACATTAAGGGTTGAATAACAATCTAAACTGTGCTATAACTATTCGCAAAAGAAAATTACGTTTTTAAAACTAAAAAGTTAGTTAGGCAGCTATTCCCAAACAAAAGTTAATGAGTTTATTAATGTAATGTTAAAGCTATATAATATAAATTTTGCCAGGGTTAATGAAAATAAAAAATAAAAAGTTTTATAAAATATAGTTTTATTGTAAACTCGATCTTTTAAAAGAGAATCACTGCGAATCCTTATATAGATTGATAAGTTATTCTTGAACCAAATTAATTTTGCAGAAATATACAAATTACTGTAATTGAAGTCTACAGATTTTACAGTTTATGAAGTTATTTTTTAAGACCTTAAATAATTCCTTGAAGAGTTCAATATTCGTAAATAATTTGCTGTTTTATAATTTGTAGGAAATGAAAGGTCGTTTTCACAAATTTACATTACCTCCTAGTTTCATCTAACAATACCTACTAGTAAAAATATAACTGCCTTGTTATATTACTTGGTAATTTCAAAGTTTTATCATACAAACATTGAACTACGATACATTGCGCACTAGCCAATAAAATGATAAAAGTTAGTATTAAACGAAACTAACACTTAAAAATATTGCGCTGTATGTTGTTTTATAATATGAAAAGTCACTTCCCTCACGCAGTGCGAGACCTCATTTGAATTGTATTTTACTGCACGGTACAGAAAAAGTGCCTCGTCAGCGGTTTTTAGATTAAAGGACGATTCAGTTAGTCAGGGAAAGAAAGAGAATAACCATGTTATCTATAACAGAAATAACATTACCAACGGTTCATCATAAGTGTTGTTTGATCGTTATATTTTTTGTAATAGATTTTGTTATGCCTATATTGAAAATAACCAATTATTATATTTGTCACTGTCGTCGTCCCAATTTAATATGGTTTTGGCTCTCAGTAAAATGAAACCGTAAATTTTTCGAAATATTGAAACATTGAACGTACAAGTAGCAGATATAATACCCAACGCTTCGCTCATGGATAGAAAATCAACATTTTAACAAATTCATATTATTCAACGAGCAATCTTTTACGGATAATTAACGATTATATTTTACTAGTAAACCTGTTGCTCGAAATCGAGCAATTGTTATGTATTGATTTCAAAATAAAAATAATTATGGTTCAGTATTCTAGAACTATTTTATTAATTATATGGTTGAACTTCCTGTTATTCTGAAATTTTTACAAAAGCTGTTTAAAACTAAATTTTCGTGAATACTCAGTCATCTTTAAGGAGATGTCCATGTTTCGCGGCCCTAAGTAGCGCATGACCCCTTTTAATCTCAAACCGAACTAAAATGGTTCAATTAATCTACTTATAATTAATGTTAAGTCTGTTTCTTTTTTCTTTTATTTATATTTATATTTATAGAATTTATTCTTCCTTTTAATATTTTTCTTTGGAATATAAACATATGTAAATATTAAGATCTGTGATATTCACACATGTGATTCAAAATAAATGTTTTAAAACTGAATTCCTTAAGTATGTATTAGGATAATAGTATATTTATTTTCATCTTCCATCAACTGAAATGCCTCCACCTCTACATACAATGGTTTCAATTCCATTAACAACATATGGCTTTACTGAAAAACATTTTTTGCTCCAATCAGCTGCTTTATTTGAAATTTCTACTCCCATGTTAAATCTAATGGACTAATACGAAACTTTAAGGGCGTCTAGGACTCTTCCCTTTAGTCAAACCTTTTTAAATTTTATTTCCTGCAAGACTTTAAGCCAAGTTCTTTCCAATGACACCAAAAACATGAAAATCGGTTCAATAGTTTAGGAAGAGTCTTTGTAACAAAAAAACTGCTCGTGTATTAAATAAGTATAGATATAGATTTGCGTATTTGCGTAAAAGCGTGCAATCGCACGCGTGGGTGGGAGATGTAGATTCTACCCCAGATTGATTTCAAGAGGTTTAACGTTTCCTCTTAAAAATGTTTCCTTCGAGAATAGCGAACCTCATGAATTAGTTTCCACTAATTTGCCAATGTAGAGAAAGAGTGATACCATGGGATACAAAAAAAAGGCTGATTATCGTCTCAACATTTAAATTTAGTACGTTTTAAAAAATGGACCAAAAAAATAGAGAGTAAATGTATTGGGCCAAAAATATATTTCCACAAAAAGGTTTATCAATCACATAGAAGATAGGATAACTCATATAGTTAGATAACAAGACATTTTAGTAGAAATAGTTTATATTTTGCAACTCTAATCCCCATATTCTACGCGAAATCGCCTACAATTTTTAATTTTGTAAACCCCGTTTCTAGAGGATACTATTAATCGACACATTGATGCCACAAAGTTTCATGATTTTGGTTTGAGTACTTATTAAAGAGGTTGAATGCTTATTAATTTTTAGTACTTATTAATTATCGAATGGGTAATCGATTTTACAAAATTTTACAAAATTAGGAATGTAATACCGTACTTCGAGTGATCTTCAAAACGCGAGTAGCCTTTGTGGCATTTAACAAATACATCCTGGGTGGCCGTATGGACTTGAACATTTTGATGGTAATTTTTGTTACATTGCTATCCCATGGAAATATTCTATTGGCTTTCCATCCATAGTTGATATGGTCATCATTTTGAATTTTATAATCCTATACTCTTATAAGAGCAATGTTATCTTGCGTGCTTGGTTGTATGTTTGCACAATTAATTATCTTTAAAACGGCTCCGAGGATTTCCTTCAAATTTTGAATATAACTTATTTTTGGCTCAAAAACGTGATTTAGGCAGTCTACTCCGCCTGAGAAAATCTAATAACGTAATAAAATGAATTTTAGCACTTTGGACCCTGGGCGCTAAAATCTCTTTTTACGTGCGTTACTGGCCAATTTTGGGGTTCAAATCAATATTCGTAGCTTAATACATATATTTGTTACCCATATAAATTATATATCAAAATAAAGAGAAAAGTATAACCTTTCAAATGATATACATTTTATTACAGTTATAACAAACAACTTTAGGATTACACATAAAACGGACATAAAAAAATGAAGAAAACAAAATTGCGACGGTAGTCACGTACATCACTCATATCAAATATATCTCTCATATTTTACACTAAACATGACAAAAACCTTGCGTAATAAAGTAATAACAAATCTTATAACTAACTAAGACTCAAAACACTTGTAAATATAAGTAAAATCACACTTTATTGGACGCCGACACAAACGTAAACAAAGTCAGCCATTACTGCAGACAACAAAGCGTCGTCAGCCGGTGACGCGAAGGATCAGCTATAGACATTTGGATTTATTTTTCTGCTGCTAAATAGATGGCTTTTTCGAGACCTTTGGATACTATAAACAATGCCAGATGATCAAGGAAGAGTTCCCTAGCAACGATTAGCGAAAATACGTCGAATATACATTGCTATGGAATTAAATTTCGCGGCCCGACCTATACTCGGGCTTCGTACACGGCGACATATGCCATGCCCCGAGCTATACTCGGGCTTAGGGTTCAAAGTGTTAAAGTTATAAAATTTTAACATTGGCCTTATGAGTTGCCATGATAGCAACGAAAAAAACAAGGAAAGTGTAAACAAATGAAGTAATCATAGCAGCCGCTTGCAATCTACAGCCATCAAGGAAAAATACAGTGAATGGGATGAAGAGTTCATAGAGGAATAAAACAGGTTTCTATTTATCATTTTTATGACATTGAAATATTTTATAATAACTGGATGAACTGGTAAACATGAAATAACACCGAGCACTCAAGAGTTCATAGAGCAATAAAACAGGTATCTATTTATCATTTTTATGACATTGAAATATTTTATAGTAACTGGATGAACTGGTAAACATGAAAAAACACTGAGAAAGGCTCGGTCCACCAGGTACTGTATATTATTTTAACTGTTTGACAGAGAATATTTTTAAATCCTTTCTTAGTAGGCGCCTACAGTATAATATAAAAAATATTTGTGTCATGTGTAATAATTCACGCCATCTAGATTTTGAAAAACTGTGGTCAGTGAATCAGAGAGTCGTTTGCCAGCGAAAAGCCGTCCACTTACCCACGACGCGACGGCAGGCGTAAACAGACGAGGAATTCTGAAATCTCCAAAAATACTAAAGTGTCCATCCAGCGGATAATCAACCAGTTTTTAGAAAATAAAAATGACCAAAACCCAATTAATTTATATATTTAATATGAATCGAGGACTTGGCAAAAAAAAACTAAAGTGCTCAACCCTATGGTAATTTCATATTGCGACTAATACTCGTCTTTTGTTTGATATCGTGAGGAGCATGACTGTGTGTGGTGATCGATAAGGGTAATGTCCTTTATTCTACCGATTCATAGTTATATTTATTTTAATGTTAAGTTAAAAAGCTTTAATTCAGTTCATTTGGTTAGTTTTAAGTTTTTGTATTTAATTTTGACTAAATCCCAAGTCAATCAATTTTGGCAATTTTAAACATATTTGACCTACCACTTTCTTGTATATTAGAACCAATTATTAATCGGGAAATGTGTGTATTTTGCCTTATAACAATCACATTTTATCTTATAGATCCTCCTTTCTTATGGTAAATCAAGCTAGTAATCAAATAATAAAGAAAACCTGTTATATTACATTAGAAAAAATATTTTTCTACTCTAACAAACATTTTAATTGCTCTCATCCAATATTTGGGACAGCAGCTTGGCGTAATCACACGTCGAGCAAGGTGGACACAAAACTAACATTGACAGTGATGTATACACCCATCACTCCAACTGAAAAAACTTAGCAGACTTTCACAGGTGGAACTTATACATCAAACCGGGGGATTGATGTAATGATCGAACAGATTGCTAAGTGGAATGCAAAGTTTCAATCGTAATAAATAACATAAATTTTTACTATATCATTTTAAATAAGGTTAGCCAAAACTAACTGTAGGCACACCTTAACTATAAATCTCGCTTCAATATAAAAATCTAACATATCTTCATAATTAAAGAGACATTTTCGTTGAATTTGCTCCCTCCAAACAATTACTTGGCAAATTTTGGGGTAGCCCAAACTTTTCTATGGAGTTTACCAGCGTAGAATGATCTCTAATTTTGAACTGATTATGAATAAAAAAGTACAAACAGAGGAAAATACCATGCCCTTGACGTAAATTAATTAGCAGTTTGTATTAATAACAACAGTAACAAGATTTTTCCAAAATAACGTAAAACTAATTTATTCCTATACTTAAGTTCAGGCTTACCATAAGCAAAGTTTGTGACGCCGCGGGCCGATAACGTTGAGTGATAGCTGAATACGTCACTGTCAGATTACATTACCCACCCTATGTTTTTCACCACACCCTTTACACTTGGTGCATGTCTAAAATGATAGAGTCCAAATTCAAATTTCATGGAGTAGATGTTCAGTGTAATAACAAAATGTTACTAATTTTGTTTAGATCGGCACCGGTCGTTTGCATTAAATGACGCTAATTTAAACCGTGCATGTGTTAACTTAAACAATAAAAATTACAAATATTTTATTTACATACTCTACAACCAGTGCAGTGGACACGCGCTGCTAAGCAGTTTCAAAATGTACAGGGTATATTTTAAATGTCTCTCCCTCTCTTTTTTGACAGGTTTTGAAATATCAATCCCAAATTACTCTCAAACATTTTTGGGTGGTAAGTACTTCATTTTGAGCAGGTGGCCATTTTCGGGTCCACCATATTGGATACGAAATATTTTTTTTAAATTTAAAGGTGAGGTTAAGACCGATCATTGTTAACTAACTAATGTTTACACTGGTTTCAATTCTGCAATCCGTTTTTAAAAATATTGACTTGTTCTCAAGATATTAGTGTTTCAAACATTTTATTTTGTACTCATTTTAACATGTACTTTTTGAGATTTCAAATAACAGAATAGCGATATCTCAGAAACGAAAAATGATAATTAAAAACTAATTTTGGCATTCAATTTGGCATGAAAAATCAGTTGGAAATGGTGGGTCGCAACACTGCCTTTATATTTGCTTTGAATTGGCTCATTTAAAAATGGCGGAATCAAGATAGTGGCTGAAAATTTTGAATGCGTCAAAGTCACGTTTAATGACCATTAGTCATAAAATAATTCAAATGGTTAATGTTAATATTGATGTGGTTTCCTGAATATAAATATGTGTCATTTTTTAATTGGCTAATTAAATTTGAATTTTCTGATTTGGGTGGCTTAGTGGTAGATGATCTTATTGGCAATGTTTTATAGCGTTCTTTTAAAATACTCTTATTTTGTATAACAAAAAATATTACATCGGATACTACCATCAGCGTCTTAAGCCGCAGTTTTACGTTTTTACAGCAAGTGCCCAACATCTGGGCTGGGCAGATAATGTAAAAGCAATAATCACAGCATATACCCAACTGACTGACTGTTCATGGAGTGTCCAGTTTTATTGGTCACATACTGTAATTTTTAATTCAACCGTTTGATTACACTATGTACCCAGACGAGCTGGCTTCATAAGGTGTCCGGGTAGCGCTGGACATTCCATGATGTGCCCAATCACAGTAAGCAGCTACGACATGTCATTGTCGTACTTAGGAAACAATTAATTGCTTATTTGAAATGTTCTTGGTAGTAATTAATAGGAAAATACCTAATACTCATTTACCTTGCTTGGTTATGTAGTTGTGCTTAATTTGCTCATACAACTTTAAGTTTGCTTATGACAATAACTGAATTTTGCTATACGAGAATATGTTGTTAAAGTCACTAACAAATAATTTATATTTGGAATTTACAGGATATTAACATAGACATCTGATATGCAAGTGATTTGTTATTTGAATTCGTAGTTAATTCATAAATAGGTGTTAATTATTAATATTAAATATTTTTAAGTTAAATATCCAACTGAATGAAGCTCAGATAGTTAATGTAACCGTAAAGCTGGGTTAAAAACTAATTTTTCATAATTTTGACGGTTGCTTGAGGATTCTTTTGAAGAAAAAATGTTTTATTTTTTATTTATGTTGGAATGATTGACAACAATTCATAAGTAAATCCTGAAAAATATCACAGCAAAATATATTTCCTTTATCAACAGGAAGTGGTTTTGTTTTAAAACAAGAAATAATGCGCCTTAGTGAGTTACCGGTAGTTAAGACTCCATCATATCAAGTTATTCACAACTACTCATGGTGGTACTTCAAACCAACAATAGCCGATTACAGCAGAAAAAAGTCTTGCAGCGGGTTTGTTACAATGTTTGATGTCTTTCTTAATGTAATTTTATCAGCAAACTTATTTTGGGTCAAAAGCTAGTAAAGAAGAACAAGGACAGGCAAAGAGAACCGTAAAAGTAAGATAGTTAATAGTATTTGTTGAGAAAACCTTCTATAAATTCAATCATACAATACAATATAAGCTTCTTTCTATCCAGCTTTTCAGCTTACGATGCGTTGAAAACGTATATTTTTGTGAGGTCTTAGGAACTTAGCCTCTTAAATATTGCTTGAAAACTCTGATATCTACATAAGTTGTCTTTCAAAAAGGAATTTAATTTTTTTCATCGATAAGACCAATATTTATACATTTTGATTAATCATTGCTTAGTTATTATAATAGTGCAAAATAAAAAGAGTTTCCACGTGTTATATATAGCATTTATAAATTTAGCGCATGTATGCAATACTCATTTAGGTTATTTAGACGCATAAAACAAGTATGAAACAATATTTTTATGTGAATTGTTTTACTATAAATAAGCTACTAACATACTCAAATACTCAAAGCATGTTGTTCAAATCCTAAGAAACTATTTTGTATACCTAGTGAAACTTCTAAATTTACTTTATAGAAAGAGCTACATTAAACATTGTTTTATTTTTATTTTGTCAACTTTATTAATAAATGACTATTTCAAATGTCATTTGGGATCTTTTCCGTTATACGTATACCACTGTTTCGAGTTTGTTTTTCAAGCTTGATTTTGGTAAGTTAGGCTAGGATAGGTTAGGTTAGGTAACCTAACCTAAACTAACCTAACCTAACCTATCATGACCTAACCTTATGTCCTGATAACATAACCTAAAAGATAACATAACAAAACCTATCATAACATAACACATCATAACATAACCTAAAAGACGACCTGAACATGATGACAATTTTGGAGCTGTTCTGACGGTTGATGTAAGTAATTTAGTCTTACTATTTATAACCTAACCTTACCTAACCTAACCTAGCCTATCCAACTGCAACTGGGACCACTAGACGGTCAGACAATGGCTTACCGCGTCTAAACAAAGTTAACGGTAGATAAGATAACGAAACCGCAGATAAAATATTCTTACAGGGAATTTCCATTTAAAAACGATTAATAATTATTATTTGACCTAGTTTATGGTGCTCGGTCAAAAATCAAGCAAGAAGAGTAAATTTGGAATGGTGGTATACGTATAACGGAAAAGATCCTATTTAGTAAATTTAAATTTAGCTTTTCGATATACTCGGTCATAATTAGTGTTGTTTTCGGCAAGTGATGAGAATAGTTTTCTCTATGTTGTTTTTTGTTTTTCCATTTTTATTTTCTTTTTAAATATGGCTGTGAAGATTTTTCCATTGATTATAAATGTATATATATATGTATATATATATATTTTTTTTGTATAGTTCTCATTCTAATATGGTATGCAATTCGCAGAATAGTCTAGTTTATCACTCATCCTACCTCATTTTGTTCAATTTGAGCCTACAAAAAGTCTCGTTTTTGGTTCTAGTTACGGAAAATATTATTTATATTTATATTTATCTAAAATACATCAATAAACTACTAAAAAATTACTACTACAATTTACAGTACTACTAAAATTTACGTTGTTTGTTCTGGTAACAACAATACATTTATAAAATGACTGCAGTACTGATCTGTTGGGACCAGGACTTTTGTTGACCTTTACTGCATAATTAGGCCTTAGGGAGCAATTTGTTGTACCGGATTACAGCTTTAGCAGTTTGCCCTGTGTGCAAACATAGTTGCTGGTAATTAATCCTAATAAATGCATATAGGGATAATTTTCCTAATTCTTAAAGATATGATGCTTAAGGCTAGTGTTTTGTGTTCTATCTGACTATTACACTATTAAAATTTATATTTCTTACTACCTATGATACATTAAAACAATTATCTACTTTCTTACATTAAAACTTTGTAAACAGTCAAAAGCTTCAACAATTTGGTAATTATTGTACAGTTTTGTTCTAAAAGTATACACTCAACACCAACTTTAACCAATAAAGTAAAAGTTTTAGTAGTACTGGAAAATGTAATACGTCCCACTGGTCCGGTAATTACTAAACCCCATGTTTCAACAGTCTGCAAGTTTAAGCAGAAATAATTCATCGGAGGCTTTGAAAGGCTTGAATAAAATATATTTATAAAAAATATATATACGGAAAATATATTAATCTATTTTTTGATAGGCGTGTTATTGCAGGCGGTTAACTAAGAATGAATTTTATCTCGATGATAAAAACGCCTTCATTAGCGATTTTTTTTCAATAGGGAAGAAGCTGTTGCCGTAGTACTCGAGGTAAGACCTAAGCGCGAGACCATAATAACATTTTCTTTTGGGCCCCCCAGAAGCAAGAAAAACCACTTTTCGTCCAAATGTTTATATTCCGTTTCAGGTTTATATATATATATATATATATATATATATATATTTTAAACGATAGGTGATTTTGATTTCGGCATCTGTGGCTTCAAACCAAAAAGCTAACATGGTCCAATGCCTCAAAGTCACTGTGTGGGTGGTGTTAAATAGCTATTCCGCAGGTATTTTGCCAACAATATGCATATACAATAGTTTGCACACAGATTAGTTAAAGAAAATCGCCCACAAATCATACCTCAAACAAACTTTAGTTTCAAAAGGATTTCACAATAAAGCTTTACATCAATGAACATTGTTTCAATGGCGTTGAGGTTTATCGGACTGAAACATTGCGACAACAAACAGCATCGATTTAATCAATGTACAAGGGGGACGTGATGATCAAATCGTTTTCACTGTACGAGGGGCGTTCAAAATGTTGCTTAAAGATAGTTACTTAGTTTAATACCTATAGACACTTGTAATTGGTTAGTGTTATCCTTAGAGTAATTTACACCTTGAACATTTTGTGCTGTTTTTCCAACACCTTTTCCAGCCTTGAACATATTGTGCTGCCTCCGAAGTATAGGAGAAACTGAGATATCCTGACTTATTTGTCAAGATTTTCACACATATATATATATATATATATATATATATATATATGTGTGTGTGTGTGTGTGAAAATCTTACATATATATACAGTGTGTAAAAAAGTCAGTTCCCCCTCCTTAATTTTTTTGTTTGTTAATACAAACAGTTAACCTTTGGGCAATCATACTAACTAGACTCAAATTATTTTTAGACGTTACCAAAAGTTTTGAGTGTCCCCCAAAAATGGGGGATTTTGGGGGCAACTCAAAATTTTCAAATGCAAACCCCTTTTGAGTGACCCCCCATTTTAAAGAGCTTTCAAAAAGTAGATGAATGGTGAAAATTGGAGGTCTCCAACGTGTTTATATTCAAATTGACAGCTTGTCAAAGTTTTGAATACAACACATCCTTGAAACCTAGCGTGTACGACATTTGGAGTTTTAATTCACCTTTGGTGACGTAAAAATGAAACGAGCCTGGGAAAAATGTTATTAAATGAAATAGGAGTCTCTTTTGGTGATATTTAAAATTTTGAGTGTCCCCCAAAAATGGGGGATTTTGGGGGCAACTCAAAATTTTCAAACGCAAACCCCTTTCGAGTGACCCCTCATTTTAAAGAGCTTTAAAAAATAGGCGATTGTTGGAGGTTGGAGGTCGCTAACGTGTTTCTATCAAAATTGACAGCTTGTCAATGTTTTGAATACGACTCCTAGAAACTTTGACAAGCTCTAGGAGAAACATTGCGGATATCCCAGTTTCGCCAAAGGTTAATTGTTTGTTATGAATGATTTGTAGCTACGGATTGATGTGATATGAATCTGTAATTTTACTTACGTCTTCAATCCTTGGTAGGTTTTGTTAGACGCGTTTCAGCGCTAGGCCATCCTCAGTACTTATCTAACACTTGCAGGTTCACACAGTTCCCTATTTTCTTGGCTTCTTTGTCATTTTCAAGCTGTGTCAATTTATTTAAAATCTTCGATTTTCTACACATACACACACCGGAACACTGAGTTCCGAACCTGCTCCCAAACGCGTGCGCACGTACGGTATTTAATGTTGTGTATTAGATGTTTCGTGTGTGTATGTGTAGAAAATCGAAGATTTTAAATAAATTGACGCAGCTTGAAAATGACAAAGAAGCCAAGAAAATAGGGAACTGTGTGAACCTGCAAGAGTTAGATAAGTACTGAGGATGGCCTAGCGCCGAAACGCGTCTAACAAAACTACCAAGGATTGAAGACGTAAGTAAAATTACAGATTTAACTGTTTGTCTTAACAAACAAAAAAATTAAGGAGGGGGGGACGTATTTTTTTACACACTGTATAAAAGGACGCTACAAAGGTTGAAGGATGACAAACTCGGACGGTTTACAAATTCCGTAAAGCCGGACGACTACAAAGAGGGACGGCGCCAAACCCGGGCGGTTTTGAAATTGGCCCGATTCGTTGGGAGCGTCAGGCGACAAACCTGGGCGGTTTCATTTCTGCACAGAAACTTTACAGTCGGACGTCGAAAAACCCGGACGAAAAAGTGTGAGGTTTTGTCGCTGATCAACTTTATCATCGTCCGGCTTTGACATGTTCCCTTTGAATCCGTGCATCCTACTGAAAAATTCAAACTAACTCAAAATTGACCTAATTTCTACAAACTTTAATGGTTTTGAAGCTTTTTGAGTTACAGGTATGGTTCTTTAAAGCTAGACAAAATTAATTTCCATTCTCCCATTCGATTAAATTGAAAATTTAGCCTAAATAATTTTAAAAGGCAGCTAGGGAAGAGTTCAAAGGAGATACGACTAAATGAATAGCTGTCAATATTATTCCTTGCATTGACAATTGTAAACAATGTTTCAAGGCAAACGATTAAACAGTTTTTACCCAAGTATAACAACCATATGTATCATGTGTTTCAGGATATGCAGAGTTTTCAGTATAATGCATTGTGCTATGAAGTCCCGGAGCGATTTAATATTTACTTTACCAATATAGACATGGTATGAATCTTCATATTTATCATAAAAAACCTACGTTTTCAGTAACTATAAATTTCCAACAACTCTAAGGGGACGGAGAGTTACGACTGAATGAATTGGAATCGTAATGAATTACAATTCATTCCATGCATTTACATTTGTAAACAATGTTTCATGAAAAACGATTAAACTGTTATGACCCAATTATAATATGTATATGTGTGTTGTGATTAATATGTATAATTTTTATGGGGATTTGCAGGATTTTCAATAGAATGTACTGTGTAAAAATGCCCCGGAACTGTTCAATATTTACCAACATAGATGCGGTTATACAACTTAGTATGTTTATATTTATCATAAAAACCTACGTTTTCAGTTATTACGAAATCGCCAAGTCTCCAGAGGGACGGCCCACAATAAGTAATAAGATAAAATTTAAAATAAGCAGAGGTAGGAAATGTAGCAGTTATTAAATTGGCTGCGAACCGGACCTCATAAGATTCACCGTACCCAATATGGCAGCAATCTACAATTAATTCAAATTTCAGTAATTATAAAAGTATAAAGAGTTTACAGAGCTCTAGCTACAATTGCATTGTGTCGCAACAAAATAACTCACCAGCATTAAGTCTTGACCCTCTTGGCATCCTATGGTAAAAACCAGCTTCAAAAACGTGTATTACGATATTTCTGTAAAAAAATGGACACTATAAATGATGCCATTTCTTTTGAGTGAACCTCTCGAGGTCAAAATTGCGGCGTTGCATTCTACTTTATGAGGCTTGAATTTGGTGTACATCTCAACATATGCTTACTTTTAAAATTGTCTTCTTTCTCATTGCGGGCTGTCAACCTGGGGTGATAGGGAACTGACAATTTTTTAAAAGGTATATCTTTATAATTATAAACATTTATACTTAAAATGAATTATTTCCCTTCCTATGTTAGTTGACAAGCTTTTAAGCTATTACATAACTATGAATTAACACGGAAATATTAGCTTCGAATGGCTACCATTTCATATATGGTCAACCTTGTGAGGTCCATTTTGTGGTGTTTTATTCTACTAATTGTAAGGTTTTTAAATTGATGCCTTTATCAACCTATGCTGAAACTAAAGGTTTTCGTCTTACTCCTGACCATTGCATCGGCCAAATAAATTTAAATTAAAAGCGATAAATTGATAAACTACGGTCTATACTTCATGAGGTATTAATTTTATATGAGATTTTTAGATTGATTAACTTAATACATTTTAAATTCAAATTTAGCGGTGCTTAATATTGTAAGGGTGGCTTGAAATGAAAATACGGAATGTATTTACTCATAATAAAGCATATGGTGTCACTAAGATGCTATCTTCATTTTGGTTCAAAAACAGCTTGGTTAGTCTTTTCCTTTCATTAGTAACAAAGTAAAGAATATTATGCTATGTTTTATGACCCTAGGCCTTATAGTATTTGAACAACTGAGATCAGTCAGTCAGTCAATAGTTTTTGGCTTTTGTTTATATTCAGATAATGACATAGCAAACTATGATTTATGGAATATCAGCAATGCAAACTAAAAGTCAATGAACCAAGACCTTAAGGGACTGGAAAAATTGAAACAAATGTTTTATTTTTTTTATTTCTGAGTAATGAATTGACTACATAGTTTCAAAAGCTAAAATTATTATACTCATAGTGTTAAGCCACAATGTTTTTTTTAGTGATATCTAGTTATAAATATTTTATTTTATTAAATTAACAAAACAGCTGAATCACATGAAAATCCTACAAGCAATATATTAATGTATATGTAATGTTAGATCAATTAATTATAAGATTAAATGTTATTTGAAAATTAGGTACATAAAAAATTTCATCTACTATATATATATTTGTCAAATACCACTCACCCATCATCGCACAGCCCAAACTACTTGACCTAGAACCTCGAAACTATGCATTTGAACGTTCCTCTCAGGATATAGGAATCCACTAAGAACGGATTATAAAAAATTCCCTCAGGGCTACTCCCTATGATTCATCAAAGTTTCAATGTCAAAGTATAGGGAAACTCATGTAGTTGGCATGGCAACCTTAACATTAAATCATGAATCCAGGGAAGTTTTTATGTTTTCCACGAGTAAAACCGTGTTGATCAGCTAGTGTACACTAAAGAACATTTTAAGTCTTACATTATTACTGTAATACAACATAAATATAAAAAAATACATTATATTTAATGGTTTTACTAAATTTTAATTTGTGAAAGTTTTTATTTCGAGTATACATGATCCCGCACACGATATTAAAAAAAGGCGTTTACTAAAAAAAGTGCTATGCCTTTACATATTAAAAATATATTTTCAAATTTAAATATTAGAACTAAAGGTTTGTTGGTATAGTAACATTGACAAACAATGATTGATACATGTGAAGGAAATAACATTTATTCTTCTGAACAAACGTAGTGGGAAATTATATCATTGTATCAATCTGTGTATAAAGAGATTTATTTTCATCATATGGTTATATCTCATCAATGTATATTAGTATTTTTAAAAGGTGTACTATTTACTACATTTTGTAAGTGAAAATGAAAGGGTGGTACAATTTTCATATAATAATTGTTTTTTCAAATACACCGTTTTGCTAACGCTTGTTGGTCAAGTCTAAATTATCTATGTAATTTTAATAAGAAGCTGCAAAATGGCGATAATTTTTTAATTAATAATGGTATTAAGAATGGGGCTAAAATAAAAGCTACGGCTTTTTACGGATATTTTAGTGAATAACTTTAGTTAGGAGTATATAATTTAAGAACGCGTATTTGTTTTATTTATATATAGCTGTCCTAAATTAATATGACTTTTCATGTATTAATATTAATTATCTTCCAATTTTTTTGAAAGGAATAAAATTCGAGAAAAATCAGATTAGTTCGCTTTTATACGGTAGCATATTTACTGTCGAATTCTGAAAACGGCTTAAATATATTAATCAATTTAGCTTTGAAACTAGACTAACATATTTTTTACGACATATTCTGAATAATTTTACCAAATATACATTCTTATTGATCTAATAATAGAGGATCGCTATGAAAGCTGCGGATCCTTTCCCTCAATATATGTCTTTTTATAAAAATAATAATCAAGGAAAGTTAACATTAATACCAAAAGTAGTATTTGAAATAGTAATGCTGTGGTATTGGTATTGATGAAATTCCAACCTAAAACGTATCTATGTACGAGTACCACTATGTTTGGCCGGAGAAAACATTAATTTCCGGAAGGAAAATTAAATTTTATGGTGGAAAGAGAAAATTGCCTGCATTATTACGTTTTCACTCCAAGGACTAAGTTTTAAATTCCGTGACGCTTTCCGCAGATAAACAAATTCCCTTAACAAAAGACATTCTCCACCTTTCGCCGCTTTGGGTTTTACTCGCTTCCTCTTTTATTTATATTTAGTAAAGATTTTTCTTCTTATTTGTTAAATGATTTTTTACCTGTTTAGGGAAATATGTTACTATTTTGAACCCAGGGAAACTCTATGTCTTTATTTATTGCAAAATTAAAGCCAATAAATTCAAAATAATTATTTGCAGCTTACCGTTACATTAAATAATAAATGGTATCAAGAAACTGACACATACTTTCTCCCTTATAGGAATAAAATTTACAATAAACTTAAATAAAATTTACAACTATTCCAGAAGTACATACCAAATTTTATCAAAATCGGTTAGCAATTAACAGAGATATCGGTTTTTGGATAATTTCCATAAGAATAACATTAGACAGCGTACTGCGTTTACTGCCAAACGAAAATATCAATTATCGCCGCAACCAGTTGACGTAGATTAATAATTCAAAACACTGGATGATTTGCCAAATGTTTTATGGTTGCAAGTATTCTGCAAATTATTTATGGTTGCAAGTTTCTCAGAAGTTATAGATTTTGTGAATTTTGAGAGATATGAATTTTTTAAACTCCCGTAACTTGAACCCCCATAACTTCTGGACCTGAATTTCTACAGAATGCGGGTGGGTTTATTTTATTTCTCATCTTAAGAACCAAAAACTATGAAATTATTATCAAACTTGTTAGTGCCATTTATGAGTAATTTGGATACTTGTCGATTTTAAGGGTTTCATGGGTAATTACCCTTAAAATTAAAAAATATATATAAACACGCCTGGAGATATTATGGCTTTATACATACGCATCGAATTTCGTAAAAATCGCACTACTGATGTCGTCTCTACCTTTGTTTACACACACACACACACACACACACACACACAATAACAACCAGACGGACCGACTGGACGGAACCGTGACCGGACCCCGGACTACTCCGAAAACCACTTTTTTTGGATTCAGGGAGCACTGAAACGAATATATCCACAAACCACTTAAATTGGAACATTTTGACGAAAACAATACTTTCTTTATATACTATGTATAGGGGGGAGAAAGTAAAGATATGTTTTCCAGTTCTACGAAAGTGCAGACATAATATTATATATAAATTAGGCTATTTAAAATCTTTATAGAACCAGCTATCATAAAACCTTAACGGATGAGGATTATAAATGGTTTAAGTAAGTAACAAAGGGAATGGGGTGGAAAGTGAAGCTTCCTTATAATGTTCAAGAGGACCGTTACGTTCATGTGAGTCTTAAAAAATTATGTTATCTCAAAAAAGCTTTTTTCGTCTCGTCAGTTTAGGGTTATAAGTTAATTACAAACAATATATTTTACAAATTGATTTTTAATCTTTACATAAAAAATATACATTACTTTAGTTATAGAAGAAAGTCTCAAACAGCGACTAATTACAGTCAGGCTAAAATAGATATAAAAATAACTTCTTTAACCACAATTCTTAAGCAATTTTCCTTGTTTTTGTGAGATAACCGACGCCTTTATCGTGATCCAATTTTGATGATCGAGGTGAAACAACTGGTATTGTTATTTTGATTCTAGGGATGTAATTCAATAAGATCAAAGGGGCTTTGTCCCCTCGGGAATGTATTTTACATCAAATTTTAGATGTTTTCCTAATGGAAGGTTTATTACAAATAACAACATTGTAGAAAATCAATAATAATACGTGCAGTTATTTTTCAACCTTATTGTACATGCTTATACTATAAAATTTTTGGAAATTTTATCCTCTACGAAAATGCCACTTACACGTTTTTCGTATGTCTTATAGTTTTCTTGTTAATTGAAAAAAGTTTAGAGAAACACGAACCGGAAATGGTTTTTTAAGATGGTGGCTGGAGCACAGCAGGGATTTCCGAGGAGTTTTGGGCATTTTAATTAGAGAAATCTACTTAACATCTGTGCGAAGTTTCAACTTGGTCAGGATATGCTAGCGATTTACTGTTTTAAGCATACAACTCCTGAACTATTAAGCCCTGTTTCCACTCTGACAAAATTTGTCGTCAACACTGTTGAAAACAAAGTTGGAAATAAAGTTGGTGGTTGCAACACACACCAAAAGTCGCCAACAATGTTGGCGATAAAGTTTTGTTGGCGATTGCTTCCTGGTTCAACTTCGTCGCCGACTATGTTGCCAACATTCGGTTTTTAAGGAAAATATCGGCGACAGTTGACAACACGTCCTCGCGCATGCGCACTGACAGTACGCGCGCCGGCATCAGGAGTTAACCTTTTGAAACAAGTGAGAAGAGAGTGGTAAAAAGTGATTTGACGAGTAAGTGAGCCCTACCTCGCCATCTCTCTACTATTCTTTAAATTAAGATTTCTTGCGAAACTAATTATATTCCTGAATCTCCTGTACTTTTAAATCCTAAAACGACTGTAGCCACAAAAGTATTTTTGAATTACTTGAAGCAGGTAATTTAAAACATGATAAGTACTAAACAGTAATCCAGAGGCTAAATAACTGAAAAATAAAGTACCACACGATTGTTGTGGTTCTCATTTGATTATTCTTTTGACCTAACTATAAGTAGCATATAGATTAATTTATCCATTTTTACTCCCAAGTAAAAACGAGAGAATCGACATGATCAACCTTCTTTTTCTTACCCTTTATTCTATTACATAATAATTATTATTATACAAAGTCCTCATGAAGTTGAAATTGGAATGTGTTCAATTGTCAGCATGTATTCCAACATATATTTGAGAGCAGATATCGCTAACAAAAAAGTTCTGATGACTTGAGCCTAATAATTTAAAACTTGAAAAGACTGGAATATATTTGAGTTTACTGTTGAAAACATTGAAATCCGGTGAAATGTTTTTTGTTAAAAAATCAAGTTTGCAATACAAAGCTATGTTGGCTATGTATTCTAGTTATGTTGGATTCAATAAAGTATAGTACTATGAGTTTTATTATGCGACAGTCGGGAATGTTAAATATATGAGATAAGTCTGAATAAATCTCTTAAAGCTTGGCATGAGTTCAAGGTTGGCCTCGTATAAAATATTACGCCTCTGAGAAATAATTTGCCTTGACCACGTAATGGAACTTTTTCCCAACTGTAACTTTTTATGAACTGACTTAAACAACTTTTTGTTTTATTTTTACCAGAGTAATATCTAGTTCAAGCAATGATAGCTAATATGTATGTTTGTATTTTTAACTTATTATTCTAATTTTTGGACTTAAAAACCTATTGCACTACATGATTCCATAGCATACTTGGAACTTGCCAATGCTATCTCCTGTTTATAGTCAGTGAGTTGTTGAAATAGTAGTTTGTACACAAGGTGAGAAATAGTTGTTTTACAAGTGCACTCATGTTTTACGTCTAAACAGCAAAAAGACACTTTTACTCCATATTTTTTGTATTATTTATGAACACTAATTTTGTCTAATTTTTTCTTACAATTTTTTAATAAGGTTTTAATTGTTGTAAGTTTTGCCTTTGAGTTGGTCCTTTGAGCTATCAGATACAACGTAGCAATTGTTGTAGTTTAACAAATTCATATCTAATTGTTTAATACACTATTTCAAGATAGTGGAAAAGAACAGTTTTAGGGGCGTTTGAGAGAACCAAAAACTGCTGTTTTTGTGCAGTGTGATAAAAAGTAAATTAATTACAAAAGAAGGTGTAATAACTGAAAGTTAAAAAAAAATTAATTTACTGTTCAAATCATCTGTATTTCTGTGTAAGTAAACATTACTAAAAATAACATGAAAGAACTTAGTTAAGTATTATCCTTGAGGAAAGTTTACCTTTAAAGCATTAACGTGAAAAGAAAAGAAGAATCAACATCAGAATTAAATCTTCCCATGTTTGAAGCAATTTAAAACAGTGCTTTGGCTGTGGTTCTTAAAGCTTAGTCACGACTGAACTAAGTAAACACTTTACATAGGCTATGCAAAGCTTCAAAATCAAGACCATAGGAATCATAGAATCATAGAATCATAGGATTCAAAAAGATCACAACAGACTGAACATATACCAATGTTCAGTAAACTATTAATACTCGTACCAGCCTTCCGGTTATCAGTATGCACTGCTTATCTTATTTAGCTATAAACAAATACACAACTATAGGCATTGTACATTTGATTTTAACATTATTTTAAGGCATTCTAAAATCTCTTTCACTTAAAGGCCTTTGCTCTTACACGAGCTTTATTGCGTAATTATCTCAAAAACTGCACCAAGGATTTTCATCAAATTCTGGAAATAAGTTATTTGTGGCTAAAAAATGTGTTCTTTAAAGAGCTGATTGCCACTAAAAATCTAATTATGTCAAAATCTAAATTTGAAAACTGTAAAATGTTGAAACTGGCCTCATGGGTTGCCATTGGAGTGGCAAAACAAATAACGAAAAACTCAGATACTCTTTATTCAGCATTTTGAAAAATACATGCATATGCCAGATCAAAAGGTACAAACAAAACATCTAAATTGGTTTAGTGCTTACATCTAAATAAATAATTTATCAAGGAAGGGAATGATTTATCACACATGAACCCTTGAACACTGTAGTATACCTTGTCAATTAATAATCGTTTCAACATTGTCCTTAAGTATTCACAATTCGTTTCATTTTTCATGGGGTCTGGGAGCCTCTTAAACATTTGAACGGTGGAATAAAATAAATTATTTTCAAAAAAAAAGTTAAATGAGGGGATATATTAAGGATGCACTTCGGTTTACTCCTCGAGTTGTATGGATGGACTGGTAGAAGTTCTTTGAAGAGAGCGAAGTTATGTCGGTGAAAAGAAAGTGTTTCCAGGATGTAAACTGAAGGAAATATTAACAATTTAGTGGACTTTTAAATATATGTACATGAGTCACGTTTTGAGATCTTAAAGATGACCCTCAAAGCCTTTCTCTGAAGTCTAAATATACGGCCTTTGATCGAATAGTCTCCGATTGTTTAAGGGTGCCCATAAAAACCCATAAAAAGATGACAAAAATCCAAATTTTTCAAAAATGATCTAACGACTGATTAAAGTTTCATGGGTTTTAGTGCTTAGGATGACAAACAAAATGGCACCACCCTCATGTCTGTAAACATTCAGGTTCAGAAGTTACAGGGGTTTAAGTGTTAAGAAATTCGTTAGAAAAAAATTTTACAAATTTATTTTACAAATTTAATTTACAAAATTTTTTTTGTATTTGAAAATCTACAACATTTGTAACTTCTAATTAAAATATACTTGCAACCATTAAATTTGGCTTGAATAATTAAATAATCCAGTATTTTGAATCATTAATCTAAGTAGACTCCTTGCGGAAATAATTGATATTTTAGCTCGGCGGTAAACGCAGTACGTTGTCCAATGGTTTTCTCATGGAAAACATTTGAAAACCGATATCTCCGTTACTTACTAACCGATTTTGATAAAATTTGGTATGTTTTTGTGTGATAATAAATTGTTAATTCGTTTTATTCACTATGTAAGTTTTCTAATTTTAAATTAACTCAAGGGAGAAAGTATGTGTCAGTTTCCTGATACCGTTGATTTAAAATAGGGGTCACTCAAAAGGGGTTTGCATTAGACAATTTTGAGTTGTCCCCATACCTCCCCATTTTTTTGTGAAATTCAAGATTTTGAATATCATCAAAAGAGACTAATCTTTCATTTAAATCTCTCTTAAGGGTCGTTTTATTTTAAAGGTTAAATTAAAACTCCAACAGTGTTAGACGCCAATTTTCAAGAATGTGTTATATTCACAACTTTGACAAGCCACCAGTTTGGATAGAAATACGTTTGAGACCTCCAACCTCCATCATTTCCTAATTTTTTGAAAGCTCATTATAATGAGGGTCACTCAAAAGGGAGTTGCGTTCAAAAATTTTAAGTTCCCCCATAACCCCTCATTTTAGGGGTGACTGAAGTTTTTCGGTAACATCCAAACATAATTTGGGTTAAGTAAGTATAATTCCCTAGAGGTGAATTGTTTGTCTCAACAATTGAAAATATACAAAATATTTGTAATTATAATTTTAAATATATTTATTTTAATTATATTGGAGAAGAATCATAACATTTGACGGAAAGTTAACGAGTAAATTGTTTTTTTACTATGAAACCTGGGTGGAAAAAATAACAAGCCCTTCGATTTATATGCTATAGCGTTGGTGAACAATAAAGAGTGACGCCCAAGAAAGACATTAAGGGAATGTCGCAGTGACTGTCTTTCTCCGTAATAAATCTCATCATGGAGGTTTTCCGACGGTATCATTTCGCAGCAATATTCTACTTTTCGTACTTTTTACCCAGATAAAAAAAAATATATATATTTTTTAAAGTTCGTCAAACTAAATAATATTTTTTTTGTAATCAAGTTGTGTGCCCTACTCTTTAATAAAACAGAAACACATTCTGACATAAAAAGAACTGTTCATTTAGCAATTTTTTTAATATCTCATTTGTTTGATCCTCAATTTAATTCATTTACAGATTTGGGTATTATTAACAATAGTTAATTTCAATAAGTAACGGAAACTTTGAATGAAAAACACTTGTTAATATCTACAAATACATGATATCTTTTTTCTTGTGCTTGTGTTATTGAAAAGTTGAAATGTTTGTTTTGTTGAGGGAAAACCCAGTTCACAGCATGTGAGTAAAAGGTACAATCAAAACTATAATTAATATCTTATAGTTGAATAATTATAAATCAAATTGATTTATTGCTTATCAACTTATGTACTCTGTAAATTTAACATTTTGATTATATGGAAGGGCAAATGGCTCACGAACAGTTAAATTATTAAGATGTTCATTGATACAAATAAATCGGTAATCGACTTAAAGTTGTCATCATCAGCTAGTTGTAAGGTCCTTTCCAGCTCTAAGGTCACTCAAACTTTGGTCGTAAGGAGCAGAAAATTAAAAGACATAACTTTAAGAGGTCTGTAACCGCGACAAATCGTAAAATAGTTTTCAAGTTACAGATAAAGTTTGTTTGTGCAATTTAAGGATGGTGAATTAAAAAATATTTTATGTACTTGAAATTATAAGAACTCAATTAGGATACATACTGCCATACTGCATTAAGTAGCTCCCGTTGGGGTTATTTTGTAGATGTTTTATCGCCCTTCTTAAAAACAATTCACGAGTAAAGAAATAACTGTTCTTACAAAAGTAGGCCATAAAACCAATTATTATCCAAATAAATAAAATTACCTTATCCAATCACTAATACGATAAATTTCGCTCGTTAGTATCACCAGGTCTTAAGGGTATTCAGCTACATTAATCAATCTATTGTTACATTGTGGCAAGTCAATTGATTTAATAAAATGTTGTCACAGTTACAATAAAAAAAACCATGCTGCTAAAATGGTTAGAAATTGTTTAAACTTGAGTATTATGGACAGCATTATTTCACTATCACTGGCTAAACAATACTCAGTATACAACAGTTTAGATTGTAACAACATTACATTTCATTTAAATTTTTCTTTTTTAACATTTTTGTAAAACTTTTGTCACAGTCACAATAATAAAAAGCTATTATGATGCTAAAATGGTTAGACTTTGTTTAAACTAGAGAATGCTGACCATCACTATTTCTCTATTACTGACTAAAACGATAACTCATGACACCTTTTTATTATTGTGACTGTGACGACATTTTATTCAATCAATTGACTCTCCACATGTAACAATACATCAATTAATGTGGTTGCATTTCCTTAAGACCTGATGATGGTCCAAGGAACAAAATATCGACTTTAGAATACTAGTGATTGGCTAAGGCAATTTTAGTTATTTGTTATATATTCCAATCCACGGTCACAATGAATACTATCATTTTCATTTGATACAAGTATTGTAGTAATGTTATGGTTTGATTTGTGGCCAGAGAATCGATGATATACTGTAATGTGGGCTAAAACCTTAAAAAAACCAACCAGAGTATAGCTGTTTATATAACACTACACAGATAAAACATAAGTTATGACGTTTATTTGGCAAAAAAGGAGAAATGGCAAAGTTTTGCGGTTGGCAACGAGGACCAGCTGCGCCAAGACTTATCTTTCATCTAGAATCAAACTTTCAATATTTTCTTTCTTTTGTAATAAATGTTTTCTTTGACATTTCATTAGTTTTCTGGGAGACGTGGCTCTTTAAATCGTCTCGAGGATAAAGAGTTTTCCACTTTGCATGAATTTTATTTGCAAAAACATCATGGTAAATATACACATAGGTATCTAGAAATTACAACTAATTATTAAATTTAACATATAATATTAACGTACAAATAATTTTATTGCAATACGAACTTGAATACACTGGAAAAATATTTACGTGTTAAAAATCCCCGTTACATCGCTGTTTTATATAGTTTAATAATTAGGTTGTGATAATTGATCTGCCTAAATTCATAGCCTATCAGATCATACGTTAAAAGATAAACAAGATCTCCCTTAAAATCATTTAAAACAAGAAAACCTATAGAATTAAATCAAACAAATTGACGATTAATAACCTCTCAAATACATACGAAATTTTATCAAAATCGGTTAGTGCTTATCAGATATATCAGTTTTTAAATATTTAGAAACTTAGACAATGTACCACGTTTACCGCCAAACTAAAATATAAATTATCTCCGCAACCAGTTTATGGAGATTAATAATTAAAAAAATATCGAATTATTTAGTTTTTTAATTAAATTTAATTGTTGGAAGTATATTTTAATTAATTACTAGAGATCGCCAGTCGTCGAAAATTCGACCAATATTCAAATCGAAAAATAGGGATAGCTAATTTTGAAAATGATCCATGCATGCACCAATGCGTTTCTAAATACATTTCATATAATACATATTTTCCATGTACGCATATAATATAACGAAATTGGGACCAAAAGCATATTACTTCCGTTGCAGCAAACCTGCATACTCAGCGAATTTCAAATGCAAAGTACATATTTCAATCCATTATAGCGAGATTTGCCATGTTTTTAAGCTCCATAAGAATAACATACGGTATGAGTATGCATGTGTCTGTGTGCTTACCAAATTAGGATTATTTTTATTTTTCTACGTGAAGACCCCAAAAACCCTATTTTTGGGGGGGTTTATCTCCCATCACCCCCCTTCCGGTTATTCGATCAGGCTGGTTTTACGGATTCTTCCAATTGATTACCACTTTACACGTCTGAACCAATTTGAATTAAGATCATAATATTTTTACGGCCACTATCGTTCTAACAGACACACACACACACACACAAACACACGGATGGACGGACGGATGGTCAGACACTACTCCGAAAATATCCACTAACAACTCAAATTTATATATAAATTTGGACGAAAGCAATACCTTCCCCATGTACTATGTATATGGGGAGAAAGTAAAAATGCAAATACCTCTAAAACATATATGTGCGTGGATTGATGGCACCCGAGTTTTTTTAATTCATCAAAATCACGTGAAAACGGCTCAACAATGTCTGCAAGTTATTACTTCTCATTATCTAGCTTTATTTCGAGATTATGGGCTTATTTTTACAACACATCATTTTAAAATGAATTTGGATCCAATTTTGTAACAATCCAATGTCATAATAACAAGTCAATATTTTTAACATATTTTAGAATTGAAATAAGTGTAAAAATATAGTTTCGAACTATGGATCACCTCTCAAAATGTTTTTTTATATCCAATATGTGGATCCAATATGGCAGCTAATCATGGGAACCAACTAGAATTGGCGAACTTACCACCCAACAATGTTTGGTGATAGTCTGGTACTGATACTTTAAATAATGTGAAACAGTTGGGGAGGGGCATCTAAAACTCATCATGTATGTTAACTGCTATACTATCGACTTTAATATATGTATATATATATATATATATATATATATATAAATATATATATATATATATTTATATATATAGTGAGGAGGTACATTGTTTTAACGCACATTGAGAGGCTTGATGTCCTCTCAGTAGTGTTGGACTCTCCCATGAGTTCAATATCCCTCCTTCATTAGCATTATACTGGGTATAGTCTGGTGTTATACCATCAACTAGTATATCGTGCATCAATTTCAGTAATTAATAAAAACTATAATGAGAACAATATGAAAAAAAATCCCACCTAAAATTAATTCTTAATAAACGAACAATCCAGTATTAATCTCAATTCATATTATGGATTGGTTTGGTAATTCCTCCAACCTAAAATTTTGACGTGTACATAAATCACCATATTATGAGTTGCGACTTTCATAGTAAATATGGGCCGGTTTCATATTTGTTTTCAACAAACTCTTTAAAGGCCCTTTGATGGGTCTTCTAATTTTCCATGTCAAAACCTTTAGAACACATTATACTTTATTTTTCTCTCTTAAAAAAAACTTTTGATTCAAAGGAAGAAAAACGTGAGGGTAAAACCCATATTTTATTGATTTCTTTTTAATAGAACAAATGACAAAGGAACTAATAAGTAATGCTCAGATTTCTGGAATGTTGCCTAGAGCACCCGAAAAATAGATGATCCCTAGGGAGCAATCACTAACGGAGATTGCGAGGTCAGGATTATCAGGCGACCCGATCTTTTAACGTAAGCCGTGCTGCAAAAACTACATCCCCTGTATAAGCTTTAAAACTGCACCTGTAATGGATCCCCATCCATTTGCCTTATTGTATTTCTTTTATTACTGTCACCGATAAACATAGATTTTAATAATTGATAGATTGTTTAAAGTGTGTTTTCAATCTTTGACTTGGTTTAAGTAATAAATATTTATTTATATGTAAAAAATGCTGTAATCTGTTTTGTTAATTTAGAACAAAGTACAAGAATATTCAAACTTTCAAAATACATTTTAACATTGAAGCATATGAATCCTATTAAGCATTATTGCTTTGCGGAATTTTGTCGAAGATTTTTTATTAAATTTTTCCAGATGTTCAAGTATTTCCTTTGTGTTCGTAGAACACACAAATAAATGGAAATATTCCTCACAAGACTCTACGTCTGTGTGTGAGGAGGAGTCCATAAACAGTCCACGATGCGCACATTGGCTCATACAAAAAAATGTGAATAATAATATTAATAATAATAATAAGGTTACCTGTAAAATTAAATATAGCTAAATTACTGATTGTATGTAAACTAAATAACATTTAAAAAATTGGGTTGCTTCATCAGAATTTTCAGAGGTTGTTTTCGGTAGAAGTAGGTGTTTCATGTGTATGGCAACTGCGAGAGCGCTCAGCAGCATTGACGCCGATTTGCAACAGGCAGACTTCCACCTTCCGCTTGTAAACTGTGAGAGTGACGGGAGTGAAAAGTGCTGAAAGCAGATCGAAAATGCAAATCCTGGTAAGCAGCATGATCCCAAGGCAAGATCACTAGGGGTCCTAAAATTTGGAATTCGTGCATGTACTTTATTGTCTAGGATGTAGTAGAAAGAGGATTCAGAGTATTACAATAACGTCACTTAGAGAAATTAGTTAAAGGAATAGGTTTTCACATTTGATTCATGACCTCAAAGATATTGCCTTTAAAATAACGTAACTTTGAAGACCAATGGGTAACATACAAGTATGTCAAAAAACTTCAACCTAATTTTTAAAACTTTGTCTTTGGCAAGTTGTACTAAAAAAATCAACTTTATAATTCTAAAGTTTTACTAGAAAATTCGTATTCAAAGAAATGCATCCACCACCTACACCCCCACGTATTTGCATTGTTAAAAACTTGTAGAAAAAAGGGGCAATCCATAAGAATAGCAGCCAAACATCGTTAAAAAAGCTACACATTTAGCAAACTTTTTTATTTTAAAATAGCCTAACGATTCAAAATGTAGAAATCAATCGTATAAGATCACAATTCACCCAAGGCCTCACAATAAACATTTAGAACGGAATATTATCCATTCCGCCAATAAAAGTAAAATCATCCAATAGAAGGCTAATAATCTTATCGGTAACGATGTTATATCGACAATTTATATCTTGTGGGATTGTTTTGGATATTTAAAATACAAATTTTAAATAAATTTTCAGAATCAAAAGCGAAAAAAAATCATTGCTTATTAATGTCATGTAAAAGAGATATAGGGATGTTTGAGCAGGATAATAAAAACCCAGCACATCATTATAAAAGTCTTACTCTTTTCATGTATAATATGTCAAGGATAATAGGGCTGAAATGTGAAAGCGTAAGCTCAATTTCTTCTAAACTATTGATTCTCAGATTATGTACAGTAACAGACGACTTTTCAGAGGTGTTTGACTAGGTTAAGTAAAAATATTCACAATAACAAATATGCACGATACAGTCAGTACTTTTGTAAAAAAGAAATCATGTTTTCCAGGCCTTATGACTGTATATTAATAACGAGAGGATGAGATGTTCTTTTTCAGAGTTCCAAGAAAAGACGGTAATAGCTGCTTAACAATTTGTATTGCCATTTATAATTTTAAATAAATTGCCGTATTAAAGAATGAATCGAAATGCTACGTTAAAAACGTAGACTGCTTTTACAATTCCCCGTAAATATAATGAGCTGCTTGTAAAATGTACATTATAGTTTAAACTGCCGAATACTACATTTCGTCAAATTATTTGATACGTTCTCAAGTTTAAATTGGGAGAAAAGAGCTTAAAATTACTATGTGACAATGTTTTTGGTAATACTGCAAACATTATTAAGATTATTAGATAGTATTTATGTATTACTAGAGATCGCCAGTGGCCGAAAATTCGACCAGTTTTCAAAGTGATAATTAGGGATAGCTAATTTTATAAATAATCCCCGCATAAACCAATGTGTTTCTAAATAAATTTCATATAGTACATATTTTCCATGTAAACACATAACATAACCAAACTGGGGGCCCAAAAACAAAAGAGAAAAAGAGAGGACTGGGGGACTCAGTACTTGACTAATTATTTTACTTCATTTCTGGCTTATGACATGGTTTTTAGTAATTAGTATTTTATTAAGATAATGACTATTCTATTAAGATTTTATGTTTATTTTTTTAAGAATAATTATTGAATCAGAGGAAAGTACAACTTCACTCATCAAATCAGTTTATCCTGTACACCCCTTACCACAGTTCTCTCCATCCCTCCATTAATTCCTCACTCTCTACTTCCGACCTTCTTTCCACTTTTTCCTCCTTTTCTCCTTCATTCTCTTCTTACCATTTCTCCTCCCTTCTTTCCTACAATTTGGAACTTTTTCCTTCCTTCCCTCTCTTCCTATTATTATCACTAAAATGAAATATATATTTTACCCATTATCCACCAATAAAAACAAAATTTGAATTTTGAATATAATGTGTCCTTTTATTCTTCGGTTGCCAAGCCCGGTGATAGGATTTTCGGGCCCATGTGCAATTAAGAAACCCGCCTTTTTTACTCATCTCGATTCTGGGCCCCATTTTTTACTAATCCGGATCCGGGCCCCCTGTGAGTCCAGGCCCCTGTGCATTTGCCCCCCCCCCCCCCCATCGCCATCCCTGCCGGTTGCATGTCAGTTAGTACATTGGATGGTAGAAACTTAACTTAATGTACTTTTTTCTTCCCTTTTTATCTGAAAATTTTTATCTCATAATCTTATTTAAACAAGTAAACTTTATTTTTCCATATATATGTCAAATGGAACACATTTGAGTATGATATCCCTATCTTCTCTAAGTAGTCCTGATTTCAATCAAATTTTATATTTTCACTCCACGCCCCAATTGTGGCTTAATGTTTCTACATCAAATCTTTACTCTACCAAAAATAGCATCTGATAACAGCTACATATGATGCTAACTTTTTTTACATTTGGTTGTTATAATATCACCAAAACAGCAACTCATAAGGCTAATGTTATTTTTTTTGAATTTTTAAATTGGATTTTCTACATTTCTAAAAGACTAATATAAATTTCAATAGGATTCTGCACACCTAGAGGAAAATACAATTCTATCGGTGTGCTTAGAGTTTTGCTGCGTTGCACACAGGCTGAGAAAAAAGGAGTACAAAAACCTTATGGAAAAAATGCTTGTCTATTAATATAAAGATTCTTTGTGTCAAGTCACCTATTTCTTGTGACTCGAGACTTATGTTTGTACTTTGCGATAGCACGATCCCCTCTGATTGGTTATTTCAATATTGAAGTTGTGGGGAGGGACGCTAAGATTCTTGCAAGGAATAAATTCAATCCCGCAACCTACCATCTCGCAGCAACTTCCGTGTCCGCGGTTACGTAATTTTACCAATATGCATGTTGTGTCTCCACCGGTGCGTGAATTATTACATCATTATCGATTTACGTTAGTGATATCCTATAGTTCTAAACTGCCGTACTGGCGGGTGAGTAAGTGCGCCGTATTCGGAATCAGCATTAAACACAGTATATGTTGTGTAGACAATCATTCACATGATGACATGTTTAGATAAATACGCATTTACAGTATGGACGTTTATGCTGCAAGCTCATATGCAATAAATATGAACTCTCAACAAGGTCACACTACTATGTTAAACTTACTCGAAATATGTTGGTGAAAGCTCCACAGAGATTGTTGCAAGTATAAGAAGAGTTTATATTTTCATTAGCAGGGCTAATACCCAATATTACGTTTTGAATTGCGCAAGACAACTATCAACACTGAATTGCAATACTATTTTCGTAGTTTAGTAAAAACATGTGCCTTAAAACATGAAGAACGTTTTAACGGTTCAACACAATCATCAGTTTAGAAGGAAATTGTAAAATTTTCACTTTTTACCACCTGCCAGTATGACAGCTCAGAATTAATCCGTTTTTGAGTTAATTGCATAAACTAGGCGCAATTCTCACCTCAAACCCATAAGACTCACAGAGCTGAAATGTTGGCATATACATTCCCCTAGGCCTAAAAATTCAGATTAAAAACGGCTTTATTAAATAATATGAGCTATTTGCCCCGGAAGTCTTTAAATTTTCAATGCAAATCTTATGAACTATGATTTTTTGTATTTTTTACTTTAGATACTGAATATCCTACACTATTACAAATATAAATGCTATACATAGTGTATAAGCACATATCGTGCAAGAAATACTGAAAGATTATATAACATTAGAAAAAAACGAGTGTTTTTTTCAAGTAAAAACTTACTTAATAAAAACATTATACAAATTGATAAAATCCTTTAAAAGTATTTTACATATTAGGTAATAAAATAGCAGCCTGTGTTAAAACTGTGTTTTATTACTTTTAACTACCAACTATAATTTGTCTTTCAATCTAGGAGGTAAAATGAGTTGGATCTCACGCCACACACTTTTGGCTCACAAATGACCCCGGACGTCTGGTGTAAATGACTGTCTGTATCAGTGATTCCTAGGAGCCCTTCAGCAGCTCTTGTGAAATCCATCAAACCCCAGGCTCAGAAATATATTCTTCTAAGCTATATATTATTACTTTTCATGTTTAGGTATTAATTTAGTTTATTTTGATTAATGGTGTAAGAAATTTTAAACTATACTCTTTGTATTTTTTCCGATAAGCAATAACAGAATGCACAGTAACAATGAACTACATTTTAAATAACACGAGTTTGGATGGTAAAAATTTCCCTCTACATTGTTCGGAATTTTATTCAAGAGGATAGGTTTAGAACTCAAAAGTTTTGTGATGGTATATTAAAACTTGCTAGTGAGCTTTCTAAAATGGGTAGAAAGCTCAGTTATTTCCCAGTTTTCAAGAAAACAGCTAGGTATCTTTTATAGAAATTGGTTCCTACAATATCTGTAAGGCTTATATTTTCTATATTTATATTTAATAACAAAACCCAATTTGATGCTATAAATTAAATATTTTCAGTCTCAAAACAAGAATTTTTCATTATTTACAAGGGTTGATATCCAACATAAGTACGGTAGCGAGGTTTATATACAAGATGGGTCAGAATAAAACCCCGACAGTTTGGCACCAGGCCAAGGCGACTCGGGTGAAATATTCGGCCCTGGAGAAATCATTTGACTACTGTGAAGTCATGTTAAAGCAGATGCTTTGATGCCGAATACGTATCACTAAGAGACTAATAGTTTGATTAACATCGATGGATCCTGAGATATTCTATAAGTAATGTCACGGAGGAAAATTTACCATTACATGTTTGTTTAAAGCCCTACTAGTAATACATCTATCAGCTTATAATATTAACTCAATCAATCCAAATGATGAGCTTATTTACCTGTTAGAGATAGATACTGTTTAAGACTTATAAAGAATTTTCCAATTATTTCAATCAATTAAAACGAGGAGCGTACTCGTCTGAGAGAGGTAGTGTAAATAAAAAGTATGGTTTTATAATCCGTAATGCTTTATTTTAATAGAGTTCATTTGTAAAACAGTCGAACTAATAGATTAATATATCACATGTAAAGACATGTATCTTATATGTGCATTATCTTATTTGAGCATGTCTCTTATATTTAAAATAAGGGGTTATTACTAATAACTCAACATATATAAACAGATTATGAGAATCACACAGAAATAATAGCAAAACCTTGTTAAACATTTAGACTGATATATAGCATAAGGCAATAAAAAATAAAAATTGTATTAATCGATAAATCAATGACCCTTGTATCGACAATGTTTAATACAAGACAATCCCAAAATATACGGTACTAATGGAAAATATCAAGTATTTTTATCTACGACCATTGCAATAAGCACCAATTATGGTATTACAATAAACATTATAATGATATACATTAAAACACCAAAAACCAAGCAGTACTCTAATGACGACTTTAGAGTACTGGAGTCACTTTAGAGTACTGGTTCTAGACCAATGAGAGCTCGGCATTTGACGGAAGTAGTGTCATAATAACAATTACGCAATTCGCACATCAGCTGATTGTTGCATTACGATTCATATTTGAGTTTACTTATCCCATCAGCTGATTGTTCCACAACGATTCATGGTTCAGTATGCTTATTTGCCTAACCTCAAATTTTAGTTGACCTATTCCATCATTGGTAAAAGTCATGAGTTTTGTTTAACTTCGGGGGAAATTTTGTCGTATATTGTTGGTCGTAGATAAAATAGTGTATGCAACGATTGTATTAAGCCTTTAAGCCACTCGTGAGACATTTAGAACACTCGCTTCGCTCGTGTTCTAACTTACATCTCACTCGTGGCTTAAAGACATTCATTATACAATCGTTGCTTAAACTACTATTGTGTACCTCAAAACGGCTTATCGGGCTTCAATTGCCCATTTTAGAGCCGAGAACCCTTTTATGTCTCCTAAAAGTGAAGATAAGGGCTTATCGATTCATCCTAACATTTTACTTGTCAATGAAATAATATAAAATAATGTCTCAAAAAACATTGTTGGTTATTTTGTTTTATACGCAATTGTTTCACTTATGCTCTTATTCAAACTTTAATTCCACCCTTTAACAATCCTAAGCATATGCATTTTTGATGAAAACTTGAATCACCCACAATTTTGTAACCAATAATTCTTTTGAAATTCAGTTTGTGGCATTGAATTCAATTTTATTAGCCCTTTGAAATGATATGCTTATCGACCTATGCTTACGTTTGAGATTTTGTAAGGACTCCTTGTGGGTCGACCTCCACTGGAGGTTATATCCTATTCGGTACCCCAAAAATAGGTTTTCAGGTCGAACATTCTATTCCGGAGTTTTTATTCTCCAGACATAGTCTGTGAAATGTTTTTGAACAACATTCATACTAACATTAAGCCCCTGTATATGAATTATATTTCCGGCTCTCATAACAACAAAAATACATTTTCGGGGTGGATCCCAAAAGCGGGGTAATCAGGGGTGCTGCAAGTATTTGCAAAACGATCCAAATTTGATGAAAATTTTACAAAAACTGCGAGTGCTAGAGTACCGGAATAGGAATATGAAGTTTAGAAAAGATGGATTCTTTGCAATTGGGGGTTCAAAAATTGTACATTGTCATGGTCCCTTTCCTCAGAGTCTCTGTAAATTCTAACCATCATAGAGGGGTTCCCTAGGTTTTTAATCTCATGCCAATTGCTCACTACTTTATAAGAAATTCGCTATCATGGCACTAACGAAGAGCCAGCAATCAGAAAACTGTAAAAAAGTGTAATTAAATACTTTGGACTCAATGTGCCAGCTACAAAAGATTTGTATGTGAATTTTCAAACTCGTTTACTAGGCCTCAAACGAAAGATTTTGATAACCAATTTTAGAAGGGTAACTATTATTACTGTAATGAATTATTTCATAGGAACTAATTTTATTGTTTGTACGGCAAATAACTATTTTCGACTCCTGATTGATTAGTAACATAATTTGTATTCATAATAAGTTAAAATCAACTTTTTAAGGCGTAAATATGGATTTTGGTGGTATTATGCAGGTAGTGAATAGTAAAAGGAGGACATGTAATAGTAGGCATATGCGTAGCCCACTAGTGTCGTTTCCTACACGACATTTATCAAATATTATTATCCGATTAAAACTGTGTAGGCTTGTACATAGCTGTATAACGTGAAGATACTCGTGTTTTATTTTATATTATACCATACCAACCATAGTCGATATTAACATATTCGTATGAAATTACCGAAACAAATGATAAAGAACATAAAAGTTAAGACAAAAGAGAGTTTAATCAATTGGATGTATATTTATACAATTGATTTCGAGTTTAACTTTGTGACCAATATTTTTAAATGCTAGCTAAGAGACTGTCAATTCAATCGACTTTAGATAGACTGACCATAGAGTCCCTGAATTGAAAATTTTGTTCTAAAACGTCATCGATGTCTAGTTAATCAAAATTTACTATATATTTCAAGTTATTTTACCTTTCTTAAGGTTGGCATTGAATTAAATAAAAATCTTTTTAATAATTTCCAATCCGTAAATGAAAATTTTATTTGAATACAAATGTTATCAAATCAAATACATTCTGTGATCCAAACCCAGCTAATCCTTGACACCAAGCTTAAACACTCAAGGTCAAGAACAACACAAACCCAGAACTCGGCTGTGCGGAGTTACGTTTATTATTTGTAATTTACATTCCGTGTGTGCCGGGGGCGGTGGGGGCGGTCATGCGCGGGGCAGGGTGTGGGGCAGAGAGTCAGTACTGCGGCGCGGTCCGCGGCTGGAGCACTGACTCCCGGGGCCGCCGTCAGAGTGCGGGAGTGAGGGTGGATCACTGGCTAGGATAACGGGCGCCACTCACGGTAAGGGCAATCTTGGTTTAGTTAAGAAAGGATCAGGGAATTTTTTTATAAATCCTTTCGTTGATAGGTTCTGAAGTACTCATCGACGAAACTCAAGTAAAAATGTGACGGTTAACGTTTTAAAATGTTACACTGTTATTGCATGGTTTGTTAGAAAAATACATACTTCATTGATGGTCATCTTAATTTATTCACTCATAAACTACCACATTGCATTACGGGCAGTGTTTCGAGCATTATTTACTAAGGTACTTCTTTATACATACATAATAGTGAGAGCAACATTTACTTTTCAAGTTATGAATAAAAAATCGTACCTTTTTTAAATAAAGAATCGTAGTTACTTGTTTAGTTTGTTTATTTATAATATTATATGTTCAAACCAAATAATCAAAACATGCAGAAGGTGTATTTGGACTAAACCGTGATAGTGTATACATTTTTACTAAAAAAATCAACATAAGTTGAAGGTAAAATTTTGAAGGATTAAATAATATTCTGTAATAACATTTCCAGTATTTATATTAACTCCATTCTGTATTCGTTAACGTAAATCGTCTAGATATCAGCAAAAAAATAAGATTCCTTATTCTGTCTTATTCTAACTTCCTGGTCACTATTTATCTTCTTTGAAATATAACGGGCAGCATTTGACATGTTGATTTTTGGTTATTGCATGAAAGAGTTGATAAATGCGAAACATTGGAGGACCAACCTTTGCTCAGTAGCAATGAATATTCGGTGTGAATTTTATCTGATTCAATTAGCCTATCTCAATATTATTTTCATTCTATTAGTGTAGGGATGTACGAATCTTTTGCTTATTATCTTTGTTATTATACCATAACTAACTTGGCAACCCGTGCTATGGTCCATGTCTCTTGTAATATTTGTCTTGATTTTTATAAAAATAATTTATTTAGGTAGTTTAATTAAAATTTAGGCTTGTGGGCTCCAATTAATTATTTTGGTAAAACATTATGTTCGTATGCAAAGACACATTCAACCGGTGAATAAAAAAACAAAACTCCATCTAGATACAAAATTTGATTGAATGCGCCAGAGCCGTTTTTTGAGGTCGGAAAATGTACATTCACCAGAAATGTTTAATTGAAGTAATATGATTAAGAATAGTTCAATCAAAACCAGTCAAAAGTAAAATTGTAGGACATGGTCTAATTTTGTTTTATTCCTTCCTACCTGTAGGGCTATTCCATGCTAATACTCTGCTTTATTTTCTAATAACTGTTGTAACAGTTAGATAAGTAACTTGAAAATTGTCAATAGTTCTCATAGAATAAAAATATAATTCATGAAAAGTCCATTTATTACAAACTATAATATACATAATGAGAGTACAGAGTGATCTTAAGATCGTAAATACTCCATGTAATCCTGATTTACGCCGGGTACATGAGTTAAAATATTTGAGTAAAATGTCAACCAATCGGTTCAGTACAGTAGAGAGACACCATCTCTTCTTTATATTATTAAATATTAAAAACATTATAATCTGTAATATTATGTGATAGAGGTGGTTTATACATATCTGTCTGTCGCTCCGGGCATATGCAAAACTAAAGGATTGATTGGGCTGACACCTTGTACAAAGGTGGATCATGAACCCAGCCAATGCATAGGCATATTTACGCCTTCAAATTCCCTCGGTCTTTACCCTTAGTTTACTTATTTTTATGTTTTTGATAGGTTTTGGAATTTCGGGAATTTTTATTTGGTTCCGTTAGGAACGATTAAAATTTTATTTAATCAGTTAATTTTTCAGTTTTTTTTTCTAACCTTGCTATGAAACGGTACGCAGCTTATTACGCCTAGGAAGCTTAATAAAAAAGTATGCAATTTAAAACTGGACGACTATCTGGTTAAGTAGTGTTAATGACATTTAGGCATATATATTGATTTCTAACTTATTTGCCTCTACGACTCAAATTATTATACGACTCAAAGATTGGTCGAAAAAGTTCTAGTAACGAAGACTTAATGAAATGTTATCACAGTCCCATACTTCAAATCCAGCGTGAGGTTGATGCCAATGTAGATAATCAAAAGGGCTTAGGAGATAAGCTGAATATTATCGTAAGACTCTAAAGAGTACGTTAGTGTGGTGCAGACTTCGAGGATAACATCATATATCATGGCCGATCCTTTTACTGGTAAACAAGCGAATAAACTATTACAAATAATAAAAATTTAAATAATGAGTGTGGTAGAGGGCTCAGGGCTTTTTAACCTACCCCCAATTACGTTTAATCGAGTGATTGACTTAAGAAACTATGTTTTCAGAAGATTTTACTCTTTTTCCAAAAACTATTTGCCATGCACTTCCAAGTTCGAGCTGAACAAAAGCTGTGGAGTTTTTGAACTAAGTTAGGACTTTAATTTAATTTAGCACATAGCAGTTAAGAGCTATTATATAGCAACTATAATGGTTACTAACACGTTATAAAATAAAATGTTATTTAAAATTGTTACTGTTATTAACATCTAAAAAAATCATATTTTTCAACGTTGTGAAGAGTATTTCTATATATATTTGAATCTTAGGCCTTGTTTGCACGACGACCAGACAGTAGAACAGTAGAAAAAAAATTCTTTCGTTCTCTTTTGTTTAAAGGTGTTACTGTCCACTGTACTGGGCGTCGTGCAAACAGGCCCTTAACCAGAGACGAAATTCAAAAGTCATTCAACCGTCATAAAACAGATCTATTGAAAAATGAAATGTAATTTTGTATTTTATACATATAAGAAAATAATATTCTTTTTCCAAAATTCAGCTAGAAAGACTAAATCTTACTAGTTATGAAGACAATAATTACACAAAAACGTTGTACTAAATGATATATCTAATTTGTTGGCCAATCAGTTCACAGATGTTATGCAAATATATTTCTCTACAAATAATGTAAATAAAGTTAATACTTATATCGAATCATATGAACGCTTTTTTGTCTAATTCATTTAATTTGTCTGTCTAGAAGTTTTATTTATAAATGCGATATTTAAAAATTATCATAAATAGCTTAAATGTGAGTACTGTACTATCATATTTTGAATTGATCGGTTTATTACATTGGCCTTGTTTAAGATTTCATATCATCGATAGAAATGATTAATTAGTTTTATACTCATTGAAATGTACCAATCCTCTTGAACATTTCATTTCATGAAATGCTAATAGGTTATAATTGAGGTTAGGTTATCGGATTATTTGTTAAAACATCAACACAATTTACCTTTTAATGGTTTATTTGTAAATGCGTTGTTTATTTTTAGAAATAATTAATGTTTATAAATTTCAGCCTGTAATAGTACATTAAAATGATAAATTTGTAAAAGTTGAGACATTATAATACCATGCGTGAAATGAATTACGCCTTCGGAGTTTAAAATCACGATTATAATATCGGTTATAAGACTAGAAGGGCTGGGCGCATTAGTGAGCACAAATCTTAGTCTCTACACTTGCACTCGAAGGTATTAGCTTTGCACCGATGTCATGGTGACCTCTTACATTTAGACTAATGGTGATATAGCCGTAAGTCATACACAATAGCGGCAATTCCATTAATATTTACAAAATATAGATATTTGATTTTGCATCTTAACAGACACTGCGGCCTTTATTAAAGCTAAGCAAGTTCAGCATTTGCTCTTGCATATTCACTCAAGTTGCAGCTAGACAAACAATAACACACGAAGGTGTTGTTCAAACTTTGGTCGAAGCTGCGACTTTAAATATAGTTTAAACTATGAAATTAAACATGTATGATAAAATAGGGTCATAGAGCATTATAAAATAGCCGATTTCTAAATTTGGCTGCAATTAAAAAAACAACCCTGAGAGAGAGAATTATGGAATAAAAAATATAGTAATGGTCTTCCTCACATCAAGACTTACAACTTCGATTATACACAGTATATTCATCCCAACCATGAGTGGGCCAAAAACAAGAACTTAGCCAGAAACTATTTCTCTGGACTAATTCGTGTGTGAGAACTATAGAAATGATATAAACCGTTACCTTAAAACAATGACTTTTAGGATATTAATATAGCTATTTTAAACTAATTCCACTTTTTGAACTTTACTGATCTTAAAGTCCCCTATAATAGTAGTTCAGGTATTTAATTTAAGGTCTTATTTAACTCAGTTGATTTAAATAAAGAATGAAAGTAAATAACGAATAACGATTAAACAGCTTACGTAAACACTCAATATTTTATATTTATATTGTGGATATAAACAAGAGCTTTTTAGTGAATATTTTAAACCTTATTAGTTTCTCGTCTTTTGGAAAGAAGTTTAAAAAACGTAGTAAAGAAGTTTTTATTGAGAATAATGAACGAGGCACTCAAGTTACCCCGGCTCACTTACAAATAACTTGAACCCCAATAGTATTATTTTGTTTGTGGTCTTTTCACATACTTGGCAATACATTAAAATTTCATATAACCAAAAGTGACTTTACTAGATCGATATAATTATCGTTACATTAACTTTGTAGATTTAAAAAAATTACGATGTGCTTGGTTATTAATCAATCAAAATGATTAATTATTGTAAAACCTTCATAGAACGAAGAATTTTTCTTGTACTCATCTTTATTATTTATATTTATGTTTATGTATTTTTTGTGAAGCCTTTCATCACATATGGCATCGTGAGACACTCGGCATACTTGGTTACTGGGCATTATTGTTGCTAATAATCCAACAATAAAACACTAAAAAAATAATCATATCATCATGGTGAATACAGTAAAAACTAAGTGTAGGCTATTTTACATTTATGAATTAAATGTTAAAAAAATGCAAAGAATGTGTATACAAAGAATAAAATCATCTTATATCAATCAATCTTATTACAGAAGTTGGTACTCTTGGTAAGGAAATTGGCCCCTTCTAAAACAATATTTAGCTATGCAGGATATTAACATGTCGATCATGTATTATGTGGGATAAATGTTGTTTCACTGAAGTTTTTATGCTTCTTCCAGTGAGTTAAACGTACTTTGACCCACTACTGTCACGCTGTATTTCACGTATGCAACATGTATTCTTTTTTTATTTACTCTTCTTTTAATTTACTTTTCATTTATTTCCGATGATAATTTTCATTCTATAGCTAATCTTAAAAAAAAACCATAAAATCTGCATTTTTCAAGAATTGTCTTGATTAATTTTTATTGTCAAATGGATTTACTACTTTATTGTCCACCTTTTCCTTTCTTTTGAAGATTCTAACGTATTTCCTGTATTTTTATATTATGTATTTTTATTTCTATGTTTATTATATTGTTCATCATGTTTGTATAACATCAGTTACTACAACCTATATATACAGCCTATGAATCATGGAGAAAAAAAATAGCAGACTTTTTCCCTAAGCAATGTTGAAAAACCTTCACGATAAATCCATATCAATGGATTCGTTCTCTAATAATGTCGGGTTCTAGTTTCGTATCTCTTGTGATTATCATAGACTATGAATGTAACCTCGTAATCCTTTTTAACTAAATAAATTGAGAATTTGATGTGCTAAAAGACGTTTATTTAAATTCTCCGAAACAAAATACTCAATTATCCCTAAGTATATTCAGATTTTTTTACTTTTTTTCAAGTTTTATTTTTGTAAAAAATAACCAACAAATCCTGTATTTTCAACACATTACCCAGGCTTGTAAGAAAGAGCCGCGACGCGCGCTGTTGTCGAGCTCTGAGGGAAGTGCGTTGTCGGAAGCACGGAGACAATTACTCCCCGAGAGTGGTGAAGAGCCTTGTAAGACACTGACAAGGAACTCAATGTTTTCCTTGCATTAAAAGACAATAGAAATTTCACAATTCCTATAAGGTGGATGAGGTTTTCTTAAAATAATATGTGTGATGAATATTTTTTCCATTAAGTTATTTTACAATTTTTGCCTCTTCTTGTAAACTATAGTTTTGATTTAAATATTCACTAGTAATGTTCTTAAAAGTAATTTTATACTATGCTTGTATATTGTATTACAGACCTCTGTCCTTTATACATTCTATGTATTAAAAAGAGGAATGAATTCCAATGAATTAATAAATAAACAAATATGAGTATAGTTCCCGCAAGTAAATTGCCTTTAAAATAACTCTATTAAAACCAAAGATGTGATACCCAAAATAAAATATTTACACTTTAAATACAGTTTTAAATTACTTTATTACTTTTTTTTATTTACTACTTGAATATTATTTTTATAACTACCAATTTAAATATATACTTACTTAGTTAAACGTTTGTTACATGTTTCTAGTAATATAAATGTAATGATAAGTAGTATTGTTCAATAAGTTAAAAGTTAAGAATAATAAGTAAAGTGGTCATTTGAAAAATAATAATTGTTTTAAAATGAAATCTTTGAAGTGAAAATATAAGTTCATCTAAAGATACCAACTTTACCAGATATAAAATAGTATAAAAACATATGAGATAACATATTTTTATTTTGAGAACATTTATATTAAAAAAGGGATTAACATATTTTTGCATTGCAATTGCATTTCTCTTCAGAGACCATAATGGTAAATTATGGATTATTTGAACTTTTAAAAAAATATTCGTGCCCGAAAACTAAGAACATAAAGCATAAACCCAAGAAGTGTTTGTCATTTATGAAAATATGTCTCGGGGCCATCTCTAAAGCCGTTTTTGTGGTGCATAATGGACGAAGCACTCAAGCAATGAGTGGTTCCGAGTAACAGGCGAGGTCGAACGATGAGCTTTATCTTAAACATGTATATATTATGAAATAAATTTGAATATGATACATTGCCCAGTTTTGTCATTTCAGGACTGATTTAGACTCATACAAATAAGCAACTATTTGATATCTACTAGATAATTTTAACTTGAAAAATGGTTAAATTAATATATATTGTTCACAGAACTAGTTTTCAATCAATACAATAAAAACCAGACCGATTTATTAAATTTAGCTGAGCATCAATCTTTGTAGTCTTAAAAAGAATGTGTCACGGAAAATACAATGTACATAGGCCAAGCAAAAATTAATGTGGCTATAAAAATAATCATTACAATCTAAAAAAACCTTAGATTGCATTTAACATTGAATCAGCCAAATGCTAATCTGCCTAATGACAGCAATTAGTCTTTTTTACAATACAGATTGAGTTTCATCATAACGTTTAAAATGTTTCAGGGCTTTACGGTTTCTTGTTTGCTCATACAATTTATTAGAGGAAGAAGTTGGTTATGGAATTCAACAACTATAATGTATTGTTATTTAGTTAAATATACCTTTGAGCACTTAAAAACGCGTAAAAAGAATAGGAAAATTATTGAAACTACAATGCTTTTGATGATAACATATCAGAAGGAATTGAATTGAATTTATAATATAAATCAAATTTTATAATCTTAAGTAAAAATTCATGTTTTTCAAGCCAACTATTTAAATTATCCATGAAATTGTAATAACAGCGTTTCTTCAATAGAAAAAAAGTTCTTAACATGGTCAATAGAGAGAGCAGGATAGAAATAGTAAATCACCAGTGCATAATGGTTCCTGTAAAGCAGTGCTGAGGCGGCCCAGGCATCCGGGACCCACACCCAATACATTACCTCCATAACAATATGTCCTCAGGTACAATACACACAACACGATGGTGCATACTACCGTATAAATAGGACCTGATCAATTGTTTTGATATAACCATTTTTATTTATATTTTACATCCTTTACAACGAATACGTAATGATTCTCAACCATGTCAATGTAATCGTATGATATATTTTGAAACGTTGAAATAATTTGAATAATAATTACTTAAGTAATATTTACTACTTTACAATATACAGGGCGTTTTTTTTAATGCAACCCAAAACTTGATTTTATCATTGAAGGATTATTCTCTCCATGATCCCCGGAATAGACCCCACTATATCATTTTCTTTCGAGATACATAAAAAGTAAGGCCAACGAAAATAATTCACCGGATATTTAGCACCTCAAAACAAACATGATAAATTTAATGCAAGAAACTCAAAGATGTACCTTGCAACACCTGTTCGGGAATTTGATGGAGAGAGCACAACACATTTGCATGGGTGCGTGAAAATTTGAAGGTACTCTAATTTTTAATTATTGATTTCATTGGTATTCTTATGGGTTTAGTTTGTCTCCCACCAGGAGACAAAGTAATCACTTTCCTCCCGCAGGAAGGCAAATTATTAATTCACTAACCCATTTCAAAGGAATAAAAAGTCTCTAAATTAGCAAGTGGGAAGAAATTATTATTTTAATCACCCTTTACAAGGAGTAAAAAGCGTCTAACTTAGCAGGCTGGGAACTTTTTTAATGTATATGTTAAACTGTAGTTTGTGTAAAAAACTACATGAAAATCGAAGACTTTTGGTTGCAGCCTATCAAGTAAATAACCGAGTTCACAGCTTTATTGAAAATGTCTACAATTTTAATGACTTTTCCCGGTTTTGCAAGATTACAGGAAACAAGAGACGATTACCTATCAACATACCATAAATTCGAACTTTTCTTGAGGAAATGCATTATTGAGATGGAAATCTATGAATTAATAGTTATTGGTGTGTTGAGTGAGTAAAGTACAACATCGTCTCACAATTTTCACTAGGGAGACAATTTGCTTTACTCTCGAAATACACAAAACATTTTCCCTCCACCTGCAATAATAAATACCCAATATATTAACAACTATTTCATTAGCTTAGTAAGTAAAAAAAACATTATTAATGTGTTTCAGTAATAGTGCCTACATCCGGGTAGCTGGAACCATTCATGCACCAGCGATCGGCTGATTGTTGAAACGTTCTTAATTGCTTGATTCTTAGACGTTCTCACAGCTGATTGTCGTTATCGTTATTCTTATTTGATTATTCCTGCCACTAAATCAGCTGTTAGCGCCTGGATTCGTTGAGCTTCAACATATTTACAAGTCAGCCTGGAAATGCGAAGGCGCTATAATTTTTGGATTATTGATTTCAATGTTATTCTAATGAGTTAATAACATTAGAATAACATGTTACTAGTCCCCAATAACATTAGAAAAACATGTACTTAGTCCCCGCCGGGAGACTAAGTAAACACTTTACTCCCTCTAGGAGGCAAGTTATTATTTTTCTCATGCAGTTCAATGAGTAAAAATAATCCAAACAAAGCGTTTGGAGGAAAAAAACATATTTGCTATTTCGTATTATAATGTTTAATAATAATATGCATAGTTTTCATTAGATGCATTTCGACATCTTGTTTTAAGCCATCAACACTATTCTCCCAAAAACACATTTCTAGGTTATAATGTTAACCTTTATTATAATAAAATAAATTATAATTCATTTAACCCAGACATGTTTTATGTTTAAACGAGATGTAATAGACATAGACATATTAACCTTTCATTTTCCTCGGGGTAGTGAATACTCTTGTAGCTCTCAGAACTTGAGGTTTACTAATACGCTCAACACGCTCTACAAGTCAATTTAAATAATATAACTTTGTGAATACGTTCAACCACAATAATTAAAGTAAAACTCAAATACATTTTTTTATTGGTTTCACCAAATGTCAAAATTGACATAAATCACAATAAAAAAATTACATATCTAATTCTATTGATCTTGCTATAGGAAGCGATATCACTGTTATTGTGTTTAAAAACCAAAAGGAATTTAATTTCCGAACAATATTTATTTCTACTTAGATCTTATGTGGTTGGCTATTAGACATATGGTTGAATTCTTTTTTTAATAAAATTATGAATAGTGTGACAGGATTGCTATATGATTGATTGGGTGCAGATTGCAAAAAATGAACCTTGAAAAACTGTTGACTTTTCAAAATAAGACGGTTACAAAATGTAGAGCAACTTATATACAGGGTGTCCGGAAATTATGGTAAAATATTTTAGTATATGACAGCAGAGGTAAAAATAAGAAAAAAATTACATATAAATATAGGTCCTAATGTACTTCGTTTTCCGTCTGTGTGCCTGTTTGTGATTTTTACATATTTAATCATATCTGACGATAATATCCTTGGTTCAGTTGTTTTAGGCAAACAATTAGAGAGCTCTTTCTGCAAGAGAAAACATAGTCTTTATAATTAATATCGCCTGAGAAATATTTGGCTAACTAAACCAAATATTCGCAAAGGTTTATTTAAAATGTTATTGTTTTGAAAATAAAAAAAAATCAAAGTTGAAACCATTAAGCAATTTGATAAACAATATTAACATCCCTTTTAAAATAAGCGATAAAAGTGGCAATTAGTTAAACAAAGCTCACAGACGAGGCTGAATAAATTGAGCTCATTAATTTTGAACTTTAGGATTTTTAACGGGAAATCGTTTCAAAAGGCTTGCGTGTAGTAATGTTGTTTCAAACTAAATTTTCCTCTTAAAAAGGCTTATCAATTGAAATAACAGCTTTAACACTTGAACTTGATAGTAAAGGAAGTTTGTTTTTATAGGTGATGTTGCTGGTGGTATTTATTATTAACATATTTTCATTCAAGCAGAAGCTGAATCGAAATGTTTATCTGCACGTTACTTGAATTATTTGACATGACGTGGATACTACTGTAATTGAGCACCTCATGAAGTGACCAACGCTGCCTGGGCACTTCATGAAATGTTCAGTTCCCCTGAGCATATTATAGTGTACGTAGTTCAATAATTTATATTAAAATTTCAGGATGTGTCACATTTGTAGAAAAAACGCCACAGGCGTGTGCTGAACAATAGGTTTATTTTGTTACTTTAGTTGACTTAAATTAATCGTTAACAGGAACGTAGTTACTTCCAAAGACAATAATAACCGCTATCCGTTAAATAGTAGTATATTTCTTTATTAGGGACTGCTAGTGATGCTATTATAAGTAGATGCTTTTCGAACGAGGTCAAGTTTTTCGACCAATGCTCTTGAGCCGAGGTATAAAAATTACCGAGCAACAAAAAACAACTTCAGCCCCCTGTGATGAACTGTATTTTCCGATATACCATTCAATATTTTTTGCTAACTTCATAAAAACCAAAATTTCACAGCTTGTTTACCTTTGTAAGATTATTTCCAACGAAGCTTTTCATTTTATTCTTGCTATTTGAAACAATCAGCTGATTCTCTGTCTAATTTGTGTTTAAGTTGGACTGACAGTAACAAAAAAATTGTGCTATCGAACACATTGAACTATCGATTGGTGAATTGAACGATTGCAATATCGATTTTCATCATGACCAATCAGAGGGAACATATTATTGCCACCTCGATTGAGACTATATTTCTTCCCAATAGGCATTGAAGTCCGGCTTTGACATCACAAGCTTTTTGGCCCCTAAGGCCTAATAGGAAGTTAGGTAACCTTATATTATTGTTCTATTATTTTATAAAAGGCCTTGGTTTTACTACAGTAAAAAACAAACAGCTGATGTCCACGACTTCAGCTGATTCTTTTACTCCCTAAGTAGGAAAATAACTTCTTTAGCCTGGCAACACATGTGATAAATACCCCCGTTGCAGCAGACCTGCATACTCAGCGAATTTCAAGAGCAAAACAACATATTTCAATCCTACATAGTGAGATTTGACATGTTTTGGTAGGCTCCATAAGAATAACATGGGGAATGAGTATGCAGGTTTGCTGCTACAGATATATTAAAACTGGATGGTTTTAATTCATTATGTAGTATGTAGATCTGAACTAGAAGAAGCTATTTACCAAGTTTTGTCAAGATATGTTGAAAAATAACCGAGATATAGAATTTTACTTATTTCCCATAAGGTTAACATTGGGGCAACGTACTGTGTTTACCACTTTCAATATCTCGGTAACCATTGGAAATAGAGCAGTGATTCAAAATACTAAATTGTTTGTTTTTGAGCTGAATTCAATGGTGCCAACAAAAATTGGATAACTTTTATTTTTTTATATAAATAACTCAAAAAACCCATTTTTTTACGTTTTATACCCCCTTACCCCCCTTTCCGATGGTCCGATCCGGCTGGTTTTCGAACTCGTCCGAATAATAACTACTTTTCACGTCTGTCCCAAATTTCATTCCAATCGTACAATTTTTGCGAGCGCTATCGTGCTTACAGACACATAGATATATATATCTAGAAATTGAACGAATAGTGTACCAAAACGAAATTTGACTTTTGGAGGCACCAAAACGAAAAGTTATAGTGGTCCCGGGCTTAGGTCTTACCATTAGACCTACGGTAATAGCTTCTTCCCCACAGGGGAAATTTGCTAAAATTGCTAAGTCATAGCTGTATAACGAAAAATGTTATAAATAATTATGATTTGGTTTAATCTTAACATAGATATTGTGAATTTATAGTAGTTATAATATTAAACAAAAGTATTGACACAGAAAATATTTAATCATAATTTCTTGAATTAATTCACATATAAGGGTAACTATAATAATTAATGTAGAAAAATTAACCGAGTTCCCTTTAAATTAATTTTATTTGCGACATGTTTCGACCTTAGGTCATTTTCAAGCAAGTTTGACCTAAACCTCTTTTTACAGTGTTTATATAAGTGAAATGATTAAAATATAAACATATTAAAATAAATATTCCAAAGTTTTCTTAAAATTAGTTTGTATAAAATATATTTATATATAATAAAGTGTATAATTATTCTTTAAAATGTGTTTTTAGCTGTCTTCCTTTTCAAAAATTGGATTTTGTGATGGTATGTGGCTGTTAAGTAAATTTTGAGGATCTTCTTTGCAGCCAGTATACATACATATAAAACGCCTCTTTAGAATCCATTATTTTTCCTTTATTTGAAAATTCAATGATTTCAAGATTTTATTTTATGCCTTTGTAGTTGTGGTTTGAGGTAAGCAAATGTTCAGCAAAGTTATAATTTTGCGTTGTTAAATTATTACTTTTTAGGACTTGCAAGTGCTCACGGAATCTTAATTTAAAGGATCTACCTGTTTGTCCTATGTAGAAGTTATTGCAATCTGAGTATTTTAACTTGTATATATCTGCTTGGTCATATTTATCTTCTTGGTTGCCTTTTATAGTTGATCTCTTATTAATTAGGTCAAAGGCGTTGTTATTTGTTTTATATGATACTTCCTAGTTTGTTGCTTGAAATGTTTTTCTTAAGGCTTTATTTAATCGTGTGATATAAGGCATATTTATATATTTCTTTTCAGTTTCGTCGTCTCTTTGTTGTTTCAGTTTCTTCTTTTGGCGAATTTCCCCTATAGGGAAGTAGCTATTACCGTAGGCGGCACAGTGAGACTTAAGCACGGGAGCATGTTATTTTTTTATTTTGAGGTCCCTAGACCCCCAAAACACTGTTCGTTCATTTTCATATATATATATATATATATATATATATATATATATATATACCTGTCCGTAGGCGCAATAACATTTGAAAAAAGGTCCGATCTTGATGAAATTTGGAACAAACGTGTAAAGCGTCATTCATGACTTCGAGCTCGAAAACCAGCAAGATTGATTTACTCTAAGAAGGATTTTTTGACGAAATAAAATTTATTTTCATGCTCTTACACCTTTTTACTAATTATTTTTAAATTTAACTGTCAAAATTGAATTCAGCTAAAAAAACAAACAATTTTGTATTTTGGATTATTATTCTACGTCAATCCGTTGCTTAGATATTGGATATGCTAAACAATACGTTGGACAGTACGTTGTCTAATAATATTTTTTATTGTTTTCCTCCAAAAAGTATAGTTACCCTAATTTAAGATATAAAAAAATACAATTCTGAACATATGATTAAATTTTCAGGTGATAAATATTTTATTTGTTTATTTTGAATAGTGAGAGTTCATTGATCAAAATTTTGCAAAAAATATATACTTTATCAAAAAATAAAAATTGTTTTTTAATTTAATAAAGAAAGTATGAGCATTTGGATGTGGGGATGTCTTGGACTAAACTGCCTGAAAATGTAGCATAATATATGGTATGTTTACAAACAATGATGAGGATTGATAATATGTTTTATTGAAATTGGCTGGAGATGTAGGTCTGCTGCAACAAAGATGTTTTAATTATAAAACTGACCGTATAATTGAATTTAACTTTTTCATGAGATTGACTTATTTATTTGTTTTGAGTGTTTTGAATTCATTGATTATATGTTCGTAGTCATTTAGGTACTATAACAAGATTACAGTTATTAAAAATTAAAAGACTAAGAATTACATAAAATACAAAAGTATATGTATTACTAATGAAAACCAATGTGGTCTCCTTGTTGATTTTCCTCATGTTTAAAGCTCATGAATGATTAAACATACTTTTTAGTATATTATTTACTTGACGTATTCAAACATACTTTCCTTGAAATAAGTTGAATGCTCACATATACAAAATAAATTCTATGGAAATTCGATGAGTACGCAGGTCTGCTGCGACGGGGGTATTTTGTTCTTCTTATCATTTGATCAACGAATTTATTGTTATAACCATTCTTAGAAGCCAGATATTTTATGATATTCTTTTCTCTTTCATAATCAATTTGTTTCATTGGTATATTTAAAAGGCGGTTGATCATTGCTCTAAAACCAGTCATCTTGTATTTCCTAGGGTGGTGAGAATGAGATGGCATCAAGAGATCTGACTGTGTAGGTGTTCTGTATATTTTAAAGTTTTGTTTATTAAGCTCTTTTTTATCGTTAAGTATATTGATTCGTTTTGGCTTTTTTTGGTGAATTTTATTTTTCTGATAAGGAGTTTAAGTATGTAAAACATCTTCACTGTCACCTAGATTTCCTTAAAAGAGGAAATAATATATCATCTACATATCTTACCCAATATTTTATTTTCGGTTTGAATGGGATTGTTTCATCATTGATTTTGTTTTTTTATAAATGATGAATGAAAATGTCAGCAAATAGTCCAGATAAAGGTGATCCCATTGCAAGACCATGGGTTTCATGATAAATTTCGGGATTGTATTGAAAATAGTTTTGTTTAATGCAATTCTTTGTTAGTTTTATAATGTCATAAATTTATTGTTTGGATAAAGATTTGCCACATTTCAAATCTTCTTTTAAGATATTTAGAGTTTCATTGGGTGGGATGTTTGTGTACATGTCCTTTATGTCAAAGGATATGAAAATACAATTGTCAGGTATATCTGTATCTTAATTTTATTTACTAAATCAATATTGTTTATGACATTATAGTTTTTCCCGATGTAAGATATTTTTTATTTATTGTTTAAGTACTTACAAAGTTTGTAAGCAGGAGCGTTTCTGTAATTTTCTATTGGTCTGATAGGAATGTTTTCCTTGTGGGTTTTGGGTAAACCCTTACGTGTAGGAGCTTTAGGGTTCATAACTTTTAGTTGAGGTTTTTCTTGTTTAGGTATTTATTTGCATAGTAAGACTATGTTGTTTGTAGATTTAGAAAATTCTTTTGTGGGGTCTTTTGGTAGTTTCTTAAAAGTGTCATTTGAAATGAAGTCTTTGACTTTTTTATCATATTCTTTTTACTTATAATTATATTAGTATTGTCTTTGTCGGCTTTAATGATCATAGATTCTTCTTCTTTAAGTTTCGAAGATATAGAATTTATTAGTTTTGTATCTTCTTTAGCTGATTTTAGGATTGTATTTTGTCTTAGTTCAGTATTATTTTTCCTCTAAATCTTGAACAAAATTATATTTCGATGGTTCGCGCTCGTCTTTTCCAATATTTCCTAAGGATGCGTCTATGTTTATCAGGTCATTTGTGAGTTTGTTATTTTTGAAGTCATTTATATTGTATTTTAAGGAGCTCTCTAAAAGAAAAGTTTCTTCTTTAGAGAATTCTATGTTTGTTAAGTTTTTTTATTCTTGGGTAAAATTCTGGGAAGTCTTCTGGAAGTTTATTGTCTGATGGATTTTGTTTTTATATTAAATTAAGAGGTTTCTTTAATAGCTTTAATTTAAAGTTTCTTTAATGGTTTTAGCCACCACCTTTTTGTTTGGATTACCTACTGACCCTCCCCAGGTAGCAGACCCAGGATATTTGTTGTTTTGTCAGCAATCTTTTGATTTGTAGTTTTGGTCGTTTTAGCCGGCATTCGACACCATATCATTCTTCCTACACTTAATTATATGCGCGAAGAATTTCTTTTACATACTGCAAAAGGTTTTAAAATAGTGCTATATTTTCCCCCTAAATGGACAAAACCATTTCTCAAAGCTCTCTCAAACCGTTCAATGCAAACTTGTTTTAATGTTTTCTTTAAGATCGTCTCTTAGATGAAATAAGACTTGAATTATTTTTCTTGACTAGACTGATAAGTAAAGAATCTGGTGTTGCTATTTCAAGAAATGATCTTCCTGCAACCCATTTCACACCCTCCAAAACATCAATACTAGAGCAAGAACAACCATACAAAAACCACGCCAATAGCACACATTTTTCAATTAACTTCGTTTACGGTCACAATCAAGAACATTAGACTTTGAAATAATAATTAATTACTCATTATAAATCGACCATTCTGATATCCACTCAAAATCCCTATTATTTGCAGTTTTAGATTTTTTATCATAGGGGGAGCAAACATTGCGGTGTCGTCTGCATTCAAATATTTTTGAAGACGAATATTTTTTTTGTTAAAAATTATTTCTGCCTCAATGATTTAAATATTAACTATTTTTGACCTATAACAGTGAGATATATATATAGTTGTATTAGATAAATTATATAGTTCAGTTTTCAAATAAAGGTGAAAAGGTGTATAAATCACAATACAACTTAACAAAAAATCGTAATATTCTTACATACAAATAATACCTGAATTTTTAAATTTGTTTTGCACACATTATTTGTATTTAAAAATGGTTAATTTCAATATCACATTTAAAACCAAAGAAATATTTTAATCCAAGTTGTGAGAAAAACTAAAAATTAAAAGGCAAATAATTTGTATTTTTACCTAATCCTATGTAATATTCCTGTTATATTTCGTATAAAGTCTAAATTTGAGAGCACGGATTTATGCATGGAAGAGCAGAGCGTTGTTCTATTCTTGTTGGGGCGGGGCAAGAAACACTCCGTCATGAGCTACCTGCGGGTGAAAACTGTTTTTCCTGGCTTGGTGTTTGCGCTCGCTTTAGAAACACTTACCATGACGTGCTTTTTCTATGGTGATAAATCCAATAGTGCGTCATTTATTACACATAACAAACACTTCAACAGTTAACAACTACATTATGTTGTTTTCTCGCCATTAGTTTTTTTTTAACTTTCACATTCAACACACATGTAAACATAAACATTAGTATATTTAAGGGGTTTTTTAAACTTAGAGTAATAATATTTTTTTCACATAGTTAAAAAGAAGATGAGGGTTTTATCTAATTAAGTATGAGGTTAATTTAATAAGTCACAGCTTATATTTACAATTACCGGGCTAATTCATGAATGTTGATTAAATTGACAACAAACAGCGTAAAACCTTCATTGTGAACTCGGTCAGTGCTATGGCTTTTCCGGAAATTTCATTATTGCCGCTAAGATCATATTGACACTATTGTAAAAATGTTGATGTAGTTCACATTATTTAATTTTTTAATCGTTTATTGTTTCAGATCGGGCTATTTTTTATTCCACTATTTCAAAAACTAAAACCACCCCAGTAGTGGTTATGAGGTGAAACCTAAATTCAACAAACAGCAGGCCTATACCAAAGTTTGTTTAAACATTTAGAGTCATTATGGAATAAGGGAGTTGGGTTTAAGAACGGGTTTAAATACCAAACAAAAAACCATATTTTCCACCATAACTTACAAAATAATCAGCGTACCAATGTTGGGTTTGCGGCAATAGTTTTATTTTTAAAACTCTTTAAAATAATGTTGTCTTTAAAAGGGGTTGCTACTGAAGAAAATAAAGTTACTCCAAAAACTTCTATTTTGATATGAGTGGTGAATTTCAAAATAGTGACAAAAAGAGCCATGTAATATCACTTAATCCGTGTAATATCTATCAAGTCATTCAAAAAATAAGAAAGGGGGAACTGTAATCGATTACTAGATATGCTTTTCTAAACATACTTTATAAATTTAAATTTACTTAATCTATAGGTAGCATTTAGTCATTCGACATGTATGATAATATTATTATAGATTCTATTGATTTTTGTAATTTTTGTTGTTTCCGCTGAGGATATAGTAGGATATTTGCAAACTCTATACAACGTAGGTGTCTCAGCAAAAAATCTCGGATTTTTTCCTTATTTTTTTCCTTATTTCGCTTTGATGCCATCAGTTTATTTATTTATAAAGTATTTTATTATTATAATATTTTTCGGAATTTGAATAAGATCAGTAAAAATGTCATCGGCAAATTGTAAAAACACGCGAAAGATAAAACACGACATGATACTTTTTGACTTAAACTAGTCAGCTTTTGCTGGTCTACAAAAATAATGCTGACTGAAGCTCTCAAAAAAATAAACGTTCATAAGCGTTAACTTTCTGTATGCGGGGAAACAATTAAAATTCAAGTATCCATCATACGATTAGCTTATTAGCGTTATCTATGTTAACAATGTATACCAACGTAAAAAAAATTTACAATTCGAAAACTTGTAAAAAAACTGATCCAGAGTTTCTCCTCTTATTGAGTTGTAACTACATAGTAGGTAGCTATATTATGCTCTAGCTCTAGTTCTGGTGAATTTCTAGCCTGCCAACATTTGCAGTTTTGATTAAATAAAGCTTGAAGCAGGACGGCCTGGATAATCTGATTACTGAACAGCCTTTGTACGGATTGAATCAATGCTGCAACAAATGCACTCTTCATTAAAACATAACATTTCCAAGAAAAAACGCTTTGCCTCTGATATTCCTGATTTGTTCACATATTTTAAAACCTTATTTTACAACCTATTTATTGCTATGAAAATTAAAAATTTTGAAAATTGAAAAAAAATTGAAAATTGAATAATGAAAATTGTGACCCTAAATATTTATTTCACTTATTCAGACGACTATGATAATTGTTATAGCTTCATATTAACTTTAATAAGTATTATTTAAAGTTTAGCGTCACCATGAATCAACCTGACTACCATCCACCTGATTTCATATACAGGAAATCATTTGTTGAAAATAGAGTAGTGACATAGTATAAGATTGCTATAAATTCTTTTGTATTAATCAAATTACGTTTTCACACAAATTACAACATTAATATAATAAATGGTATAATACAGGGTTTTTTTATTGCAACCCATTTTTAAGATTGAATAATGCAGCTATAAATATGAAATGAGTATTATGTTTTATGGATCATTAAATGTTATACAACCTATTATTTAAGTATGATCACATTTAGTTTAGATTATGTGCTCAAACAATCCGCACTGGCATTTGTATAAAGTTATGCTCTCTCCATCAAATTCCCAAACACAAACACGTGTTACTAGGTACCTCTTTGATTTTCTTGCATTGAATGTGTTACGTTTGTTTTGAGGTGCTGAATATCCTGTGAATTGTTTCCGTAGGCCTTACTTTTTATGTATCCCCAAAGAAAATAATATAGTGGGGTCAAATCCGGGGATCTTGGGGGTAAATAATCCCTCACTGATAAAATTAAGTTTTGGGTTGCGTTAAAAACCCCTTATATCATTAATATTATGGTATATTATACAATTTACGGTGTAATATACAGTGTGTAAATTAAGTATGGAAACATATATGTTTTTTCAACCGAAGTAGATGGATGTATTTTGTTAGCGGCATTGGTTGTTAACTTAAGTTCCGAAAATGTTGACATCTAAATGTTTTTTTATCCCCTTAACAGGAGGGGGGGGGGGTAAGAGGTAGCTTAATGTTTTCAAACAGCGACCCCCATTGAGTGACCCCTCATTTTGAAAGGTTTGTCAAAAGAAATAAAATGGTGCAATCCCGGGGGCGATTCTCAACTCTAACCCGAATGGCAGCCATTTTAAATTTTGAGATGAGTACACGAGATTAACTATGGATACCCCAATTTACCTTTTAAGCGGGTTACATTGGGCAAGTCAAACTCTGGATACCATTATTAGAAGGGAAAGTGGACGTTTTTGACTTATTCGTGATTTTGCCCTAGCCCCCCAAAATAGGGTGTTTTGGGGGCACCCTAAAATTTCAAATGCAGCCCCCTATTGAGTGAGCCCTCATTTAGAAAGGTTTGTAAGCGAATAAGCAATGGTGCAAACGTGAAGTCGATATATCACCCCTAGCCAAAATGACAAGTACTCAATGATTTGATTTTGTGAAAAATTACCCATTTCGCCAATTCAAAATATTTAATGCCTGTCATAGCAGCCCGTATTGATTTATCCCTCATTTTCCAGCAATTTCACACTAAAAACAATGATTTAAATTAAAATCCGTCCATCCTGAAAAAGGCATTCAAAATGTTGAGTAAGAGGAATAGGTGCTTTTTACCCATTACAATTTTTGAATACCTGCCATATTGGCTAGGGGTGACTTATCGACTTCACATTTTCACCATTGCTCATGTCTTTACAAACCCTTTAAAATGAGGGGTCACTCAAAAGGGGTTTGCGATTGAAATTTTGGGGCTGCTCCCAAGACACGGGGGGGGGGAGGGGGCTGGGGCAAAGTCACGAATAAGGCAAAAACGTTCACTTTCCCCTCTAATAATGGTATCCAGAGATTGACTTGCCCAATGTAAACCGCTTGAAAAGGTAAATTGGGGTATCCGTAGTTAATGTCGTGTGTTCATCTCAAAATTATGGCTGCCATTCGGGTTAGAGTTGAAGTATTGACCTCGGGATTGCGCCATTTATTTCTTTTGACAAACCCTTCAAAATAAGGGGTTACTCAATATGGGTTGATATTTGAAAAAAATTAAGTCCTATCTTACACTTCATCCTTTCACGGGTATGATAAAAAATTTTTGTTGTAAAAATTTACGGAACTTAAGTTAACAATCAATGCCACAAACGAAATATATCTATCTGCATCGGTTTAAAAGATACATATTTGTTTCCATACTTTATTTAAACACTGTATTATATTGCATAGTGAAAGATATAAATAAATATCGGTAGCTCTCTTCAGTTTCAAATGGCGTATTTAAGTAAATATTGATGAATTGGAGCTGCAAAAAGCAGAAAGAATTTTAAAGTACACAAAATATCAAAGGCCAATGCAGCTAAAACTTATCGGTTGTAAAAATACTTGCGATGAAAGGAGATGTTTAATATTTTCAAGCAATATTATTGCCTTTTCAAATGAATTTCAAAATCCGGTATTAATGTTTACCTCTGTAATTTTAAAGAACGTTTGTTTAAAAAGCCTAGTGTACACAAAATAACCTCCCTCTTACGTAAATTCAAGACTCATATAATATACAATAACCTATTTGACATTGGTTAGCTAAGTAAACGTATTGCCACTTTGTTGTTCATTTATTAAGTTTTCATGAAATATATAAGCCTTATTCATCACAAAAAATACATCTTTTACAATTTCATACAATATTTACAAATTCAGAACATACAGGAAAATGCTAAATGAACACAAAGCACTGTTCCAACTTAATAATCTTATGGATATCAATTTCACTTTATACAATCTTATTTGTAAAAATCATTTGCATTTATTTTTTTATAAACAAACAGATAATAAACTGTTTTGCAATGAATAAATTGCGAGCCTCATAGGCAGGGCCAGATTTGAGGCTTCCATCACATTATACAAATTAAAAACTAATGACTACCGATTTAGTTGTATTACAAATGAACAATTTGCTATCAATTCAATGAACATGCATAAACACAACAACAGAGTTACAAGAACAGAGTTTTTTAAAAGCACGAAAGCACTGTTTTGATATTTTAAAAATATAAATTCTGTCTTTAAGTTAGAATGGCATCATACCCGTTTAAACAATGACATAAAATAGAATAACCTGAACGTCAAACATTGTCTGTAAATAAAAATGAAAATAAAATCGTTTAGCCCGTAGATTATGTGCAATTATTTTGCACCTGGTTTTAATTATTTATGTTTAGATTTTATAGCAATTGATAGTGGAAGTGTAATATTTTGACAGTTTTAATGTTTTTTCCAATTTTAAAAAGTTATGTTTTTACCTAACTTATGGACCTAATTGCCAAATGCGGGTATCGTTGGATTTGTGATTCAATTCTCTAAGAGAACTGCACTTTTATAATATCATTGTTTTGATGTTTTTAAAATCGAATTATTTAAGCAGCTGCCATTTTCGACTTAACCTTGTTTAACAAATATTATTTTTCGGTAATTAGATCTTTTAAATTACAAAGCTATGTACCGAATTTTTTTGAAACAACGGACCGTGTAGAGTTAAAAATTATTTTATGTAAAAACAAAATGGAGGCTTTACAGTGTTTTCGAAATTTTCAATATGATATTTCGTCTTATCTATGGTCTAGGAACAGTACCAAAAATATTGATAGAGAGTTTTGGGACACCCTACATAAACATGTATACACCCGTACATTCTGTGCCATATAGGAATAATTTTAAGGATTATTTCGAAAAGGTGATACTTCTCTTGACATATATTTAATAGTTTAAAAGTAATTTAGGGTATCCTTATTCAAATAATTTGTACTATATCCTCGTTGTAATTATAGTTCCCCCATTAATGAAGTGTTATTTTTTACTACTGTCTGACGTTTTAATATTACAAGATTGAAGCTAGAGGGCAAAAGCTGGAGAATTTTATGAGTTTTTGAAATTCACCCTCTTCCCTCAACAAAAATAATTGAGTTTATGCTTCTATCGTCTTAGAGAATATTATTTTCTTTATTATATTTGCGTTCAACTAAATATTTCTCAACATCTCTAATCAATACTTGGTAATAGATAAGTCATTTTTACTTTCTCCCCCCTATACATAGTATTTGGAGAAAGTATTGTTTTCGTCAAAATTTTCGAATTAGAGTTGTTAGTGGATATATTCGTTTTAGTGCTCCCTGAATCCAAAAAAGTGGTTTTTGGCGTGGTGTCTCTCTCTCTCTGTGTGTGTGTGTGTGTGTGTGTGTGTGTGTGTGTGTGTGTGTGTGTGTGTGTGTGTGTGTGTGTGTGTGTGTGTTTGTGTGTTTGTGTGTGTGTGTGTGTGCGTGTGCGTGCGTGCGTGCGTGCGTGCGTGTGTGTGTGTGTGTGTGTGTGTGTGGGTGTGTGTGTGTGTGTGTGTGTGTGTGTGTGTGTGTGTGTGTTTGGGCTACATTAGCTGTGGGGACATGCATACGACCAGACTGTGTGGACCTAATCGCTTATGGGGACATCACACACGTCCCCACAATTTTTACATGAAATGCATAAACTGTGAGGACGTCATGATGACTAACTAGTGGCGCATCCTGTGGAATTTTTGGGAAACTATACGATTCTTCTGATTTGACAGAGGAAGGGACATTGCTGTTGGCTGCTACAACAATGGGACTAGACTAGATCGTTTTACTGTTCGCCCGGTCTCCTGTCAGTTATCACAACTATACACAATATTTGAACAATCAATTTATGGATCATTCAGTTTATTTGGCTTAACATATAATAAATAAATCCTCATTTATGAATTAGAAAATAGCTATTGATCAGTAATTGTATCTAATTATAAATTAAAAATTATCAATGAAATTTATTGTTTGATTAAAAATAAAACCATATCTTTGGTTCAAATTGGTTAAAATTAAATTTTATCTTAATAGGTAAAACTGAAATCTATTGAAATGTATTTGAATATTAATTTTTTATGATAAAACCTAAGCCCAAGATCATTACAACTTTTATTCATTATCTAATTTATTAAAGAAAATTTGCTCATTTAAAAATTACCAATTAAAGTTATTATTTGAATAAAAATAAAAATAGTCTTTTAAGTGTGGCTAATATTAAATTTTATCTCAATAGTTATTTATTTATTTTATCCCTGTTGACTGAGGGTGCACAATAAGCTAATTCTGCTGTGTTGCAACACCATGGCCCAGTGAAGCCATGGCCCTCTTTAAAAAAATAGCTATTTATTATTAAATTGAAATCCAATTATATTATAAGTAGGCCTGTTTGAAAATCTAGGCTTACAAATATTTTTTTATAAACTAGCAGTTGCCCGTGGCTTCGCTCACGATAGATAGCTTGAAACAGCTGATCTTGCCACTGCTCTTAGAACTGTCAAATTAGTAGCCACAGCTGTTTACATTTCTGTGTTTAATGTTTACATACTTATAGAATGTGGACATTGAAACTGAGGGCGTTCACAGGGAGTAGCCCGAGAGGATTTTAAGGAAGTGAATAGGCCTATGATTTTCCCAGGTTCAACATCTACCTCTGTGTGAAATTTCAATCCAGTCGGTTAAGTATTTTTCAAATAAAAAAAATTATAATCATTTCTGTGACCCTAAATAGTATCAGTAATGTGATAAAACCGCCATTAGCTAGTCTCAAAGAGTATAAATTGTCAGTAATTTTCACCTTTATCAATTACTTACAATCGAAAGTATCGTAAGACAATTTACGCCATTCAGTCAATTTGGGTATGAAAACCAATTAAAAATGAAGTATAAAGTAAATTTTTTCCCCATTAGGGGCGCAATATGACCCTAGTTTTAATTATTGTCGACTAAAGTAATGTCTAGTTTATAAAAATAACATTCATTACCCAATAACTCAATTTACATGGATTTCACAAATAATTCCTTATGGCATACTCGATTGGGCTGGCTTCGCACTATTGATAGCGATTCTTATAGTTGAATTTTCATTTATTAAAATTGTAACCCAGCATATTCCTCTTTAACTAGTCAAATTAAAGGATTATATATCAAAATATACCAAGGTTTTCCCCTTATAAGTTTACTACAAGCCGAAATGTACGGATTTGTACAATTTTGAGGAAATTTGGTAGGCAAATTTTCAATTGCTAATAACTTTGGTATTTACAGACCGAATCTAATATTTTTGGCCTTAAAAGTGTCGTCATTATATGTGCTTTAAAGTTCATTTACCCTCGCTTCTACGGTGTCAACTATTATCTCTCCAGTTTCAAGGTTACCCCTGCCAAACCAGACTTTGCACTATAGTCAACCTTTAAACACGACAATCATTCGATTATTTTAAGACTCATACAACTTAAATTTTTACTCTAGGGACTTGATTACCTTTTCTACAAAGTGTATATAGCACATATTTTTCATAAAAGTAGACAAAAGTATTTCAATTCCCACTCCAAGTCTGTAATTAAGCTGCCCAGACGGCCGGACTTAACAATTGATTCGAGACTTATCAGCACTTGTATTGGTTTTGTTGTATAGCTAGAAGTGTAGTTTTGTACAGTTTTCCATATTAATTGGTGGACACTCTAAAAAAATTCAACAAATTTCATAAATTAAAAAAAAAAACTTAAAAACGCAAAAAAATACTGACTTATTAATTGAGATAAATGAATTTTTTTATATTAAAAGGAAAAATTGTTGCCCGGCACGGATTGTAACCTGACCTTTCATTCAGCGTTTAGCATTTAGCGTTTCATTCAGCATTTAATTTTTAGGAGGGTTGTCCTGGTGCTTTTAGTACAGGTAAAATTCAACTAAAAGACGAGTAGAAAACATAAAAATTGGTCTGTTCATGAAACTTGCAGGAAACGTAGTACTTACCATTAAATTTTGACACCTGAAGAGTCCCTAGTGATAGGGGGGTGGAAGTACCTTTTTGGGGGGGTTAAATTTTGGGGGGTAGTGATTTTAAGAAAATTTGTATTTATGGGATCCAAGCAAGTGGGGTGTCGTTTTCTATGTTTTTTAGGATACCGAATTAAAAAAAAACATTATAAAATCAATACAACCAACAGTTTATGAGAAAAATACAAATTTATTTTTCAAAATGAAATAGCAACAAATTAAATTAATAGAAAATGGGCCACCCATATAAAACCCTCCCCCGTGGGAAATGTCGACACATGGTTTTTTGTTGCTACTGACATTTACATTAAGGTTTTGCTTGTTTTTTACTTAAGAATTGCAGCATAACCCAGGCAGACAAAAAAAAAACTATCGATAAAAAATTAAAAAGGGGTCATTTTTAAAAAAAAGTTACTTTACTGAATTTTTTTCATGCATTCTTTTAAATATTAACTCGGGACCAATGCCTATCATTTTTGGGTGGTTAATCCTTTATTTTGACAGGAAACTAATTTTCGGCCGCCATATTGGATTTGCCATATTAGATATCAACTTTACTTTTGTAAATGTAAAGGTAGTATTGTGAGACATCATCATAAACTAGTTTTTTTTGCTGTTTACAATGCTGAAATCATTTTTTGAAAATATTCATTCGTTAAAAATATATGCCCAAATGAAAATTGATCCCTTTGGCACGCTTGGTCCTTGAAATTGATCTTATGGACGCTTCATATTTTCAATATTTTCTTCGATTATTTTTCTTATATCTCTTATTATTAAGACATGTCCTAGTTCGTTTTAGTCTCAAAATACTCAGTGAAATACCGGCCTTCATTTGAGATACTAATCATCAACATCGTTCAAGTGAGAGATGAGCTGTAAGGCTCAATGTAACTTAAAAATCAAATTTTCAGAAATTTGTTTTAATCAAGTAGTTATACATCTGGTTCTAAATAAGGTAGTAAGTTCATTTTGGTCTTAAATCACTCATTAAACCATCAACTTATTTCCAGTAAGCTAACCCTCAGTAAAATCAGACTAAAATTTAAGTGACTTATGAGCTTTTACTCAACAAAAATTTGTTTTATTTGCATAATCTCATATTCCTTGAAGGATATCTTTAGTTCCAAAGAAGACTCAAAAATCGCTAGGGTTTCAATGAACTCTATAGGTTATTGGCTTTCATTTTAGTAATAAATTACTTTGATGTATTGAGTTTCAGGTGAATTAATTGTGGTTCTTAAACTTGCATAAAATTAAAGTTTTCAGACATTTTTATTTATAAAAAGACTGATATCTCCAGTTGGAGGACAGGTATGGAGTTCTGTATGCTTTTAAAAGCCTGACTGAAACATCACCTTTCTTTTGAGACTACGACCATTTAATTCGGTCAAGTTTGGGGTGAGTTATAATCCACTATTAAGCATGACATTTAAAAATAACAATTCTTTAGTTATGTCATAATGGTCTTTAAATTTCATTTGCTACTTAACTGATTTTACATACCAATACTTCAAATAAAAGCCGACGTATCTCTGTGCATTTGAAGGCTAAAATGAACTAAATACCTCATTTAGAACACGAGATATAACTACTTCACTAAAAACAAATTTCCCAAAAATTAATTTTTAAGTTACATTGAGCCTTACAGCGCATCTGTCACCTAAATGATCTTGATAATTAATATCTGAAATGAAAGCCGGTATTTCACTGAGTATTTTGAGACTAAATAAAGGATTAACCACCCAAAAATGATGGGCACTGGTCCCGAGTCAATATTTCAAAAGAATGCATAGAAAAAATGCAGTGAAGTAACTTTTTTTTAATGAACCCATTTTAATTTTTTTCATCGCTAGTTGTTTTTGGTTTGTCTGGATTATGCTACAATTTTTGAGTAGGAAACAAGTAAAACCTTAAATTACATGTCATTAGCAACAAAAAAAGTGTGGAAAATTCCCACGGGGAGAGGGTTTTACATGGGTGGCCCATGTTCTATTATTTTAATTTGTTGCTATTTCATTTTTTATAAATAAATGTGTCTTTTTCTCATAAACTGTTGGTCGTATTGATTTTAAAATGCTTTTTTCAATTCTGCATCCTAAAAAACATATAAAACGAACCCCAATTTCTTGGATACCATAAATAAACATTTTCTCAACCCCAAAATTTAAACCCCCCAAAAAGGTACTTCCACTCCCCCCCCCCCAATCGCTAGGGACTCTTCAGATTTCAAAATCTAATGGTAAATACTACGTTTCCTGCAAATTTCACAAACGGACTAATTTTTATGTTTTCTTAGGAGAGTTTTACCTGTACTGTTTGGACTACTCGACCGATCTGATGACTGAGGAGTGGGGGTAATGCAAAGAATATGGCCTTGATTAAATACTAAAATTTAATTTTTCCCCTTACAAGGTGTCATTGTGCCATCATACTGTGTGAAGTTACTATCCAGTATCTCAGTCATAGATGGACCAAAGACAGTGACTCAAGATTTTTAATCCAAACCAAAATAAGATTTACTATATTTTCTCTATGTAAAAAATCAAAAAGAAAATCTTCTTGGGAAAGTCTATCCCCCTTTATAGATAGCCCGATATAGATGGTTTGCAAACTTGGCGATTATTAGCGCTGACTTTATGTCCGTACCAAATTTAATTAAGATCGGGCTATATTATGAGAGTTATAGTGCTTATATTTATATATAGGCTAAATATATCCGTTGCAGCAGGCCTGCATACAATTTAAAATGCTTGAAAACTAATTTCAAAACATCATAAATTGTCATTGGTAGTCATGAATATTTTTGTATTCTCCATAAGGAGAACGCTAATTTGCTGCTACAAAAATGAAAATAAATTGAGGATTTTTGGGCCTTAGTTGGCCTAGATCTCAACTAGATGAAGTAACATAGCGTCATCAAGATATGTTGATATGTAATCAGGGTAATTTTCCCCCAAAGGGTGACATAAGGGCAATAAGTATGCAAAAAATCAAACAATGGCTTGACTACCTCATTTAGTTTAATGCTGCAATCCCATCATTTTATCAAACCTGGATTAGTAAAGAAAGATGAACTCACCATAATATACGCATAACTTTTAAATATCACTATCGCTTAGTTTGAAAGCGGTATAAACTGCCAAGAAATGTAAAATATTCTCATTTTAAGGGGCAGAATCTACAAAATATTAAAGAACCAAAATTCTCTGCTACCAAACAGTATAACTTATGATTGTAAAAAATGTAATGTGTAAACAAAAGTGACTTTACTATGACAATTTTCAATTAATTAAGGTCAACATATGACAATATTCGATGAATTTTCAATAATTTTACGAATAAATGAATTTAATGTTTGATTATTGTGCCATAGTGCCATGTGAGATTATTATGAGAGGTTTAAATAACAGATATTAAAATAATAAAGGGGAGCACTTGGCTTGGAAAGAGGTATTACTCTGAATCACTTTATGGAGTGTTTAAGATTTTAAATTACTATGCATCATTTTTATTTTTTTTATTATTTTTTTACTGTATTTTTAAGATAGGACATGTATGGCCTTTTAGAGAACAGATCTTATTAATATCGAAATGTTAAAAATGAATTCTAAACATTTACTTGTTGATAGGCATATCCAACAGATCTTATTAATATCAAAATGTTAAAAATGAATTCTAAACATTTACTTGTTGATAGGCATATCCATTATTTCACTTCCACTATCACTCCACCTTTACGAAATTGCCCATGGGTGGCCTTAAGCCCACTCCCGCACTAAACGTTCATAAACTTAAACATATTTATCCTGGATCTTCCGCGCTGGACTGCCAGATCTTCTGTCTTCGTGGCTCCCTTCTTCCAAGCAGCTCCTCAGCTTGACAGCTCTCGACTTAAACTAACCTTAAAGCAACCAACTACCGACTGTCGATGTGTATCGACTAATTTCCCAAACTGTGGGGACAAAAACACATTCACAAGGAAAAACACTCGTTTGTGTGAACACTTGCATTAACTCTGTGGACATGTGTTTTGACTCTTGCATTAACTGTGTGGACATGACCGTCTCTTACATTAGCTGTGGGGACGTCCACTCAATTTTCAATCTTTTTTTAAACTGCTTTCTGCCAATAGAAAAGGAGTGTTTCTGCTTTTTTTGAAATCTAGAGGTCAAATAGAACATATGATGTTTTTTATAGCAGTGTGCCTCGATGTCCACATAGTTTGGTAAAAAGAACGAGTCCCCACAGTTATAGTAATGGTGTGTGTGTGTGTGTGTGTGTGTGTGTGTGTGTGTGTGTGTGTGTGTGTGTGTGTGTGTGTGTGTGTGTGTGTGTGTGTGTGTGTGTGTGTGTGTGTGTGTGTGTGTGTGTGTGTGTGTGTGTATGTATGTGTGTGTGTGTGGTGGATGTAAACAAAGCTAGAGACGACACCAGTGGTCCGATTTTCATGAAATTTGGCATGTAGGTATAAAGCCGTGGTATCTCCAGGCGTATTTTTCATTTTTTTTGAATTTTTGATTTTTAGGGGTATTTACCCCATAAAAACCCACAAAAAATGACAAAAATCCAAATTTCTCAAAAACGGCTCTAACGATTTTGATAAAAATTTCATGGTTTTTAGTGCTTAGGATGAAAAACAAAATGACACTACCCGCATGTCTGTCAAAATTCAGGTTCAGAAGTTATGGGGGTTTAAGTGTTAAAAATTCATATTTTTCAAATTTCACAAAAACTGTAACTTTTAAAGAAAATATACTTGCAACCATTAAATTTCGCTTGAAAAACTAAATAATCTAGTATTTTGAATCATTAGTCTACGTCAACTGGTTGCGGAGATAATTGATATTTTAGTTTGGCGGTAAATGCAGTACGTTGTCCAATATTATTCTTATGGCAAATATTCAAAAACCGATATCTCCGTTATTTACTAATCGATTTTGATAAAATTTGGTATATAATTGTGTGATAATTAATTGTTAATTTGTTGTATTTCACTATATATGTTTTCTGGTTTTAATTGACTTGAAGGGAGAAAGTATGTGTCAGTTTCCTGATACCGTTTATTACAAACTAATTGACATTAACTATTGTTGTCGGTTGGATACTTTCCACATCTCATTACTCACTTCATGTAATGAGGAAATTTAATGCAGATCAAAAATTTAATGAAGTTGCCTAACGAAATATTATATTACTAGATTTGATAGGTTAAAAATATTTTGCACACAAGTTTTATATAAAACGCGACTTCGCAGTGTATGTCACGTCTTTATCTTTACCTTTGAGGAAAATATCGTTAGTATAACTTAGTTTAACAATCGGCTTGGCACATTGTTAAACTATCAAGACATAGGGTATATCAAAATATTAAGGTGTACTAAGGTATTAAGGTACTAAGGTGTATTAAGGTAATTTTAAAGAGACATGACATTATTTTATCCTTAACATATTTGCACAGATACTCCCTTTTTACTTCCAAACGGGAGACGCCGCTAGTTCAAAATTCAGGACACAGTTTTGGCTAGCAGCCAAAACGGAATGCGTGATGTTCCTTCACATATTGAATGTTTAAGGCTCTCTCAGTGATATTTTGTTTTGCTCAGTTGTTAAATACATAAGACTATGAATATAAATCATCCTAATCCTAACGAGTAACGACGGTTTGTTTTAATGTTGAGTTGTAATGTGTCCGTATTTGAGTATATCATAGCTTGTTATCTTATTTCAGATAAAAATTGTAACAACAATTACTATTTAGACGTTTTTTGTTCAATTCCTGCACTGAAAATTACGTGCACTGCTGATAGGACTAATAACTGCATTTTAAAAGACTTGGCTTTCAAGGTTGTTATCTAAATAATTATTTGTGAGTTAAATTAGTATTTATTAATTGGTTGTTGTCTTACACATCAAACACGGCTTTGGGGAAAAGTGCATAAATAACTTGTAGTTCAGCATTTTAAACACAGTGATGTTTGAGCTAGTTAAAAACACTAACCATGGGAATGAAAGATTTTCTCAGCATTAGAAGATATCTCCGTTGAAGTGCACCTACACAACGAATTAAAAATATTAGGAATGATATTTCAACACTACATAAAGAATATATAATTTTCATTACTTTAAAAATGACACGTAGTAATGCAAGTTTGCTGCTGAAGCTATATGAAAATTGAGAGGTTATAAACCAATTATTAGTAGAACTAATCAGAAAGAGGCCATATGCCACTTTATCGAGATTTTTAGTGATATGAAAAATACGTAGAATTCGATTAACTGTCTCTTAAGATAAAACGGTGAATGAGTATGCAGGTACGCTGCCTCACAAATATGAAATTAAGGATTTTGGACTTATGTACAATAGATCTAAACTAGTTAGGCCACAAATAAAGTACCACTAGTTTTAGTTGAAATATAAGTTATTTACAGAATTTTCCTTATTTACCAAAACGATAACATAAGAACAATTCATAGTCCGAGTCAAATACCTTGGCCAAGTCAGCCCATAAGGCTAATGTTAATTTTAACATTGGACGTATGGACGGCCTGGGCCAAATTAATTGACTTTGACGATAAGTGAATGTCGTTTTCAACATCTCAGTAACCACTGTTGATAGAGCAATGGTTTAAGATTATAAATTCTTTCCCAAGTGTATTCAGTGGCGCAAACTAAATTTGATTATTTTATCTGTTTTATATATAAGGATTTTTTCTCATCCATCCCCCATTCTGGTGGTCTGATCGGGCTGACCTTCAAAATCGTCAGTTATTGCGCTACATATTTGCACTGTACCAAATTTCATTGGGATCGAGTCTCTTTTTCGGCCGCTATTGTGTTATGGTGCTATTGTGTTATAATTCATATTGGTATAAAATACATATTTCCTACTTGATTATACTTTCGCCGAATAGTGCTTTTGGATTTGTTTGGGTTCACCTCTAAACGAAAATTATCATTGCCTACGGTTTAGGGCTTAGTACCATGAGACCTACTGCTATAGCTTCCTCTATCTAGGAGACTTTATTTGAAAACAAATTAAAATTCTCTTGTTTGAATAATCGAATAGGAGTTTGAGAAACGTTTGATTAAATATTGCGAATCTGCTGGGATTTTGTACGCGAGAGAGTTTAGTACCCAGTGGGTTTGTATTACAACACTCTCAAAGTAAATTTCGTTTTACTGTTGCATATTAAATAAAGCACTTAGAGTTGAGTTGTTTAAGGAAAGTAACCTAGAGATTTAAGAATTTCAAACAACCTTATCTCAGAAGCCATTAATTTTCAGTAACAGTTAAGTTAGCTTATCTGCTGTAATTTAAGGAAAACAAAGTATGAAAATGATAAACAAATTTTTTAATAATTTGTTACATCATGTACGTCCAAAGAATGTAACACCAATTTATTATAATTAATTAATTAATTGTTAGTTTTAAACCATTACAAATACGTTAAATTTCAATCTTAGATTTCTCGTTCAATATTACTCAATAGCAAGTATTTCGAAGTGGATTGATTTCCCTAAAAAATCCCCAAATTAGCAGCCATATAAATTATTAGTGGTGATTATCATGAAGGAAAAATGCTATCGTCCTCAACTAAATACAAATACATATACATAATAAGCAACATATTCACCACATCAATCGTTTTCAATAAATAGGTATTATTTAAGTTTGAATATCAACGAATTTTAAATATATTGTTGTTATTTTAGGAAACTGGAAAGAGAAGGTATTTATATTTGAAACAGTTTAATCAGCTTTGCCAAAGTCCTTGCTACAAATTAAAGAAACTCCTTGATAAATTTTATAATTCGATGTATGCTATACTGCATTAGAAGTACATCACGATATACTGCATTTCTATACTTGATGTTTAATTGCTTGTACCAAGCAAAATAAGATAATGTTGCCTTTTAACTGTCACTCATTCATTTTTTTTATTATATTGTCTTGTTTTGTAATATCACATAGCCTAAGAAATTCAGCCAGTTTAAATGTAGGCCTAATGCTTAAATTTTTTTCCAGATTGTATCGAAGATGGTCTTCCAATGTCAAACGTTACGGATCTCAACAATTCACATCTTCAAGTCCCTGTACAAGAGCAAATGCCAATTTTAATACAAGAACTTTAATATCAACCACTTCACACTTATGTGACTTTATATTGAACTAAAATTGTGTATTTACACCCGAGTTAACAAAATAATCTAAAATGATTATTGAAAAACAAGATCTGCTGCTTTATCTTAAGCTATTCCTTTATAATATTCCACTGGATAAACAAAGTGGTTAGGGAACAAACACTTCATTAGCTTTTTAAAACTTCCGTCTTTAAAGTTCTGATTTTGAGAAAAGAAATGTTAAAGTGTAATTACATTCTCTTCTGTTCACTGAAATAATCTCAAAGAACTTTGAGTTTTAATTGAACCACTCGAACCTCCGTTAAAACTGCCCTCGGAGGCTGTAGAATGGATTGAGGGTGGACGGGATGGGCAGACGATGTCACGTGACCGCCCCACACACGCACACACCCGCGCACTCTGCCGTCACCGCTAGGAGGCTGTGTCTGCTGCTCTGCAACAACGCGCTGCTTCTACTGTACGTCCTCGGCCTGGGGGAGCCCAGGAGCTTGACACGCGTCGTGCAGACCAAGTACGGCAAACTGCAGGGCTTCCTGAGACCACTGCCTTCTCCCCTCAGACCCATAGAGGTAGGGGTGAAAGAGATATTTCCTGTTCGAATAGGTCTATATTATCGGAGTGGTTTAAATTCAACGTGTATATGTATTGATATGTATGAGGTAAATTTTTTGTTTATATTACAGATTCAAAAGAAGCTCTATTACGATTGTCAACCTTTTTTTAGGCTTATGTGGTTCCTTGGAACACCTTCGGATCCATTCTCTGGGGATGGGATAACTGTAATTGTGTATGACATTATGTACACCAGACCGCACTTTAGTTGAAGGATTAGTTAGATTTAGATTAGGATTAGATTACCATAGTCGCGAGGTAAAAAAAGGCTTGGCCTAAATGAAAAACTGTTTAAACTTAGTGGCCTAGATATAACGGGATGTACGAGGTATATCTGTTTATTACCTGACAGCGATACCTGGGACCGATTTCGAGCCCACAGAGGTTCTGCATTTCTGAGAAGAAAGTGAGCATTTCAGTTTGCATAAACGCATATCGTGTAGCAAAAAAGTGGTAGAGCCTGTTGTGTGTTGTTAGGAATCATTCCATTTAAAATTGAATCTAAAATGGTAATAAATATTCAAACATTTTCAGTTTCCACGTCTTTTTTCGCGAACAGCATCAGTATTTTGTTTCATTAATCGCCTTGTGAGCCATCAGCTTGAATGGAAATGGAAGCCGCTTAATGATCTCTTACAGTATTGCTCATGCCTGCTACGTATTACGTACCTTCGCTACAGTCTTCATAAAATACATTATAACGGTTAAAGTATCTAATTTTTTACATAAAAATCAATCATTTTCTTATAAACTTAGGATTCATCAATACTTTTTCCCAATCAAGTGAACAATTTATATTTTAGGAAATAAAATTATCATTATCTGTGAGTCGTATGTTTATCCAATTTCTACAAAAAATTAAATAGCGTTTTATTTAACTATTACCAACAACTAATTTTCAACCATGACAAATGTCAATACCTCGAGTTGATAAAACACAATCCTTCATTAATATTACAATTTTACAATGCTCTCTATCATTCGGACTGGCATGGTCTAGAATGGTCACCACATGGTCGAGATGACTATGCCTATTATGCCTGCATGCAAATGGGGATTTGATAAAGGAATCGGCAGCTAGCATCTTTTCTGTAGTTTCTGTAGTTATGATTGGGTAAAACACATAAAAAACACAGTGTACATATATTTATCTGTGGCAAGAAAGATCAGAGAATGGCGCATAGCTTAATCGTTACCTTGAAAGATGCTCATTGTATCGTATTTATGCGACCGCAGGTATAAGTGTTAAGGATAAGCTACTTTCAAGATCCAAACAGAATTTCTGGGTTAAGGGTTTACTGCATTGTTCTCCAATGCCAAGTTTTTCATCAGGATGTAAGAAAATATTACTATATGGCTTAATTGTTCACTTTGGCCGTCAGGTATTCCTGGGAGTGCCGTACGCCACTCCACCGGTCGGCGTCAACCGCTTCAGCCCCACGCGGACTCCGGGGCCGTGGTCAGGGGTCCGGCTGGCCGATACATTCAGCCCCGTGTGTCCCCAGCACCTGCCCAGGCTCGACAACGAGACGCTAGAGAACATGCCCAGACAGAGGCTGGAGATGATTCACCGACTGATCCCCCTGCTGAGGAACTACAGCGAGGATTGTCTGTATCTCAACATCTACGCGCCTCTTCAAGGTAGGTTAGGCTAGTACGTGTCCTCAGTACCTGCCCAGGCTCGACAACGAGACGCTAGAGAACATGCCTAGACAGAGGCTGGAGATGATTCACCGACTGATCCCCCTGCTGAGGAACTACAGCGAGGACTGTCTGTATCTCAACATCTACGCGCCTCTTCAAGGTAGGTTAGGCTAGTACGTGTCCTCAGTACCTGCCCAGGCTCGACAACGAGACGCTAGAGAACATGCCTAGACAGAGGCTGGAGATGATTCACCGACTGATCCCCCTGCTGAGGAACTACAGCGAGGTCTGTCTGTACCTCAACATCTACGCGCCTCTGCAAGGTAGGTAGACTGTAGGCTTGCCCTGTGTGTCCCCAGCACCTGTCCAGGCTCGACAACGAGACGCTAGAGAACATGCCTAGACAGAGGTTGGAGATGATTCACCGACTGATCCCCCTGCTGAGGAACTACAGCGAGGACTGTCTGTACCTCAACATCTACGCGCCTCTGCAAGGTAGGTAGACTGTAGGCTTGCCCTGTGTGTCCCCAGCACCTGTCCAGGCTCGACAACGAGACGCTAGAGAACATGCCTAGACAGAGGTTGGAGATGATTCACCGACTAATCCCCCTGCTGAGGAACTACAGCGAGGACTGTCTGTATCTCAACATCTACGCGCCTCTTCAAGGTAGGTTAGGCTAGTACGTGTCCTCAGTACCTGCCCAGGCTCGACAACGAGACGCTAGAGAACATGCCTAGACAGAGGCTGGAGATGATTCACCGACTGATCCCCCTGCTGAGGAACTACAGCGAGGATTGTCTGTATCTCAACATCTACGCGCCTCTTCAAGGTAGGTAGACTGTAGGCTTGCCCCGTGTGTCCTCTTGTCACTGATTGATCCCCCTGCTGAGGAACTACAGCGAGGACTGTCTGTATCTCAACATCTACGCGCCTCTACAAGGTAGGGTAGGCTAGTACGTGTCCTCAGTACCTGCCCAGGCTCGACAACGAGACGCTAGAGAACATGCCTAGACAGAGACGAGGGATATATAATGCAATTTTGTTGCTGATTTAGACTGAAAGGCTTGAGGGTCTATTATTTATAAGTTTTCAAATTCCCTATTGCTAACAATAATTTTTTTCGTTACATCGCTGCGAAAACTGCAGTTTTCTTTACATGTGTTGCGGGCCTAAAGAACCTTTTTTCACCCTAGGGAGAAAAAGAGTCAGCTGATGTCGAGGACGTCAGATGTTCAGTGTTCGTTTATAATTTACTAAAACTGCAAACGTGTGTACCTCAGCGTTGATGGTGAGCTACCGATTGCATTCCTGAGTAGTTGGTTATTATTGTCAATTGTAATTTATTGTTGTATTGTTGTCAGTTTAATCGATTTGTGAAACTCGCTCATTTCACCAATCGATAGTTCAGTGCGTTCAATACATCGACAATTGTTCATTGGTGTCAGTCTAAACTAACGCAAATGAAGTAGACAATCAGTTAATTGTTTGAATAGCAAAATAAGATACATACATACATACATACATTACTAGATGAAAGTCTCTTTGGGAGATATCATTAAAGGTAAACAAATTGTAATATTTTAGTTTTCTCAAGTAGTTAGCGTGTTGTATTGAGAGGTATAACGAAAAATATAGTTCATCACACGGGCCTAATATAGCAGCTTTTCCGTACTACTTGCTTTTCCTTTACCTTAGTTCTTGCTACTTTAGTCCTTAGTAATGAAATGTACTATTTTGGAACATAAAACCGTTTTACAAAGTATATGGGTGGTAACTTAAGTATAAATAAAGTTCAGCACGTTAAAAATTGTCATAATTGAAAACATAGTTTTTTGCATTTAAATATATTTTTTAGCCTTTTGGCTGTGATAGCTAAGTAGAAATAACGAAGACACATTTGGCAGTTCAGGCGTGGCAGTGAAAGGCTCATAGAGCAAAACATCTTGATCGATTATGCAAACGAGCTTTTCAAACAGCTTGAGTGCCACAGTTTAAACTGAACTTATAAAATCCTAATTTTACTTGGATGTTTTGAAATCTCGATTGATTATGCAGACGAGCTATAATTTTTAAATAGCTGGATCGTTACAGTTTAAACTGAATATATAAACTCATAATTTCCCTTAAATATTTTAAACTATTCATTTAATGAAAAATAAATGTTGACGATACAATAACAATATTTTAAGTAATCTTTTGAATGAAGTGAAATCAAATCAAAATTCTTCGTTATTAAGGCGAACATTAAAAAAATATATGGCCCTTTCTTAAAGTTGAACTCTTTATCTAAAAACAAAAGTATTTCATTATTCAATAACAAAAAAACTGATTTACTTAATAAAAAATAAAAAAAACACTCGCACTTGCACAATTATTCCCTGCTTCAGCTGGATCTAGGGCACGCTATGTCGCATGACTTTGATTTGAAAACGCCTTGACTGAATCACGGTCACGGTGTTTTTTATTATAAAGACCAGGTTTTTTATTATAAAAGGTAGTGATTGAAAAATGATGTGTTTATCTGTACAAAAACTCTGCTAAAGTATTTTACGTTAGTCAAAGTTGAATACCACTGGGAAAATATTTCCAGTCACAAGAATATGTGTCATAGTCCACAAACTACCCATGGCCATAGAGTAATAAAGAACTTCGTAAAGAGATGGCACTCCTATGTTAACTTGGTGGTAAGGGAACAGCAGCGCTATCTGAATAAAGTGCTACGAACTAAAAAGATCAATGCGATATATCGATCGTCGTCGTCGTCGTCTGATTTGTTTATATTTTCGTTTTCTTGTTTTGTTTGCTAGACTTTCAATTTTAATGACTTTACCGATTTGTTTTGATTAAGTACGTTTGCCGCTAGGGCAAGTTGTTTCGCGAAATACTGTACTGAGTGATTATTATTGTGCTTAAAGCGATTGATAGAAATTAAATACGTAGATGTTTACATAAAACAACTAAGTAAAAAATTAACTTACTAAGTTAATTTGTATTAAGTGCTTTTATGTAAACATCTACGTATTTATTTTCCATCAATAGCTTTAAGCACAATATGAATCACGCAGAACGGTATTTCGCGAAACAACTTACACTAGAGCAACTTTCTGCAAACGTACTTTAGGTATTTCCCACACTCAAATTATTTCCAACTCGTTATGGTTGTGTACACGTCGCGTCATGACAGAAAATCAGGGGAAACGGAATAGGAAGTTAGCAGATCGTTATCGTCGTTCTGATTGGCTGAATCAGTGAAGAAGAAGAAAGCCATGTTTTTACAACGCCATTTGAATAAAGTGCATTGAACTAGCCCGCTCCAATACGCTTACCACTTGGCTCCATTTAAGTGTCAGACCGGTGCCATGGCCTTGAAGATAGCAATGCATGTAAAAATGGTAACAAACTAAGAAGAATTTCAAAATCCTTCTAAGTTTACAATATCAAAAGCCTCATTGAAATCATTTAAGGTAAAAATATACATTAACACTCTGCGGCCATCCGACATGGGGCCAGAGTGTAAACTCAAAGTACGAGTATCTCTAAGCACTATTGAACTTCAAAAAAGTAGCCGTTCTATTATCGTCTAAATTTAATACTTAGGCAAATTAGTTTGTTTCCAATTTGAAAAGAAAAATTTAAGAATCTAAGGAATTAACAACAGTACTCCATAATAATATTTGTCTACGTATCTGCTGTATAATCTGCTCGTTTCCACAGAGGGCACGGTCCAGCCCAGACTGCCGGTGTTGGTGTTCATCCACGGGGGCTCGTACCTGTGGAACAGCGGCAACATCTACGACGCCGACGTGCTGGCCAGCTACGGCCAGGTGGTCGTCGTCACCCTCAACTACAGGCTCGGCATACTGGGTACGCTTTCGTTACTTTTCTGGTTCTTTGTCATGAATTAATTATAAACTGTAGAAGATCATTATGACATTAATATGCTTATTTTTCTTACCTTCATTGATATACGACGAATTATCAAGGTAATACAAAATACAAGTCTTTGTGGAATACAAAACTAGAAGAGATGGGTGATGAAATCATGATTTTTGTTTGGTTGTTTTGGATAGCTTCGGACTAGCTTTAAGGCCCTTTCCTGATTTGAATGCACATAAAGTAAAGATTATACACATCTTTACCTTTGTAAAGATCGTAAACAAGATATTGAACTTGCGCTTTATAGCATTAGAAGTTCATAATGCCTGCTATGAAGGAAATGGGTGGTTGAATTCATTCAGTAATAAAATAGCTTAGGTAATATGTAAGTTTTATGGCCGCAGTCCTCGGCAAATGTTATTATTATATCTCTATTATAACAACCGTTTTATCGTGAGCATAACTGATCGGTAATTTGCTATTTCCTGGAAGTTGAACAGGGCTTTGTAATGACAAACTCCTTGTTATAAGAAATTTATTAGCTAACCGTTTTGAAACGATAGTCACGCGATGTTTTTGTGACTTTTGCACGCTAATGTTTCTTGTCTTTAACCTGACTAATATTTTTTGCTTCACTGTTGAAAGGCTTCCTAAACGCAAACATGGCGCCGTACTCGTCCGCCAGGGTCGCCAACTACGGGCTGATGGACCAGGTGGCAGCCCTGCACTGGGTCCAGCAGAATATCGCTGTGTTCGGTGGCGACCCCGACAACGTGACGCTGCTGGGCCACGGCACCGGCTCGGCCTGTATACAGTTCCTCATCATGTCGCCCACTGTCATGCCGGGTAAGTGACGCTGGTGGCCACGGCACCGGCTCGGCCTGTATACAGTTCCTCATCATGTCGCCCACCGTAATGCCGGGTAAGTGACGCTGGTGGCCACGGCACCGGCTCGGCCTGTATACAGTTCCTCATCATGTCACCCACCGTCATGCCGGGTAAGTGACGCTGGTGGCCACGGCACCGGCTCGGCCTGTATACAGTTCCTCATCATGTCGCCCACCGTCATGCCGGGTAAGTGACGCTGGTGGCCACGGCACCGGCTCGGCCTGTATACAGTTCCTCATCATGTCGCCCACCGTCATGCCGGGTAAGTGACGCTGCTGGGCCACGGCACCGGCTCGGCCTGTATACAGTTCCTCATCATGTCGCCCACCGTCATGCCGGGTAAGTGACGCTGGTGGCCACGGCACCGGCTCGGCCTGTATACAGTTCCTCATCATGTCGCCCACCGTCATGCCGGGTAAGTTACACTGTAGGCCTCGGCACCGGCTCGGCCTGTATACAGTTCCTCATCATGTCGCCTACCGTCATGCCAAGTAAAAGGGACAGTTAACCGTAATCAAACATTAAATTTACCGTCCATCTTATTCTTTTCTACTTGTGTTCGCTTTTAATAAAATTTGAATAAGTAAAATGTAGGGAAAACAGGATATACTAAACAAATCTTTTGCTTTTTTTGTGCAACTTGTTAGTTTATTAGTAGTGAGATGTACGTACGAACTCATAAATCTATTTTGATACTCATTATTACAGTTTACTATTATTACTATTAACTTTTATATTTTGTGTACAATTCCGTTCAATAAACCCTATAAACATTGATATTAATTTAAGGAAAATATAATAAACATCACGAATATGAAGTTAGCAGCTTATTTAAAGTTAGTTCTGAGTTAAGTGCCAAAGAAAATGCATTAACGTAGGCTTCATTCAAATTCAGAGTTAAACTAAGTCACAAAGAAATAATCGAACCTTGTTTTGCATAAATTTAATCAACCAATCAAACTTTTATTGTGAAGTATTTTAAATCAGTTTCAAACATTTTACATATCTTAAATTAATATTTCATTATTTAACATATTTTTAATAAGTATTTAAACATTTTACACATTTTAATGGCGACAAAAAAAATATCAAAATTATAAAATTATTATTACGAAATATGTAAAGGGCCTGATATTTTATTTAAATACTTTATTTCACTAGAAAATTACTTACACATTTTACTGATACCAGTCACATTGCTATGTGAATAATACTTCCACATTCTGCTGTTTTAGTGGGATAGCAACAATTTCTCACAATAAATATACCAAATCAGAAAGGGTATAATTTAGGGAAGGACCATTTAGTAGATATATTTCACATAAAATATTATGTACTTGAGAATCACCAAGAAAGAGATATGCAACCACTTGAAGCTATTCCCATTGGTGAACTATAAAAGCAGCAGCATCACTAGAATGGAGTCGTGAAAGTTTACTGAGCTCCAAACCGCCAATATCGAACAGTGGAATATGATATTGAAATCTAAACCCAGAACCCATCTTTATACGCGTTGCCATCCGCCAACTTTCTATATTAGTTTATATTGCTCTCTCTAGAAATATACTTACCTCCGGTCCTTATTTAGATTTTTCATGAAAGCTTTCATTGCGTGAATGGAATATGAACTAAATATAAGGAAATAAATAAATATAAGCTTCCTCACTTATGCACGGTTTAGCATGGTTAAGGTTAAATTTAAGTTCGCCTCTAATAATAACTTGATTCTCAACAAAAAAATTTTTTGACAGATTTTAACTGCACAGTTGCTTAGAAAAAGTTTTTTCTAGTATTTCAAACACATTAATAATAGTATATTTCACTACTAGTCACGAAAGTAGCCCATTTCGGGGCAAGTAAAACACTATCGAGCCCCGAAATGGTACTTTTGTGACGAGTTGTGAACAGTACTTTTCATCACGATGCAAATAAGTGACCGAACTTATAAAAAATTATCCAACATTTCATAATTTAGTCATTTTTCTATAAGTAAACACAATACGGCTGAACTGTCTATTTTAGTTTATAAAGTCAGCTGGTTGAACTGTCAAATTAAGGAATTCGTTTGTTTGGGTACGGCAAAACTATGTTTTGGTACGTAAATGGTTTGTTTGGGTACCGAAAAAGTAGCTGATCATTTTGACGTAAGGAAATCGAGAGTTTTCGTAGATCTCAGCTGTACGGTAACGAGCAATTTTCGTATACAGAGTTATGAAAAATAATAAATTTGAGGAAGGGCGTTTACATTTCTGACGCTTGAAAACAACATACTTGCATTGACCTACATAACGTTTTTATATATGAGGCATTGTTAGGTTTTAGCAGTCTCGTGTAGCCGATGTGAAAACAACTTTCTAAATGTATTTCCAGTCCCAGAGGCGAACCAATCTGGGAATAAACATTCTCTTAACACACCCTTTTGTTTGTCAAAACTTATAAGTGATTTACGACTAAAATTATAGTTAGTTGTTGCCCCGTATTCTGTTAAGTTTAGGCTATAAATCCTTTTTAAGGCTTTTGAAAAACAAGGAGCCGCGCAGAAAGCCAAAATATTTACTTGAATCTAGAATTAATTGGTATATAGATTCTTATTAGTATATTTAATCATGATAATTCAGCACAGTGCATCGATTTTATCACCCCAATAGTGTCTCTGTATTGTCTGTGTGCAGATCTGTTCCCCCGAGCCATCCTGCTGTCGGGGTCGGCGCTGAGCAGCTGGTCGCTAGTGGAGGACCCAGTGTACTGGGCGGTGCGACTGGCCCGCCAGCTGGACTGTCTCTGTATTGTCTGTGTGGAGGACTATTCCACCGAGCCATCCTGCTGTCGGGGTCGGCGCTGAGCAGCTGGTCGCTAGTGGAGGACCCAGTGTACTGGGCGGTGCGACTGGCCCGCCAGCTGGACTGTCTCTGTATTGTCTGTGTGCAGGTCTGTTCCACCGCGCCATCCTGCTGTCGGGGTCGGCGCTGAGCAGCTGGTCGCTAGTGGAGGACCCAGTGTACTGGGCGGTGCGACTGGCCCGCCAGCTGGACTGTCTCCGTATTGTCTGTGTGGAGGTCTATTCCACCGAGCCATCCTGCTGTCGGGGTCGGCGCTGAGCAGCTGGTCGCTGGTGGAGGACCCAGTGTACTGGGCGGTGCGACTGGCCCGCCAGCTGGACTGTCTCTGTATTGTCTGTGTGCAGGTCTGTTCCACCGCGCCATCCTGCTGTCGGGGTCGGCGCTGAGCAGCTGGTCGCTAGTGGAGGACCCGGTGTACTGGGCGGTGCGACTGGCCCGCCAGCTGGACTGTCTCTATATTGTCTGTGTGCAGGTCTGTTCCACCGAGCCATCCTGCTGTCGGGGTCGGCGCTGAGCAGCTGGTCGCTAGTGGAGGACCCAGTGTACTGGGCGGTGCGACTGGCCCGCCAGCTGGACTGTCTCTGTATTGTCTGTGTGCAGGTCTGTTCCACCGAGCCATCCTGCTGTCGGGGTCGGCGCTGAGCAGCTGGTCGCTAGTGGAGGACCCAGTGTTCTGGGCGGTGCGACTGGCCCGCCAGCTGGACTGTCTCTGTATTGTCTGTGTGCAGGTCTGTTCCACCGAGCCATCCTGCTGTCGGGGTCGGCGCTGAGCAGCTGGTCGCTGGTGGAGGACCCGGTGTACTGGGCGGTGCGACTGGCCCGCCAGCTGGACTGTCTCTGTATTGTCTGTGTGCAGGTCTGTTCCACCGAGCCATCCTGCTGTCGGGGTCGGCGCTGAGCAGCTAGTCGCTAGTGGAGGACCCGGTGTACTGGGCCGTGCGACTGGCGCGCCAGCTGGACTGTCTCTGTATTGTCTGTGTGCAGGTCTGTTCCACCGAGCCATCCTGCTGTCGGGGTCGGCGCTGAGCAGCTGGTCGCTGGTGGAGGACCCAGTGTACTGGGCGGTGCGACTGGCCCGCCAGCTGGACTGTCTCTGTATTGTCTGTGTGCAGGTCTGTTCCACCGAGCCATCCTGCTGTCGGGGTCGGCGCTGAGCAGCTGGTCGCTGGTGGAGGACCCAGTGTACTGGGCGGTGCGACTGGCGCGCCAGCTGGACTGTCTCTGTATTGTCTGTGTGCAGGTCTGTTCCACCGAGCCATCCTGCTGTCGGAGTCGGCGCTGAGCAGCTGGTCGCTGGTGGAGGACCCGGTGTACTGGGCGGTGCGACTGGCCCGCCAGCTGGGCTGTCTCTGTATTGTCTGTGTGCAGGTCTGTTCCACCGAGCCATCCTGCTGTCGGGGTCGGCGCTGAGCAGCTAGTCGCTAGTGGAGGACCCGGTGTACTGGGCCGTGCGACTGGCCCGCCAGCTGGACTGTCTCTGTATTGTCTGTGTGCAGGTCTGTTCCACCGAGCCATCCTGCTGTCGGGGTCGGCGCTGAGCAGCTGGTCGCTAGTGGAGGACCCGGTGTACTGGGCGGTGCGACTGGCCCGCCAGCTGGACTGTCTCTGTATTGTCTGTGTGCAGGTCTGTTCCACCGAGCCATCCTGCTGTCGGGGTCGGCGCTGAGCAGCTGGTCGCTAGTGGAGGACCCGGTGTACTGGGCGGTGCGACTGGCCCGCCAGCTGGACTGTCTCTGTATTGTCTGTGTGCAGATCTGTTCCCCCGAGCCATCCTGCTGTCGGGGTCGGCACTGAGCAGCTGGTCGCTAGTGGAGGACCCGGTGTACTGACACCGCGGGTGTCAGCATGTCTTTGCGGAAGTTGTGTTTGATGACGACGCCGTCCACGCTGGGCCCGAAGGAGGAGAGGTGCGCGGGCGACTGGACGTCCGCCTTCATCAGCCGGGCCAGCGGCACCTCGCGCAGACAGTCGACGATGGTCTCGTGGTCCGCCAGCAGGTCCTCGGGCACGGGACAGTCGACGATCCACCGAGCCATCCTGCTGTCGGGGTCGGCGCTGAGCAGCTAGTCGCTAGTGGAGGACCCAGTGTACTGGGCGGTGCGACTGGCCCGCCAGCTGGACTGTCTCTGTATTGTCTGTGTGGAGGTCTATTCCACCGAGCCATCCTGCTGTCGGGGTCGGCGCTGAGCAGCTGGTCGCTGGTGGAGGACCCAGTGTACTGGGCGGTGCGACTGGCCCGCCAGCTGGACTGTCTCTGTATTGTCTGTGTGCAGGTCTGTCCCACCGAGCCATCCTGCTGTCGGGGTCGGCGCTGAGCAGCTGGTCGCTGGTGGAGGACCCGGTGTACTGGGCGATGCGACTGGCGCGCCAGCTGGACTGTCTCTGTATTGTCTGTGTGGAGGTCTGTTCCACCGAGCCATCCTGCTATCGGGGTCGGCGCTGAGCAGCTAGTCGCTGGTGGAGGACCCGGTGTACTGGGCGGTGCGACTGGCCCGCCAGCTGGACTGTCTCTGTATTGTCTGTGTGGAGGTCTGTTCCACCGCGCCATCCTGCTGTCGGGGTCGGCGCTGAGCAGCTGGTCGCTAGTGGAGGACCCAGTGTACTGGGCGGTGCGACTGGCCCGCCAGCTGGACTGTCTCTGTATTGTCTGTGTGCAGGACTGTTCCACCGCACCATCCTGCTGTCGGGGTCGGCGCTGAGCAGTTGGTCGCTGGTGGAGGACCCAGTGTACTGGGCGGTGCGACTGGCCCGCCAGCTGGACTGTCTCTGTATTGTCTGTGTGCAGGTCTGTTCCACCGAGCCATCCTGCTGTCGGGGTCGGCGCTGAGCAGTTGGTCGCTGGTGGAGGACCCAGTGTACTGGGCGGTGCGACTGGCCCGCCAGCTGGACTGTCTCTGTATTGTCTGTGTGGAGGTCTATTCCACCGAGCCATCCTGCTGTCGGGGTCGGCGCTGAGCAGCTGGTCGCTGGTGGAGGACCCGGTGTACTGGGCGATGCGACTGGCGCGCCAGCTGGACTGTCTCTGTATTGTCTGTGTGGAGGTCTGTTCCACCGAGCCATCCTGCTGTCGGGGTCGGCGCTGAGCAGCTAGTCGCTGGTGGAGGACCCGGTGTACTGGGCGGTGCGACTGGCCCGCCAGCTGGACTGTCTCTGTATTGTCTGTGTGCAGGTCTGTTCCACCGAGCCATCCTGCTGTCGGGGTCGGCGCTGAGCAGCTAGTCGCTGGTGGATGACCCGGTGTACTGGGCGGTGCGACTGGCCCGCCAGCTGGACTGTCTCTGTATTGTCTGTGTGCAGGTCTGTTCCACCGAGCCATCCTGCTGTCGGGGTTTGCGCTGAGCAGCTGGTCGCTGGTGGAGGACCCGGTGTACTGAGCGGTGCGACTGGCCCGCCAGCTGGACTGTCTCTGTATTGCCTGTGTGCAGGTCTGTTCCACCGAGCCATCCTGCTGTCGGGGTCGGCGCTGAGCAGCTGGTCGCTGGTGGAGGACCCGGTGTACTGGGCCGTGCGACTGGCCCGCCAGCTGGACTGTCTCTGTATTGTCTGCGTGCAGGTCTGTTCCCCCGAGCCATCCTGCTGTCGGGGTCGGCGCTGAGCAGCTGGTCGCTGGTGGAGGACCCGGTGTACTGGGCGGTGCGACTGGCCCGCCAGGTGGACTGTCTCTGTATTGTCTGTGTGCAGGTCTGTTCCACCGCGCCATCCTGCTGTCGGGGTCGGCGCTGAGCAGCTGGTCGCTGGTGGAGGAACCGGTGTACTGGGCGGTGCGGCTGGCCCGCCAGCTGGACTGTCTCTGTATTGTCTGTGTGCAGATCTGTTCCACCGAGCCATCCTGCTGTCGGGGTCGGCGCTGAGCAGCTGGTCGCTGGTGGAGGACCCGGTGTACTGGGCGGTGCGACTGGCCCGCCAGCTGGACTGTCTCTGTATTGTCTGTGTGCAGGTCTGTTCCACCGAGCCATCCTGCTGTCGGGGTCGGCGCTGAGCAGCTGGTCGCTGGTGGAGGACCCGGTGTACTGGGCGATGCGACTGGCCCGCCAGCTGGACTGTCTCTGTATTGTCTGTGTGCAGGACTGTTCCACCGAGCCATCCTGCTGTCGGAGTCGGCGCTGAGCAGCTGGTCGCTGGTGGAGGACCCGGTGTACTGGGCGGTGCGACTGGCCCGCCAGCTGGGCTGTCTCTGTATTGTCTGTGTGCAGGTCTGTTCCACCGAGCCATCCTGCTGTCGGGGTCGGCGCTGAGCAGCTGGTCGCTGGTGGAGGACCCGGTGTACTGGGCCGTGCGACTGGCGCGCCAGCTGGACTGTCCCGTGCCCGAGGACCTGCTGGCGGACCACGAGACCATCGTCGACTGTCTGCGCGAGGTGCCGCTGGCCCGGCTGATGAAGGCGGACGTCCAGTCGCCCGCGCACCTCTCCTCCTTCGGGCCCAGCGTGGACGGCGTCGTCATCAAACACAACTTCCGCAAAGACATGCTGACCGGCGCGGGCGCGGGCGCGGACCAGAGCGACTCGCCCTTCAACAGATACGACCTGCTGCTGGGCGTCGTGTCCAACGAGGTCCTGTCGCGGTTCTCCTTGCAGGACCTCCGCGCCGGGTTCGACGCCCAGCGGAGGGACAAGATCCTGAGGACGTACATCCGCAACGCGTACACGTACCACCTGTCGGAGATCTACTACGCGGTGGTGAACGAGTACACGGACTGGGACCGCGCCGCGGACCCGCTGGCGGTGCTGGGCGCGACGGTGGCGGCGCTGGGGGACGCCCTGTACAACGCGCCGCTGGTGCAGACCGGCGACATGCTCAGCACGCCGCCGCTGCCCTCCGGCCAGCTCGCCCCGGCCCGCGCCCGCACCTTCTTCTTCGTCTTCGACTACCAGTCCAAGGACGAGGACCACTCTCAGGTAAACGCAGCTGGAAGTAATTAACAAAGACACTTTACGAATAACCGCAAAGGTTAACCGCATGTTTTGATTTTGAGGTAGCAAACGTACAAAAACATTATGTATTTTCAGGCTGAAAATGTTGTTTCGGTTTAAAGACTTTTTCTTATTGTTAAGTACGTGTTTCTTTTTTTATCACTTACTTACGATTTCATGATTATAATAACATAACAATTTGGTATAATTGGACGACTGATCGCATAATTTTGTTCAGGTCGTAATCTAAAAATATACAAATTGATCTTACGCGATAGCCATTAGGTGTATGCTCGCTAAAACCAGCTCAATGTTTAAAAGATCAGTTCTGCCCCAGCTGCCTTTTGTTCATTGGGCTATCTATTAATGATCCTGACAAATGGATCAGTTAATCAATGTCGGTAACAAAGCTATACAAGGCATCTCACTCAGTCCACACTCACATCCAATTAATGTATCAATTACGTAATTTGTTCATCCATTTTTATAAATATATTAGTATATGGCGTGTATCTTTAATTAAAAACATATCAGAATTTCCCATAAAATAAATTACAGCTACATGTTAATAGTCCTGTTTATGAGCTAGAAATAAATTGTTTTAATATTAAACTTTCAATGGTACCTATGTAAAACAGTAATGTTAAAAGATACTTTATTCAAATAAATGTATAAACTAACAATTAGTTATCTAAATGCTTTATCGTGCTTAAAGAACAAGCAATGACGTTCATGAAAGAAAATAATGACAAAGGCAATTTATTTTAACTGGTCTTTTTCCTATATAATTGATTGCTTATAACTCATCTTCTTCCGCACTTACATTTATTGCTGAGTCAATGTTTAGCTGCACAGATAACAACAATATTTACGGTATATTTACTGGCATAATATGCTATTTTATTATCAGGCTCTAACAGATCAACCTTTGTATATACAAAGCTTGATCAGCTTATCAAATAGATATCTAATAAAAATAGTGTTTATCAGTATGATGAAATACAAATAATTTAATCTTAGTAATTTGAAAAGAAAATCAACTATAATTTTACTTTATCTCTAACAGGACGGAGACACGAACATATGAAGGTGAAATATGAATGAATTTTATATGTACGGCTACTCAAGTCATTTCGGCCATGTGGGTGAGATGACTTTTTTATTGCCTAAGACCAAATGGTTCGTAGCCCATTGCCCAATGACGGCTGAACCCTAGGGGCTGCGTTCACTTATGAACCTTCATAAACTTTTTACAGGACTTTTCTCAGCTTTAATTTAGCGGTCTTTATGAAACAATCTTATTTTTTTACAAACTTCATTATAATGTTTTTTCACCGTGAATTTGTAGTTAATGAATAGCATTATTTACATAGTAGGCCGATGACGTGTTGAATGGTATATTCCTTTTTAGAAAATAAATGTTTATTTAATTAATGCAATTAAATAAATGTTCAGTATGGTCCGTATATCATCCTCGTTTTAAAGTAATTTATATGATACTTGACTATGTACCCGTTAAACACACGATTTAAATTATTAAGCATTTTAAACTTCTAACATCGACTAAATTGCCAAGAACAACATGATGGTCTTGCTTCTCCCCTTTGTCGCCACTGTCGCAAGTATCATTACAGTAGTAGTCATTGGTTACATATTTGCATATTATGTTTATTTTAAAATTGAATTATGAGACTTTATAGTAAACCAGTATTGCGACATAGCATATGATAACGTAAATCTTTTATCTCAGCCTCAGGGCATTGAAGGCAAAATGTATGGACACCGTTAACATTAATTTGTATTATCAAGTAGATTTTCACTGTTTCTACGTAATTGTCATTAGTCTTAAGAGAAGATAGAAAAATTAATTTGAAGATTAACAATTTTAACATTAGTTCTAATTTTCTTTACCAATGAAAATAAAAACAGCTTCTTCCCTATAGGGAAAATTCGCTAAAAACAAACCAACTGAATCACAAGTTTTATTGCTGCTTGGAGAGAACCTACACTAACAATTAAGTGTATATAGCACAACATTCTATAGAGATGAGACAATTCGGTAGATCGGACACAGAACATAAAAACAGATTTGAGATGTGAGGAGAAAAATTCAAATTTGCTTATTGAAGTTAGAAATTATTGAGGGGGAAGATGATTTGAGCAATATCCATCCAAAGTAACTGATTTACAGCTGAACAATAATTGCACTTAATATAAAAAATAAGTTTATTATTACTAGGAATGGGTAATATTGAAATATATTCCACTGACTGTCTTCACAATTTTATTTGAATGGCTTGGACTATAACTTTGTTGTTCAAGGTACAATTTTATTTTTTATTGTAGGGTAGAGAGAGAAAGGGATCAAACTACAATCTACTTCTGGCATTTTACCCCGCACATTGTGACTCAATTAAGATTTTGGTGTTTTGCTTGCTATCCCTATCACAAAAGTATTTTCGTCATACTGCTGCGAAATCGACTGTTTTCAGTGCGAGGCGAAAGTAGCTCTTTTCCACCCCAGGGAAGGAAAGAGTCAGCTGATGTTGAGGACGTTGTTCGTTTAAGATGCACTAAAACTGCAAACAGTGTCGATTGAATCGAGAGTGCGGTTATCGATTATTATTATATCAATTGCATTTTATTGTTCCATTGTTTTCGGTTTAATCAATTTGTGCAACTCGCTCATTCCACCAATCGATTATTAAATGCGTTCGATACATCGATAGTGGTTCATTGTTGTCAATCAAACTTAACACAAATTGAAACACCAGACAATCAGCTGATTGTTTTAAATAGCAAGAACAAGATGGAAGCATCTTTGGGAGATATCTTCTGAGGTAATAGATTGGTTTTGTTAAGTAGTTAGCGTGTTTTATTGACCGATATAACGAAAAATATAGTCTATTACACGGGTCAAGAGCCTAAATAAATATTTAATTTTGCCTCAGTGAGAAGATAAGCTGAGCGATAATGATGTTAGCGATAAGTCTGATTCATAATACGAAACAGTAGATTAAAACATTCATTGTTGCAATCGATAGTACACAGCTTTCGATATATCAATCCTTATTATCAGCTGACATAACATCAAAACAATTGACAGATAATCAGCTGATTTTAAAATGCAAGACAAAATGGAAACTAATATTTTGTCTGTTGCTTGTTTATTTTTTAAGTAGTTAGCTCAATAGTTTATGCAACTACTCGCCTAGCGGCTCGGTCGTAAACCTTAAGCTCGTACGAAAAGCGTCACTTTCGCCCCTTGTAATGAAATATACTATTGTATGATTAGAAAGGTGTATTCATTGTTTGAATTTCATTGTGGGTGATAGCGATTTTATGTTTTAATGTTTATTTTTTAGGACATTTATTGACATCACGGATAAGTAAAAACAAGTTTTAAGACCTTTTTTGGGCCTGGAATCTGATTCCGGTTTTGGGTTGAAACGATCTTAGAGCATACAAGATTTGTATCACACAGCCAGGAGAACCAAGAAAAATATATATCAAAAACAGAAACTCTCGTTCGGCATTAGTGTTTCAGCAGTGTTGTTTTCAGGATTAGTGTTTCGTGCTACATTGAATTGTCAATGTTCTCCTGAGTGTTTTGCTAATCTTGTTGTTCTAGGTTCTTTTGTATCTAAAGGCAGCATCACATTCCAGATCCTAAAACGTTGTGAAATTGTTTTCTATTTATCAGTGATGGAAAATTTTCACAAGAATCAGTATCAAAATATAAACGTATATTGTAAGAATTGTATTACAAAACATACTTAGTGTGATCAACAGTATATTTTGTAACATTGGAACTCTATTTATTAATGTTTGTGTTTTTCAATGTTTTACTTCTAACTAGTCTCTTGTTATTAAAAAACCATCAGCTGATAAATGTAGAATCTGATCCCGTCCTCAGGTGGGAAAGAATCTATAACATAACAGGATTAACACACAGCCAGGATAACCTGGACTAAAACATAGCTAAATCAGAGAACTGTAAAAGCAAGCACAAAAACGTTCATGCTGAAAACAAAACAATAATGAAATATATCACACACAAAAATGTTGTTGTAATAAATTGGGTATTTTTTCAGGATAAGGTTTGTGACTGTTTTTACAGTTCTCCTTTTTAGCTATATTTTTTGTCCAGGTTATCCTGGCTGCGTGTTTCTAATCTTTTTTGTTTAGGTTTTTTTTCCACCTAAAGACAGGATCAGATTCAGAATCTGGAAACGCCGTGAAACTTTTTTTTGCTAATCAGTGATGGCAAATGCCCTCGAAAATAAAAATCTAAACTCAACTTGTCAGTGGGAATACCTAAATGGCTAGTGAAAATTCTATACTAAAAGGTGATCGTGGAGCAAAATCAAAAATAGATTCAATCAAAATTCAATAGATTCATCAAATAGATTCAAGTTGCAGGTTTACACATACCATCAGTGAATCTTCGTTTCGCAAAACATTCATGAACCCATGTTAAGTATATCTATATAAAAAATGTCGCGACATGATTCGGCAAGAAAGGCGAAATCATGGCCTCCATTAAAATACATTGTTGCGCGGTAAGTTGCAGAGATGTTTCCGACGTTTTTGTATTTCGCGTGAAATGATTCGCGAAACAAGTTGCACCAATGGCATACGGCCTATAGCGGGTTAGCCCCAATAAATTTGAAGAACGTGGTTATGCCAGCATAATACTCAATTGTATTAACTATCCATATATTTGTATCAGGACATTTTTTCCAGAATTTTAAACGGGAAAAATAAAACGAACGTTCAGGTTTAGTCTATAGTATGATAATCAAATATGTCACTTTAAATTATCTACGAAGTAGTGGACGGATGTGGGTGTGTTTGTCCAGATCAGCGGCGCCATGCACGGCGAGGAGCTGCCGTACATATTCGGCGCTCCGCTGGTCGCCGCGCTCAAGCCGTTCCGCAGCAACTACTCCGCCTACCAGGTGGCGCTCGCAGAGTCCATCATGCTCTTCCTCGGCAACTTCGTCAGATCAGGGTTGGTGTTCAATTTATTTATTTTATTTATTATTATTAAAAACCTCAGCTGCCTGTTGTCATGGGCCAATAAGCCTGTGTGGCGATCTAAAGACGACGAGGTACCGTGGTGGCAGTAGTCATGTAGGCCAGCATTTATAATTATATTATATTTCGCTTTTTTCACATTAGAATCATTTCATAAGTTTTACAGTACAGTAAAAAAGTCACAATTTATGGTTGCTTGTGATAATGGTTACAAAAATATTAAAACTTATAGGTGACAACCATGTGATACTTAAAACATAATTTTAGATCTCAGTAATGTACTGTAGTGGGTTATATGTAATATTGATTCAGAAAAAAAAATTAATTTAGTTTTCACATCATAGAAAACAAAAGATTATACTAGATTACAGGTTATATTTAAAACTATAATACAGCATTATATTAAACACTAAACAAATTTACAATGAATAAAATAGTAGGATTTCAAGAGGATTACTGTGTAGCCTACCTCTGCTTAGCTTTTTTACAAAAAGTGTTCAAATACTGAAACCCTTTAACAATTTAATTCATCTCTTTAACCTAAACACTCAAACTATGATTTTTTAACTTTTCATTTTATTCTGAGGGTTAATCATATACTCAACATTGGCTTGGAAGTAAATTTTTCGTTCATCCAATCCACGTAGAAATACAGAGGAGTAAAATGGTACTGGTAACAAGCTTGAAATGAGCCAACCTCAAGGTTAAAAAAATATTTATTTTCATATTGCTTACCTTAGATGTAGCTTAAGTGGCGTATGCTGTCTAGACTGATAAATCAAATATTTTGCAGTGACCCGAATGAGTATGAGGACGACAACAATTTCTTGTCTGTGACGAAGGAGCGCAATCGATATAGAGCACTGGTGTGGGAGGAGTACGACACGACCCATCAGAAGTATCTGGAAATAGGTGACCCAAAAGCATTAGTTATGAAAGATAACAATGTTGCACGGTATCATGCTTGTTAGAAGAATTAGTTTCGATGAATTCATGTTCCTACAAAAAGTAATCAGTTATTCGACCCAAGGAAATATTTTGTGTTCTTTGTAAAATATGTTCAGATTACTCATTTAATACGACTAGAACCTTAATAGACAGGGTTTGCATTTCCACAAAATGTTAGCCTACACTGAGCGTATCATAAATATGACCACAAATATGTTAGGAGATTAACATATTTTTAAACATAGATTTTTTAGTTTATTTTGCTTCTTGACCAAAATGTTGAAATTACCCTAACTACTGAATCCTCATTAAATAAATATGTAGTTTTATTAAAAACGAAACAATATAATTATGCATTAGAAGTTTACTCCCCCTTATGAAACAGTTTCCTTCATGGAGGTGTGACGAGGGGTCAATAGTTTGTGGCTAAATTTGCTCATACAACCTTTTTCGGTAAGGAAAAATCACATGGAACCTAGTATAGTCTATATTAAATTTTTCGTATTTGTTGTTGGTACGTTTCTTTGTACGAAAAATTTAAAAAAATTAGATAAATAGCTTAATATTATCACTGATGTCTTTTAATTCTTAACTAAATATTTTAATAACTAATCCTATACTTATGTATAGTAATATAAATACACTTTAACCGTCACAGCTGACAACTATAGTTTTCCTTGCTGGATGACTCGGGTTTTTGCCTTTTCAAAGCTACAATCATATCCATTTTCAATCCATCTAAAACAATGTCGTCGATAACACAAATTCACAAAACACATTACGACCGTCGAGTTTTCAATCTTGACAGATAAAGTGATGTATCACCATTTTAAAAACAGTGGTGGTGGCTTTAAAAATGAATCAACGTTTACCTCCGCAAAACTAAATCCTTCCCATTCCTTTTTGATAAATGTTTTCGGTGTTCCAGCCAATTAAAACAAGAAGATACAAAAAAGTATATGACCATTTGCAGGAGTAATGGTCCTGTTGTCGTTGCAGGAGTGCGGCCGCGGGTGAAGAACCACTACAGAGCGCACCAGCTGTCGCTGTGGCTGCGGCTGATCCCCGAGCTGCACCGCGCGGGGGCCCAGGGCGCCGACCCGCGGCACAACCTGCTGCAGCGGCACGACGACGCGGACCTGTACGAGGGCGCGGTGCGGCCGGACCCGCTGGCGCCCGGCGGCGGGGCGGCGACGACACCGGCGCCCACCCCCGGCGACCCGGCGCCCACGGCCGAGAGCACGGCGGCCTGCGTCGGTGTGGACGGCCCGCCGCCGCCGCCCGCCAACGCCTCCGAGCCGCCCGGCGTGGACCTGGCGGGCTACGAGGCCTACAGCACCGCGCTCACCGTCACCATCGCCATCGGCTGCTCGCTCCTCGTCCTCAACGTGCTCATCTTCGCCAAGGTCTACAACAAGAAGGACCGCGGCGAGGAGAAGAAGCCGCACCTGGAGGAGAACAAGCTGTTGCCTTCCGCGAGTGTCATCGTGGACATGGAGCGGGACTCGGTGCTGCACGAGGCGCCGTCGCTGCAGAAGCTGTGCCACCACTCCGGGCTCCCCCCGCACCTGACCAACAGCCTGCCGCTCAACCCGCCCAACGGCAACGCTCACAGGTTCCTCCCCGCGGCCGCGGCCGAGAGCACGCCGCTCCTGCCGCTCCCGCTCCCGCTCCCGCTCCCCTCTCACTCGTCTACAGGGTCATTCAAAGTTCCTTCGGCGGCCATAAGTGAAATGAGAGTATGATGTACGACGAACGCTCACGGATATTTTAATACTAGTTATATTTTGTGGAATATTCGTACTATTGATTATAATTAAATAATTTTTCTTACCACATGTGTTTGATTTTGCTTCCCGGTATGTGCGTTTTTTATCTGTATAATCGGAATGTACAGGTTAACTTTTTTATTTATTAAGATTCTAATAAAATAATGTGATAAAGTGCCTTTGAATTAAGTTAACCTTACTAAGAAATAGATTCTAAATTTTAAATTTCTTATTATGAAATAAAGCCTTAAAAATTATATTCTTAAGAAAATTGTATAAACAAATTAAATAATTGTTCGTTTTTATTTGTCATCGATAGGTTGAAAATTGTCACATCATCAGAAATAATTTCTACTGTATTCTTTCCCTTGTAAAAATAACACCAACATATTCATTTTACTTTTTTCTCTTTACAAATGATACACGTGAAAGAAATCCGTTTTATAAATAAATTCCGTAATATCTTTAGTTTGCAAAGGAAAGTAGCCTTTGTATACAGAAGATCAAAGAGTTGACCCAGTTCAATTCCAGTAAGCTGTTGGCCCTAGCGGGTAGGAAGCATCGGCGTCCATTGTTTCACATCCTTTAAAGCCGTGCTTTAGATTCATTTATGCATTCATTTTGTAAGCCTTCAGCTTCAAGAGCATTGTTCTCTTTAAAAAAAGTCCAAAACATGACAAAACATGTTCCTTATGTTTTTAATACCTAGTCCTGGACCTAAAATCTGGATCAGACAAAGATTTCTTGTCTGATTATTTTATTTATTTTATAAAACAAATGTTATTGAACGTTTTTTTACTGAACTAACTTACGATTTGTCAAAGAAAAAACATATAACAAGATTTACGTTACAGTAAAGCGATGCCACGATTTAAGGATACACGTAATGATGGTTTGTAAAAATAAATATCAAAACTTATAGGTGACAACCATATAAAGCTTATAAATAAAAAAACTAAGATTTTAATTAAGAATTGTAGGCTATATATCATAGTTATTTGGTTAGTCTATTTTTTACATTCTGCAAAAAAAAACATATTTTTAACTGTCAATGGAGAACAAAAGGTGTAAAACATGGACAGAATATAAAAAAGAAAACTAATTTTTACCTGCCAATAACTATTACACTTAATAGACTATGGTTTTACTAACAAGTCTTTCATGCGTTTTTAATATACATGCCCGGTCCGGGTTATTTTGGAGATTTTTGGAGATTGTCAATCGGTAAAAATAGCACTTCATATTCATGATCACTTCACTACACTCAGATTTGTCACTAAATGTATCATTAGTTATAAATTCCGCTATTTCACAATCGCGAAGAATACGCCGGAGAGGGTATACAGAACCCTCTCAGTAGGGACACCTTATGGAAAAATGTAGTTCCCGCCGCCGAAAAAGAGATGGCGCCTCTTGGTCCGATTGGAATTGTAGTAGGAGTTTACGGATCAAGCTGACTTTCCAAAGTCAAGCAGCTGGTTGTAATACTTTGACAGTTGTATGTTATTGTTTTGTATTGTTGTGTCTTTTACCATAATGTTTACCTGTTTTTGTTTACAAACATTCTCATTTTGACATTTTGGATGGTGAATAGAAGCACTGACTATACGGGGCCCGCTTGAACTATTCCATGCATCAGCGCTAAATTCTGCTCTGCTTTTCGGTGGCGGAACTAAACAAATTAACATTGGATGTCCCTACTTAGAGGGTTCTGTATACATTGTAAAAATGTGCAGTTCATTTAGTTTCCCAGTGTTCCCACCCGGGAAAATAACAAAACCAAATATACCATTAGAAAGCTCGTTTTCTGACTAAAAAATACATATAACTTGTGACAGAAACTTTTTTAGTCTGTGAAGTCAAGGACCGCTGAAACCGAACGATGTCTGATCCCGCCTATAGGCGGGCGTGGACCAGCGGCGGGCTGGGGGTCATCCCGCATATGTGCGGGCGTGGACTTCAAGAGGTTAAATACTTGAATTTTCCCACTACCTACTTTCAGCTTAATGATGTCGGTTCACAAATATGAGAGATTGTGACAGTAACAGTTGACAGGATGAGCTTAAATTAATAAACAATTCTACATCAGCACAACAAACAATTGTTGGGTAGCATTTAATCGGTCCACCCCAATGTTTGGAACCAGATCTGGTGCTGGGGTACTAGTTCCACCATAAAGTAATACGATAACTAAGCCCATAGTTACTCGGGCTCTACATTATGAGGTTTTGGTTCCCGAAATAAATTCTATATCATTTATTGCTGGTTAGTAAAATGGTTAATAAATCAAAGAATTTAAACTGCATAATTATTAATACTGATCAGCTTGGATGCTATTGAATAGTTTATGACCACTTTAATAGTCCAGCTAGAGCTTGGCTGCTTCATTACTGTGTCTTTGAATAGTTAATTACTATTACAGGTATTTTGGTTTAGTCCATATATTTGTTTCCATTAAAATTATTTTAGTCAAAAGCTGGAGCAATTGTACTGTATTGTTTGGATTAATAACTCTATTGTATAAATTTATTCGATTAAAATGTTTGTTCTTTTAAAATTTTGCTCGTTTTTAATAGTTTGGATCACTGTTAAAGCAGTCTGATCAATTATCCTAAAAATTTCCGGGTTTAGCAAGGCATAATGAATGAATATTGTTATCAATTATGATGTTATATTTATTTTGTTAGATTTTTAGGCTGCTGACAAATTTCTTTAATCGATTAAGAATGTTGTTGAACGTCGATTCATAAATAGATTCAATAGATTAATTGGGAGAAAAGTATTTATTTCCTGAATTGAGTCAATATTTTTAAAGTCGAATTACGCTAAAGAAAATATAGTTAGTCTATAAATGTATTGAGGTTCCGATCTAAAAGAAAACTTTACACGTTTAAACTTGTGAGACATAATGTATTTAAACATGACTGGAAGTTTTAGTAATTTTTAAAAACGCTGTTGTTACTGTTATTATAATTGTTATTTCGCAAATAACATATCCTGTATAAATTAAATATGATTAATGCTCAATAAGTCGTCCTTCGAGAAGAAATTGGTTATTCGTCTCATGTAGTGTTAGTTAAATTACTTCGAACCAACTACTTTTTTCTCAAAACAAAACATTTTGTATGGAAAAAATAACCAAGCAAACAAGTGATATGATGGATTAGGAATGATGATGAGTTGGAAATGATGGTTTTGAAAACTTATATGGACGAAGATTGTGAACTTAATAGTTTACGAAGCACTTACATAAGCGTAAATAGAAAATATTGAACAACTGTTGCCTAACTTATAGATTCGACTTTTGTCTTGTAAAACCTGTGATAATTTTTTCATTACTAGTACCGTCATTTTACATTTTTGGGGAAGACCAAAATAGTCATCAAATGAGGTTTTCCACTTTGTTAAATAATGAAGTATACTTTTCATACTTATATACAAACATTCGTTTATTTGAATATTATTGCAAATTTTTATATTTACATTTTCTTTTATGGTACTGTATTTTAAAATCAGAATAATAAAATATACGACAGGATCATATTCGGACTTGAATGGTAATTAATTAATTTACGTTTACTTTGCACATTAAACTTTCGAGAGTTAAAATGTTTATCAGAACAATTGTTTTATTTAAATCAAGGTTTATTTCTAATTTATATAAGATTTTATCTTCTTTCAAGAATTGCAGCTAATTGCAATGAATGATGTTTTATCTTAATTAATTACTTCAGATAGGTCTTTAATTGCGTAATCTGTTCCAACACTGTTTTGCGAGGGAGTGCTTTATAATCTTTGTCTTTAAGAAGAAGAAGAAGGAGAAGGAGAGGAAGAAGGAGAAGGAGAAGAAGAAGAAGAAGAAGAAGAAGAAGAAGAAGAAGAAGAAGAAGAAGAAGAAGAAGAAGAAGAAGAAGGAGGAGGAGGAGGAGGAGGAGGAGGAGGAGGAGGAGGAGGAGGAGGAGAAGAAGAAATGTATTATTTACTTGAACCATTAAAGATATTTTTATATACGTTGAAAATGACAACTTATTACGAAAACAATACTTTAGTATTCGTTGAGCGCGCAGATTTGTTGCGGCAGGTAAATATTTAGTTTTAGATCCTAAATCCCAAGTGGGTGTAGTTCGTGATATTCCATGCAAAAATATGTACTTACTAATCCATGCTGGTTCTTTTTAATTTGAGATCTATTTATCTAAACAACAAAAAGCTTTTATTATCTGAAAGCTGAAATTACGATAGGTTAACTATTTGGAGGCAACAATAAGAGTTACATTCTTTTGAGTTATGTTAACTTTAACCAAAACCACATTTGACTGCAATTTATTGGCTACCAATCACCAATTTGAAAAATGGGATTATTATGGGAAAACACCTTATCGTTCCCTCAGTGTTCCCCGGAGTAGGAAACTCATATTTCTCTCTCGAGTGCTCTTGATAAGTGTTTAGCTAAGATTTCCCCGAGAAGATAGCTTTGTTTACAAAGTGGTGCTCCCGTTTTGGTGTTGAATATTTTAAGTTATGTTTCAAACTCTTAGTGGTATTGTACATTTATTCTACTAAATTGATAGTTGTCATTATTAACCGCAGACACTTAAAATAATATACGTTTTGAACTTAAAGCCACTATTTGTATTACGTTTAATTGTAATGAATTGTCTCCTAGAAAGAGCATGTGTTATAAAATATTCATTCTTTTTATTTATATCTTTAGAAATGTAAAATAATTATGCGTTGAATATAACTTTAAAAAGCAATCGTGGATTGTAATCTGTGTGCACTGTACGATCGAAACCACAGTTATTGTTATTTGAGTTAATAAAATACATTTATGTATTAAGAGCGTAAAGTAGGTCTTTCTTGCTTGAGCTAAACAGTTACCGCGAGACGCATAGCGGAGCGCGGTATTTTTAGCGAAAGCGAGAAAGACGCTTTACACGCGAAACACACAACATTTTCCCTACAACTGCAGTTTTAAATTCCCAAACGATAAATACAATCACAGTTTCTCACGTCCATTGTATTAGCTGAATGCGCCATTATGATTTTGAGGTTATAAACAATGAATATAAATAAAGACTTTTACAATAACAAACATGATTTATTATATACATATTTTAGCTTATAAATAATAGGAACACGAATTCGTCATCACTTATTACCTCCATTGCAGCTGAATGCGCCAGTTTGAGGTTATAATCAAGTCCAGTCGGAAGCGGATGGGGGCGCTGTAGCGCGCCGAGTAACAATGCAATCAGCTGGCGAACGTTAAAGTAATCACGTGGCGAGCGTTAAAGACTTTAACGCTCGCTCCAAAGACTTTCAAAGACATTACCGCTCGATCCTCAGTAAACAGTTGTTTTACGATTGGGTTTCGGTGCGTAAACTGACACTTTACGCGCGATTGTAGGAAAATAACTATTTCATCATACTGGCACAGAAAAATCTGTTTTCGGTTCCTTTTTATTGACTCGAAAGTCATAGGCCGGCAAAACTTTTATCCCACCTAAGCCGGGTAATCAGCTGATTTGCAGCAAACCGACGTTTAATGCTTTTTTATTGGTTACTTTTTAACCAATAAATGTAGTGGCAGCACTGGCAGCATCAGTAGCGAATTTTTGATCTGTATGTTATAGGTTATGTTCGAAGGATTGAGAAACGTATTGGTTTATGCAAGGACTACGTTATGATTGAAAGTATGTTTTTTTCTGAGTAGTATGATGAAAAATATCGTACGTTACACGGCTGGGAAGTTTTGCCGTGTTCACATGAAAATCCCGCACTCGCTTTCGCTCGCGGGGGAACTATCATGCTCGCCCGGTAAAACAATACTTCCCGGCCTAGTAACGTAATATACTATTTAACGAAATTTTATCAGTCACATGGTAATTTTAATAGATAAAATTTAATTGCTGTGAACAAGAAATTTTTTAATTTTAGTGGATTTTTATTAAATATTATTTCTAACTGCGTGATTAGGTAGGTGTGAAACCGGGATTTTTCAATTGGATGGGCCTAACCACGATAGAAAACTGTAACAAATAACAACCTTAGAAGTCGAGCTACATTTTCATCCTGTTCATTCAACCAAAGGCTTCAATGCCTGTAAACGTTTATATAAGTTAAAGATAATTTTATATAGATAACTTACACAAAAAATGCGTTAACACTTCTTTCATCACTGTTATGATTCTAATTATGATGAGTTTTCTTTCGAATGAATTTTTATGAGTTCGTAACGTTAACAAACTTTCAATAGGGTACAGCAAGAATCTTACTTAATCATAAATCAAAGGCTTGTAATAAAAAAAAACATCAATCACAACTAAATACAGCATATTTTAATGCAAAAATATATCCTTTGAAAAAATGCATATTTGTTGTATATTTGCAAAACATATGCATATATTTTTTAATTTATTTGCATATTTTTATAATTTCTGTTTGCATTTAAATGTATATTTTTATGCTTGTACTTTCATGCATTATATGTAAAGATTAACATTTGAAGAACGTTATATACAGAACTATATGAAAGAGCTTTTTGTAAACTTATTTATGCAAAATATATTATATCTAAAAAGTTTTATGGTAGTGACTAGTGTGTGATAGACCAAGAAACTAGATAATTATGGAGACGAAATCCATCCAGCCGTTTAAAGGGTTTTCGTGATATATCTACTCTCCACCTCAGCAGTTAGACAAGTCGGAGTAAGTCAGGCTGGAGTGCAAGTAAAAAGTTGTTCTTGATGGAACAATAGAGATCGATGCCCCCCCTCGTTCGGCCCACTGTCTTACAACTACACGAGGCAGAAACAATTCAACGAGCTCAGCAAACTGTAAAGTCTGACGTACCCTCTGACCTTTACAGAATAACATATCAAACTGAGAATTTAATTTTAGGTTTTTCCAGACCTGTAAATTTACAACTAACACTGATATAGTTTTAAGTCTAATGACTTACTAACACATTTAGACCCAAAAGACACGAACTGGTTTAATATTTCTAAAACCAATTGGGATAGGTTAAAGATATTTTTCACATTTGGTTAAGGAAAAAACCACTCTTCTTTCTCTTCATTTTATGTCCACCCCTGCCCCCAACTTTCAATTTTGGTGGGGCTACAAATTTTAAAATACAAACCCCCCGCGAGTAACCACTCATTTTAAAGTGCTTGGTAAAAGAAACGAAATTCCGTAAATTTGAGGTCAATATCATGCCTCAAAACTAAGGAATTTGCTTTTTCCAAATTCCAAACTGAAGTTTGTATTAATAATTACTCACAAGTGAGGTCAGTATCATGCAAATAGTTTTTAAGATTAAGTTATTAAAATGAATTCTCAAATTAAATGACTTTAGGTGCGGTTATTATCATTCGCTCGAGTTTTTATATCACCAACCCATCCCACAAAAACAAAATTTGGGATTGGAGTTGTACAGTACTAAAAGTAAAAACCCAAATGAAGTGTCTGATCGACTTGAAGGGATCTTTGAGTATACGTATTACCTGAAGTAGATTTTCTGTCCCATGTCCAAGTTTTAATATACAAAAAATGAAGTTTGAGAAGACTGTAATCTTTTTAGAAGGGCAGGAAATCGATTTAGAATATGCAATGGTTAGTTTTCCTTCACAAACGCTTTAAATGTAAGTCACTCGATTGTAATCAAACTAAAGGGACTACTTAGTGCCATGCATGGTTTAAAAATAGTTGTTTTTAGCGAATTTCCTTAGAAATAAAGCTATTACCCTCGTTTTAACAGAACAGAATGGACAAAAAATATCCGTTCAGGGTATCCTCAGCAATCCTATTAATATTTATATTAATTGACAGCTTTTTATGTGTACTTTCTGGATATGAAGTGAGTTTATTGTGAAAACGCATTTTTACCTGCAAAAATCACGATTTGTTTCAAAATTTAACATGGGCTTATATGGGAAATAGAATTTTCATTTTTTGAGTTTTGTTAGCACGATAACTCTCGTAAATATCCTCCGATCGTAATAAAATTTGGTACAGACATGTAAAACTAGATTCTCTTGGACAAGTTCATAAGCCAGCCAGATCGACATACCCAAAGTGGGGTAAAGGCCCCATTTTACCCCCCAAAAATGGGTTTTTTGAGTTTTTCAAATTGAAAAATTATATTTATCCAATTATTGTTTGCACCATTGGATTTAGCTTGAAAAACAAATAACTTAGTATTTTAAATCATTTCTCTAAGTCCATTGGTCTCCGATATATAAGCAAAAATACCTCTGGAAGGCCCTTTTTTGCCAACCAAAAAATTGGTTTTTTGAGATTTTCAAATTGAAATATCAAAGTTATTAAATTATACCTTTCACCTTTGGATTCAGCTCGAAAAAACAAACAATTTGGTAGCTTCAATCATTGATCTAGGTCCATTGGTCTCTAAGTTATTAGCGAATTTCCTTAGAAATAAAGCTATTACCGTCGTTTTAACAGAACAGAATGGACAAAAAATATCCGTTCAGGGTAACCTCAGCAATCATATTAATATTTATATTAATTGACAGCTTTTTATGTGTACTTCCTGGATATGAAGTGAGTTTATTGTGAAAACGCATTTTTATCTGCAAAAATCACGATTTGTTTCAAAATTTAACATGGGATTATATGGGAAATAGAATTTTCATTTTTTGAGTTTTGTTAGCACGATAACTCTCGTAAATATCCTCCGATCGTAATAAAATTTGGTACAGACATGTAAAACTAGATTCTCTTGGACAAGTTCGTAAGCCAGCCAGATCGACATACCCAAAGTGGGGTAAAGGCCCCATTTTACCCCCCAAAAATGGGTTTTTTGAGTTTTTCAAATTGAAAAATTATATTTATCCAATTATTGTTTGCACCATTGGATTTAGCTCGAAAAAACAAACAATTTGGTATTTTAAATCATTTCTCTAAGTCCATTGGTCTCCGAGATATTGCCACTTCGCAATATCCCCTGTGTTTTTAGTCTCAGGGTAGCAGAATGTTGGCTTACCCAATTTCCTATTTACTCTCTAAGCTATAATATATAAATATATCACTTGTTTATTATTATTTGTTTTCGTGATAATGGATTAATTACTGGATATTTTGTACTTGGAAATTCGCTGAGTACGCAGGTTTGCTGCGACGGGAGTAGTATAATAGTACCACACCTTCGCTTTTTACAGTGGACCACACCTTCTAGTTTCGTTTTATGAGAAAGCAAGTCGCATGTTGCGAGTTGCTTTGTGATGTATTGCAAGCCGGCAGGATGGAATACCGCTTGTGTTTTTTGTGACGGACGGGTCGCCGTGGAGGAGATGGTTTGTATCACCTCCTCCTCCACATGAGGAAGTTTGAAATAAAAAACAATGTAGTAGAATATATAAAATTTATTTTATGAAAACATAGAATGAACATTCATGGTGGTCATCCTTTTTACAAGTGATTAAATGTTTAATTTTTTTCAGCAATAGAGATTCTAATTTGTTTTTAAAACGTATCTCATCCAAAGCAATTTGTGTCCATGTTAATTCTTCTTCATTGTCAACTCGGGGTTTGTATTTCCAATAAACATAATAATCATCAAACATCACAGACTTTTTCTTCTTAGTATCCATAAATTAGAGTATTATCCTGTTCTCGCGTAAGGTGGTGAGGATTTGTGAGATTTCTTCGTTGTGTCCTGTATGACCGGCGGAACGTGACATAATAAGAAGTCTTAATCTGTTTACAAGAGTGTTCACATTGGTGTTGTAAGTTGTGAACTGTGTATTTTTATAAATACCGCTTCCCTCAACTAAATCAAAACTTTCATCTGTTTGAGACATTGTACTTTCTGATGGATTGTTTGATGAACTTTTTGATAAAAACATTGGTGAAATAACAGATGTATATTTTTTTCCTCTATTTGAATTAATTTGTTTGTCAGAAGAATAACCTTGAAGATGAGCGTTTGTAAGTAAGAGAATTTCCTTATAGTTTGTCACATCATTAGGGTTGATTAGTAAGCGATTTGGAACCTTCATAAACAGTAATTCTAGAAGACCAGGTGAGATTTTAAAAGATTTATCCTTTATAAGCACATGGGTACGGGTGAATTTAATTTTTGAGTCACCAATTAATGTTCCACCCCCACCATCTGGACGCACTCCATATATAAAATCCAATTTATCTTTAAATGCAGAATCACCAATGCGGTCCAAATATTTCTTTGCGGAAAAGACTTTTTCAGTTTGTGTTGAAGTGTCTAATGTTTTCTTTATTTCTGTTTTTCTTTTGATAACGTCTTCCTTAATATCAGCCTGTTCAGTTTTTGGAAGAATGGTTTCTTTTTCTTCTTTTTTTATGGAATATGGTAAACCAAACTTTTTCAAACTTTCTGTAACAGCTTTTTGTAGGGGTTCAACAAAAGGTCTTGCACCAATCTCCATAGAGTCACGCACTTCATCTGCCGAGCGACGTAATTGACGGTACTTATTTCGCACTGCCTTAACTAACTTTTGTAATTCTTCTTTTATAATAACTGCTCGTGAAAGTCTGTTTTCCTGTGTATTATTGTAACGCATATGCTGAATAATCTTGTTTTGCTTTTCTTTTAATCCTTTCCTCATACTTATTTTTACCTTTCGCTTCTTTTCCCTCATATTACTCCTCTCATTACCACTCATTGTTAGTTAATGATCACTTGTGAGTATACAAATTTCATATATCTTGAACATAGGTGTCCAAACCACATCTATAACGTCCACTATTTAGATCAAAATCTTTGCAAATTACTACAAAGCTGTAGCGATCTTTATTCCAACATTCGTTGCATAAGTATTTAAATTGTGTTAGTGACATATCTGTATTAACATGTTCATCGTATATATGCTTCAAATTTAAATCATCTTGTTTAAAAAGTATGAGCATATTAGCATTATCTCTAAGAAGGTGTTTTGGTATTCTTGTATATGATTGGGTTAGGTAAAAACAATCTACGTCCTTATGTCGACCCATACTAAAATATTTCCGCATCCGATCCTGATTGTCACACGCGACATCATCAAAAATCATGATTGAATTTTTTTTTGCTTCATCTGGATCAGGGACATCTTCACCATTGTCAAAAGCAAAATATCCAATTTCGGGAACATCATTCATAATTCGAGAAAGTAAAATGTATTTGGGCTGGTGTAATGATTTGCTAAATATGTATATATTTTCAAATTTTAAAGTATTTGAATTTGTGAGTAAACTAAACATAACATTTGTTTTTCCACAGTTTGATGGTCCACAAATAATACATCTTATACTGTTAGGTAACAAAGGGCCATGTTTGTTTCCATATTCGTTAGAGCTTTTTGATATTAAGTTAGCCACTGAATCAATATTATTGTTAATGGTGAACAAATCCTGCTGTTTTTTAAACTTCATCCTTGTTGACATCAAACAAGCTACTGACCTCACTTGTGTTTAACCAGATGTCAAGTAAAGAGAGGACGTCAGTATGAAACGACGCGTCAAAGAAGGAGGATCACTTAATAGTATTATCAACAAACTTCCATTTGAACTCCATCTCTTTGGTTATAATTACTGCGGTCCTGGCACCAAATTATATGAACGGTTAGCACGTGGTGATAAACCTATCAACCCATTAGACGAAGCCTGTTTAGAACACGATATTGCATATAGTAAAAATAAGGATTTATCTTCGCGATTAAAAGCAGACCGCATACTAGCTAGCAAAGCTTGGGAACGATACAAATCTAAAGACATTCCCTGGGGAGAAAAAGTCGCCTCCTGGTTGGTTACGGCAGGAATGAATATGAAAACTAAAATAGGAGGAAGAATTGGAAAAAAACAGAAAAGAAGAGTTGGATTTGGATTGAAGAAAAAACATAAACAAAATCGGAAATGCAAGAAAGTGAAGAAACTCAAGGTAATTCCACTCACCAGGATTATAAAACATGCTAGGGATGCAATTCGTGGTGCTGGTTTAAAATCAAAAAAAGGGATGCAAGGTATTGGAATGAAAAAAGCAGCATTATATGCATTACAAGGTGCGCGTAAAATGATGAAAAACCATAAAAGAAATCAAATCAGATGGTTATATAGAAAAAAAGGAGAACGTGTGTTAACACTTCCAAAAACTGGAGGTGTCCTACCATTACTACCAATTTTTGCTGGGTTAAGTGCAATTGGGAGTCTTGCAGGTGGAGCAGCAGGTGTTGCTAAAACAGTTGGAGAAATAAAAGATGCTAGACGAAAATTAGCAGAAATGCAGCGTCATAATAAAACAATGGAAGCAATTGCCTTGAGACAGGGGAAAGGATTGTATTTAAAACCTTACAAAAAAGGTCTTGGACTTTATATGACACCTTATTTAAAACAGGCAAAAAACTTGTAAAGCTTTTGCCTAATAGGGCGCTTAATAATTTTGAATTGATATCTTTGGCCAAACAGTTAAGGATTCCACATTTTAGAGGAGTTTTTATGCTGGACAATCTACCATCTAAGCCCTGGAAAAATGAGTCAACCATTATAAATCTTGATGTTACAAGTGGAAACGGTACTCATTGGGTATGCTTTCGAAAAAAAGGTTTGAAAGTTGATTATTTCGATAGTTATGGTGATTTACGACCACCACTTGAAATTCAAAAATATTTAAGTGGTACATATGTTTCATATAACAGAACTGGCTATCAAAATATACATGAGAATAGTGAAATTTGTGGGCACCTATGTCTGGCTTTTCTTTCTTTAAGTAAATAACAGTCGACATCGAGACAATGAGCTATTCAGTCATGTCCCTTACTCTTGCCCTTGATGGAACAGAGTCGGTTTTATCAGCAGACTACTTTCCACCTATAGTGTTAGATGAGAAGAGTGAATATCAAATAGGTCTTTTGAGTTTTGAAACATATAACTCAATTCCAAATGTTGACAGTACAAACAACAAATTCTATTATGATGGAGGAAAAGTTATTGAAATACCGGTTGGTGCATACGAAATAAAAGATATAGCACAATATCTTCGAGAAGAATTTAACAAAATATCAACACCTGGAAAACTATATCATGTTGATATATCTACAAACAACAACACAATGCAAACTTCTATCAAAGCAACATTTGATATAGATTTCACCAAACCTGATTCTATAGGAAAGTTGTTGGGTTTTACTGAAGACACAATTGTTAAGGCGAAGAAACGGGTGACTACAAAAGGTGTTGTAGATATATTTAACATTAATGCAATTAGAATAGAATGTAATATTGCTACAGGGTCATATGTTAATGGAGAACCTGCTCATACTATTCATCAATTTTATCCTAATGTTCCAGTTGGATATATACTCCTCGAGGTGCCATCACCGGTAATTTATCTCCCCATTACCACGCATGTAATAGATAACATAACACTGAAAATAGTTGATCAAACAGGCAAACTTGTCAACTTTCGAGGTGAACGTATATCAATACGTCTACATTTAAAAAAAATTTAAAAGAAGACGTATATTTATGAATTCTTATCATTCATGTTTAAGACATCATGGGCTACGTTTATGCAAACAATCGTTGTGGTTTACCAACAAGAATAAACTCATCCCTCAAAACAAATTGCAATAAGTTTAAACTTGTCAGTACGAAACGATCTTTCACCCGATTGACATTAAAGAACAAACAGTTTCTTCGATCACTTGGCTTAACAGTGTTGTAATAAAACAAAATAAAAATGGATACTATTACTACCATAGAAAGCATATATTTTGATGGAGAAATTCCCTATTGTGGGTGCTGTTGCTGTTGCTGCTGTTGTTGTTGCTGTAGTTGTTGCTGTTGTTGCTGTGACCACAAGAGAAAACCATGGGAGAAGATAATACAGACAATCACAGTGAAGCAGTAATCTAAGGAGTCTTAAGCCATTACGTACCAAACAGTAATACCACAAAAGCATCAGTATAAAACGATCCGTCATTCAGTTCACATCAAGAATAAAGTTTCATAGTGTATTAACATTCAGGTGAAAACAAATGGATACTTTAAACATTTTACAAAGTGTACCATTTGATGATACAATATCTCATGTGGAATGGCACACCCACCTACCGTATGCATCAATGACACTCAAAAATAATGATGAAATTCGTTTGCCAATCCAGCAATCTGATCTCTGTGTTTTACCATCAAGTAGTTATTTGTATATTGAAGGAAAGTTGTTAAAATCAGATGGGAACATTCCGTCAAAGACCAAATTTGTCAACAATGCCTTCTCCTTTTTATTTGATGAAGCACGATATGAAATTAATGGAATTGTTATAGACCGTGTACGAAATCCTGGAGTGACATCAACATTAAAAGGATATGCTTCTTTTAATGAAAATGACTTGAAAACCCTTGGCAATGGTGGTTGGGTATCATCTGCTAGTAAAATAAATAGCACTCTGGATGATGATGTGATTGATTCAAAAGGAAATTTCAATTTCTGTGTTCCTCTAAGTAGCATTTTTGGTTTTGCTGAAGATTATAAGAAAATTATTGTTAATGTTCGTCATGAACTTGTTCTTATACGCTCTGCAAGTGATAAAAATGCTGTAAAGTGGATCCCAACGGACGCAAGTGATACAACGCCAGAAGATGTTGAAGTAAAACTTGAAAAACTGAGTTGGAGAATACCTTATATAACACTAAATAACACGCAGCAAATTGCACTGTTGAAACAGATGAAACGTGGAACTAGCATTCCAGTGGAATATCGCTCTTGGGAGTTATACGAGTATCCTGTATTACCAAAAACGAAACAGCATTCTTGGACGGTAAAGACTGCATCACAAGTTGAAAGACCACGATACGTAATTATAGCATTTCAAACTGATCGGAAAAACAACATAAAATCAAATACAGCACATTTTGACCACTGTTCAATAAGCAACTTGAAACTGCATTTGAACTCATTGAGTTATCCATATGATGAAATGAAATTAGACATAGATAAAAATCATTTTGCTGTTTTATATGATATGTATACTAGATTTCAAGAATCGTACTACAATACTGTAACACAACCACTTTTAACTAAGACACAATTCAAGGATTATGCACCTATTATAATAATTGATTGTTCAAAACAAAACGAATCGGTTAAATCTGCATCAGTAGATATTCGTTTAGAATTTGAAACACTTAAAGATATTCCAGATAATACAGCTGCCTACTGTTTAATAATACATGATAAATCTTTTATTTATGACCCTTCAACAAATCTTATTCGTAAACTGGATTAAGGTTACCCCCTCCATCTGTTATGTTTCTTGAACAAAACTATGAATATACGGGAGGAACATTCAGTTTGATATTGATCGTGCTTGTGGAAGGAGTGTTGTTGTGTTTATAAGATGGTCAGAAAAGGTATTATTGACTTTTCCGCTTTTATTAGCAAGGATAAACAAGTTATTGTAAAAGAGCTATCAGTTATAGACATTGATTCTAAATGTACACAGCACTGGATATTTCAACCACCGCAGGATCAACAGCAGTTAATGTTAAGCACTTGGGATAATAATGCTTTTGAATATCATAACAATTGGATGAGTACCCATTTCCATGGTCTTTATTATACAAATGGATTTACCCCTTATGAAAACCTTCAGTCTGTGCTTACTCATATTTGTCGTGGTATACATGTACTTTTTGCACCATCAACGGAAAAAGCCAAGGTTTTGGAGGAGATTTTCAACTTTGAACGTGCAGTGGTCAGCTTAGAATTACTTGAATGTCCGCCACTACCACGAGATCCGCTACTTGATCTGAATGAAAAAGATTCAGAAAAAAATCAAAACATCTATAAAAAATGTTTATTCCACAATATACATGCCCCAGGTTTTTATTGTACTGAAAAAGCTGTTCAAACACTAGCTGAATGGTGTAGCAAGAACACAGATAAAATAGATTTAAACAACCCTGAAATTAGGGCAAAAACTTTCATTGACTGGAAAATATCATCACCGACAGTCAAAGATCTAGCTGATCAAGGATTCATTTATATGTGCAGTACAAAAGATAACACAAAATGTGTCTATTGTGGACTTATTTTAATGACATGGGAAGAAAATGATGATCCTTTTTATGATCATGAACATAATTCACCATTCTGCATGTTTGTGCATTATCAAACTCAACTAAAAGAAGAGGAAGTAAAAAAGAATAAAAAGATTGAAAGTGAAGAGGAACGACAGAAGAAGTCTTTTGAAAAGCCAGAAGGTGAAGATGTATGTGGATGCTATGAAATTCCGAAAGTTGTTAAATCTGATGTATTTAGTTTATGTTATGCTTGAAACATGTACAACTAATTACTGATTTACATATATCACTGAAATATGCTAATAATAAATATGATTTTACTACCTTACTTCAAGTGTATTTTATTTTAATACCTAATAATATTGTAACATCCTCCTAAAACCATATAGATGATGTTAAACTCATTAGTGCAATGAAGACACCAAGAAAGGAAGCCACCGTTAGTGATGCAGCTGCAAAAGCTGAAATTATTAACGAACTACATAAGCAGCCAAGGAAAAACTTCATTCGACGTAAGGTGTATACGAAAGGTATAGATGATTTATGGCAGGCTGACCTTGTGGATATGAGGTCTTACAGCAGATCAAATAATGGTATGAAATATATACTTACAGTAATTGATGTGCTTTCCAAATTTGCCTGGGGAATACCTGTTAAAAGTAAATCAGGGGTAGATGTTACTGACGCATTTAAGATTTTATTAAAAGAAAGCCATCCAAGGATACCAAAAAACCTCCAAACAGATGATGGGAAAGAGTTTTATAATAATCCTTTCCAAAAGCTTATGCAAAACAAAAAAATAAATCACTACAGCACATATACACATTTAAAGGCATCAGTTGTTGAAAGATTTAATAGAACATTGAAGAATTGGATGTGGAAAGAATTTGGAATACAGGGAACTTATAAATGGCTATCCTTATTACCAATTTTGATTCGAAAATATAATTCAAGAGTTCACCGAACAATAGGTATGAAACCTATGGATGTTAAAAAATCAAATGAAAAAGATTTATTACCCAAAATAAATATGTTCAAAAAGAAAATTAATAAAAGAATATTATTTAAATTACAAGATGTTGTTAGAATATCAAAATATAAAACCATATTTGAAAAGGGTTATACTCCGTCATTTTCAACAGAATTGTTCAAAATTCATCATATACGCAAAACCATACCACCAATATATTATTTACAAGATATGGAGGGGAATATCATCAAAGGGGGATTTTATTCATATGAATTACAAAAAACCAAGTATCCTGATACATATCTTGTTGAAAAGGTGTTACGTCGTAAAGGTAATCGTTCCTATGTAAAATGGTATGGGTTTAGTAATCGTCATAATAGTTGGATATAAAACACATCCGATGAATAAAAATACCTTCAGTTATGTTTAGACACGTAAAGGATAAGTTTGGGAACTCGCTGTTGTTACAGCGGACTCCATTAACAACGATTTATGAAGAGGGAGCACACATAGATGTTGGGAATAAACGGTTACGATTTGTTGCTGATCCCGAAGAAGAAGATGATTCGGTAAATCGTCGATATTTAGATTCATATTACGTTAAAAAGAAAAATTACAATGCGCTTGTACAGCGTGTAGATGTTTTGGAGCAATTAAAGGCTGCACCCTCGTATGTTGATATTGAAAAATATAAGGAATTGGAAACTCGAATTTGTAAACTTGAAAAAACACTTCATAAATGTTTACAGTTAAATGATGATGAAACGTCTTGGGATGCAAATAATAAAAAAATTATAAACGTAGTGGCTGGGGATACATTTTCTGATGCAAGCACTTTTGATCAAACTCTTACATATGACAGCAGTGTTAATAACTTTAGAGCAGGTAATAAATACTTTAATTTAGTTGAAACCAGTGCAAATAGACCAGTGTTAACTGCTTTGTATACTAAAGAGAAAGGTCTCCACTATGTAGCATATGGTACAGATATAGAAATATATTCACATAGAACAATTCGTTGGGGAATTGAAAACAAGATTGCTTATGATGCATTTGATGAAATAGTTTGGGATGAAGATACAAAAATGTTTTCTTACCGAAAACTCACTAAATGGGGTAAAAACTTCCCAAATAAACATATGCATACAAAAAAGGTTCCTTTACCACTACCTATTTCTGATGAGCCGCAGAAATAAGAAAAAAAACAGACATAAAAAAAAAAAATCTATGACATTATGTTTTATGTAACAAAATATAAATATCAGTAGGATATTTATCCACCTGCATAAATTTAATAAACATATCATGAGAAGAATATAAATTTCAAACAGGATGCATCTGGTTCTTAAGGTCAACAAACTCATACCCCCTCCCCTCCAGCCTTTTCATAGGAGGGGATACGATATGATATAAGGAGCGTGAGAACAGCAGCCTTAGTTTATGTAAGAGTGTTGTGAGTGTGCACAAGCTTCCTTCTAGACTACTGTCATGGATTTCTCCTTACTGGAAAATATCGTCGGGAAGCGTAAGCTACCACCACCTACATCTGAGAAGAAGAAAAAACGTCGTAGAATCACCCCAACAACACTCTCTTCTGCTTCCACTACCACCTCTGCAACTGCTGTTACTGCTACACCACCTACATTAGTCTCCTCTTCTACTGCCGCCATCACCAAAGATGTTACTACGATTTCTCCACTGAAGTCATGTCGTCAAACAGATACACCCACAACATTGGTTAACTATTACTATCAGCAAGAAGATTATTCAGAAAACAATGTAAGTCCTCAAAGCATTTCATCAATTCCTCTTCAAAACTCATCACACTCTTATAATACTAGCATTGGATACTTTGAAACCACATTAATAGTCAAGCAGAGGTTTATTCTCTCTGACACATTGTATATTTTAATTGGTCTAGACATTGATGAGGTCTTTGAACCATCAATGTACATTGTAGATAAAAAATGGTGGATGCAAATACCATTATCTCCTGATTGTCTGAACACCATTGCATATTACAGAAAACGAGTTGATGATTTCTTTGCATCACCGCGTTTATGTAAGGACTTTCACCCGCTTCATACTGAACATATGAAAATTTTACCATCAAAAAATACAGATCCAACTGTTAGACTTCAACGATCAAGGAAAACATTTACGCAAGCAATTGATTGGGAGGACCCAGAAATAAATGCTATTTTCAATTTTATTGAAGAACGTCCAACTCCTGAAATCACAATGAACAAAGAAGAGTGGAAAAATTTGATTCTCTTTCTAGAAAGCATGCATGAATACTATCAGCTATGTTCTTCATGTAAACCAGCTGCTAACCGCCTTATACTACAGTATACAAAAGATTTTAAAAACATCTTTCGTCAAATGGCAATTGCCGCCAACTCACAAGAACAAAGCGAGCAGCTTCTTGTTAAAGAAGAAATCAAAGGACAACTTCCAGTTCAAGTACGAAACCATCACTACTCAAAGTTAATCATTGAAGCTTCAGATCACAATCGAGGGATTATTTCTCCATTTGGAGCATGGTTGGATGCAGAAATTCGAGCTCTCTGCAGTGATCGTGTGTCTACAAGAGTAATAGAAGAGTTATCAAAGGAGTTCCCATGGTTAAAAAACTGATAATATACACACCTTTTCGATAAATCTGTTTCAATTATAAATAAATTGTAATGATTAACAGGTAAATTCTGTCTTTTTATTTCATATTCCTGGTTTTTTAATAGATTAAAGGTATGAATAAAGTAAAACTCATTTTGCTATAATATATGTATATTTTTACATGATCTTGATCACATCACATGCACATTACAATGACAAAATGGAAGAAATTTTTATTTTACAGAAACATAGAGAAATAAAATATAATTCATGTTTACACTCAGTATAAATAAAATATTACATGAGTTATCAATAGCAACAAAATTTATAAAATAAGGAATCTTAAATTGCCCTTTCCCTGCTGATTTTTATTAAATAATGTCCATGAGCTAAAGTGTGGATGCCATCCTTTAAGATATGTCTCTTATCATCAAATGACGTCAAAGCCCTCTTTTTCACCTTCTCTGTAAAAACAAGATGGTTTTTTGATCGTATGACATTAAAATCAGCATGAAAAACTTTATTTTCAAACAAAGTTTGTTTGTAATGATTAAATAAAAATTGTTTTTTTAAAGCTGAAGTTTGAACCCCTTTTGCCTTCATATGTACATCCTTTCCAGCCTGCTCTGCCTTGCTATTAAAGCGAAAAGCATACATTTTTGCCTTCAACCCTACATGCTCCTGTATTCCACGTCCAGAAGTTTCATCCTTAAATGTACCAATCTTTTTTGTGTTTTCTGGTAAATGCGCTTTGTATAGCTTATGATCTTTGGGATAAGAACTGAAATCAAAATATTCTGCTAATTTAGCCAATGTTTCATTGAGGTTTTCCGTTGTTATTAAATATATGAGGCTGTCTGTATCTGTATAAATTAGTACTATGTTTTCAAAGTGTTTTAACATGACATTATAATGGAAATCATACATGTGTTTTTTGGCTAAATCAAGGATGCATTGTCCAATATACAAAGGTCGATTAAGTTCTATACGGTTTTTAGCAAGGTGAACAGCAACTAAACCTTCATTTATAATTGTTCTATCCAAATAGTTTACTTTAGCTGATTCTTTTAGAAATTCGCTTTCATTTGTAACAAGTTTTATGTTGATTCTGTTCTTCTGATTTTCACAACTTTTTCCATAAATGCTGTTTGTCATAAGTTTGAAGAAGTTTTTCTCAAAGTCATTATTTGCATTTTGACGTAATTTCGTATTTATCTCTACATAGGGTTTTAACCACGGCGATTGTTCAAATTGCAAAGCACGATGTACTTTTTTAATCTTCAAACCTAACTTATCTGCCAAAGCAAATATAGAATGGTGAGCAATGTACCCATTTTTATCATTTAAGGTAGCCAGCAGTTTTTTTGTTGTTCCATTTGGTGGTTTCTCATTTAAGGGTAGTAGTGGTAAATCATTATGTAGATCGTGTAATGATTTAACATATTCAAAATCTCCCTCAATCAAATATCCAATAGGTGAATCATCAGGAATATTTCGATAATCAATGCTCTCAACATTTTCAACCCATTTAAATCCTCCAGTTGGTAAAAAGCTCTTCATGCTATAACCATATAAATTTGTTGCATCAAAATACATTATATGTGATGTTGGTTTGGATGAATCATAATCAGAAGGATTTACAAGATCAGGATTGTTGCTGACTGCATGACGTAAGTTACATGTCACAAGGCCGCCACGAACAGCAGCTTCAATAAATAAATAAATATCATAATCCGTGATTAGTTCCAAAGATACTTTTGTTGTTTTCAGCATTGCATTCCAAGAGAGTCCGGGAGCAGTGTAAGAATGAAATGGATCTAGTTTATAATTTTGAAAACAAATCTTTCTAAATGTTTCCATGACATCACACAAAAGAGTTACATCTAGAGACAAATATATATCATGATACTCACCTAAGTTTTTAAATTTAAACTCTTTCCATACATTTTCTGCATGTTTGTATTCTTCTTCAGTAAGATGCGTATCCGTCAATCGATTGTAAAATGCTTCACGTGGTGGAAGGTGTTCTTCTTCAAATTTCTCAGTACTATCTATATAATCATAAGGATAAATACCTTTTTGGAAACACAACTCAATCTTTTTGGGATCATTAACCATTTTTATGGTTTCTTTCATTTCATCATGGGGCATTGTCTTTACAAGAGAGTCCAAAGAGCATAAGGTAAATTTTAAACTATCTAAAAATCGCAGTTCAATTTTATCAACAAATACAGAGAACGAAATAAATTTTTCCGAACTGCTTGGAATAATCGATATCCTGCTGTTAAATAGATTGAGGGTACGTATTAAAAAATGACTGTCATATCCACTGAGGTTGTGGAATACCACCGGAACAAACTTGGGTACTTTCAGATTTATATTACATCCCTGACAGTAGCTACCTCTATATTTTCCACTTATATGATCGTGGTCGCGAACTTTAACAATTGTTTCCGAATATCTTCTTTCACAAAATGTACATTCGGTACTTGAATTGTAATCTTCTTCTTCTTCAATAGTTAAAGGTACCATTGGAACATTTTGTTGATATAACAAGCTGATATTTTGAGCTATTTGCCTCAACCTTGTCATCAGTTTAAAAGCTGAATTTTCCTCTCTACAGACTATAACTTTAGTAGGGATATCCCACTTAGTTAACAATGATTCAGGAAGATTTGATTTAACAAGCAATGCAAAACTATTAATTTCATGAATATGGGTTTGCACGGTTTTCATCTCTGGAGATGTTTCACATCGGCTGATTGGAGCAAGTGTTGATTCTAAGTCTGCATAAATAACAATTGGTATATTATAATGATGACTAATATTTTTAAATGACATTTCACAGCTCTCTTTTGAAGGTAAACAAACTTGTGCTGGTTTAAATGTGTTACAATAGGTTTGATGTTCTTTTAACCATAACTTTCCACCTCCAAAACGGTTACAACGCCTATTTTTTTTATAAGTAAAACACCGCTTACATATGGTTATACGATGTCTATCTTGTGTAAGTTGTTTTCTAACCAGTTTTTCAAAATCTTTTATGAAAACATAATGTTTATTTTCGTTTACTTTTGGATCTGAAATTAATAACAAATCAAAATGATCCTTTTTCTCCTGATTTACAATTCTTAGAGGTAATATTGTTTGCTGACTGTCAAGTGTAAAAACATTGACGCTTGTATTCTCATTTTGCTGCTCAAACTTTTTAATTTCATTAATTGAAACAGGAAAAAATATATTAGAAAAGTTGTATGAATGCCTGATAAATGATAAATCCCTACTTTCAATTTCCCGTTTGCTTCCTGGATATAGTTTAGAAAGTATTGCATATTTAAAACAATATTCATCATTATTTACAACGTTTATACAAGCATTTCGAATAGAAATTGTCCTAGGAAGCTGAACATACCTTTTTGGAGCAGTTTTATAGAAGTTACATTTACTGAGACGCAACTGAAGACCATGTACTGCTTGAAACGTCCATCCACTTCCACGTCCTGAGTTTTCTTCCATTTCCATCTTGAGCTTTTCAATATTCTTCAAAATATGACTTTTAATTTCTTCATCAGAAGTTGTCTGGTATATTGTTATAGTTGAAGTCTTGAAGTTCCTCAATTGATCACTAGTCTCTCCTGTGGGACTTATGAAATTCGCCTCGAGCCATAATGAATATTTTAATCCTTGCACCGTTTTAAGTTCCTTTTTTATGGTGTCCTCAAGAGCGGGAACTGCACTTTCTAAGAAATTATCAATATTGGTTTCACAATCTTTTGTACAAGTAAGTTGATAAGTTTTTACATAACCGTTTAGTGCAGTTTCAACTAGTTGGAGGTTATTATACTCTTCTTTCTTTGATCCTTCAACTGATCCATCTTCTTGATCTTCCAACACTATATCTTCTAATGGTGATTCTCTATCGTTCCCCAGTGGATGATGTGGTGAAGACAGTTGTAGTGGTGGTGTTTTTGCTTCAAAGCGGGAACACTTGATAGCTGATTCTGAAGAATCTTCCAAATAAACACTTTTCCTTTTTCTTTTAATAACAGGTGGATTTTGACAACGAAAACAGGAGTTTTTAAGATGTTCTATTAACTCTAACCTGGTTCGGAAGTAGGCTTTGTTGCAGAGTAGACAAGGTAACCAGAGTTGAGCAGCACATCGATGAAAGTCCATGGAGAGTGGTGTTTGAAATTGTTGTCCGCAGGAAGAGCAGATCATTGATTCTCTTGCAGTGGTAGAGGTTTCTTCTTTTTCCGATGTCATCTCGTAACCAGGTCTAAAAAAAAAACAAACAATAAAATTAAAAATTTTCAATAAATACTATTATAATAATTTTAAAGATTTTTCTTTGTATAAATTTGATAAATGACTGAATTTAAAAAATAGATAGAAAAATAATATATTTAAATATATATATATATTTGTTTTACTTCAACGTTATTCAGTTGAGAAATAAACAAAATATAATTTTACTTGTATACAGAATATTTTAAATGTTAACAATGATATTTGGAATTATATTTTTTCAAAACACAAATTGAATAAAATATTTTATTTTTAATTTAATTTCAATTTCATAATTCACATGATTAAACAATATAAATGAAGTTAAACCATTACAATTAAATAAAAAATCTATTTGTTAATATTAGGAAATTCCACTAACCACTACCATGCACATCTACTCTAATTGTTAATGATCCCATTTCTTGTTAAAAGCAGATTAATATTTTCAATGGTTGTGTTAAGAAAAATATTTATATCTGTAAGGAGACTAACTAAAAAAAAAACTAAGATATCTACCTCTTCAATATCGGAGGATTTATGAGTGGGATGTAAATCCCGACCCCGCTAGTGATGTAATTCGATCTGCCAGCTGGTAAGACGTATCCATGAAGGTGTGCCGCAGTAAGGAGAAGTGATGATGAAGTTCGAAGTGGATCGTGAAGCGATGGGTAGTGTCACCGGCTGGCAGTCCGATGGAGAAGCTCAGGGTACGATGGCTGTGACTAAACCATCGTTGCAACAACTGCGGGTATAAATCCCCTCTTTCAAGGTTGAAAAGAGTGGGGACAACCTTGACGATGTGACGATACAGCCGTCCTTGAGAACAAGGTCACTACCAAGGACACATCCAAGGTTTTCTCAAGGACACACTCAAGGTTATACCTCAAGGTTAATGATAAGATCAATGATGTTTTTTCAAGGTCATTTAAGTTCAAGGTGCCTTCTTTCAAGGTCATTTCCAAGGACATATCTAAGTTTTTCTTAAAGAGATATTCAAGGTCACCTCTCTCAAGGCTATTCTCAAGGTCATATTCAAGGTTGTTCCAAGGACACGTTCAAGGTTATTCCTCAAGGACATTCGTTCAAGGTCATACCTCAAGGACATTCGTTCAAGGTCATACCTCAAGGACATTCGTTCAAGGTCATACCTCAAGGACATTTGTTCAAGGTTATACTTTAAGCTCAAGGACATTCGTTCAAGGTCATTGCTTTATAACCTTGAGTTTAAAGTAATGGCGGGGTCGAATCTTGTAGATTGTCCAATTTCGGAGTGGGGAGGACTAAAGTGACGTAGTATAGGAGGAGCATAAATTCACTCACAGCTGCAGAGTATCTTCACTCACTTGTGTGCTGCTGTAACTATCAGTTCTACGTGTTCATTTTCAGACATAGTCACTGTAACCCTTATCAAGTAAGTACAATACTTTATCGACCAATTTTATTATTTAGATATATCTGCTTTTATTAATTTTAAAAGTGCATTCATTCTATCTGTAGTGAGCACACATACGTACATACAGAGAGAAACTCCTTCAAAAAGGTGTTTCTAGTTATTTTTATATCTTTAAATACTAAAAATAATATAAATATTTTTCATTTTACTGCTCCAATACACCCACTATATCACTACTCACATATAATTTCAGATTTGTTTTTTTAATTATCTATTTCGTTGTCTTTAGTTTCCTTAGACAACATTTCCAAATTTTTATTTTCATTGCTCCAGAACGCCCATTTCCCCACTACTTAAATTTTCATATTTATTATAAATAAAAATAAAAAATTTTTCCAGAAAATTAATTTTACCACTACTCACAAATATTTCAATGTTACTTAAAAAAAATAATTATTTTTCTTATATTTAAAAGTGAACTTTTTTGAATTTTAAATTTTACTGACTTATAACACATATGATAATTTTCTAATACATTTCAACTTTAGTAATAAAAATTTTGTTCCATAATATTTCAGAATTAACTTCCTCATCAAAGAAATTTCAAAAATGTTGATTTCAAATGTTCAAATTTCTAAATTTAACACTTAATTTTACATCATCAACTTGAAATGTGTCTCTTATATTTGCTTAATTTAATATTCTTACTTATATTGGGGATAAGGAAATAAGTATCTTAAAAAGACTATAATTATTACAGATTCTTTTATTTCCAAATAATAATTATAATTTACCATTATTACAATATATTAGTATTTTATATTAAAACATGATTTAAAAAAAATAATTAAATACATTGTAAATTTACATTATAAACCTATTTACAACAAACTAATTCAATTTAAAACAGACAAATTATTTACAATTTACATTTAAATTTTTACAATAAAGAAAATATTATACAATTTACACTAAAGAACAGTAGATGGGGAGGTGGGGGGGGGGGGAGGGGGGAGGGGGGGGTTACTCCCACCGAGATTCAACCGCCCTCAGCTCTTCCTCCATTTCCTGAATTGTGAGAAAATTTGGGATAGGAAGCGTTTCGACAGGGGTTGCTAGAGTTGCAACAGGGATAACAGGGGTTGAAGAGGGCAAGAGGAAATTTGGGGGTGTTTCTTCATTGTCGTCAAGGGTTGCAACAGGGATGACGGGGGTTGAAGAGGGCAAGAGAAAATTTGGGGGTGTTTCTTCACTGGCGTCAAGGGATGCGACGGGGATGACGGGAGTTGGAGAGGGCAAATATGTTATTTGCCCCTCATTAAGGATGGAAGGTGATAGAGGGGAGGAATATTCTTGTTGGAGTGTAGGGAAGGGGAAATATGTTAATTCCCCTTGGGAAGGAAGCAAAAGTTGAGGAAGGGTGGGAGTTTCTATGGAGGGAACCGATGGCGGTTGAATCTCTATAGTGGGGGGAGGAGAAGAAGGATTAGGGGATGGATTAGGAGGTGAAGGGGTAGGGGGTTTATAGGGGTTGACAATCATTATTTGTTTCGTCGTTTTTTTTTCCTTGACGCTTTCCACCCGGCTTGATCTTCTTTTCTTGTACTCTCGCCTCTTGATCCCCGCCGGAACTGATCTTTTCTCCAGGAATTCTCTCAGCAAGCTGCCTCCTGCACAAAGAAATATATTTAAAAATACAAATCTTTATCATTTTTTTATATTTGAAATGGTTAAATTGTTAATTTTAATCTTTTTTTTACATATTCCCAATTCTTGTTTACACTGTAAACACATATAAAACATAACCTATAATCATTTATTTTTTCCAAACAATTTCCCCCCCCCCCCAAAAAAAAAAAATATAAGGTATGATGTGTTTAAAATTGCAAATAGACTTGATTTAACCACAAAAACATAATATAAAGATTGTTACTACAAATACTTTTAACATTTTCATTCAGTGTTTATGAAAAGTACAGTAATGATATATATATATATTTTTCATTTGCAAAAGATTATTAATATACTATGATGGAAAATGAAAAAAAATTGATTATTGTTTCTTCCCTAATTTTCCTCTCTAAGTTTAGATAGCAAAAAGTAATCAAAATTAAATTGATTTTGTATTTAATTTATGTTTAAAATTCCCCCATTTCACAACTTAAAAAATATTCAAATCTTGCGGGATTATTTGCTTCTCCCTTAAGACAAATATTAACTTTCAAATTCGGTTCAACATCAACCACATAACCAAAATTGTTAATTTATAACTCACTTAAAGAATAAAAATTATCTAGCAATTTCAGTGAGAAGATGTTTTTGTTATTTTGAATGAGGTAAAAATTAACAATTTTGACTGAGCAGATGAGACTACACCAAATTTAAAAGTTACCATTGTTGTTAAGAGAAAGCAGGTGGAAACATAATATTTTTTACTGTATCCCTTTATTAATGATCTTATATATTAAATCAACATACCTTGATTAATTCCTGGAGATGACTCATCATCATCACTTAACGTGATAACACTCTGCCTCGACGTACTGGGGAAATTAGCTGGAAGAAGAAAAAATACAAATTAAAATATTTATTAGTATAAACAAAGATTATAAAAAAGATATATATATATTCCAAAAAAATATCAATTTTTGAGACAACAAACTTGATTGTATGTTTCTGAAATTACCACATTCCAATAAAGGTTTTTAGTAATCTCATTTCAGGGATATAATTCTCTCACGTGAAATATGAAATTAACACAGCTGTCACAATCTTTAGTAACAGATGTATACTAATTTTGCATGAAAATATCTAGCTTCAAATCATGTGTAAACATAAGCAGCCTTCTTTAGATATAAAATTAATGGTATAAATATATATTTCTCAATTTTAAATTCGTTAAAACATAATATCTTAAATTTTTATTATAAGTAAACAAAATTGATGTTTCGAATAGATAAATGAAGTGAACCAATCTATTTATCTTAGCTAAATCAATTATAGGTGTTTCAAATAGATAAATAAAGTGAACAAATCTATTTACCTTGGCTGAGCCAAAAAAGTCTTTATCCATCAGCAAATGGTTACAATTAAATCGATTATCACTTATATTCACATTAGCATTAGAGAATTCTTTGAGTTCCTTCAATATGTATGATACAAGAATTGAAACACACATGTTGTACATATATTGCATTTTAGAAAAATAAGGCGTTTAAGTAATAGGAAAATGTTTGTTTGTTGAAAACTACTCTCGTGTTTTCTACTAAAATATTATTAATGTTAAAAGAAAATCATTATTATTATTAATAACCCACCTTCTCCAATCGGTCCAGTTTTCTCACAGGAAATCTCCTCCAGCACAACGGTGTTCTCCTCGGACCCGGCGATGTCTGGAAACAAAATTTAAATTAAAATATTTATTGATTTAAATATATATTTTACAGATTCAAATTGATGAATCTATATATTGTACATACATTGCTCTTTGGAATTATACATACTATCGCAAATATACATTTTGAATGAGTAAAATACACAATTTAAATGTGAAGAAATGTTTTTTTTGCAAAGTCAAAATTATTTTTCATATAAAAATACATTTCAACAAATTATATACAATTGATTATTGTACCAATGAAAGGATTTTATTAAAGTATCACCAAAAGTTTAAAACAACTAACTGTTAAACTCACCACCAAAATAAAAACACGGATGTTATAAAATAAATAAATCACTTTAAAAGTGATAGTATAAATATTCTTTAATCAGTCAGCTTCTTACACAGAAGATGAGTGTACAAATATCCAATTTTTCCACAACCCTTTTATTTATTGTCAAAAAAATCATCCAAATTTAAGTATTGTATTAAGAAAAATCAGTGATACAAAAAGATTATATTTTACAAAATAATAATTAGAGAAGAATAAATCGTTAATTTATTTACCTGCAAATGTAGATTGGGGAAACCGTTCTCTGATGGTCTGGCAGAGGCGAAAAACATCTTCAACAGATCGCTCAAGAAAAAAAACTTTAACCTTAAACATCGTAAGAGATACAAAATACAGCAAAGGGTAGGCTGAACTGAACCAATGATTGGTCAGAGTGTGCTTTTATAGAGAAGTACCTAGCTTGCAACCATTTTGTGCCTCCCCACTCTCCCCACCACAGGCGTCTGTCTGCAAGTAGACGAGTTACAGGCAAAAATAATTTATCTTTAGTATAAATTATCTCTGTTTTCTTTTAATAAAAATGTTTGTAATTATATTTTACATATAATATAATTATATTCTATTTATGTTTCAGGTGAAAAATGGCCGGAAGTTTGAAGGAAGAATTTAACGCAAAGTCTTGCATTGAATTCAATGCAAGAGTAAAAATGGAAGATTTGAAGAAGGATAAGCCTTATAAAATAGTGTCCTTCAGAATCGTTGAAGTAAAAAATAATTTGTTTGGCCGTCCTGGAAAATCCAACAATGCAATAATTGCATCTCTCGACTTTGAGGAAAAATTGGATGAAGAAAAATCATCAACAATCGGTGATGTCTTCTTACCCAGAAGATTTCTGCAAATCTTCGATAAGAAACGAATTGAGGAATACAATCGTTTACCAAATCTACATCTCGTTTATAGTGGTAAAGGTTCTTCCAGCGAATACATTATTACTCTCAAATAAATGTACTCTAATTGAAGCATTGAAAGACTGTTTGGTTAAGTTTGTTTTAAATAAAATGTGTACTCAGGTCTGAAGATGGCAAATAAAGTATAAAAAATAACTGAAAATTCAAAGGATAAATTTATCACTTACTCCTCAATTGAATTCAATGCAAAAGTAAAAATGGTTATAAAAAGATAAGTCTTTAAAAAAAATATTTTCCTTCAAAATGGTAAAAGTAAAAAATAATTTGTTTGGATATCCTGGAAAATCCAACAATGTCATAATGCATCCCTGGACTTTGCTAAAATATAACCTAAAATAAGAACTTTACAGAGAGTAGATTTGAAGCAACACATTTCCTGGCTATATTCAATAAAAACAGATTAAATCTATGCTTAATAAATCAAGTATGTCTATCTCTCCTTGTTAAAAATATATATTACCTAATATTGTATTCCATATTTTATCCAAGGAACAAGATGCCATCTTTTTTTTTTTACTTTGAGAAATTTATTTAAAAAATGTATTTCATTAAAACAGTAATTATTATAAATCTTGCAATATTTATCTAACATATATTACAAAAGGTGTTGGTGTTAATTGTTTTCTGATAATAAATTCTGTTTATAATAATCACCGTGTTATTCACTCTTCCCCCTCCATTATAATCACAATGAAGGTACAATAACCACATTTAATAATACCAAGTTTCAATTAGTATGTATGTATGCTACATCTCAGTCTGGCTAAGGTCGTTCACTTGCAGCAGATGACTGCAAGTACCTCAACAGGTTTCAAGGTTAGGGCATTACCCCCTAACCTTGAAAGATGTCATTGCAACTGCAGTGTCCTTCGGTCAGGATCATTCAACCGACGGGTGCATCCACCTTGACCAGATACTGACCCGTAAACAGGATTCTACCACCTTGACCGGATACTGACCCGTAAACAGGATTCTATTCCCATGCCTATTTCGTAGACGACTCGAGTTAAATCCCCAAGATAGCTCTCAAACAATGTTGCAAAAAACATACGACAGATTAAATGCCGATGTACATCTAAACTGAATTTCAATGAGCTGCACGCTCTCAGTGAGAACTTCCCACGGCGACCCGTCCGTCACAAAAAACACAAGCGGTATTCCATCCTGCCGGCTTGCAATACATCACAAAGCAACTCGCAACATGCGACTTGCTTTCTCATAAAACGAAACTAGAAGGTGTGGTCCACTGTAAAAAGCGAAGGTGTGGTACTATTATACTACTGACGGGGGTATTTTATTTAGTTGAGAGGTCATTTGTATATTACTGCCCGGTCAAATGAGTACCTTTAAATGCAAGATTAAAGGCCATTTTGAATTTTCAAAAGACTATCATTGGCTAAAGGGCATGGATTAGTGGAATTTTGTATTTGTACTTCAAAACTTGGGCCACCCCCCCTCCCCTTAAATAAATCACCTTTTGGGGTCAGGGGCAGATGCACAGCAAAAATAGTGTTTTTTGCTCGAAACTCGGAATGTTCTAAATCCCACCCCCCCTAATCTTAATTAGGTTTGAAGTTATAAAATTGGTTCCGAAATTTTGAGTTACACGGTAGACTGTGAACCAAATATCATGAACAAGGCGACTGGAAAAAATATAGGGGATTCGTAGCTAAAATAATTTTTATTTATTTTGATGATATAATGTCTTCCAATTTATACACAATATTGATTTGATCTTAGGAAGATTCTTATTTTATTCGTAGTTGAGTTTCTTTCTCCCTACGCTTGCCGTATATCTGGAACTGTGAAATCTGAGCTCGCTGTACTAAAATGACAGCTGGAGCCTCCCAGGTCAGTCACACACATAAATTGCAAAATTGTACTTCGTGGTAGCACGGAACAGCCTCTATACGGACAGAGGTGTAGGCTCTGATGAGCCAACCCCTGACATTTCTTGGTCGCATTTCGAGATGTCTGTCTCTCAGGTGCGCGAAGAAGCGCACAACGCGTGACATGGACGGATAAATCCGAGAGGTGTCTAAAGAGATAGACCCGGTGTCTTATTTTATCTTTGAATATTTTAAAATCATAGTGTTTCGAGGTATCATTACACTTGGTAAATGTTTTTGAATATTATTTTTAGCATTTTTTTGCTACATTTTTATAAAATATACACTCTTGTCTATTAATTTATAATTCTCTATAAATTCATGGCATTAATAATGTGATGCAAATATGACAAGTAGAGTTGCCAGAGCCACTGAAAGGGGGTATCCGACAATATCTGTGACAGTTTCACTTCTGCCAGTTTCAATAACCTCACTACAGCTGGCGGGTCGCCAACTCAGCTCGCAACTGCTTCTGACGTACATGTTGACAACCGCTGGCCAACACTAACTGAATTAGCTTTAAGCGCAATGCGATTACAAGAAACCATAGCTAGGAAAAAAGTGTATATGAAAGTCAATATAAATTCAATCTGTTAAGGTACTTAACGAATATGCAAGAATATGCAAGGACAGTAAAGGGTCCTAGGTTTTATAGCTAAATTGAAAAAAATCATAACTAAACGGTTCGCTACTTTTAAGGAAAGAGGAATGTAAACTTGTATTATAAGTGAATTTTGCAATTTACTATACCTCACTGCCAATTCGTCTCTCAAGAATTATTCGTCTCACTGCCAATTCTGGCACTTACCGGGGATTAAAATTGATACTAAGGTTCGGATAGGATCTCGTATTTCCACCCAAAACCACAAAAACTATGATGAATGTATCATGTTAGAGGAAAAAAGGCCCTAGACAAAAATTAATCTGCGCCCACGGCTTCAAGCGTTTTAATCACTTGGTATTAGAAGCGAAAATGAATTGTAAAAACCGTATATATTTTCTGAAACTTCAACCCTCCTCTCTCAAACCCCGCGTTTTCAACAAAATAATTCTTAGTGAATACCTTAAAAGCAACCAAAACAGCAATCTTATAGGTAATAATTGTGCAATGGTACATAAATGATTAGATTTTTGCAAGTAAGTGCCCCGAAGCCATTGTATCAAACGTTAACAGTGTTCCTTGGGTCAAGAATAATTTTTTTTTTTACATTGTGGGTCTCTCAAGCCTATTATCCGCTTTTGATGTGTTTTTAGATAATGTATTTTTATTTAAAACTGCTTGAAGTATTAACTCTTAATTTCGTACATAAATGGAGACTCGGACAATGTATTTGTGTGAACAGCCACATGTTTATATCTAAAAAGCTTACATTTTACCAGTACAAATTGGCAGCAATTTTATTTGTCAAAGCTCCTATAGAAAAATTTAAGATTTTTTTATACCCTCAGTTTACAAGAAAATTTAAATTCAATTCCGTAAAAACTACGCATCTATAAGGGTTACACTAAATAATCGTCAGATACAACATTTTCTGAAGTTATTACGTTCAAACACTAAAATTGGCTCGTGCAGGAGAACTGCCACGTGTAATGCCGACAAAGGCTCTGATTGGCTGGCGCTGGGGAATCTTTAACTTTCCTTAAACATATAAATTATTTCTTGGTACGCATTTAGTGACTATAAGAAATATTCATACATTGAAAATAAAAAAATACTTTGACTCAGTCAACTACTTATGTATCCTATAGATGGTTAATAAGCAATTGAAAGTCTGAGTACTCGGTGGACTACCAACCGATCTTAAATACTTAGGCCTATGTCTCAAATTAAAGGGGATAATGCGTGTTTTTCAATTTTCTCCGGATTTCAGTTTTTATACTGGGGGCTCAGCCCTAGAGCCCTTCAAATGTTGAGTCATAAAATATATTAGGGAAGAATAAAAGGCACTTTTTGTATAACTAGTTGTTGATTGGCATCGAAGGGACAACAGTAATTTAGTAGAAAATAATATTCTTTGGATGTAACATGGTTCTAGTGACTGAAAATAGTGTTTCACATATTTCAATATTTAAGTAATCATAAATTATGAAAACTTAATTTTAAAGCTTCCATATAATAAGTACAAATCAAATTATTTACATTTTTATTTGACCCATCAAGCTATCCAAGCAAAAAATACGTACCTACTACAGCAAAGTTTTACCAGGACAGAGCTCGTTGCTATATTAAGTTACCAACTTTCGGAAAAAGTTAATTATTGGATATACGTTTTTATTTGTATTCTTATAGAAATAACTCGGAGAAATGTTCTGAAGTCGCTGCTAGCAAAAAAACGTTACCTTAAACGTAGTTCATTGTGGACTGAAAATTAAACCATTAATTTTTGAAACCGCACGACTGCGGTGCGGTGCCTTTAGCTTTTCGACATAATCCGCAAGTAATTAATATGTGTAGCATTCTGGTATAAAGGTTTCCATTGTAACATCGGTGGGTATTTACCGAAACTACGGTAATATATGCAAATTTAACACCTGAGACTCGCTAATGCGAACTGAGAGTTGCTAAGCGATGCGTGCGAGTATTAAGTCTAGGGAAAGCGTTAACCCAATTGAACCTAGACTTATCAGAAATAATGTATTAGTCATAGCATTGTCTTAAGTCATTTAACAAATTTTCACACCCTATCTAAGGTTTTTTAAAGTTTTTTTTTCAATTAAATGTCAGCTAGATTCAATTACAAACCATGAGCTGACACAAATTACTTACCGTGTCTCTTACAGACCACCATTTACAATTCGGTGTGTTCGTTGCATATTTATAGGTAGGCTCTCAATAATTGATTTTTAAAATTTGTAGCATTCAGATTTATTCATCCTCTGATAAAGCTCTGAAGTCGTCAAAGACATAAATGCATTAATAAATGTTTCACTTTATATAGAGTAATAAAACTTAAGGCCCTTAACCCCATTTAATATAATGTATTGAAGCAGGTGGCTAGGTGGTTCACCCTAGCTGCTAAATCAACCACCTCTTTTAAAAACAAGTGCAATCATACAGCAGTTATCAGAGTTTTATTTCCCTTGCTATTAACTTTGAAAAGGTTATTTTGCAATATAATAAATCAGTTCATGAACCTTTAACTGGTTTATCGTATGGTAAATCAATATAGAATTCTTTTAAACCAATATACAATTTATTTTAAGCATTTTAAAATTAGGGCTGCCTAATTAGGAGCGAGGTCACAAAAACAAAAGATGACGTCTATTAGCTTCAAATTAAGACATCTTTGAATTGGTATTTTGAATAACCAATTAGTTGATAAAGCTATTCATTGAGATCGTATATCGAGATAATAGCCTTAATTATTGAAACTTATCGTTTTTAAGTTTTATATTATTACAATTAAAAAGGAAACACTTCATTATGCAAAGCATTATTAAATGCATAGAACTGCTATTTTTTATGATAAATATAAATATATATATGAGTGTGTGTGTGTGTGTGTGTGTGTGTGTGTGTGTGTGTGTGTGTGTGTGTGTGTGTGTGTGTGTGTGTGTGTGTGTGTACATTCAAATAAAACGTAAAATGTAAACTAAAATATTTTATTATAAGAAAAAACTGATAACAAACTGTGATTAAAAGGTGATTAGCAATAACGATTATAAATTAAAAATATAAATTTTACGATGGCATTGGTTACGTTGATGTAGTTTAGACTTATGGAATAATGGAATAAATATTTACAAAACAAAAAAAGCACATACATTTTTCATTCGTTTCCACGTTAGGTTAAATAGCTCATACCATTATGTATTTATACCGACTGAAACAATATACTGTCATAGCTTATAACATTATTGTATGTACAAAAACATTCCAAAACAATATTTCAGATCTAAGGAGTCCCTCTAAGAAATACCTTTTAAAATTAACCAGATTTTTTATTTTATTTAGATTTCATGGCCTTAGCATATAACTTTCACAATTATATGTAAAAAATCTAAATATATTCTTTTGCTAAACGTTGTACTTAAACAAATTTTAATCCACAAACTATTATCGGATCATTCAAATTATTTTTTAAGTTAATAAAGCCTGGAAAATTACTTCCTATAGAAGTTTCTTTTTCCCTTGTACGCACAAATATTTATTATAGCCAAAATTATAAATCGTCTTTCTGAATACACTGGAAGGTAATATTGTAAAGATAAATGTTCCAGTTAATCCAGTATTATTGTAAGTGTAATTCATACTACACAGTATTGTTTTTTCCACACAGAATTGTTTCTTTATTGAAACGAACTTACGGGGGAATATCTTTTGAGAAGACAACCATATATAATAGGTTGAGGGAGTCAGTTGTTGAAAGTCGAATAAAGCTAATGAGGTTTTACATTCAAATAAGCTTGGCTCATTTGTGTAATTGTTCTCTAGAAAAGGGAGTACATAGTTATATGTGTTTGGTTTTTAACGTACAACTATGCTTTCTCTTTGAAGTACAACAAATTTTTCACTCCAATTCTCATGGAAAGACCGAAGCCCGAGCCCATGATAACTTTTCGTTTTAAGGCCGCAAAATGCTAAAACACCATTAGTTTAGGTTTATGTTTGTCTATACACTAAGTATCTTAAAAGTCTCACCCCCTTAGTAAACTTTTTTATTAATGATGTAAAAAAGTCTAATCTCGGCAAATATTACATCACATAAGGAAACAAGTTTTCCAAACTTTCTTTAATTTAACATTTTCGGCCGCCATCTCGGATCCACCATATTGAATACAAATGATATTTTTCAAAAGTAAAGGTGGTGTTGTGACCCATAATTTCCAGGTCAAATGCCACAATCCGTTTCAATGAATGGTTATTAGTTCTTAGGATCATTATGAAAGTGAATAGATTTAATTGCCTGATTAAAATGTCGATTGAATCTTAATGTTTTTCTTATAAATTTGGGAAAACTTATAATTTATATGGGATAATCCAAATTTTCATTCATTTAAATAATTCTTTTAAATACATGCACATTTTAAAACGAGAAACTTACTTATTTGAAAACAAAGTAAGTATTTAAACCGTTTAATTTTTAACAAGATTTACAAAAATAATTATAAATAACTGTCACATGTTTAGTTCACATGTAATTCTTAAGTAATCGCATGCAGGTAAGTTCATAAGTAATTTTACTTTAATAAATAAGGTTTTCTTAAACAACTAATTGCCTGTTTTCCAACGGTCACATTTGTTCCTATTTTAAACCAACCTTCAGACTTGCTTACGTCACCATCTAATACTGAATTACATAGAATTTAAGTTGTTTGGCTCTCCTTGTCATATAGAAGTGTGAAGATGAAAACAATCCGGTATTGTTGCAGTATCGCGTGGGAGTGTTCTAAGACACTTTGTCTCCAGAATGGGTGTCTGGAAACAAATCCCAGCTTTCTAACGTTACGCTGCAAAGCTTTTAAGCTAAGTCTTTACTTTAAAACAATATCACAAGTCACTAGATTATTTAACGTTGAAACTGGGCCTTTGAGCCCTTTGAGCTTGTTATATTTACTTAAATGTAACGTACCTAGTGGACCGAGCCTGCTCGGTGTTACTTCATGTTTACCAGTTCATCCAATTACTATAAAATATTTCTGTCATAAAAGTGATAAATAGAAACCTTTTTATTGCTTCATGAACTCTTCAACCCACTAGCTCTATTTTTCCTTGAAGGCTGTAGATTGCAAACAGCTGTTATGATTACTTCATTTGTTTACTCTTTCCATATTTATTTCGTTGCTATCATGGCAACTCATAAGGCCAAAGTTACAATTTTATAGCTTTAAAATTAGTTTTATTGCATTATTCGTTTTTCTCTGGCCAAGTAATATGCATAAAACACGTTTTTGAGTGATAAATTACATATTTCCAGACTTTGAAGGAAATCCTCGGAGCCATTTTTGAGATCATACACAAAAACACAACGTTTGAACGGTCGCCAAGACCTAAAAATATGTGATATCACAGTGCACACTAAGTCAAGTTAATGTCTTTCATTAAACCTTGTTTTTCAACTATGAACGGTTATACTTTACTGTATTTGTTGGAATAACAATGCTATGAGAATATGGTGATAAGTTTACCTCGTAGTTTAGCCTTACTTCAACGGCTGTAGGGTCATCAACTCAGCACGCAACTAATTCTGACGTACATGTATGATATTTGTACCAAAATATTTATCCCCAAAATTGGGAAATGTTTTTACGTATATTTTTCTTACCATTAGTTATATGTTATGTTAGTTAGTTCTGTCATAGTCTAAGAAAAAATACAGTCCCGACAGTTGGCCACAAAAAGTGTCCCCAACCCTGGTGGCACGCAAACACAATTACTACGTCCATAAGCAAATCACATGTTGTTTCACTAAATATACTGTCTAGCAACAAATACAGTCTGGTTACTCAAATTAAAAAAAATATTCTCGCAATGCGATTCTGGTGGCTGGTAAATAAGTACAATTATAACTAGATGGCATCGATGTAAATGTTAGCTAATTTTGTTAGTAACTGTGTTTGCGTGCCACTTGGAATGCTAGTGTCGCCCTGTGGACAACATAATGCATTACAACATAAGGCAAGTGTCGGGACTGTATTTTTTTTAGACTGTGGTTCTGTTATGTTGGTATCATGTAGGTCAAGTTGACTAGCTAATCGTAAAAAATAAATTCTGGCCGTCTTTCTCATTCAAAAGGGACAGCACGAAGCACTAAGTTAAATTACCACATGTGAAATGTAAGTAAAATTATAAATGTCTCTTACTGTATTCAACCTTGTCTTTATTTGTAAAGTCAGTGTAAATGAAAATTGAATTTAGCAATGTTGAATAATATGATTCTAAATATTTATTGTATTTAAGATTTTATATTTGGAAACTGTAATTCATGTTAAACCCATTCTCACTGTCTTCACGTATTCATTTCTGATTGTAGTTTGTGTTGTATTTTAATTTATTTTAAGTACAATTTTAATGTAAGTAATTTTAATTTAACCATTATTATTTCATTTGCTTGTTTCGAAGACGAGTTCGAGTAGTTATTATAGAATATGTGCTGTGCTGAGAGTCCCCATCTAAAAATAAGATCAAAGTTTAGCCTAATTTAAGGAAGATGATTTTTGGGCATACAATAAGAGATTCTTTGTCAAATTTGGCCCAACCCTTACTCCTACCTCAATAAATCTCTAAAATAACACCTATACGCCAAATTGGCCACTAAAGGCGTATGTTAATGTTACGCTCAAACCCCGACTTTGGACAATGTCTGAAATTTTTACCCGCTCCACGACTTATATACTTTAAAATATTCACACCCCAGAGTGAGCATTAAACAAGCTGATCAACACGGTTTTACCCTTGGAAAAACAGAAAAATTTCCTTGGATTCATGATTTAATGTTAATGTTTCCATGACAACTACATGAGCTTCCCTATACTTTAACATTGAAACTTTAAAGTATCATACGGCGTCGTCTTGAGGGAATTTTTAAAAATCCGTTCTTAGTGGATGCCTATGCCCTAAGAGGAACGTTCATGCAAAGTTTCAAGGTTCTAGGTCAAGTAGTTTGGGCTGTGCGGTGATAGGTGAGTGGTATTTGACAAATATATATTGTATAGAAGATTTAAACAGCTAATACCCCCGTTGCAGCAGACCTGCATACTCAGCGAATTTCACATGCACAACAACATATTTCAATCCAACATGGCGAGATTTGACATGTTTTGGTAAGCTCCATAAGAATAACATGGGGAATGAGAATGCAGGTTTGCTGCATAGGTATATTAAAACTGGGTGGTTTTAATGCAATATTTAGTAGATCTGAACTAGAAGAGGCTATTCAGCAAGTTTTATTGAGATATGTAGAGAAATAATCGAGATATAGAATTTTACTTATTTCCCATTAGGTTAACATTGGGACAACGTACTGTGTTTACCACTTACAATATCTCAGTAACCAATGGACATAGAGCAGTGATTCAGGATACTAAATTGTTTGTTTTTTTAGATGAATACAATGGTGCCAACAAAAAAATGTATTTTTATATGTAAAAAACTCAAAAAACCCATTTTTGGGGGGGTTTATCCCCCTTTACCCCCCCTTCCAATGGTCCGATCGGGCTGGTTCACGAACTCGTCCGAGTGATTACCACTTTACACGTTTGTACCAATTTTAATTAAGATTGGACCATTTTTACGGCCGCTATCGTGCTAACAGACACATGTATATATATAAATTCGAACGAATGGTGGCCCCAAAAGAAAAATTATCATGGTCTCGGGCTTAGGTCTTACCATGAGATCTATGGTAATAGCCTCTTCCCTATAGGGGGAATCCGCTAAAAATCAACATTACAAACCCTCTAGCTGACAAAAATCATCTACCGCGACTCTTACAGACCAACATTTACAATTAAGTATGTTCGTTGCATATATTAGTACGCTCCCAAAAGTTGAATTTTTAAGTTTTGTAGCATTCAGATTCACACATCCTCGATAAAATACCGGAAACAACGATAAAATAAACGCATTATATAGATGTTTCATTTTATAATGATTACAAAATCATAAGCCTCCTACAATCTTAAAATTTGTGGCTTATTGAAGCAAGCCAGACGGTTTGATCACGTCGCTGAATCAGCCACTCCTTTTTACAAACAAGTAGGAGGCGTAGCTCAGCCACCGCCAGCGGCATGACTCAAAGTTTCATTATACCTATATTCAACAAAGTTACTATTATACACTTCAATAAATACTACCGAACCAAAATAAATCTACTTTACATTTTCAATAGAATCGTTTAACGTTCAAGAGTCATTGAATTGTTATTATTTAAAAGGGTTACATACGAAACCTTTTAATACGTGCAAACAACATTACATGTTTCTAAGGTAAATTAAGGAGACAAATTAATGCCTTCTAAGGTAAATATAGGAATTGGCTTAATAATGGGAGTAAAGTTCAAATAACGAATTCAATAATTAGGCTGTTTGAGTCGTTACCTCACTATCCGTAAACTTACCTTAACCTAAATGAATAAAACATATTTCACGTAAAATAAATTACTTTTAACACCTACGTAAGGCGGTTGTATTACTGGAATTTTTTTATCATTAGTGATAACCTGGAGTAAATAAAACTGTCGTAGTTCATTTTAGCCTAACGTACGGTTCAGTAACACAATTCCTGAGAAGTAAAGAATACCAGGCCTTTGGTACTTGTCAGGGTTCAACATGAAGCTTAGTAGACTCAATTATCTAATAAAACCGTGGATAAAATATAAATCTAAATTATTTCCTTATAAAATTAGCAAACATTTATCTTTATATTAATAGACAAGCATTTTTTCCATAAGGTTTTTGTACTCCTTTTTTCTCAGCCTGTGTGCAACGTAGCAAAAATCTAAGCACACCGATAGAATTGTATTTTCCTGTAGATGTGCAGAATCCCACTGAAATTTATATTAGTCTTTTAGAAATGAAGAAAATTCAATTTAAAATTTAAAAAAATTAACATTAGCCTTATGAGTTGCTGTTTTGGTGATATTATAACAACCAAATGTAAACAAGTTAGCATCATATGTAGCTGTTATCACATGCTATTTTTCGTAGAGTAAAGATTTGATGTAGAAACATTAAGCCACAGTTAATTGGGGCATGGATTGAAAATATAGAATTTGATTGAAATCAGGACTACTTGGAGAAGATTAGGGATATCATACTCAAATGTGTTCCATTTTACATATGTATGAAAAAATAAAGTTTACTTGCTTAAATAAGATTAAGAGATAAAAATTTTCTGATAAAAAGGGAAGAACAAACATTAAGTTAAGTTTCTACCATCCAACATACTAACTGACATGCAACCGGCAAGCCGTTGACGGGGGGGGGGGGGGCAAATGCACAGGGGCCTGGACTCAAAGGGGGCCCGGATCCACGCGAGATTAGTAAAAATGGGGCCCAGAATCGAGATGAGTAAAAAAAAGGCGGGTTTCTCAATTGCACAGGGTCCTGAAAATCCTGTTACCGGGCTTGGCAACCGGAGCACAAATGGGCACATTATATTCAAATTTTGTTTTTATTGGTGGATAATGGGTAAAATATATATTACATTTTTGTGATAACAATAGGAAGAGAGGGGGGGAGGGAAAAAGTTCCAAATAGTAGGAAAGAAGGGAGGAGAGATGGTAGGAAGAGAATGAAGGAGAAAAGGAGGGAAAAGTGGAAAGAAGGTCGGAAGTAGAGAGTGAGGAATTAATGGAGGGAGGTTTTACTTGACTGAAGTTTTACTTTTCTCTGATTCAATAATTATTCTTAAAAAAATAAACATTACATCTTAATAAAATAGTTATTATCTTAATAAAATACCAATTACTATAAAAACCATGCCATAAGCCAGAAATGAAGTGAAATAATTAGTCAAGGACTGAGTCTTTCTCTTTTTTTTGGGCCCTCAGTTTGGTTATTTTATGTGTTTACATGGAAAATATGTACTATATGAAATGTATTTAGAAACGCATTGGTTTATGCAGGGATTATTTATAAAATTAGCTATCCCTACTTGTCACTTTGAAAATTGGTCGAATTTTCGACCACTGGCGATCTCTAGTGTATATATATTGGTTACTGAAGAATTTATTAATTTAAATAATTTTTATTAAATGCACATTTTTAAACGGGCGAAGTTCTTGTTTGAAGACGAAGTAGGTTTTAAGCTGTTAAAATTTTAATAAGCTTTAATTAAATAGTTAAAAGTGTCTTTTACATGTTTTTTTAATGTAAGTAATTAAGTTCTTAAGTAATTTTACTTTAATGAATACCATAATCTCACAAAGATTATTGGCTGTTTTACAAATAACCGTTTGTTTCTGTTCCAAACCAACCTTTAAACTAATTTATCTCAAAATCGAAAAACAGAATTACTTAGAATCCAAATTCAGTTCGGCTCTTCTTATTATATAGAAATGTGAAGAGGAAACCAATCCGGCATTGTTGCAGGATCGCTTGGGAGTGTTCTAAGACACTTTGTCACCAGAGTGGGTATCTGGAAACAATTCCCAGCTTTCTAACCTTATGCTGCAAAGCTTTAAAGCTAAGCCTTCTGCTTTAAAATCATATCCCAAGGTGCCATCCCTAAATTACTTAACGCTGAAACTGGCCATTTGATCCCACTCTCCCATTGTAATTTCTAATGAATTTCCGTAATATTGAGGTTTCATACCGCCCACCCCTCAAAATCCAAACAGTAGGCACATAGTATCTAAAATCCTATGAGCCTCCTGGTTAGAGATTGGCGGGACAGCGTGGCGTTTCTAATCAGGGTTTTTAGGACGTTTCGCCGCATTGGTGTTTATTAATAAATATTTAGCATAATATTTCCTTTAACCAAGCATTTATGCAGATGAGGGAATTGTTTCAGTCTTTTTTAGGGTTAAACGTTACGCACCGTTGCGTCGAACCTCCCCCCTCCCCTGTAACAGTGTATAACGCAAACAACACCCCTTATACGAAGGTGAAATGAAGGGACGACCCCCCTATACAAATACTCGGTCTTCGTTTCTAACCTCAAGATTTTTGCTACAGATGATCATCGTAATATAATTCCGCCATCAATACTACATACTTGCTTACCATTACTTGCTTTGTTGCAAACAGTATCTTCGGTGGAAATATTTCAAGTCTTGAAATTTTACTGTTAATCTAAAAACTAAACCAATGTTTATGTTTAACATTTATTATGACAATAAATTTGTAATAATGGTAATAGATCTTTTTTACTAAACGTTGCTGTATATATACGGTTTCAGTTAATTACCGGTGTAACTAGACTTATATACATCATATTTTTATAAGAATCTTTCGTCATGTTTTCGATTGATAGTATTTTCAATAAATAATATTAACTTAACGCTGTATACATTTGCCTAAGTGTAAATACTGGATTGTTTTGCTAAATTTGGTCTCGATAAATAGATGCGCCTTGTGACTTGCTCATGACTAAAGCAATGCAAAGCAAAAGCCATAGGACAAGATAAGAAATTGTTTTCTTGTCATGTAGAAAGATGTTATATTCATTGGCTATATTAGCTTATAGCTGTATAGCAAAGCAATCACATTACCTATCCCTTCCTTTGTTATTTATAACTTGACGCACTCTCATGTACACAAGTCGCATACCAATGATCAAACCTGATTATTGATGAATATTTTAATATAATATAACGATGATGCCAATTTTTAAATAAAAATCTATTCGTATTTATATAAAATGAAACTTTTTAAGTAATGTAAAATAATAGTTTTTAAAGTGATAGATGCGATCACAAAATATTTATTAACAAAAAATAGTGCAAAATCAATCTTTTAAAAGAAGATGGGTATAAATTTTACAAAATAAGCTGATTTAGTTCCGAAGCGATCCAATTGTTAACTATGAAGCCTGGCACTCTTTTTTGAAAAGTATAAATCAGTTTGAAGCACCATTTATAATATTTATTTTCTATACTAGACATATTTTTCATTATAAAAACAAAATTATATGTCTTATTATTATAGAGGTATTTGTTTATCCCTCATTATTGCACCAACGCATGTTATAACTAATTATTTCATATTAATATATTATTACATTTTAATTATTATTACATACTGTCCATCTCACCGTATTTAGTCATTTCGTCCTGATATTAAACTCAGGGATTGTAAGCGTTGTGAGATCACTAGATCTGACATCTGTTAACCAAACTTAAAAAAAAAAAAAACAATTGTTCGTGGTTCAACACCTCCATGATCTATCATTATTAACACCCATTGAAGTATTTACAACAACACCCATAAAACCCAGAATGGCGACAGCTCCAGATTTACAGCTGGGAGAGGCTGCAGTGCAGTTGTTACAGAAAGTCATGCTCGGGTGCAAGTACAAAGAATGTTCTCGCTAGAGAAAGTCATACTCGGGTGCAAGTACAAAGATTGTTCTCGCTAGAAAAAGTCATGCTTGGGTGCAAGTACAAAGATTGTTCTCGCTAGAGAAAGTCATGCTCGGGTGCAAGTACAATGATTGTTCTCGCTAGAGCAATATCACCGATCGAACCTGCCTCCCGGCTAAGCACCTTTGCCTTAAAACTACAAGAAAATAGGGCGCATACAATGGAGTAGGGGAATTGTAGGCTCGTGCATGGAGTTGCCTATTCGTAATGACTGTTCTGTGAGTAAAATGTTTCTTATCTAAGCACTACTTAATATATTGTTTAATTTTAAATTCTGGAATAAAGTATTCATGTATGCAACACAACATATCTCTAAGTGTTTGAGTTCCTAAAGTGGATAAGGACGATAATACAAACAACAACCATACAATGACTAACAGTTAACTGTAAGGAAAGTAAAATACGATTAAATGCAGCCAAAAGGGAAGGATATTACAGTGCCTATGCAATGCAAATTTTATAAAATTAACTTTTAGAAAATTTCATTATTTGAAAAAAATTAATACTTAAGTAAATTAGCAATAATGAAACACAGTTACTATATAAATCGATTACCAGTCACAAATTGACGATAATCTAGCTAATAGGCCAATAATGAAAATAACTGCTGTATACGGCATTTATACAAGGTATAATAAATTCATTTGGTGTAAACAGACCTAACAATTGTTTTCTTACAATTGCCTGGATTGCTCCACTACTATGTATTAGTTTAGTAATTTTTTTGATTCGACACAAGCGTTTTTTATACATATATATTTTAAGTTAATTTGCCGGTTCTCCCATAAATATTACTATTCGCATTAGGTACCTTTGAGGTAGCTTAACCTCAACTTTCTCAATAATGATAATAAATAGCAATCTATTTTTTGTTGTCTTTTTACCTCCTCCATAATTATAAATAATTTTTTAAATTCTAGGCCAATTCAAATAACAAGGCCCAGCCCATCCAATATTTTAGAAACATATCTTGAAGCTATCAGTTTTGTGCTATTGGTTTGGGGGGAACAGCTCACTCACACTGCTGCTGCAATTGTCGAGGTGGAGAAACCTTGTATAAATACACAGCACTATTACTATTTAAGCCCTACTCAAAGGATAAAGCACATTTCACTGATGTAACAGGTTAAGCGGAGGTGACATAGTTACCTGTTGGAAACTTCAAAGGCGACGTGGTTGACTGAAGCTTTCACTGACTAAGAATAGAATTTTCTCTTCATTGGGTTAACATATTATTCTAAAATAGTTTTGAATAATAAAGTTTTAAATTCCCTCTTAACTGCAATTGTAAACGTTTCTTACAACGTCCTACCTCCCGAGAATCAGCTTAAAGGGCTAACGAATATTGACCTGATATTGAGAACGAATATTGTCAGTAACAATTGAGGTGTTATTTAAAACAAATAAAGAAATTTGAACTAGTCAACGAGCTAAAATCAGCTATACCTCATAAAAATATAAATGGTTCTTCTTAATGCATCTATTGGGTAAAAAGGTTTTTAGTTTCATTAGTTTGGTTGATCTATCCATTTCATATCTCCTATCAAACTATTCTAAATAATCGCATTTATCGCATTTCCCACACAGCTCTAAGGGAAATATGTAGAATATATGTTGTATGTAGGTGCAAAGAGTTCCTTGTAGATCAGCTGATATAAGCAAAAATGAAAATTAGTGTCGTAATTGTGAACTATGGGTGACCTACAGAGGTTTGGCGTATTAGTGAGGTATTTGATGACGGATGTGCTATGTAGTGATGACGTCACTGAGGCAATGATGAGTAGATTTAACCCTTTCTCTCCCAGAACTTAAAAAATCAAACAAAAAATCTTTCCTTTTGTATTTGATTTAATTAGTGTCTAGGAAGGCCAAAAATAATTTTTAATAATTTTTATCATTATTTATATACGAGGTACAGTCAAAAAGTTCCCGGAATGAATATTTCTAGACGTATAGCGCGATCGCCAGCGGGAAATTTGTCTTGCAGTAGTTGGTACGACTCCTTGGGAGGGCATATCGGTAACCCTCCCAATGCAGCATTGGAAAGCGCTTTTCATGTATCTGCAAGTCCACATTGTCGGATTTTTGAAAAATGGCATTTCATGAACAGCACACGAATATTGTTCTTGTTTTACTTTAAAAATCACCCAGTGAGACTCTTGAGTTGTTAATTCAAGATTATGGAGAAGAGGCGATGAAGAAATCCCCCAGTACTTTCTTCATCAGCATCACCCAGTGCGCTGTTCATGAAATGCCATTATTCGAAAATCCGACAACGTAGACTTGCAGATACACGAAAAGCGGTTTCCAATGCTGCACTAAGGCAAGTCAGCTATGTCACCACTACCGATATGCCCTCCCAAGGAGTCGTACCAATTACTGCAAGACAAATTTACCGCTGGGGATAGAGCTATATGTCAACAAAAATTCATTCCGGGAACTTTTTGACTGTACCTCGTAAAAAATATAAAATTTCCTTGATTATGGACAAAGTGACTGAGTTAAATTTTTTTAGTCGAAAATATTTCTTGTATTTGGGGTAGACTGTAGCTAATTTCATTCTGAATTGTACTATTGCTTGGTCTGTTGAAGAGTTGATGATGTGGAGAAGAGGTAAAGCAATTTCTTGTTGACAATGTTTGATAATGTTATTTGAAATTTCATCGAATTCTGAAGATGTTTTTGGTGGTGGTTGAGAAAATATTTGTTTTAGCTCATCCATTGTTACTGGGGTGAAAGTTCATAGTTTCTGATATTGCTGTTTGATGCCGGTTGATTGAGTGTAGGTTTGTTCTGATTTTCTAAAGTATTATTTCCTTGAGAGATGAAGTAGTCATTGAGAGTGATGCCAATCAGAACTGGGTCGTCCGAGAGGGTATTGTTTGAACTTTGACCTTCGATATTCAAAATTGCCCAAAGATGCCCGTCTGGCATCCGCCATATTCTTGTTCAGTACATCAAATAGTACTAGAATCAATCATAAAATTTGAGTCGGACCCTACTTCAAGGTTCATGCCTAATTTATTATTTGGCGACTGGACTAGACGGGGCCACGGCCGCCGAGGGGCCGGCCGGTGCGTCGGGTGACGGTCGGTGTCGCAGTGCGGTGCGGCCGGGGTGACCAGGCGGACGGCGAGTGTGGAGAGATAGAATATTCAGAATAGTTTTAACGAACCATCGTAATTACTTATTTTATACGTAGCATGGATTCAAAGTGTTGCGTGGTGGCTCAAAAAGGTTTGCAATATAGTCGAAATATAAAGGTAAGTGTTTTTTCCAAGAAGTAGTTTTAGCGTACTGTCAAACTTAGTGATATAGCGAGTTTTGGCACTAAGCGTTGCGTCGTCGGTGAAAATTTTATATATTGTCGTCAAAATAAAATTGTTACTCCCGATGACGCGGAAATGAAACAGCTTTTTTGCTGTATCGTCGGCGTCAAAACTACCGGTCGGAGACCTTGGACTTGGGACATAAATGAAGGTTTTACCGAACATTTTTAAAATGTGAGTCAAGGCCACCTAGAGGTATTATTAAAAAATATTATTTTTTCAAAACTAAAATACTAAATTTAAACTTATAGCTACGTAATTTACAAATTTGAACAACACGATAGTAAGCCGAGTGAGGTCTAAGTTTAATTAATATGTTCATTGTTGAACTATCTATAATATTACAAAGAAGAGGTGGTTTCTTTATATTTAGATATGACAAGTGAACGCGAAAAATACTGAACCGACTGGGTCGAAATTTTACACAGAGCTAGATCTTGAACCTCGGAAACACATAGGCCTATTCACCTCCTTAAAAATCCCCTCAGGCTACTAGTCCAGGTGGTATCTGTTAAAAAAGAGGTAAAAACGACAGAGGAGAGAAGATAAGGATGACCACTCGCAGGTATAGCCCGTATCGGGATAAGCCAAGCAGCTTCACTCCAATCAACTGATTGGTCTAACGATGGAGTCGAATTTTCCCAGGCACGGGTTTGGTCGCCCCGGCGCCGGCGGTATTGCTATTCAGCTGAAGAGGACTAAGGCGATCTGGACAGACACACTCGCAGGTCGAGAAACGATGAGCGCAGCGGCCCACAGTGACTGTGACATGCGTAATGTGAGTTATGGTCCGTGCTGTATCACTGATCAATGATAAGGACACGTTTAACACCTCACATGGCGAACATTGAAAGGGTTGTTTCTCCTCCCTTTCCCACACATTTCACTCTTATCTGATACAAATTTCACGCCTTTTTTAATACCTTCCGGGCATTCTTGGCTCCCTGGTAAGTTTAGGATACTTTCAGAAGTGTTTTTACATCAATTTGAACTGATAAAAAGTTTTTTTACCCACAAGGTTACGCGTACAGCTCCTCTGCTCTTGTGAGTAAAAATTAGACGATATTTATGAGTTGAAACATCAATATCTAGTGTCTGTCCTGTCTGGGCTGGGCAATTCCAAAACTGACTTAAAAAGTGAAAAAATAAAATTATTTTTGTACTTTCATGCAAAAAATGCATTTTATACTGTCTTTAGAAAAGGTAAAACCGCTTGCAAAGAGTTAATTATCGTCAATACAAAAAAAAATACTATGTACATAAAGCGATAAGTTCTATGAAACGAAGAAAACAAAGGAAATTTCCGCTTAAACCGCCATCCCTTTTGACTGACGAGGCCTAGCGGGATGGAATTTGCATATAATTAAAGGTAATTTTGATAGCTAAATTTCCAAATCAATGTCAATAGTGGGCCGACCAGAATCGCCGAGCGCCATGAGATTTAAAAGCCCTACGATCCATCGCCGGGCACCGGTGACGTCACAATGGTAGGGTATCATGGGGCCGTGACTTAGGAAATGGACTGGGTTTAACGTGTATTTAATTTGATTGGAAGTGAAACAGCATACTTTTACGATACCAACAGTGTGATTTTTGGGTATTTGTGGCTAAAATTGTCCGAGATATAGCCATTTAAAGTTTTGGGAAAAATTGTAATCATAAGACTAGTTTCGGCTATTGGTGGCTAAATAGTGATAAAAAGTTTGTACAACTGGGTTTACGCCAAAGCTAAGCTGTAAAGTAGACGAAATAGCGCGTAAACAATGTTTGATTGCCGCTAATGACCTACAAATTTACAAACAAACTGATATTCAAAAGTAAAGCTTATACTAATTTTCTCGATAATTTTGATAATTGGATTAAACTATCAGCTTGTATGTAATTGCTGAAAATATACTCTTGATACGTAGTATTATAGTGTAAAGCTAAAATAAATACATAATGTATTTGATTACATAGGAGTATACATTTAAATAGTAGTTGGTACATTTGATTGTTGGATAACCGAGAAGCTTTCCCCAAAATGGTGTTAAAATACTAATATTTACCAACTTATATACATTTGTAGTATTTTACGACATTAATAAAGAGTATGTGGTTGAAATATAAACTTTTAAACCATATTTATGCGTAAATTCTTAGCAAATTTAGTGACAGGTAAGATTGATGTTGGCTATTTTGGTCTCAAATTCCGCATAAAGATGTGTTTTTCTTGGAAAATGTCGCTAGTTATAGGAGTTTTTAATTCAATTTACTCGATAAACAAGTACAAAGACTTTTTAATGAAAAATTGTATCTAGAATAATGTATAAAATGAGATAATGCGTTTTCAAAAAAGATCGCCTTCAACGTTCGATATGCAATCTCTCGGCAGATTTGTGCAATAATAGTCATATATTTTCCATGAAAACTTGATTAGTTTATTTTTTACCGAATTTTTACCAAAAACAGGATAGAAAATTAGGTTTCTACCCATGCGATTTGCATATCGGTGAGATTATTTGGCCTAGAGATTTCAACAAAATATCAAATAGATTAAATTCAATATTTAGCTTTATTATTAACGTAACTCTTTACCCCATTTTATAACTTAGTTATATAAGTACGCGAATGCTAGACTGTTAAGATAATTAGCAAATTTGAAAGTAACTATTTTGGGTATTTATAAATCGATAATGGCTAAAATGATTGATTATCGATTGAATCGAATTTTTACATCCTAAATCTCTTTTTACCCAAACTAAATACTAACAGCATATAATCAGTGACGTTGGTACGGGTACATTTTATGTGGTCAAAATGTGTGCAATATTCGTAATGTGAGGTGTTGAGCGTGTCCTTATCTTTGACCAGTGATACAGCACGGACCGTACCTCACATTACAAACGAGGTCTCGTCCAAGGCGGTTACCACGCAGCGGGGTTGCGTCCTGAAGTGGGATCTCACCTCACTTGTTCCGCGAAGACCTCCGCCCTCTCCCCCGCTTTCTCAGTAGGTCTTCTGTGGAGGTCTGAAGCTGCTTGGCTGGCCCCGGTGCAGAGACAGCGAGCGACCCAGTTTTATCAACTCTCCCGCTGAGTACAGCCTCCTGATCGGCTCGCGGGCTAAGCCAATGGGAGGCAGTTGTCCACTGCTATCACCGCTCCTGCCGAGCGTCGACCGTCAATCCGATGCTCGACTTTCTCCGATCTCAGCAGCCACGAAGCCAAATTCCAACAACACCATACAACGTTCTAATGGAGGAGGGGTGGGTGCTGGTAACTCATACTTGCTGGTACAGTAACTCATAATTTGCTGGTAACTCAGTTCGCACGCCATCTCCTGTTCGCACTTAACCGCAACAGACGCGCCTAGTTCTATTGAGTTGAAAATCGATAGTCTTACTTGTTAAAACAAATACATGGCATAAGCAATATCAAATAAGTCATAACATTTTTCCTTTAACTAAACAATAATATGATACTAGTAAAAAAGAAGGAAAATTTAAACCTAGTTTTTTTGTTTGTGTTTGTTTTAAGGTAAAAAATTAAATACCCTGTGATTTGTTTTCGTAGGCCTTATTTTTAACTATCCCCCTAGAAAATAATATAGTGGCGTCGAATCCGGGGATCTTGGGGTGTAATAATCCTTCACTGACAAAATAAAGCTTTGGGTTGCGTTAAAAAACACCCGGTATTTCTTTAGATATGTATAATTAATAAACATTTGATGATATTTCTGAAAATTTATAGATACTTCATACTTCGCACAAAAATAGTCCTTATTAGAAATCCATTATCCGTACGATAATTTTTAATTTAGACCTCAAGTGATTTTAAAGTTATAATGGATTTAGTGAAAAAATACGGCCAGCAACGAAAACCAAAGCGAGAGATATACCTTATCTGTAATTACATTTTCCCCTGATAAATAACCTAAAAAGTCTCGGTCAATCAAAGCTGAACACCCTGCATTTCTCACACAGTATTTTACAAGTCTGAAAATATATACAAAAGGTTCAGATTATTTCTCCACCACAGAAATCAGCTCATGAATACCGATTTTCTTTTTAATATGTTATTGTAAATGTATCTCGTAAAATATTGAAAATGTTAATTAATTATTCTAAACTTTACTCAAACTAGATACATTGCAAAGCTCATTAATATACGACAATCATAACAAACATTATAAATTATACGAAGCTAAAGATTACTTGAAACATATGCTGAAAACTTAACTGACTGATTTTTCAACAGAGTATTTAACGAAGAAATGTTGACAATTTCAAAACGCTGCTGTAGAGACAGCGGTTTGAAATTAAATGTTTATTATTTAGTACCGCCAATCACGTAAATCAGTAACCAGTGTTTATCATGAATTTGATCAACTGTCAGTATTTACTGCAACCATTTTTCTTAAAGCCATGGGGATGGTTTCGCTCTCTCCACACACGTTCCAGTCAAGATTACGACGGGGGCTTGTTTTTCTCTTATACTGATAAGCCGTCAGCTGCTACGGAGTATGTAAATCCCACTCGCCGTAGACGTGATATCCATGTGGGCGTCAAAAAGCTGAAGTATGTTTTATAACGGTAAAACGGTTAAGAATTAGACGTACGGTAAAACTAGGAAAAATAATTGGTCCACCAGGTACTTATTACCTTAAAGGAAAATTCGTTGATAACTCTTTTTTACAAAACGTAGCGTCAGAGAACCACTATGCCGTCTTCTAATTATTTATACAGGTAAATAATTTATACTCGTATTTTAAAATCACTAAAACTAGTACTTTACTCACCATCAACGAATTTTAATGGAATAAACCGTATTATACTTTGTGTATGAAAACTAAATGTCACTATTTCATGTTTACCTACTGATCAGTCAGCGTTTTCAATCAACCATGATAATAACTATGTCCATCATGCGTTGAATTTCATTATGACACAAATTAGTCAGTATAACTCAGTTAAATGCTATACAAATCAACAAACGAAACTTAGCTTAATGAACAACCCAGCATTTCGTTAAACGCGAATCCTATTACACATTCGAAATATAATATATTTTCAAACCCATAGTTTTCAGCCAATTGATCAACGAATAACTGAATCAACATTCTCACATATATTTCTCCAAAATAGAGTTTAGCATTAAAATATACCAAATATATAATTAACGATTTATTAAAAAAAGTATATGATCAGTGATTTTTGAGACTATAAACAAACAACCATTAATTCAGCCCCATACTATCAATAGAGTAGGCCTATTTCATAAAAGAAAAACAATATTTTTCAGTCTTTTAATATACTTATTTCAATTCCTCGAAAACACACTATTCCACTATTTTACTGAATTAAATTAATAATAGTCCAAGCACAATACGAACAGTCTGTGTGTGTTAAGCATAAACAAAAGCCGGTCGAGTTTTTTATTTGATATTATACAAGTTAAATTTGTAAACACTAGTAACGTTATGAAATCAAGTAATCCAATGAACAAAATAATTATATTTTTGAACGTTCTGTTCAAATATTCATATAACGTAGCAAAATTATTTTTTAACCAAAAGCTACCAGAAACACATTATTCAAATGGGCAATTATACTATTTATTTCCCACCGAAACACACTAATTGTTTAAATGGTTATGGTTCAAGTTCAAGTTCAAACGGATCGAACCACATTGAAAACACGGCCGACTAGTGGGAGGATGAGGATATGAGCGGCCAGCCAGAGACCTATCGGCCAAGATCCTCCAGTATCGGTCACCGAGCCGCTTGTGTGCTTGGTCCTGGGGGGATTTGCAAAATTATCGGTCAACGGCGCGCCGGCGGTCAGCGCGCCCGCTGGCCATAAACTCCACTCCTAATGGTCGATCTTGACCACCAATGGTGTCATACCTGTCACCCACGTATATAACATAACGTGTACAACGGTTGACCCATATATTTCTATTTCTATCAAATGCCAAGGCAGATACCGTTTTCTCGCAAAAACTATTGCTGTATTTGACTAACCGGTTTTTCCGCCTACACTCCGCTTCGTCAGCAAAGCCGAGGATTTTGCAAACCTCGCCGACATTTGATTTTGAAAAAAATTAAAACTTTGAACTGCCATAACTTTTGATAGGATTGATGTAGAGACCTCTAGTTTTCACCATTCCTTTTCTTTGATTATGACCTTCAAAATCTTAATACTTAATAGAATAAGGGTTTTGTTTCTGTTAGATCTCTTTTTCAGGCGTCCTACTAAACAGATTTTTACGATTGAGGTGTCATTTTAATGCTTATAATGTAGCGCACCGGCGACAGATATTTAAAATGGGCTTTCTTTTATGGCTTCGGCCCCCAAGGCCTATTTGTCCTGATGATTTTAATAACTTTTTTGCTAATGTGTCTTCAACAGTAATGGTTGGGAATAGCCCAAGTGTAAATAATGCAACCTACTCTGAGCTATTGACTAACTGTTCTCACAAACTAGCAATCAGTACGAATTTTGAATGGAAACTTGTGAATGAAAAAATTGTTGAAATTGTTGTTTGTAAAATGAGTAGCTCCCGTAGTGAAGATTTATATGGTATCTCAAACTTTGTGTAAAAAGATGTTATCAGTGTAATTTTAGTACCACTTACTTTTCTTGTTTACCTAATTCTTGTCCAAGGTGTCTTCCCAAATTGTCTGAAAATGTCCAAAGTTACCCCAATCTTCAAAATAGGGGACAGCGAAAACCCGGAAAACTATAGGCCTATTACAATTGTTCCCATTTTAAGCAAAGTAATAGAATCCTGTCTAACTAACCAACTCTATGAATATGTTGTAAACAAGAATTTGCTTTACTGCTACCAATTTGGTTTTAGGCCATACCACTCAACTGCTGATGCTACTGAAACTATTGTAAATCATATTTTAAGTTGTTTTGAAGAAAAGCGTTTTGTAAGTTCTAGTCTTATAGATTTAAGTAAAGCGTTTGATACTGTGTCACATGTTATCCTTTGCGAGAAGTTAAAATTTTATGGAATTGTAAACAATGAATTGAAACTTATTGAAAGTTACCTTAGCAATAGAAAATAAAGGGTTATTTAGACAATAATTTCTCCGACTTTGCCAATGTTTATGCAGGAGTACCTCAAGCCTCAGTTTTTGGGCCTATTCTTTTCTTAGTTTTCGTAAACGATTTTAGTTTTAATATTTCTGCTACGTCTGTACTTTATGCTGATGATACGACACTTGTACATTCAGATTGTAATTTGATTAACTTGCTGACAAAACGCAATAGATCTCTCGAACAAGCCCAGGAATGGTATGCTGCCAATAATTTAGTGTTAAATTATGACAAAACAGTTCATATTTTATTTTCTTTGAAGAAACATTTTGATGTTAACATTGATGAGGAATTGTTAAAGCCTGTTAAATTGCTTGGCACCCACTTAGATAGTAAGCTTTCCTGGGAAGAGCATGTGACCAATCTATGCAAGAAATTGGCTAGAGTAGTTTTTCTGTTAAGAAAATTGAAAACCTGTGTTCGTTCAGACATACTCAAAATGATATATTTTGGTCTTTTCCATACTCATTTGATGTATGGAATTAGGCTCTGGGGTAACTCCACTCCAGCTAGTAATGCTTTTTGTGGCAGAAAAAAGCACTAGGAGTGTTGGCAGGAATTAGCTCAACTGACTAATGTAGAACAGTTTTCCGAATTTTGACATCATGACACTTGCTTGTATCTACATCCATAGTAACCTTATTTATGTTAAAAACAATGTGGATCATTTTTATAATCAGATTTGTGTTAATGATTACAATACAAGACTTAAAGAAAATCTTGTCAAACCTAATATAAGATTAGATAAGTATTTTAAGAGCCATAAGTATCAACAACTTTACAACAAGTTGCCTAACAATATAAGACTGTTATCTAATAGTAAGTTCAATACTGTGACATCCAAATGGTTAAAGAGTAAGGCTTTTTACACCGTTGAAGAATTTTTAATCTATGATATTCATCAGGACTTAGATCTTCTATAAAATTGTTTTAATTTTAAGATTTTGCATGAACCATGACGATGCCTATTGTAATTTATGTTATTTAATGGCAAATAAAATCTTGAATCTTGAATCTAAGGTAATTTTCTTAGTAAATTCTTCAATAGAAGGCATATCGAGGTCTTTGTGTAACTGGGAATTTCTAATGAACCAAGGAGCATTTACAGATATACTTAAAAGTTTGTTTTGAAAGACCTGAAGTTCCTGTAGATGTGAGTGGGAAGCAGTCCCCCAGACTTGGCATCGATAGGTTAAAAGGGGTCCAAATATGGATTTAGAGACCAATAAACTTTTTTGTGTTTAATTTTGAATATATATTTATTAGCGGGTAGAGAAGAGCCAGCCGAGCGTGAGCTTGAGTTAATTTTGTGTTAATGTGATTTTGCCAATTAAGTTTTATGTCTAGGTTAACTCCTAGGTATTTTATCGTACTATCATTAGACTGTCTGAAACTGTAAAAAATATCCAACACAGTTTAGGAAAAAAAATTTGGGCCACTTTCATTAAAGGTTTTATTTAAATTTAGGCAGGTAAATTATTCTTTAAGGTAAAGATGCATGATCGTTAGATAATTATAAATATGTTGTAAACTAAACCCTGAAACAGAAAGATGAAGAAGGCATAGAGCAAAACGAGTCGACGTGACTAGGGAGAATATATGCGTAACCTTCGGCAAGAACAGAAAACTGCTGAGAGAAAAAGACTATTGGAACACCAGAAAACATATTAAAATACGCAATTTGCACATGGGCTGCCTAGGAAAACTTCCGCTACCTTACTATTGTGTGAGAAGACAACCAAATTTAAAAAAAAACATAGTGCATGGATGATGAATAATATATGTGTTTAGTTAAGTTAGTCCCTTGTTTATTTAGGTGAGATCTTTAAATTTAAATTTAAAAAGTTAATTTGATTAATAAAGTTGAGTTTGCAGCCATACAATTTATTCTAACTGTAGGTGAGTTTCGCACAAATTGAAATAATATTGAAATGCGCAATTTGCGCATGGGGCCCCTAGTTATGTATAATTCGATAGGGGTTTACATTTAAATATTTCGACTTACCCCCAAACTACCCCTTTTCTTTGGGGGGGGGGGGGAGGGCGTGAAAATTTACATACGCCAAAGACTTACTTTTTTATCATATATACATTCCCTGAATATTATACTCTTATCTGTATGAATAAAAAAATATCAGGGAGAGGGTGGGACTTTTGGTACACGGTATATACAAACACTATTTAATTGTGTATTTAATTTATGTGTATTTAATTATAGTGTGCTATTGTTGTTTGTGTATTTAATTATAGTATATTTGATTGTTTTTTTTTGTTTCTGGGGGCGCCAAAACGAAAAGTTATCACTGTCTTGGGCTTAGGTCTTACCATGAGGCTTACATTGATGTCTTCAGTTTTTACTTTAAAAATAATAAAATGAAAAATTTCCAAGAATTAATAAAGTCAAACCAAGCTCTAAAATATAATATAACTAGTATAACAAATATATATAAAGATTATTCAAAACAAATTGTTTAACCAAAGTAGTTTATTAATAGTGTTACACTTCCCACATGGAACAATTCGATCTTAATAGCTGAATTCAAGTTCTTTATAACAATATTCAGCTTTTGCAAATTTTCTACGTTCTTCCTCCAATTGGTGTATCGTCTTAAGTAAATGTTTTTCTTTTTTTCTTTTCTCCGTTAAAATCAAATAATTTTTCGCTTCTTCAGCCTTTTTGTCTATTAGATCCACTTCAAATACCGTGACTGTTCTCTTAGCATGCTCTAACATTTGTTTGCCCTCTTTGATTAATTCGTCATACTTCTCTATACTAGTTTTTAACTCTTTTTTCCTGTCTCTGAGTTCTTTCAGCAGCGATGAAAGTTGTCTTTGCACGTCTCCTAATTCGAACTTCGCCAATTCCAATTCATTTCTTAAGAAAAGAATATTTCGTTCTGAAGGCGTAAGCTTTTTTGCAATATATGAGGCAAAGTTCATGTCAAAGTGTTTTTCCGGCGAATGAAATCTCCAAGTGTCAGTTTCGTTTCTTAAAAATTTATTACAAGTGCCTTCAGTACCATCAGATCTTCTTTTTCGGAGGAATCGCAAATCTTCTCTCAGAAGTTTTATAATAAATATGAATCTGTAATGATGATCTTTATGCTTTGTTATGTTTTTCTGTTCAATACGAACTAAGTTTTCGAAAGCAGTTATTGTTACATTTAAGCCATGCATTTTATCCAATAAATCTCTGTCTACTTTTGTTAGATTTGATCTTGCTGAATCAATATCTTTATTAATCTCTTCTATACGTTCCTTAGTTGCTGATAATTTTTCTTTCGTTTTTTTCACTTCAATATTAAAAACATTAGTAGCATGCTTTACCTTTAGTATCTCAGTTCGTAACTTTTCTTCCTCATCTGGCTCCGCTGTAACGGCAAGCAGTAATACCGGCAGGAACAGTCCGTAGCAGCACAACATTACTATGCACTCACACATACGAGCTTTATCCTTGATTGAACACGATATGACAGAATTTGGTTCTAAAATTCCGCTATTATACGTTAGCTTATAAAAAAATCCAACCTTTTTAATATTGATCAATTAAACGATAATATCCGAGGTAAAGTACTACCTAACCATTTATAATTTCATTTTACCTATAATAATAGCTCTTTAGCATTGTAGCGTGTACTAGAACATTTCAAAAGTTAATTTTGCATGATACTATGTTAATAACCGGAAAATTTTTGACAATAGACTAATTACTACTAAGATGGTTGGTTATAAGATGGTTGTTTCTTTTTTTGACTGGGTAGCCTTTTTCACCACAATCATAGACCCGCCAAATAAATACTAGCTGTTGGTAATCCGCTTCGCTGGGTTGAAAAATCTTATGAAGGCCTAGACGTAATTTGGAAGCAAGCATTATAATGTCTAATGTATTAATTCAATATATTTTGATGTTTCTTCATATTTTTGAGAAAGCCGGGGGTGGAACAAATATGCCAAATGGTGGTAGCAGTCTTATTTTCCCTTTCAAACAGAACATCATTTTGCGTTTCCACTTTCAATTAATTTCTTTCCTCTGCAATGACTCCAAACTTTGTCCATCTTGCAAATTACTACATTCGGGTGTTCAGTAAAATCTATATTTTATTGGAATAATGTGTCCTTCATGGTCCAAATCATAGTTCCCTCTCCTTTTGCAGACAGCTTGTAAAGTTGCTTAATTTAAATCAGCTTCTTCTGTTTGATCCCTTTTTCGAAGGCTCTCCGATATCTCTGTTCTGATTATTTATTTCATCACCTTGTGCGTCTGTCTACCGTTCTGTTTCAATCTGTTACGACAGTGTTTCTTGATGTCGCTGTGAATTTTCCCGATACCCTTAAATGTGTTCCTTTTTTCTTTGTTGTTTCATTTTTTCGTGTAATCTATCGTCTATGTGATAATATTCGGAATTGCAAACATTTTCACCTACGTTTTGAAATTTTCTCACCTTATTTTTACTGCAAACCTTGAATTTAAAACAAAAAAATATGTATCTCTAAATTTTAGTGCACTTTGTGTTTTTAATAACATAACCTAACAGTACAAATTTACTCTTCTAAATGATTGAAAAATCTATAAGTATAAAAGAGGATGTTGGTATATATATATATATATTTAGTTGGCAGGGATAAACACAAAAACCGCTGGACCGATGGCCACGGAACTTGGTACATACATGTAGAATTTCATGGAGTAGGTTTATACACCTTCAATTTCGTGATAACTTTCAGGGCTTAGCCCTGGGACCGTCTTAAAAGGTACCCATGTCAGGGATTTTGAAATAATTTGAGTTAGATTTGTTTACTAACAAAACATATGAAAGTAAAATTTAAAACAGGTGATGTAAATTAATGGTATTTCTTTCTGCTATTTAACTGTATTTTTGTTAAAATGAAGATTTGTTACTTGGTGCCAGGTGGTCAATGAATTAGACTTTTGCATTTTTTCAAAGTGCAATACACTATATAAAATGCTGATAATATGTAGTATAACATAAAATAAATAACTGATTACTGAAGGACTCCAGTGATCACTGATCACTTATACTTGAAGGACTTTTTTATGACAACTAACTGCTATTTAAAGAGGAAGAGTCTGCTACTGTAAAGAATTAATTTTACCTACAACACTTTAAAAAAATTGCCGGAACGGCTCATTCAAACGTTTTGCTCAATATAGAGTCTAAAAACGTAAGACAGCACTTTTTAATAATTGCTGGAGTGGCATTGTAATTTTTTGTTCAAGGTAGACCCTAAAACCTTAAGAAAATGATCTTTTACAGTGAATAAAATTTCAAGCTAACTTCTTTGATTCCTCTAACACGTATGCCTTCATGAAGGAAATAAATAGGATTTCTAATACGCAGGTCTGCTGCGAAGGGGGTGCATAATAAAGTTTTAATTAAGGGTAACATATGCGAGCAGATTCAAAGTGCCGTCGAAAAAGCCAAGGGTGCCGTCCCTTATATTGTGCCCCATGATCATCATCAGCGCAAGCTCAGGTACCGTGGAAACGACCATTAAATGCTTCTCGGCGTTCGTCTCTGTAAATTGGCCTCTTGAGTGTGTGAGCGCAATCCTCTTCACCTGATAGCACGATCGACTGGACAGCCGACACAAGCAAAACGCACTTGCAAGAGGAAGGACCACCGATATTGGGCATGAGCCTACCCAGGGCAGCAAAACCATTTGGGGCTTTGTCGGTGGGGCGTTGGATATGGTCATATTTTTTTATGTACAGGCAGTTTATGCAGGAATATAATACCCCCGTCGTAGCAGATCTTCGTACTAAGAGCGAATTTCTAAAAACGTTTGCTTTATGGAAGTACATTTGATATGTTCAAAGAAGTAGATACATTACATACATTAGATTTTACAATAAGAAAAATAAATGGGAAAGCAAAACTATATAATTCATGGGTGATAGTGTATGTATATTTTAATCGTGAGCGAAGCCACGGGTTCTTCTAGTAAATTATAAATAAGACGATATTCACCTGTTGTACAAAAACAATTGTAGGTGCTGCATTCTGTTGGCAACCACTGTAACCACGGTAGCCATTTCCAATACATTGCCATGTCAAATTAAACCATATGTATTGATATAAACAAACAAAACCTAAAGTACTCAGAAAATCCTTGACATAGGTCTCTTTAGGACGATCCTGTGCCTAAACCATATAAGATATCGAAACCCAACTACCATATAGTTCACATCATGAGATTGCAAGCTTTAATTTGATACCAAGATCAGGGGTCTATGACGTGTATTTTGGCTGTAGCACCAAATATACCAACAAACAACTCTCTTTATATATATATATATATATATATATATATATATATATATAGCGCAGCTTCGCCCGCTAAAAGGATAGCTAATTTTAATTCAATTATATTATGCCTTGTGCAATTTTTAGGAATAATTAACAAATGGACTGATTTATTTGCGCCATGGCCGTGCAATTACACCCTTAAGATACAGCTGATAATTCCACTCTAGATGAAAATGAGAAAGTATGACGCTTCCTCTAAAAATGTTCCCCTCATGATTAGCAAATGGTATGAATTAGCTTCCTCCCATTTCCAGAGAGAATGAGGATAACCCAGAATATAAGACAAATAAGACGCTAAGGATGGATTTTCGACATAAAATCAATCTGTAATTAATTTAGCACGTTTTTGAAAGTAAACCGAAAAAGCAGAAGGTAAATATCTTGGTAAAAAACCTATTGCCCCTAAAAGTTTCTCCAGTCATTTTTCAGTAGATTGGTTCTCGTACCTTTTCTGCTCCCTGAAAATATTCTACAGGACTCCCATCCGTTGTTAGGGAAAACTAAAATGGCCGCCCTTTTGATTTTATTAAATACTCAATTTTAGGCGTCTGAGAAAGAATACTAGTGGTCCTCCCGCCCCTTTAGAACCGGAAACAAGATGGCGGCCGCCCATAACCTCACTTTTTCCCGCCAAAACGTGAAGGCGGCCGTGTCCCGCCAAAACGTGTCACCGGAAACAAGATCCGTGACGTGGTGACGTGCCCCGCCCCCAGTGTTGGTAACTGTAGACGGTGAAAATATCCCACTATAGTGTTACTATATAAGGTGCATAGAGTATAAAAGAAGACATATCCCCCGCTCTCGTCCCCCGCCCCCGCCCCCAGTGTTGGCAACTGTGTGAAAATATTTATAACACTATATCCCGCTATAGTGTTACTACATATAGTATAAAAAAGACATATGTATATGATATGGGTTGCGTCACCGGTCTGACACTTAAATGGAGCCAAGTGGTAAGCTTGTTGGAGCGGGTTAGTTCGATGCACTTTATTCAGATGGCGTTGTAAAAACATGACTTTCTTCTTCTTCACTGATTCAGCCAATCAGAACGACGATAACGATCTGCTAACTTCCCGTTCCGATTCCCCTGATTTTCTGTCACGACACGACGTGTACACAACCATAACGAGTTGGAATTAATTTGATTGTGGGAAAATACCTAAAGTATGTTTGCAGAAAGTTGTTCTAGTGTAAGTTGTTTCGCGAAATACTGTACTGCGTGAATCATGTTGTGCTTAAAGCTATTGATGGAAAATAAATACGTAGATGTTTACATAAAAGCACTTAATAATACCCCCGTTGCAGCAGTCCTGCATACTCAGCGAATTTCAAGTGCATAAATAAATAATTTAAATGAAGTCTCGCATCAAGTAAAATCAATATACATTCAAAAGAAAGGGTGCAAAAATACTCTCCTAGTGGCTTTTAGGAGCAAAAGGCTATACAAAAATAATAGCCTATACTTGGCACGAAAATGCAATGTTCAAAACTTCAAAACAGCTGGCTTTTCCAATTTAATCATATAGAGAAATGACCAGCTGTTTAAGTTTGAGTAAAAAATTTCATAAACATCATCAGTAAAAATCTGTATTCGATATAGTACATTTATTTGACATAGTTAGTTATCTGGCCTTTAAATAAGCCATATGTCTGTATACTCCATATGGCTTTGAATGAAACATCAGCTCACATGTTTTAATGTAAACAAAGCAGACGTTTTAGATCCCAATGCTACTTAAATAATGGCAGTTATTTTATGTTATTTTTTGTTTTCTAGCAAACTTTAAGAAATTACAGTACTTTTCCTGAGTCCCTGATATTAAAACATTTAATTTGAGCACTTTTCCCTCATCCTGTGACTTGCCTAATGCCCACAATTGCTATTCAAAAATAAATTATTCTCCATAAGATTAGTATGGAAAAATGCAGGTTTGCTGCCACAGAAATTTGAAAATGAGTTATCATAGGCTACAATCCAATATATCTAAACTATATCAAGCCACATAACATGTTTTATCAAGATATGTTGAGGAATAAGAAAGCTATCCAATTTTATTTACCTCTCATAAGGTTAACATTGGGAAAGAGAGTACACAGGTTTGCTGCCTCAGGAATTTGATGATTTGGGTATTTTAAACCATAATCAAGTAGATATTAATTGTATGAAGCCCCATGCCAGTTCTTATCAGGATATTTTGAGAAATGAGCAAACTACATAACTTTTTTTATTGCCCATAAGGTTAACATGGAGAATGAGTATGCAGGTTTGCTGCCATGAAAATGTAAAAATAGGGTATTTTCGGCCATAATCAAGTATATTTCAACTAGATGAAGCCACATATAAAGTTTTATCAAGATACGTTAAGAAATAAGGAAGATATAGAATTTTTTATTTCCCATAAGGATAACATGGGAAATGAGTATGCAGGTTTGCTGCCATAAAAATGGAAATATCGGGGATTTTAGACTAAAATGCATTAGATCTCATCTAAATGAGGCCACAAACCAAGTTTTATTAAGATATGTTGTGAAATAAGCGAGGTATAGAATTTTACTTATTTCCCATAAGGTTAACATAGGGACAACGTACTGTGTTTACCACTTTCAATAACTCGGTAACCAATGGACATAGAGCAATGATTCAAAATACTAAATTGTTTGTTTTTTCGAGCTGAATTCAATGGTGCCAAACAAAATTGGATTATTTTTATTTTTCTATGTGAAAAACCCAAAAAACCCATTTTTGGGGGGGTTTACCCCCCTTTACCCCCCCTTCCAGTAGTCCGATCGGGCTGGTTTTCGAACTCATCCGAATAATTACTACTTTACACACCTGTGCCAAATTTCATTCAGATCGGACCATTTTTGCGAGCGCTATCGTGCTTACAGACACATATATAGAAATTTGAACGAATGGTGTTTTTTGCTTCTGGGGGCCCCAAAACGAAAAGTTATCATGGTCTCAGGCTTAGGTCTTACCATGAGACCTACGGTAAGAGCTTCTTCCCTATAGGGGAAATTCGCTAAAAATTAACTAAGTTAATTATTATTAAGTGCTTTTATGTAAAAATCTATGTATTTATTTTCTATCAATCGCTTTAAGCACAATAAGAATCGCTCAGTATAGTATTTCGCGAAACAACTTGCACTAGCGGCAAACGCACTTAATCTGAACAAACCGGTAAAGTTATTAAAATTGAAAGTCTAGCAAACAAAACAAGAAAACGAAAATATAAACAACGCAGACGACGACGATCGATATGTCGCATCGACGACCATCGATATATCGCATCTATCTTTTTAGTTCGTAGCACTTTATTCAGATAGCGCTGCTGTTCCCTTACCACCGAGTTAACATGGGAGTGCCATCTCTTTACGAAGTTCATCATTACTCTATGGTTGCGTTTCCCCGCGCCGATGCGGCCGTGTCCCGCCAAAACGTGACACCGGAAACAAGATCCGTGACGTGGTGACGTGCCCCGCCCCCAGCCTATATCCCGCTATAGTGTTACTACATAGAGTATAAAATAAGACATATGTATATGATATGGGTTGCGTTTCCCCGCGCCGATGCGGCGGTGGTGTAGTTCAGCCGTTCGCTACCAGGTGGTGTTTTTCAGGGACCCAGGCCCCGTCCCCCGCCACCGCCCCCGGCCTCAGCCTCGGCCGCGGCTGCGGCCCCGTGATGGGCGGCCGGAGGAAGACAGTGTGGGCAACTGTTGCAGAGAGAATAAAAATATTTTATATAAATAATACTAAATATGTTATATCATATTAGCTATGGTTTCCCACCCTGTCCCTCAAAGGACGGCCATCCTGGAAGACAGTGTGGGCAACTGCTCCAGAGAGAAAAAAATATCCGTGTATATATATAACTCCTTGTAGTGCTATAATACTATATAAAGTGTATATAATATTATATTAAGTGTAGGTAAATTAGAAAGAAAATATTACAGTAGTTAATCATAGAATATTTATATTTACAGATATTCTTTTTTCCCTTCTTCTTCCTCTCCTCCTCCTTCCCTATCTTTAGATGCCTCCTGTAACAAGAAAAACAATATTAAAAGACTTAAAATTAAATAACTCTGGAATGATTCGTTCAATATGATTACAATTTGGTGCTTAGGTAATTCTTAGCCTACTCTACCTTTTCCAAGAACTTATACCCCCCTCTTACCCCACCCACCCACTCTTTTTGTTCTTCTACTTCTCAACTATGGCTAAAAATATATAAAATCGTCGATATCTCGAAAACGGTTGGTCCTAGAGCAATTTTGGGCCCTAAAATCGACCCTCCTGGCATCCGACCTCATGGGGAATATGACCAAACAAAAAACTTAACATTTGTAATGTGGTTTGCATCGACCAAAAATGAAGGGGCGATTATCATGTAAAAATTTGAAGTTTAATAACTCAAAAACTTCTAATCCGAATGCAATAAAATTTGGTACTTAGGTACTTCTCAGCCTCCTCTACCTTTTTCAAAAACCTATACCCCCTCTTACCCCATCCACCCCCTCTTTTTGTTCTTCTCCTTCTCAAATATGGCTAAAAATATATAAAATCGTCGATATCTCGAAAACGGTTGGTCCTAGAGCAATTTTGGGCCCGAAAATCTACCCTTCGGGCACCCGACCTCATGGGAATATGACCATACAAAAAAAAACTTAACATTTGTAATGTGGTTTGCATTTACTAAAAATGTAGGGGTAAATACCATGTAAAAAATTTAAAGTTTAATAACTCAAAAACTGCTAGTCCGAATGCAATAAAATTTGGTACATAGGTACTTCTTAACCTCTTCCACCTTTTCCAAAAACTTATTCCCCCCCTCTTACCCCATCTACTCCCTCTTTTTGTTCTTCTCCTTCTCAAATATGGCTGTAAATATATAAAATCGTCGATATCTCGAAAACGGTTGGTCCTAGAGCAACTTTGGGCTCAAAAATTGATCATTCGGGTATCCGACCTCAAAGGGAATATGACCATACCATAAAAACTTAACAGTTGTAATGTGGTTTGCATCTACCAAAACGTATGGGCGATTACCATGTAAAAATTTAAAGTTTAATCACTCAAAAACTACTAATCCGAATTCAATAAAATTTTTAATGTGCATACTTGTTAACTTTTGCTATAGTTTAAAGCATACTTAAACCCTGTCAGCGCTGTCGGTTGCGATTGTAATCTATTAATGATATGCACGACCGTTGAAAACAATAGCGGCCCAGTTTGTCTGTGACAAGTGTTCGGACGTTGCTGTTGCTGCCGCCGCCGCCGCCGCCGCCGAGTCTGCGGGTTCGTCAGAAAGATAAGAAATATTACCCCCCAATTTTATAAAGTCTCTTAGCAATAGTTTTTTTCAGTAGTTGCTATTAACTTCGGCTTGAAAGGCCACAGCATACATTCCGGTTTCTATAGGGTTAGCTAGGTGGTCTTCAAAAATCTCCCAAGTGACTTGGGAGAATCCTGCAGGATATCTTGCTGATGGTGGGTTATCCTAAAAATAATTGAATGTTTAGTGGAAGTTTATATATGATCTAAATGATTATAACTTTTATTTAAAAAATACAAAAATATACTTACTGAGGTGATTGTGAGTGTATCCCCGTTGGAATTGACAAAATATAGTAGCCCTGGCCCACTGGGACCAACCAACTAAAAAAAAGAAACACATATTAATTTATTGAAAGTATAGATGCATAAAACAATAGTAAATCTATAAAATGATTTTTTTTAAATATTAGGGTGCTAAAAATCAACATCTTAACGTATAAAGAAATTAAAATCTTACATTACTATCAACGAGTCGGGTTGGATAGCTGTTAAGGGGTGCCTCCATATTTCCTCTTGACAATGGTGTTGTTATTTAAAATAAACATATTAAAAACTTGACTCACCGTAGGAAAAATTATTCTGAGAAGACTCCGTGCATCTAATCCCTCTGTTTCATAAGTCCGGCTAGATGTTAGAGGGAGGTTTGCTGGTAGAGGCTGTCTTACAGGTTCATCATTTCCTCCCTAAAAAATGATAAATTAATTTTCATTGAAATTATAATCCTTTTTTTCAACGGGAGGTACCCCTGTTATATCAAACTATACATACCATTAAAGTGTCAAAAGGTCTCCCCATACTGTGGCCCATTGTTCGAGAGTGTAAACCCCTGATGTTTTACGGTATTCTTCCAATTCACTGTATCTTTCATCGAAGTCCGCTTCAGTTATTTGTATATATGTCGAAGCAAATCTAACAGCTTTGTACCGGATTGTCTGAAAAATAAAATATATTTTTAAAAATTGCTTAATCAAAGTATAATCTATCTTTTAATCAATTAAAAAGAACACTTACCATTGTAATTGATAGAATATCGCCATCTGAATTGCTAAAAAAGAGTGTTCGTCCATCATCAGCAATCATCTAAAATAAGAAAAATATAAGTTATAATGATAATAAATTCTATGGCTGTAGCAAAAGTAACAAAAGAATATTTACAAATCTCAATCTCACATTTCTACTGGCAATTTGTAATGGGTAATTTGACATTGGTGGTTCCTCAAGTTCCTCCTCCATATTTCTTGGTGTTGGAGTATTTGGTCTTGTGTGAGTGGATTGGTTCCTTAACTGTATGAAAACAACAAAATAATTAAAATGATTGTTGTTGTAGTATTAAAATGTCATATAAAATAGAAAAATATTAAATCTAAAGGCAATTACAGGGTTATTGCGTGTACCACGCCTTAAAATATTAGGCATTGTTCGTCTTATGGGAGACCTCTCTCTGTTTAATCAAGGAGACCACTAAAAATAAACAAATAATTAGTTTTTCTTTTAGTTATAAATCTAATAATAGGTGGTATAAAATACTATAACACTTATATATCTGTGCCAATGCTCTCATGCTAACTTCTATAAGTAGAGGGCTAATAACTCGGTTATGCTGCAAAAAATAAAAATTATTAATAAAGGTTTACATATTAAAATTGGTTGAAAGTAATTTAACTAATAAATATTAAACTAACCTCTAAATGATGTCGTTGTATAACTCCAACATTTTACAGAAAAGTCCTTTCAGAGTTAATATAAAAACTTCCCTCAGAATCAGTTAGCCTGAGCATATGACTTAACCTGGAGTCATATTCCTCCTAAAAATAAAAAGATTGATATTTATATTCTTAGTATAGAAAAATACAAGATATCAGCTCATGTTAAAAAATATATATTATACACACCTCAGAGATAACTCTTATCGATTCAGATGAGCTACTAGCTTAAGAAAGTGGTAGGATGTCAGAAATATTCCCTGGAGATAGAGGAGAACCAGTCTGAAAATATTAAAATAATATTAGCTTATTAAAAACTGCTGAACCCTGTCTGAGAGAGACGGAGCTGAGAGGTAATGAAATTATATTATGCCCATTTACAGATTTAAAATACTTACATGGTGAATTGATATTATGTCTAAGTCATCCAATAAAAACATGTCCAGACGATTGATTTGTTGTTGCTGCTGAAGCTGTAGGTTGGGGGTTTTGCTGAAAACCAAAATATAAATTACTAAAATACATATCTTTCGCCCTGTGAATTAATTTTATGTTATTTATATTAAACTAACCTGATTTTCTTCGTCTGAATCGGCCATTGCAAGGCGAAGACAGATGAGTATGATTATTTGAACTAACATAGTGACTACTAAAAAGACCACAATGAGCATACTAATAAAATGTTTAGTATGAAACCTATATTTATATAGCACACCTAAGAATGCTTTACCTGTCTCGACTAATGAAAGCTAGCTCTTTTTCTTCTTCCTCTGTTTACCTGACCAATCACAGACGACTGTAGCCCCGCTCAACCAGGTTGCCATTAGTTCAGTCGATCTCCACACAGCCACGGTATCTCCTCCGAGTTTGTCCAAATTATGTCTTCAACATTATTGTGTAGTTTTTAGGCGGTCCTATGAAATAGAATCCCTCGAAATACCGTTTTTACATAAACAACTTTTAATTGAAGAACACAAAAGTAATTTATACACAAGAATAGTATATGTGCATTATCATGTCAACTACCGGACTAGATTTTGGCCTTCACAGTATCGTGCAAGGCTGTGTAAGTATTGTTTTGATATAAGTATAAGAAATATTTATCTATGTGTTAATATAAGTAAATATTAATTTTTTAATTATATTTTCTTTTATTTACAGCTAGATCGAGAGATATATGGTACTCTTCACCAGCCATATGAATGGCGTCTCCCTATGATAATCTCCATGGGGTATTACATAGGACAGCCCCAGATAACTCTCCATTGTGAGCAGTGTTTTCAACCGTTGGAGGAAATAGAATTAGAGTTTTCCTGCTAAGGTGAGTACATATTATTATTTATGTAGGGTAATAACTAAAGTAGTATTTTGTTCAATGCAAAATGATATCTTATAAATGCTAGTAAGGATGTGGCAGGGTTGCGGTTAGCTTATGATATGCGCTCACAGTTACTCAGTTACCGCATGATGAGCTCGTCGTCGTCGTACTGTGTGGACTTGGTATTTTTCTCAAATTATCTTGAACCTTTAATGATTCAGGGTATTTGTTGTGTGGGGCGTTATTCCTTTGTAGCGCCCCACCTAACTATTAAATATCATTGCTGTCTGCACCCACACTTTATTTCATGGACCACCTATGAGTGGTCCGTGAAATATTATTGTCGCGGGTGCAGACTTCATTTTAGGTGTGCCTGGGAGGAGTATTACAGATTTTCATAAGGTATGTAAATTTTATAAATTTTTGTAAAAAGGATTTAATGCCTAATTTCCACACCACAGTAGACCAGTAGCGGTCTGGCTGTATAGGCTTTTTTGGCGCGTTTATTTTTGTTAACCCAGAGTAATCGCCAGGAGCCCTACCTCTGGGGTGAGGATAGAACTGCTACAAGCTCTATCTTTCACACTAATAGATATTTTTTGATCCTCTGTCGGTCTGATCATTGTGTTTGAGGCTGGTTGGCCATTTACTCGGACTATATCTTTTCATCTTAGCGCCTGTAACCTCTCCATTTACTTAGACAAACAGAGGATTTTTCACACATATTTTTCTTTTTGTTTCTCTTACAAAATATTGAAGTAAATGCTAACTATCCAAAGATATTAAGGGCTAAACTCATTGATTGGGGGTGTCGCAGCAGAGGAGACCTCAATGTTTTACGGGGTTGAATCCAACCTCTATATACTCACCCCTTGGTCTTATAAGGGGTTAGCCCTGCCTGATGGGTGAGTGGTACAGCTCCCCATATATTCACACTTGGACACTGGGAGGGAAAACACAATGTTTTACGGTTTTTAGGCCAACCTCCATACTCACCCCTAGACTTTTTTTCAAATCTCGGGTGAGTTGGCAATCTCCCACACACACACTGGGCTTTTCAAAGGAGTAGCTCAAGTCCTTCTCAAACCTGAGCGCCTCAATTTACCAAGTCCTGGGGGGCTTTTCAAAGGTGTAGCGCTTAGAATTTTTGCAAATATTGTAAGCACTACAGTTTACTAACCCCCTGTTTCATACACACATTGAGAGATTAGTCAACCCAATATCTTGGACAGTCGCGGCATATACTGTAAAATATATGTAAGAAGGATTTTTGAAGCTTTTTTTATAATATTTATTCAGCATAGGACTGTGCCGTCGCCGATTTTCTAAGGTACAACTATCGCTATTTTCTTTTCTTTAACTTATGTTTGTTAATAATAGAACCAACTATATCATTTTCCATATGCAAACCTTCATCTATCTCTAGGACATGGAGCTCTCTCAAGAACTTCTGTGCCTTTTTTTGCGAGCGAGGCCTTTTGTGCGAATCGTTACAAAAGGTTAACACACACACAAAGAGTTTTTTCTGCACATATACAGGCAAAACATGTACACTGGTCACAATAGGTTCTCTCTCTCTCGCTCTCTCTCTCTTGCTCTCTCTCGCTCTCTCTCTCTCTCTCTCGCTCTCTCTCTCTCGCTCTCTCTCGCTCTCTCTCTCTCTCTCTCTCTCTCTCTCTCTCTCTCTCTCTCTCTCTCTCTCTCTCTCTCTCTCTCGCTTTTTGTGATACTTTTCCGACATCCCCAGTTATTATTACGAAAGAATTCCCCCGTACATTATCATAGGAATAGAATGTAGAATAAAGAAAAAGTTTTACATCGAGCAGATCACAAGTATCAAAAAATAAGACATATCTTTAGTTAAATAAATTTTTCTCCGATATGCGACATAGCGAGGTTTTTCTTGTACGTAATGTCCAACTTAGGCTTTTTGTAATGGGTACGTTGGGGTATTCTATCAATTCCCATTGTCTTATCGAGGTACATGTATAGCAGGGTCTTTTTCAAATATTTGTAATATTTGAAAAGTCCCCTGCTAATATTGAAAAATATTTGTAAAGTCTCAGCTTTTGAGCATTACTACTCGGTAATATGTGGTATTCGCCGCAGATAATCTTCTCAATATCTATCTTCATTGTACCAGTCGCTGCTACAGCGTTAATATCTGTAGCTGAACGCAGTAAAAACCAAATCTAATATTCATTGATACTTCTTGATTGATTGGGTTCGTTTTGGTCTTACCACATTTTTTTCTTTATTGCAAATATCTAATCACTTGATACAGTTTGGCTAATAGTGTTTCTCTAATACACGGGATTTGTAGTACTTCGAATGCAGTAGGCACAGTGCGAGCAACAGTGTTTCTAAACTTGTTAAACTCCAAAACACCGGTGTCGGTAAAAAAGTAAATCATTCCGTTTATATATTTGAAAGCGCCATCAGCTGTACCTGGGACACCACTTAACACACTCGAGACCATACCCATAAAGGACCCTGTAAAGCTACACTCGTTTATCTCAATCAAATAGTATTCGTTTATTATCATAAGTGTTTTCGCTTGGATTGTGGAGACAACTGCGTTAACTTTGAAATTTTTTACCGGCAACCATACTGGAGCTGTGCCTTGCTTTAAGTGAAAGTCCTGGGTATGTAAATAAATATACATAATTTCCAGCAAATAAGGCGATATTTCCATTTGGTCTTTGGTAAATGGCTGATATTTCTTTAAAGTCTTTCGGAAGGAAAACAAGCCAATCGGTAATTTTTTTCACTTGTTTAAACTGCTCAGGGGTTCTTTCTGTAGGATTTAAACTAATAACCCATACATATTCTTTATAGAAAGCAAATATTTTACGATTTACAACTAAATACTTGGTAATTTTATTGTTGTTTTGAAAATCACAAATGTCTTTTTCTTCTTCAATATTAGATAGATCTGTTGTATTAGGTGTTGGCGCTATAGTTGTTGTTGAGGTGGATGTAGTACTTGAGGTGGTAGTGGTGGTATTAGTTGTAGATGTACTAGTGGTCTGAGGTCGACCATACAGAAATTGAATCGCTAATGTATCGTCTCTACTAAGATCAAGCTCATTAAAGTTAGCAATACCACTTGGTGTTTTCGAAGTTGGATACATGACTGATTTTTCAACACTAGAATGTTCTAAGCCTAAGGCATGACCAATTTCATGTACCATAGCATAAAAGAGTGATTTGTTGTCCCCACGAGGTAGGTTCATCGTAAATTCCCATGTTTCTTCAGAGTCTAAATGAATATCAGTTTGGTTATACACATGTGTTGGGAGATAAGCATGAGCCAACACTCCTCGTGGTCCATCAAAATCATTACTACATATATCATTTCTAGAGCAAAACATGTATTTTTTATCGTCTGAAAAAGAAATTATTATTGTGGGGCTGTTATGGTCTCTTTTAAAAGTAACGTTCATATATTTGTCCCATAGATTAAACGCTTTTTGTATAAGGTCGGTGTGTTGTGGTCTAACGTATTGGTACCATGTAATAACTGATTTATTCCGATATCTGCCCGGTAGAGCGGTGAAAGGTCTTATATCGTCTTTATTGCCACATCTAGGTAAAGCTATAAACTCTAGAGTTGCATTATCTAAAAGCCCAGTGGGCTCAAGTCCAAAAGTCCTTGTAATTGTATCACTGCCGGGGTTAAGTCTTGTGTTAATGACATGTCACTCATGTATCCATAGTTTACTAGGTATTCTATAGACTTGTTGCTTAAGGCAACCGGTATAATTGCTAGAAGCAGAACCAACATGTTTAAAGGTTGAACAGCTTCTGCTGGTAAACTCTACTAGAAACTCTACTTATAGGATTAAGTAGAGATAATCCTTCTAAGATAAGATAAGTAAGATAGTCCTTCTATCTCTGTAATAGTCTGTATCGTCACCTTCCTCCAATGGGAGATGTACATCAAATGGTAGTCCACCAACCGGTGATGGTGGTGTTTCAGATGATATTTTAAACAATATAATTAATACGCCAACACGAAATTTGTCTTATGAACTTCTCCGTCATTTCTTAACCGATTTTGATCATTGACGGCTCATTGGAAAGAGCGTGTCGCGTAGATTTGGCCAAACTGGCCTTACATTTTTGAAAAAGTCCCTTGGGCTCTGCCCCATTGGCTTTTAAAGTTCCCATGTTATCCTTATGAAGAACATAATTGTTTACATTTTGATCAGCTGGATAATTTAATTGCTGTTATTTTTTAATTTGTGTAAACATAACCCTCAAGACGGATCGTGTTAGCATGATTGTGTTTCAAATTTGTCGCCATTTGAATTATCGCTCTGCTAGAGTAGCGCACGATTCCGTGCGCTCGGATCCACTAGTTTTTAACAATTCTTCCCAAGTTAAGTATACATTTACGCCAGTTTGCGATAAAATAGCTGCTCTACCGGTCTGTTTTTGATTGATATAATTAAATACGAATGTTCCAAATTTTCTCAGTTGCTTATCATGATAATCTTTGTCAGATATAATTGACCCTTCCCATTTAGCCAGTCTGTTATTGATTTCTGTAATATCGGCCGTTTGCTTAGCAAAGTTAGTGGTTATATATAGGTTTGATCAACATATCCTTTGGTAGCTTTATCATTCGATTCAGTGAGTACAGCCACATTTTTAATTTGCTTTTTTCTAGCATCATAGCAGCTACTGTCTTTTGGCAATATCATACTTAGTTTATTTAAGCTACGTAAATTTATAGCATCAGTAGGTTCTTTCGGGTCACCAGTATTAGAAACTCTTTTCTTTCTCATATCAAATTTTTCGTTTGTGAAACGAATATATTTTCCATCTACATAACCCCTTGTAACTGCATCCGACGGTTGTAGAGGTGGGTCCATATTACATATTCTTTTAGTTTGTAAATCATAGTTACCATCAGATGTTAAATTGAAACCTTCGTTCTTAGGCCCTTTTAGGGCACCGCTCTTGTATTGGACTTTAAGGCTACATCCAAACTTGTCAATAGTCATCGTATTAATGCTTTAAATCTACTGTTTCCTACTCTTTTTATATATTTGCTTTGCATTTGCATGTGTTTACGTTTGCGTATGCTTTGTGTATGCTTTGCGTATGCTTTGTGTTTGCTTCGCGTTTGCTTTACGTTTGCTTTGTGTATGCTTTGCTTTGCTTTAAGTTTGCATTATGTTTGCTTTGTGTATGCTTTGCGTATGCTTTACGTTTGCTTCACGTTTGCTGTGCGTTTGCATGTTTGTTTGCGTGATGTGTATGCTTTGCGTATGCTTTACGTTTGCATATGTGTTTGCATGTATGCTTTGTTTATGCTTTGCATATGCTTTGTGTTTGCTTTATTTTTGCTTTACGTTTGCAGCTTTGCGTATGCTTTGTGTTTGCTTTGCGTTTGCTTTAAGTTTGCTTTTTGTATGCTTTGTGTTTGCTTTACGTTTGCTGTGCGTTGGCATTGCGTTTGCATGTGTGTTTGTGTGATGTGTATGCTTTGCGTATGCTTTACATTTTCATGTGTGTTTGCATGTATGCTTTCTGTATGCTTTGCGTATGATTTGTGTTTGCTTTAAGTTTGCTTTACATTTGCAGCTTTGTATATGCTTTGCGTATGCTTTGAATTTGCCTTGTATATGCTTTGCGTATGCTTTGAAATGAAATGAAATGAAATTCGTTTATTCCACAAAAAATAAGAATACATGCATACATGTGAATAAAAAAACAGTTTATGGAAATAGTTCCCCACGTGAGCAAACGCTTGTGTGTGAGGAACGAGTCATCAGTCATAATTGAGGAGGAATTACTAAATAATAAAAAATGCGTTGTCTTTGTATATGCTTTGCGTTTGCTTTACGTTTGTTTTGTGTATGCTTTGCGTATGCTTTGGGTTTGCTTTACGTTTCCTGTGCGTTTGCATTCCGTATGCCTTGTGTTTGGTTTACGTTTGCTTTACGTTTGCTGTGCGTTTGCATTGCGTTTGCATGTGTGTTTGCGTGATGTGTATACTTTGCGTTTGCATGTATGCTTTGTGTATGCTTTAATTTTGCTTTGCGTTTGCTTTGTGTATGCTTTGCGTGTGCTTAGTGTTTGCTTTGCATTTGCTCTGCGTTTGCATGTGTGTTTGCGTGATGTGTATGCTTTGCGTTTGCATGTGTGTTTGCGTTTGTGTGTGTGAGTACATGTTATGTCTCTATCATCACAAACCTATATCTCCCCTGTTTTATAGTTTTGCGTATGCTCTGCGTGTGCGAGTGCGTGTTATGTCTCTGTCACAAACCTATCCTATATCTCCCCTTTTTTATAAATCATCGGAAATCCAAAGTTACAATGCCTCAAGCGCGTTGTAATTCCTTAATTCCTTAAAACTTTTCAAAAAGATATGTCAATAATAACGACGACGACGGCACGGTCATTGTATATTTGTTTTAAATTGGTTTCAAAATAATTACAAAGTTTGAATTGTAGAAGATTAAAAAACACTACATTTGCTATTTTTTGCCTAACAAAAGAGAGAGAGAGAGAGAGAGAACTAGATCAACAAATTATACAACGTATACAGCCAGGTAGTAAATTATCATGTTTATTGTTTTTTTATAACCATGCCACCACCACCACCACCACCACCACCACCTGACCCGATGATATATTCATCAAAGTTTGTAACAGGAAATTCCCCCTGCCGCACATCAACCACATTGTGTGTTAATGATTGCCAAAATCTAATCTACAAGCTGATACATACTTCCCGGATACACTTATCTTTGTGGCTGTCTTTCATTATCGGTGTCCTTGTTTTTTCCTGCATATGGTTATCAGCATTGCAGCGGCGATTGTTTATGCGGCCTATGGTATGCAGATAACACTTGGCAAAATTATTCAGTTCCTTTGTATCCTAAGTCAAGCCCTTTTAATGTCCATCCAAGAGTCATGGCTACTATCATATCCCTTCCACCTTACAAGTAACATGGAGCCTTTTCTCCGTAACACTTTCTCAACCGAAATATACACCACCTGTTTTGGACTTGTTAGATTTCTTCAGAATAAAAGCCACCTTTTAATATTTCACCTTTAGAGTCCTGTAAAATATAAGTCACCGGTACTGTAGGTTTAATTGCGTATAAACAATCTAGTTGCCTCCTCCAAATTTTGTATATTTTTATTCTTAATCATCTACCGGTAATTTTTTGATTGATGACTCAAAATTGTCAAAGTTCTAAGCCAAATTATCAACTTTGCCCTATTATTCAGATTGACGGGGTTTTTAGTCACCCACAAAAGGGACCCTTATTCATGGGGAGGTTTACGGATTTTTACACTGCACCAATGACCTTAATTCGAACCAGACATCAAGTCCTTGTCTGTGGCAAAAGCAAAAAGAAATAATTTTCTATTGCAATTATGCCAACTTGCCATCCATAGAGATTTACAGTTGCATTCTAGCTCTGCTTTAGCAGCTTCAAGCTCAGATTTCTTTTAGTTTCAAGTTGATAATTTACAAGAGCTAGCTGTTGGCTGTTTTCAATAGCCTTTACAAATAGTCGAGATGGTTGAGTGTTTTCAAAGTTTGGATTTCAGACACCAGTTTATACTCTCCATGTTTTCTTATAGAAAGTAAAACTTCTTCAAACACCCAGTCTTGTAATTTTTCAACAATTGTTAGTTTAGATGAAAAATTTTACTGATATAAATCAGGTTCGTTGATAAATACTCTATGAGGTTGGATATTCAACTTCTGCTGTTGTTGTCTTACAATACTTTGATGTGACATGATCGTTTATTGCTTTTCTTGGTCTAGCATAGCCTAGAATTTCAGCTACCTTTAAACCATGGGCTACTAACACTGTCAAATAGGACAGTGACTGATTGGTTACTGAACACATAAACAGTAGGGGGTAGACATTTCAAAGTCTTCAAATATAAAAAGTTAGGTTATGCAATATCAAAGAACAAAGTAGCACAGGAGCTAGGGAAGAAAATGGTTAAGGGAAGAATTGTATACCTAAAATTTCTCAAAAAATCAGAAAAAAAGACGCCTAATTATAACCAATCACAGAGCAAGATATTTTATCCAAAAGAGAGATATTCGATATTTTAAATTTAAACTTGTTTTATTATAGATTTTTATAATATATTTACAACAACTTGAGTGATTGCAAAGTAGCTAGGCACAGCCTTGGTGGGGAACTTCCTCCTCCTGGCTCCGCCCGCTGTAGAGTGGGGGGAACCAATGAGAGAGCGGCTGTCTTCACCAAGGTTTGAGAGAGATTCTACAACTTTAGTTGTCAAAATGATCTTCACGGTGATGGCTCTATTGTATAATTATTTAGTGAGCGATACTGAATTGTGGGCATACAGGGAACATAAGGAATTAGAAACAGAGATCGAACGGATGAAGAAGCGGCAGAAAATTCTCCACCCAATGATAGATTGGTGGGATTAGGTGAGTTTTTTTTAACTTTATAACGAAACGGCATTGTATCATTGTCTTGGACTATTTTCCTCTCATGTTTAGCGATTATAAATATTTTTGTTTCACTAATAGTTATAATATCTCTATCTTTAATCCTCCTGATTCTTCTTCTCTCATCAATTTCTAATTTTTTTTTTACTTCACTTAAAACCACTTCTTTTAGTTTTTCAAATTTAGGGTCTTCAAGGTTTTTTTTTAAATACTTCTCACTCTGGAGCTTATGATGCTCTATAATTGTTCAATATATATTTCATGTTTACTTATAACTGAAGTTCACCTACCTATTGAAGGTATTTTGTCAAGTAATAACCTAATCCCTGACTTGTTAATTTAGAGCAAATGCTTAAATATATCTGATTTATGTCGGGTACTCACTTTTTTACTAAATATTATAAAAATATCTAGCCTTACTGCCTATGTGTTCAATAGCCGATAAGTCACTGTTCATCCTTGATGGTGAAAAATATCAAATATCACAAAAGTATTTAAGACATGAGGGGAAACGATTCATCCCCTTAAACTATCAATCTCAATATATGGTTGGTTGAACTTATAATGAAAAACATATTTTTATTTGTGAAAACTGTTTATATTCACAAAATTTAATTAAATCCAATAGTTAGTTCCTGAGATGAAGTGTTTAACCCTTAACCCCTTCAATTTCTGTGATGCAACCCTCATAACCCAGTTTAAGTCTTAGCATATGCTAATATATACCTATATACCAAGCTGTATTAATATCCATCGCTTAATTACTAAGATATTAAATTCATAAACATAGGCCCTTGAATTTTATAGATACTGACCCACATTACAGGGTTTAAGTATGCTTTAAACTATAGTAAAAGTTAACAAGTATACACATATAAAATTTAATTGAATTCGGATAGTAGTTTTTGAGTTATTAAACTTTAAATTCCCACATGGTAATTGCCTCTACATTTTGGTATATGCAAACCATTTTACAAATGTTAAGTTTTTATGGTATGGTCATAATCCCCATGAGGTCGGATGTCCGGAGGGTCGATTTTTGGGCCCAAAATTGCTCTAGGACCAACCGTTTTCGAGATATTGACGATTTTATTTATTTTTAGCCATATTTGAGAAGGAGAAGAACAAAAAAGAGGGGGTGGGCTTGGTAAGAGGGGGTATGAGTTCTTGGAAAAGGTAGAGGAAGCTAAGAAGTACCTAAGTACCAAATTTTAACCATATTGAACGAACTATTCCAGAGTTATTTAATTTTAAGTCAAATTTTAATATTGTTTTTCTTGTTACAGAAGGCATCTAAAGATAGGGAAGGAGGAGGAGAGGAAGAAGTAGGGAAAAAAGAATATCTGTAAATATAAATATACTATGATCAACTACTAAAATATTTTCTTTTTAATTTACCTACACTTAATATAATATTATATACACTTTATATAGTATTATAGCACTACAAGGAGTTATATATATATATACATGGATATTTTTTTCTCTCTGGAGCAGTTGCCCACACTGTCTTCCAGGATGGCCGTCCTTTGAGGGACAGGGTGGGAAACCATAGCTAATATGATACAACATATTTAGTATTATTTATATTTTTATTCTCTCTACAAAGTTGCCCACACTGTCTTCCTCCGGCCGTCCATTACGGGGCCGCAGCCGCGGGCGAGGCCGAGGCCGGGGGTGAGGCCGGGGGCGGTGGCGGGGGACGGGGCCTGGGTCCCTGAAAAACACCACCTGGTAGCGAACGGCTGAACTACACCGCCGCCGCATCGGCGCGGGGAAACACAACCCATATCATATACATATGTCTTATTTTATACTCTATGTAGTAACACCATAGCGGGATTTTTATCGGTGACATTAACCTTAACATACTTAAGACAGGTAGACAAGAAGAACGATACTTAAACATTTTGACGGAGAAAGGATTTGTTTGCTGTATTGATAAGCCTACTCGTGTGACTAACGACAGCGCTACCTGCATTGATCACTGCTTTCTTTACCACAACAACTACAAACATGTGCGAGCTGCTGTCGTTCACAGTCACACCACGGACCACTACTGCACTGCGATACAAATACAAGTCAGTTCAAAGTACAATTATTTTTCTCATCTTCCCGACGAACAACATCACATTGACAAAACCACTTTTAGATCACTTCTAATGGCAAACTGTTTTAAATACTGCTGACGTGAATGAAAGCTCAAATAACTTCCATTCGACTGTCAGGGACCTCATGATTAAATCGTCTAAGCCTTTCAATTGTAACAATAGATTAAACCATATCAAACCCTGGATTTCAACAGGTCTTATAAGATCAATAAGAAAAAGGGACAAATTAAGTAAATTGGTCATTAAACAGCCTTTTAATACAGATTTGAAAAATTATTTTAAATTATACAGGAACAAATTAAATTTTTTAATCAAATCAGAGAAAAAAAATTTTACAGACAGAAACTAACTGATAATAGTAATAATCCACGTAAATTTTGGAAAATCCTTAATGAGTTATCGGGGAGAAGCACAACTAAAGACCAATTTCCTATAGAAAAGTTTGTAAATGGAAGGGTTTCTGAAATAAATAATAATACAGTGAAGGAAGTAGCTAATGAATTTAATTCTTATTTTTCAACCGTAGGACAAAACTTGGCAACCGCAAATGATTCTAGCGGGCCTCTGGTACTGAATGACGATGACTTCACGACTGACAGTACTTTTCAACTGACTCCTGTTACCGAATTTGACTTACTTCGTCACGTGAACAGTCTGAGGGGAGGATCTGCTCCTGGGTGTGATGGCTTTCCTGCGTCCCTTCTAAAGGAAAACGTCGATTTACTTTCAACACCTCTCCTGTACATTGTTAATCTAAGTATTTCCACCGGAACTTTTCCTCACATTTTTAAAATAGCTAAAGTTTTCCCGTTGTATAAGGCAGCAGACATCACTAACAAAGCCAATTTCAGACCAATTTCTCTCGTTAGTGTTTTCTCTAAGGTAATTGAAAAAATAGTAAAGGAACAATTCGTGAATTATTTGGAAACTTATTCAATTTTAACTAACTGTCAAAATGGATTCCGCTCAAACAAAAATATTTCGGATGCATTGTTCACTATAAATAAAGATATAAATACAGCTATAAACAACAATAAACGATGTCTTTTGACCTTCTTAGACTTAGCAAAAGCTTTTGATTCATTAGATAGAGTTAAATTACTTCGGAAATTGGAATTGATTGGTTGTAGGGATAATTCTTTGTCTTGGTTCGCTAGTTACCTTTCAAATAGGAAACAGATTGTCACAATATGTGGAGTTGAGAGTTGTGAACATTCAATTGACTATGGGGTTGTTCAGGGAAGCACTCTTGGACCTATTCTTTTTTTAATTTACATAAATAACTTATCAAACCTTAACATTGAAGGGAAATTCTACCTGTTTGCGGATGACACTGCAATTTTGTTTGAGGGGTCTAATTGGGAGGAAGTGAAATGTTTGGCCTTGAGAAATCTTGCACGAGTAAAAAAATGGTTTGTTCAAAATTTACTGACTATAAATATATCCAAAACCAAATTTATGCCCATAGCTCTGAAATCAAATTTGAATACTGACTTTAATAGTCTGAAACTTCATTCATGCGGGGATTTTTTGTCACATACCTGCAATTGTGGTGTCATAAAAAAGTTGAATCTTATAAATATTTGGGGGTTGTATTTAATAGCAGTATGAATTGGAAAGCTCATGTAGATTATTTAAAAGGTAAAGTTAGGAAATTTATTTTTGTTTTTAGACAACTTAATGAGATTTTAAACATTAACGAATTGGAACTTTGTTATTTTGCTTACTGTCAATCTTTGTTCATGAGCGGAATTATTGCTTGGGGCGGAGGGTATCGATCTATACTAGAACCACTAAACGTCATTCAAAAATCAATACTCAAAGCTGCTTTAGGTAAGGGGCGAAGATATCCAACTCAAAATTTATTTGATGATTTTCATGTTTTAAATTTAAGGCAATTGTATATTAAATCCTTATTAACTTACATATTTAACCATGTCGATGAAATTTTTCAAAATTTTGACCACAGTTATTTTACCCGAAGTTCTCAAACCACAAAAATCAGAGTAAATAGGTTGAACAGAACTTTTTCAGTCACTAACTCACACTACATATCTCAAATTCTGTTCAGAAATCTTCCTGCTCACCTTCAAAATTTCAATAGTGTTCAAATAGCAACCTATAAGAAACATGTATCGAATTGGTTAATGGAAATTGGAAGGGAGGCATCTGAGGCGGTTATCACATCTGGGTACAGATAAGACTAGACTGGACTTGACTTGGACTAGACTTGACTTAATACTAAGTTGCCAAACGAGTATCAGTTCGTCGCAGTGGTCATTCTCCAATAGTTCCCCGATCAAATTAAAATCACGCTTCGTCATTTACTTTTCTTGCTCCAAAACTTTTTATAGAAATTTGCGTATTTACTTTTTTATTTACACATATTGCCAAGCTAATTAATTAATTTCTGACCAAGACTGGGTTTTTAGCGGCTCGTGCCTACGCACAGGAATTACTCCTATGTAGGCACTAAATTCCAATATTAATTTTTGTCAGGTGTTACTTTAAACTAATATTATGTTTTATCTTATTGTTCCTGGGTCATTTCTAAGTGTAACATTTTTTGTGTGGAATAAATGAATTTGATTTGATTTGATATAGGCTGGGGGCGGGGCACGTCACCACGTCACGGATCTTGTTTCCGGTGTCACGTTTTGGCGGGACACGGCCTCCATCACGTTTTGTGGAAAAAAGTGAGGTTATGGGCGGCCGCCATCTTGTTTCCGGTGACGTCACGTTTTGGCGGGAAATGGGGGCGACGGCCGCCATCTTGTTTCCGGTTCTAAAGGAGCGGGAGGACTACTAATACTTTAAAAACCTTTTAGTTTTTGAGAAAGTAAGCTTTGAAAGCTAAAAATGGCCGCCATATTGTATTTTATAATATACCATATTTAGGCCTTTAGAGATAAAATATTGCAAAATCCTTTCCTGGTACGCATCTAGAGCCTGTAGAGAATATTTGTGCCGAGTTTCATTGCCCTTATGGTTTTTGAGAAACTGTGATCAGTCAGTCAGTCAGTCAATGGTTTTTGGCTTTTATGTATATCGATAAATTTCTTTTTTAAACTTGTAGAATCTTAATTTGAAATGGGCGAGAATATACTTAAATACGGTTTTATGATGGGCCCTTAAGTTTTTGGAACTAGACATCTCAACTAGCGGGTCTATGGTTTATTCCGATAAAGCTGCCTTATAAGGGTGATTCAGGCCACCCGTCCACCTACTGTAACGGGAGAACGGTTTAACGTAGAAACGTCAAATAAAATAATTATTCCCCACTAATTTGCATATGAAGAATTCATTAAAAATATTTTCATGATATTTATCTACAGGGTCTTCCAGAAATGAATGTCATGAGTTCGAATCTCCGAATATTCTTATGTGAACCTATAGCAAATTTTATTACATTTTAAAGGGCTTGTTAAAAGGAATATTTGGTGAAAACAGAACTGAATTATCTCAATCCGTTTCAAAATGGCGGCCATTTTTGTGAAAATGTTTGATATTTACGGAAACCCCTGTATTTTCTAAATCTTTAATGGTTTTTCAGTTCTGATTCAAAATCCTTAATCCTCGATAACTCAGCTTTACTACGATATGTCACATGACAATGTTTTGATAATATGCAATTTTTGGAAAAAAATTTATTTTTGAAAGTTGATAGCCCTGATAATAAAAAAAATCAAATTGCAACATATGCTAAAAAGCATACCATTTTAAAGGCCTTGAAAATTCCTACAACTTTGTATTTTATACAAGTATTCTATCTTTTTTAGATCTTTAGTTATGGTCAAAAAACTCCATTTTCCCATATGAAGTCCATGTTATTTGCATGTCCATAGCAAACGATCTATGGGTACCCTTTGGTTATTGTGAACTGCATAAATAAATAACATGCACTTCATATGAGAAAATGGAGTTTTTTTACTGTATCTAAAAACTAAAAAAAGATAGAATACTTGTGTAAATTACAAAGTTGTAGGAATTTTGATGGCCTTTAAAATGGTATGTTTTTAGCATATGTTGCGATTTGAATTTTTAGCGAATTTCCTTAAAGGAATAAGCTATTACCGAAGGTCTCACGGTAAGATCTAAGCCCGAAAGTATGTTAACTTTTCATTTTGGGGTCCCCAGAAGAAAAAAACACTATTCGTTCATTTTCATGTAAGTTAAGCACGATAACTCGCGTAAAAGTGGTCCGATCTTGATGAAATTTGGCATGGACGTGTAAAGTAGTAATTATTCGGACGAGTTCGTAAACCAGCCCGATCGGACAACCGGAAGGGGGGGTAAAGGGGGATAAACCCCCCATAAATGTATTTTTTGAGTTTTTTACATATAAAAATAAAAAATATCAAATTGTTGTTAGCACCATTGAATTCAGCTCAAAAAAACAAACAATTTAGTATTTTGAATCACTGCTCTATGTCCATTGGTTGCCGAGATATTAAAAGTGGTAAACACAGTAAGTTGTCCCTATGTTTACCTTATGGGAAATAATTAAAATTCTATATCTCGCTTATTTCTCAACATATCTTGATAAAACCTGGTAAATGGCTTCTTCTAGTTTAGATGTACTAAATATTGAATTAAAACCACCCAATTTTAATATACCAGTAGCAGCAAACCTGCATACTCATTCCCCATGTTATTCTTATGGAGCTTACAAAAATATGTCAAATCTGGCTTCGTTGGATTGAAATATGTTGTTTTGCATTTGAAATTCGCTAAATATGCAGGTCTGCTGCAACGGGGGTATTTATTTTCAGGGCTACCAACATTTTCAAAAGTGATTTTTTTCCAAAAATTGGATATTATCAAAACATTTTTTTTCTAGATTACTTTATTAATTTTTATTGAAGTATTAGTGTGGGGAATGTATACTCATATTAAAGCACAAGATTTTGTAGGTTAGTTGTATTTTTTTACTATCGTTACATCAAATTTGTTGTTTACATTTAAATGCTCCGAACTCTATTAAATAATGGTTATATTTTGTAAAGGAACCCCCAAACAGACATTTATTTTATGTCTTGGGGGCCCTATTTTTCATCTGCGCATACACAATCTTCTGAGGTCAGCCTGGTTTTAATTATTATTTTTTAATTTTGTTATGTGTCTCTTTACCAATATATTGTAAATGTTTGTATGTATGTGCAAAGAAAATAAAGATTTATTTATTTATTTGTTTATTTATTTATTTATTTACATTGTCATGTGACATATCTTAGTAAAGCTGATTTAATAGATAAAGGACTTTGAATCAGAACTGAAAAATATTTAATGGTTTAGAAAATACAGGGGTTTCCATAAATATCGAAAATTTTCATAACAATGTCCGCCATTTTGAAACGGATTGAGATAATTCAGTTCTGTTTTTACCAAAGTGTTTCTTTCATCAAGCCCTAGAAAAACTGATATAAAAATTTCGGAGATTCGAACTCATGACATTCTTTTCTGGAACCCCCTGTAGGTAAATCGTCATTAAAATATTTTTAATGAATTCTTCATATGCAAATTAGTAGAAAATAATTTTATTTGACGTTTCTACGTTAAACTGTTCTCCCGTTACAATAGGTGGACGGGTGGTCTGACTCATTCTGTATACAGGGTGTCCAGCGAATACTGTGCCAAACTTTACCAGGTTACTCAGCAGGTCAAAACAAACAAAAAATGTCATGTGAACATTATATGGTCTATCTCGCTTCGTTTTCCGTCTGTCCGCCTGTACATGATTTTTACATAACTGATTATAACTTTTGAGCGACTTGACGTACCGATACCAAACTTGGTATGCATGATGACTAACAAACAGGACCTATCTTTGTATGGAGTATGAAGTTTCTACTTTGTACCATTTCAAAATGGCGGCTATTTTTATTTTTCAATGCTTATTAACTAAAAAACTACAGGTGTTATAAAAAAAATTACAAGAGAAAAAAAGGCTGCAAAATTTAATTTCCTATTCAAAAATGTACACTTTTACTGAGTTTGTAACACAAACAACTGAAAACATTAGATTTTTCATTTGGAAGTAGGGGTTTTACCTTACTTGCGAAATAGTAATACATAGCTAATCTACAATCAGCTGATTTAAAATTAAACTAACTTACAGCTGGGGAAGTAGAACAGCTGATTTGCAGATCATTGTTGCATTATTCGTCAGCATCTTGTGCGTTGTACATCGTCAAAAATGTTTAATAGCTTAATTTAATTGTTTTCAAAATGTTTTTTCATTACAATAGTTATTTTATTTACTATCTCATTACATTTATCTTGAGCGTCAGTTTGTTTTTTTTAGGTGAAATTAACTGCTTTACGTGGCGGGAATACACGATAAACTTTTTCTATGGATTAGCTAATGGAAATTCTAGGTTAGCGTGTTCATCCTCAGACAAAATGCACCTCCGTGTATTCTCTCCACGTAAAGCGGTTTGTTTCACAGAAAAAAACAAACTCGCGCTCAAGATAAATGTAATGAGATAGTAAATAAAATAACTATTGAAATGAAATAACATTTTGAAACCAATTAAATTAAGCTATTAAACACTGTTGAAGATGAACAACGCACAAGATGCACAGTGCACACGTACTGACGAATAATGCAACAATGACCTGCAAATCAGCTGTTGATTTGTTTACTACTGCACCAGCTGTAAGTTTGTTTATTTCTAAATCAGCTGATTGTTGATTAGCTCTGTATTACTATTTCGTAAATAAGGTAAAACCCCTTCTTACATACACGAATAATGAAAAATCTATGTTTTAAGTTATTTGTGTTACAAACTCAGTAAAAGTGAGCATTTTTGAATACGGAATCCAATTTTGCAACTAATTGTCATTTTTAGCGAATTTCCCCTATAGGGAAGAAGCTATTACCGTAGGTCTCATGATAAGACCTAAGCCCGAGACCATGATAACTTTTCGTTTTGGGGCCACCAGAAGCAAAAAACACCGTTCGTTCAAATTTTTATATATCTATCTATCTATCTATCTATCTATCTACTATATATTTGTCAAATACGACTCACCTTCATCGCACAGCCCAAACTATACGACCTAGGACCTTGAAATTTTGCGTAGACGTTCCTTTCAGGGCGTAGGCATCCGCTAAGAACGGATTTTTCTAAATTCAAAGTTTTAAGGGGTTTTCAACGAGGTCAAAGTTTTCAATTTTTTCCATATAAAAGTATGTTGGGCCATTTTTTGTTTACATTTTCAATGTTCATTCAATCAGTCAGCTGGTAGTTAGCTTTACAAATGTAGGTATGACGCTATTATAACTGCTAATAATTTAATTTCTTTCATAATGGTTTTGGTTTTTATAGTTTTTTGTTGATTTATTTTAAGTATATAATTATGTACTATATAAAAGTTACATTTCGTTTGGTTTAAGTATCTCTTCTGTTTAAGAATAAAATCTGTATATGAGACACCCAGCGACCAAATAATAATGTTAATAAGATTATTCTTTCGTCGCTGATGGCACCATCTTTATCTTGGCAGCTGGAGTTATCGTTTTTCCTTTCCTATACCGTACATTTGTCAAATACAACTGACCTATCATCGTACAGCCCGAACTATTGGACCTCGAACCTTAAAAATTTGCACGAACGTTCCTTTTATGGTGAAGGTATCCGCTAAGTATATATTTCCAAAATTCAAAGTTGTAAGTTGGTGGAGAAGAGGCTTTAAAACGTTCCCATAAAAATGTGATTGTCGATCTTTTGTTTATATTTCCAATTTCATTCAAGCAAGCAGAGGGTAATTAGCTTGACAAACGGATACGTTGTTACGGCTGTTTAATAATTTAATTTTTTCATCATGGTTGTTTGGTTGATTTTTTTAGGTTATACGTACTGTATAAAAGTGACCTTTTTTAGTTTATATTTAATCCATAAATTAGTTTTTCTACCTTATCTGTTTAATTATGAACAAACTATGAGGCACCATCTTCATTTAGGCAGCGGGAGTTATAGTTTTTTCTCTCATGGCGTCCTCAATGTATTACAATCATGCCCTAAAACAATTTGGCGAATTCCTTTTTCATCCATCGATGTATAAACATCCGATTCGATGGTGTCCCAGCTTTGCACGGAAAAAATAAGTGCTGCAATCTGTGGTTAACCTTTAAAATTATTAATAACCGCCCATATATTACGTTGTTATCTAAGTGAAGCGAGTTTGAAACACTGCCGACTGATAGCGCTACTGTTTCGAACTTTCATTCTTTATCGTACTTAATTGATACTCTATTTGATAATTCTGAGACGTATTGGCAAATATTCGACCAATTACCGTAAAATTGACACTTTTAACGTTAAAATCGGTCCAGCCGTTCTCGGGTTATGACTTTGAAAAGAAACCCGACATTATCCACTGTGACTGTCCACAGTGTGACATAAATGTTTTTAAGACCTACACAATGCCATAACAGCGTTATATTTATACAAACAGACCTATTTATTTAAATAGCTATTCATATAAACATATTACTTATTCTTTGATAAAAACCCTTTTTAATTCAGGCCCTTCAGATTCGAGCCATCAAGGTTGGACTATTTTTATCGTGAGCGAAGCCACGGGAACTGCTAGTGTACTATATAAAAGTTACATTTAATTTAGATAAAATCCACCATTAATTAGTTAAGTGGCACCATCTATATTTCGGTAGCGGAAGTTACGCAGTTTTAAACGTGAAGAGCATACTGCCTTTTGTGGCTGAGACTAAATCCCGGTAAGATGGAAAGAGAAAAGGACAGTGGTTTTTCAGTCACAAATAGAATGTGCTGAAATGATATGATTCTTTGATCTACTTATGTAAAAATGTATAAATTATACAAATCCCTGATTGTAAGTTATATTTATACCTTCACGGCATTGTATATTATATATGGTTGCTATCACGGCAACCCATAAGGTCAATGTTAAATTTTTACAACTTTAAAATTCGATTTATTACGTTAATAGATTTTCTCTGGCCAAGTTATCTGCATAAAAGACGTTTTTGAGTCATAAATTACTTATTTCCAGACTATAAAGGAAATCCTCGGAGCCGTTTTTGAGATAATTGTGCAAGCATACAAGCAAGCACAATAACATTACTCATATAAGAGTATAGGATAACAAACTATTGAATGTGGTTTTTTTTTTAAAGTAAACCATTGCACTAAAAATTACTCAGTTCGTCACAGTCTATTTTTAGACAATAAAGCGTTTTTATAGAACGAGAACTGGTAAAGGCCAACCCATGAATAGCCTTTACTCATTTAGTTCTGACAAATGAAGGAAATATCTTAATATTCCTCCTCACGCTCACATCTGAGAGATTTTTCCCACAAACATGTTATTTTTCAATAAATCTATAAACTGATTTTACATAATAATATTATAATAGTCATTTTCATTAAGCTCTGTTAACAAGAGCAAAATTTAATTTGTTTGATAAGAAGTTTTACCATGGAAAATTTAAGGTTTTGAATACACGTTTTGATAAACAAATTCGGTTTTCAATGTAGTACCTGTTGTATACAATTGCATTTTCTGTGTGATATAAAAATCAGTGCTTTATACTATCCAATATATATTTACTGTATTTCTAAATAAAACAATGTTTGTACGGGCAAAAGTTTTATTTCGTCCTAGGAATTTTGATTTTTTCGTTTAAATTGGGGTTTTAGGCCACCAGAAATGGATTGGAACTGGTCTCAAGTCTGGAAAAAATCCGGTTTGCGTCCTACAGCCTTTCAAAGTGCCCATTCAAGTGCCCATCGTCATGGGCATTTTTTGTTGCTTTTAACCAAAACAGCTGGGGAATTTATTTGTAAATAACTAATTTTGAATCGTTTAAAGGTTATTTTAAATGAATTGTTTGAAGGAATATTTATTATATATATAGTATTGTTTGATAATGTAAGGATTAGTGTTGAATGATTTCAAGGGTAATTTTAAAAATAAAAATGATTGGTGTCTACTCGGGAAATACGAATATCAAGTTTCCCAAAAGAACTTGCGCTTCTGTTCGTCCACCAACAACGCTAAAAATCGCCGCTCAGCCGACGCAAGATGCACAAGGAGAGTACGAACGACCGTGCAACGGGCAGATGATTCTTCTCGGTCCCACCGATGCCGTCTGCAAACGAATTTCTACTAACGCCGACATGAACCTAGAATTGATATAGTTACTCGAATAACCAATGCGGGAGAGTAACCAATCTGCCCTAGCGTTCATGATGATGCGCGAAGTCATATGAGAAGAAAAAGCTCGAGCCGCCGGCGCCGGGTGACGCTACAGGAATTCAGCCAGACCGAAAGCCAATTTGGTTCTCGCACCACCGGCCTCGAACCAAACCGCTACAACGTTACAAAGTCGAATGAAATATCAGCCGTTATCACGCTCAACGCCGACCAGACTTACCCGGATTTCGACCGTATCGTGAAAGAACTAGGAAAACAACTGTTCACCATGGGTAGGACAGACAACCGCATCGAGCCACTCTCGTATCTTTTACCCACAAAGGAGACTTGGGGTTACCGACCAACGTAGTGCCAACTGCTTCCAACCGTCGCTCTAAGATATCAAAACTTGAATTCGTGAAGAGTCACTTAGCGTTCCGACCAGCAATCGCAAGACCACTGCACTCCAACGAAGTGACAGAAAATATAACGACCAACTTCAACGGCACCTCCCTTCTGTGGCCGTTTATTACAACAGTACGTCGTCCATATGTTTATCAGTGTTAAACGAGACCGAATCAACTCCTTTTTGCTAGAACAGAAAATTCTGACGGCTGTATAAAGGCGTTGATACCATGCTAAAACAGTGTTATACCAGTGTTATACTTATTAGTGCTCATGTTATAGTTATGGGCAATTTTAACTAAACAGCTAAATCAGGCGGTTGTTTTTGTTAAATCAGAGCAAAGCTCGGTCCCCGGTACTGGGTCCTAAAATGCTCGGTTATCCCTCTATCGGTCTGTATGTATTTTTAACATGATTTTGCATTACGTTAGAAGTACTAAAGATATCAACTTCAAACTTGTTACGTATATGCTGAATAATATGACCTATTTTGGTGCGGAGTATCAAGTTTCTACTTTGTACCATTTTAAAATAGCAGCCATTTTTTTATTTTAAAACTTAATATCTTAAAAAGCGTAAATTTTACAGAACCTGTACAAGAGACAAAAAAGTTGCGTAGTTTTATTTCCTACAAAACCATATAAAAATCATAAACATTGAACCACAATTAACGAAGTTATTGGAATGTTTCTAAAAAAGATAATGCGAATATTTGCTATAACTGCCATAAACAAGCATGTATTATTTTAGAACGATTTCAATAATTACGTTAATTGTAGTTCGATCATTATGATCTTTATTTGGTAATGTAGGAAATAAAATTACACAGCATTTTAGTCTCTTGTAAAATTTCTTTAAAGATTACGGTTTTTAAGATACTAAGCTTCAAAATATAAACACCCCCTTTGCAGCAGACCTACATACTCAGCGAATTTCAAGTGCAAAAGAACATATTTCAACCCAACACGGCGAGATTTGACATGTTTTTCTAAGCTCTATAAGAATAACATGGGGAATGAGTATGCAGGTTTGCTGCAACGGGTATGTTAAAACTGGTTGGTTTTAATTCAATATTTAGTAGATCTGAACTAGAAGAAGACATTTACCAAGTTTTATCACGATATGTTGAGAAATAAGAGATATATAGATTTTACTTATTTCCCATAAGATTAACATTGGGACAACGTATTGTGTTTACCACTTTAAATATCTCGGTAACCAATGGACATAGAGTAATGATTCAAAATACTAAATTGTTTTTTTTAGCTGAATTTAATAATGTCAACGAAAATTAGATTATTTTTATTTTTGCATTTAAAAAACTCAAAAAACCCATTTTTGGAGGGGTTTATCCCCCTTTACCCCCCCTTCCGGTGGTCCAATCGGGCTGGTTCACGAACTCGTCCGAGTGATTACCACTTTACACGTCTGTACCAGATTTCATAAGGATCGGACCATTTTTGCGGCCGCTATCGTGCTAACAGACACATAGATATATAGATATATAGATATATAGATATATAGATATATAGATATATAGGTATATAGATATATAGATATCTAAAAAATTCCAACGAATAGTGTTTTTTACTTCTGGGGGCCCCAAACCAAAAGGTTATCATGGTCTTGGGCTTAGATCTTACCATGAGACCTACGGTAATAGCTTCTTCCCTATAGGGGAAAGTTCGCTAAAAAATGGCTGCCATTTTGAAATGGTACAAAGTAGAAACTTGATACTCCGCACAAAAATAGATCCTATTAGTCAGCATATACCTACCAAGTTTGAAGCTGATATATTTAGTAGTCAAATAAAAACAAAACAAAAATCATGTTAATAAACGGTATCAGGAAACTGACACATACTTTCTCCCTTCAAGTAATTTAAAACCAGAAACATATATAATGTGAAATAAAACAAATTAACAATTAACTATCACAAAAATATAAACCAAATTTTATCAAAATCGGTTAGTAAATACGGAGATATCGGTTTTTGAATATTTGCCATAAGAATAACATTGGACAACGTACTGCATTTACCGCCAAACTAAAATATCAATTATCTTTGCAACCGGTTGACGTAGTGTAGTAAAACTAAAAATGCAATAATAACACCTAGAAACAGGTTTTATTAAACATAAAAAACCACTATGACATGTTATAGTTTGAAAGTAAATCCCAGCATATTTGTACACAAACAAACCCAGATGATTACAGTTAAATAATAATTTACAAGTGTAAAACATTTCAGTAAACAAGGAAAAGACTTTAGAGTAAAATTCATGACATTCTTCCCCCCTTCATTTGAAAGAAACATAGTCCTTCAGATATCCTGGCCGACGACGTATACGACGGGGCCGATCTTGAATCTGTCGTGAAAATTCTGAGGAGGTATCGTTTATATCCCCAGAACGTGATTCTTCGGTTCCACCTAAATTCTCTTCATTCATTGTAGATTCGTTTTTGGTTAAACTGTAGTCCTCAGAACCATGGTGAACTTCAGGGCTGATTTCAACTTCCTTGTTAATTTCACCTTGATGTTCTGGAAGTGTATCATTCAAGTGGTCTGCTTCGTCTTCTCCATAAGGGGCTAGATGTCTTAGAGAAACCGATGATTCCCTCCCATCACTCAGACGGATTCTAGCATATTGAGGTCCAGCATCTATTAGATCTACGACCTCCACAGCAGGAGAGAACTTGCTGTCACGATTAAACTTCTTCAGAAGTACAGGCCCTGGCGAAGAAAGCCATACAGGTAATGAATGTCCATAGAAAGACTTCCTCAAGTGGTTGAACATTCTTTCGTGTGGTGTTGTATTTGTTGCAGTGCAAAGTAGACTGCGAATAGCGTGAAGAGCCTCATCTAACACATCTTCCCAATGACTAATGTGTAAGCCACGGGTTTTCAGTGCAAGAGTCACTGTTTTCCATATTATCCCGTTGTATCTCTCGACCTGTCCATTTCCCTTTGGGTTATAGGGCGTTGTACAACTAGAAGCGATTCCACATGAGTTGAGATATTCCTTTATGTCTCGAGAGAGGAATGATGTGCCTCTATCAGAATGGATGTATGAAGGCATTCCAATTAGATGGAAAAGTTTTTGCAGGTTTTTGATTACTGTCGATGAGGTCATATCTGCACAAGGAAATGCAAAAGGAAACCGGGAAAATTCATCCACAACAGTCAGAATATACTTGTTTCTCCCAGCAGAAGGTAAGGGTCCCTTGAAATCAATGTTTAATCGTTCAAATGGAGTTGTTGCCTTAATCAAATGCCCCTGATACTTGCAAAATCTTGGTTTCAACTCGGCACAAACCGAACAGGATGCGGTCATTTTTTTGATTTCGTCTAGCGAGAAAGGTAAATTTTTTGTTCTTACCCAGTGGTAAAGCCTCATGACTCCTGGGTGACAAAGCGATTCATGGATGTCCTTTAAACTGAGATGTCCAGTGACAGAACAAACACGAGAAAGAGTGTCAGCTGTGGAGTTCTCTGTTCCAGGTCTGTAAGCTATATCATATTTAAAACACGATAGTTCCATGCGCCATCTTTGGATTTTTTCATTCTTTATTTTACCTGAAGCCTTATTGTCAAACATGTACGATACAGACTTTTGGTCAGTGATCAGAGTAAATGGCCTTCCAACTAGATAATGTCTCCAATGCTTCAGTGACTCGACTATGGCCTGTGCTTCCTTTTCCACTATTGGATGTTTACGTTCAGTTGGTGTCAGACTTTTAGAAAAAAAAGCAACAGGTCTTCCTCCTTGAGAGAGAGTAGCGCTAAGCGCGTGGTCCGAAGCGTCTGTCTCTACGGTAAATTGTTGATCATCTTAAATCGGTGACTTGACTGCTAGAGATATGTCAGACTTCAGGTTTCGAAAGGCTTCAATAGATTTTGAATTAAGTGGTAATTTCTGATTATTACTGAATGTTTGAATCTTCTCAGAAAACTTTGGTATTAAGTTAGCATAATGAGCAAACATTCCCATAGCTCTGCGAAGAGCAGCAATGTCTTTCGGTACTGGAAGGTCCATCAGTGGTCTAAGTCGTTCTGGATCCGGTTTGATGCATCGATGAGAGATTTGGTAGCCAAGTAACTTTATGGTAGTTTGCTTGAACTTACTTTTATTCATATTGATCGTCAGGTTGTACCTTTTAGCTACAGCTAAGAAGGCCTCTAGATTCCGGTCGTGTTCCTCTTCTGTATCTCCCCCTACTGTTATGTCATCTAAGTATGCTTTAGTTTTACGTAACTTTTCTCGTTCTATGATCCCATTTATAACCCTTTGAAAGGCAGGGACTCCGTTCGTCACTCCAAACGGGATTCGTCGAAAATGAAATAGACGTCCATCAGCTTCAAACGCAGTGTATAGTTTCTCTTCCTCAACGATTGGTATCTGATGGTACGCTGAACTCAAATCAATAGTGCTGTAAAACTTGTACCTGGCAACTTCATTGACAATTTCTTCTATTTTTGGTAAAGGATAGGCGTCTAACTCTGTAAATCGATTAATAGTCTGTGAATAATCTATGACTAGCCTTTTCTTTCTAGACTCACCCTTGACAACAAGAACCTGCGCCCGCCACGGTGATTGACTCTCCTCAATAATTCCATCTTTTAACATTCGATCCACTTCAGATTTGATAAATTCGTTGTCCTCTGGAGAGAAATGCCTTGACTTAATTGCTATAGGCCTACAGTCTGAAGTAAGGTTCGAGAACAAATTTACTGGCGGTATGCTTATCTCTGTTAAGCTACAAATCTTCAGTGGGTCATTATCTCCTCCAAAAGACATCTCAAGACTTGAATGGTTCCTTAAGATGTCATGACCTATTATGACATCTGCACATAAGTTGTTCATAACATACAGTTTTGTATCTTCATACACATGGTTAAGTAATTCTAGTTTTACGTTACAAACCTCTTTTATTTCGGAACTAAGAGATGTAGATGCCATTGATACATTTAATCTCCCAGGTCGACTTCGTAGTTTGTGTGTCTGTACAAACTGTTTACTTACAAAACTCTCTGAGCTCCCCGTGTCGATCAAGGCGTCCGCTGAATGTGAATTTATTTTAATTGATAGCGTAGCCTTAGACAAGACAGGTGGAGACGATGCACAAATGCTAGAAACATTACTGTTGGGTGAAGCACAGATACTAGCAACATTACCATTTTGTGAATTATGAATACTTGCAGACTTACCCTTCGAAGATATATTTTCTATACTTTTCCTTTTTGACTTGCAAACACGATCGAAATGACCAACTTTATCACAGTTGTAGCATTTAGAATTTTTAGCAGGACAGAATTCGCGTTTGTGTCTATTTCCTCCACAAAAATAACACTTCAAATTGACAGCAGATAAATGTGAGTTATTGTCCGTAAATTCCTCAGAATGTTTTGTTTGTATATTATGGTCAGATGCATGTCCAGTTTCATAAATAAGTTTTGAATGTTGTCTAGTAGTAGCATTGAGTGAACTTTTCAAATATGAATCCGCTTGAATCTGAGCCAGTTCAAGACTTCTGGCCTGATCGAAAGCTTCTTGAAGTGTGAGAGTTGACCTTTCCAACAATCTTTGACGTATATAACTTGATCTTAAGCCAGTAATAAAAGCATCTCTTACATATTCGTCACGATTTTGTTCTGCATTCACTGATTTAAAGTTACAATCTTTGCTAAAAATCTTCAATGCTTGGAAAAACTCATCTAATGTCTCTTCTGCTCCCTGCAATCGAGTAGCAAGTCGATGACGTGCGTAAATCTCATTCTTTGGTTTTACAAAAACAGTAGTCAAAGTTTCAATGGCTTCTTTGAATGTAGTGCACTCAGATATGTAGCTATAAACATTTGGACTAATAAAATTTACCAATAAACTAAGTTTCTTTTCGTCATTCGGAGAGTTTTCCAATGAAGCAAGTAAATTCATAAATGTTCGATACCAAGGCGTCCACTCAGCCTGGCCTGTGGTTGTGTTTGGATCAGCATCAAATCTGTTTGGCTTAAGAAGACTATCCATTTCTGTGGTTCTAGATAATTATGTTTAATAAATTGTAGTAAAACTAAAAATGCAATAATAACACCTAGAAACAGGTTTTATTAAACATAAAAAACCACTATGACATGTTATAGTTTGAAAGTAAATCCCAGCATATTTGTATACAAACAAACCCAGATGATTACAGTTAAATAATAATTTACAAGTGTAAAACATTTCAGTAAACAAGGAAAAGACTTTAGAGTAAAATTCATGACACGTAGACTAATGATTCATGATACTAGATTATTTAGTTTTTCAAGCGAAATTTAATGGTTGCAAGTATATTTTCTTTAAAAATTACAGTTTTTGTGAAATTTGAAAAATATGCATTTTTTAACACTTAAAACCCCATAACTTCTGAACCTGAATTTTTACAGACATGCGGGTGGTGCCATTTTGTTTGTCAGCCTAATCACTAAGAACCATGAAACTTTTATCAAAATCGTTAGAGCCGTTTTTGAGAAATTAGGATTTTTGTCATTTTTATGGGTTTTTATGGGGTGAATACCCTTAAAAATCAAAAATTCAAAAAAAAAAAACGCCTGGAGATACCACGGCTTTATACCTACATGCCAAACTTCATGAAAATCGGACCACTGGTGTCGTCTCTAGCTTTGTTTACATCCACACACACACACACACATCCACACACACACACACACACACACACACACACACACACACACACACACACACACACACACACACACACAGAGAGAGAGAGACAGACACCACGCCAAAAACCACTTTTTTGGATTCAGGGAGCACTAAAACGAATATATCCACTAACAACTCAAATTCGAAAATTTTGACGAAAACAATACTTCCTCCATATACTTTGTATAAGGGGGAGAAAGTAAAAACACATACAGACCGATAGACATATTACCGAGCATTTTAGGACCCATGTTTATAGGAACTTTTTTCTTATTTTTGATGTAAGCAACCATATCTCGAAGTCTGTGAGGGTTTTTGGTAAACACCCTGTATAGAAGAAATATTACAATTAATTTACCTTTTGTTACTTATTTTTCATATGTAATATTATTACTGGATATAGGAATATTAACATTGCATGTTTTAAAAAAAGGGGTTTCCACTACATACGCATAAAATTGTGTTTGTTAATGCGTGTTGTTATTTGCGTAGAATTAGTACGACCAAAAGAGGATTTGATAATGTGAGTGGAATAACTCTTATAAAATTAATGTACTTCACCACCGGATGAGGAAAATGATGCAGCACACAAGATTTTGGTATTATAGTTTATTGAATAATGTGAGAAATTGCTTCAATAGTAGACCAAGCCAGGTGTTAATACTCATGTTCAACTGTTTTATAACACTCTTTGGCTTTATCGTATGATTTAAGATCTTCTTCCAATTTGTGTATTTTATCATATAAAGGCGTATAATCGATAATTACCTTCTTGACCCGTGGATACAGTTTAGCTTCCTTCGCCTTAAGATCTATAAGCTCATTTTCGAGTATATCGACCCTTTTTTTAGCCTCCCGTACCATGTGTTTGCCCATCTCTACCAATTTGTTATAATCATGTTTGCTTTGTTTCAAAAGGTTCTCTTTATCTTGGAGAATTTCTTCTACCAATGCAAGCTCTTTTTTAGCGTCTTCTAATTGGAATCTTTCATATTCCAAAACGCTTTGGAGGGTAAGAATATCTTGATCACGGGAAGAATGTTCTGTTAAATCATTGTTGGCATTGAATTTAAATTTGTGTTTGGGAGTATAGTTCCGTTTTTTGAGAGTATAGTTCCGTGCAAACGAAAAACAATTTTCTTCATCGCCATCACTTCTTCTATGATGAAGAAGCATAAGGTCTTCCCTCAAAAGTTTTATGATAAACTTAAGTCTGTAGAATTTAGGCCGGTCGTTGTTTAACTCATGTTCCTCGCTTTTGACTATTTTTTCGAAAGCTGTTATTGTTACTCTTAAACCTTCCAATCTATCTAAAAGTCCTCTATCTTGCTTAGTTATTTTCCCTCTTGCAGATTTGAATTTCTCACCAACCTCAGCAATATCTTTTTCTACACGAGATATTAATTTTCGTTTATTATTCATTTCAGAAACAGTTTCTTTGATACCAGCCCTCACCTTGCTTATTTCTTTTTTCAGTTCCTCCGCTGTATTTTCCGCTGTAACAGCAAGCAGTAGTCCTGACAGAAACACTCCATAGTACCACAACATTATTATACACTTACACACTTGAGCTTAACCGGAGGAAACACAAGATGTCAGGCACGGCTACGAACGTTTCATTATTAAATATGTTTCCTGCAAAAAAATTTAACAGTAACTAATTTTAAGACTAATCAATAGCATTAAAGAAACAGTACCACGTAACCACACATAATTGAACTTTTGTTAAACAATAGCTTCTTAGCATCTCAGCATGGATTGAAAACACTTGAAAGGTTAATTACGCGTGATGCTACGTATTTAACAACCGGCAAATTAAGTGAAAATGAACTAATTACTGCTACTATATTCAACTAGCGTGGACTTGCGGCTTTCCACTACAAGAACAAAAAATATATGATTAAAATATATGAGATAGTACAATGTTTTACAAATTAATAAATGGCCCAATCACTGTTAATCATATAGCCTACTTTGTCTTTGGTACAAATATTCAAGCATTTCAATCCTACAAGTTACAGCTTGCGATTCTAACTTATAAAATTCCAATCCATTTACAAGTTGCCATATGGACTAATTATTTTTAATCATACACTAGAGTAACCTAACCCCGTGTAGCGCAAAGCACCACAAAACACTGATATTATTACTATTATTTTCCACTATATAGACACTGGCATAATATAATATCTAAAAAAAATTAAACAAATTGTTGTTATTTGTTCTGAAATTAGAAACACAATTCTACACATTTAATCACCACTGAACTACTTAAATGAAGTAGATTACAACATAAACCAAGGAAGCTAGGTGCAAACCCAGGGGTGCTCAAGCTTCTCCCAAGTATCGAAAAATTGACAAAAGATCGGAAAAAAGTTTTATTGTGGCCGGAATACCTCTCAACTGTGTAGTCATTGGTAGATTTCTTAATTATTTCGTAGAGAATAGGTAATTTCACGGCCATCAAATCTTTTTTATCACCGTTGATCAATCTCGGCATTATCTGTATTGGTAACTTCGATTGTAATCTCTTCGTCATGTCGTGGCTGTCAAATCTTTAGGTTTCGTTGTGGAGTGAAAATTTTTATCGTGCCCTTTAATGTCCCTGGCCGCCTATTTTGTAGATACTGTTTTTGTAGTATCTTATTATGTGTTTTAATATTTTTGGGACGGGGGAAACATTTTACAAACATTTATTTGGTTGTTAATGGGTTCTAGGTATTTTTCCGTATTTTCAAAGTCACGAATCTGACGACCGTAACTTGTCCCTAGACGGTCAAGAGAAAAATTCTTCAACGTTCACGCTATTTTAGACCAATTATGCGTGCCAACATAAATAACGCTATATTTTTATATCATCATTAATTATTAAGCTTACAAAAAAAGAGCATTTAATAATTTTTTACTTATTGAGAACTGAGTATTAAAGCAAAATAAGTCTGTCCTACGATTTTAAGTCCCAACCGCAACGGCAAAATTCGGAACTTTGGAACACGACAGTGGCGAGCCTGGTGGTGATAGCGTCAGTTGGTTTTAGAGAAAGACTGTGAACGAGGGTATTTGTTGGTGTGCCAGTAATTCCTTTTTTAAGGAATTACAAGATTAATAAAGGTAAGTTTGTGTTTTTGGTAATTTTGATGTGTCCAAGCCGTACGTACAGTAATTTTGATGTGTTACAGTAGACATGGTGCTAATTTTTATTGATATGATATTTTAATTGCTACGCTAACCTCGAAGTCCACTTTGTCTTCACAAACACGAGATGCAGGGAACCAGCAGAACAGAGAATATTGTGATTTCACGACCGCATTTCTCACGATCACAACCATTTTGTTCACGACCACAATAGCCTTACCGATTTTACTGGGGGTGCAGTCGTGAAAATCATTATAAATTGCACTATTTATTTGAAGTTAAACACAATTTTATCCCATAAGAGTACAATTGAAGAATTTATGAAAAAGTAAAATTGTAGTTTTTAAAATATGTAAATATTGAAGGTGATACTTATATTTTATTATAAGGTTTTGTGGAATAGAGTACAGACAAGCCCAAATAACCAGTGTATTAAAGTGCCACATTAAAGTGCCACGGATGATTCAAAATGATAATTTGAAACTAAGGCATTAAATAAATTGAGTAAAACGACCGGCGATTCTCGTTTTTTCCAGACCGTATCCCTTGTCCCTGACCGCATCTTTCATAATTTGAGTTATAAAATACCCCGTTGCAGCATTCCTGCATACTCAGCGAATTTCAAGTGCAAAAGGACATAGGTCAAGCCAACATAGCGAGATTTGACATGTTTTTATTAGCTTCATAAGAATAACAGGGATAATGAGTATGCAGGTTTGCTGCCACGAAAATGGAAATATCGGAGAATTTAGACTATCAAACAATAGATCTCATCTAGATGAAGACAAACCAAGTTTTATCAAGATATGGTGAGAAATAAGCAAGATATAGAATTTCACTTATTTCTCAGTTAACATTGGGACAACGTACTGTGTTTAACACTTTCAATATCTCGGTAACCAATGGACATAAAACAGTGATTCAAAATACTAAATTGTTTGTTTTTTCGAGCTGAATTCAATGGTGCCAACAAATATTCGATAAATTTTATTTTTCTACTAGCAGATATACCCGCAGCTTTGCCCGCTGAAAGGATAGCTCATTTTAATTCAATTATATTATGCCTTGTGCAATTTTTAGGAATAATTAACAAATGGACTGATTTATTTGGGTCTTGTGCGTGCAATTAAACCCTTAAGATGCAGCTGATTATTCCACTCTAGATGAAAATCAGAAAGTGTAACGCTTCCTCTAAACATGTTCCCATCATGATTAGCAAACGGTATAAACTAACTTCCTCCAATTTCCCAATACAGAGAATGAGGATAACCCGGAATATAAAACAAAGAAGACCCTAAGGATGGATTTTCGACTTGACATCAATATGAATTTAGCACGTTTTTGAAAATAAACCGAAAACTGTAAGAAAAATTAGGAGGTAAATATCTTGGCCAAAACCTATTCCCCCGTTTTTCGTTCAATTTTTAAATTTTATTCTTTCAGTAGATTAGTTCTCGTACCTTTTCTGTTCCCTGAAAATATTCTACAGGACGTCCATCCATAGTTAGGAAAAACTAAAATGGCCGCCATTTTGAATATTTTCAAATAATCTATTTTATCCGTCTGAGAAAGAATATTTTTTAAACCTTTCTTTTTTTCGCATCTAAAGCCGATAAAGAATAACTGTGCCAAGTTTCATGGCCCAAAGTCTTGTGGTTTTTGAGAAATTAAGCTTAGAAAGCTAAGAGTGGTCGCCATATTGTATTTTTAATATACTATATTTAGGCCTTTAGAGACAAAATACTGCAAAATCCTTTCTTAGTAAGCATTTAGAGCCTGTAAGGAATATTTGTGCCGAGTTTCATGGCTCTAAGCCTTGTAGTTTTTGAGAAACTGTGATCAGTCAGTCAATGGGTTTTGTCTTTTATATATATAGATGTAAAAAACTTCAAAAACCCATTTTTTGGGGGGGTTTATCCCCCTTTACCGGTCGTCCGACTAGGCTGGTTCATTAACTCGTCAGAGTGATTACCACTTTACACGTCTGTACCAAATTTCATTAAGATCGGACCATTTTTACGGCCACTATCCTACTAACACACACACACACACACACACACACACACACACACACACACACACACACACACACACACACACACACACACACACACACACACATACATATATCACACACATACACATGTTAGTGGAACCATAAAACATGGCTTGAAATTTTATTCACTGTAAAAGGTAATTTTCTCAAGGTTTTAGGGTCTACCTTGAACAAAAAATTACAATTCCACTCCAGCAATTATTAAAAAGTGCTGTCTTACGTTTTCAGACTCTATATTGAACAAAAAGATTGAATGAGCCGTCCCGGCAATTTTTTTTAAGTGCTGTAGATAAAATTAATACTTTACAGTAGCACACTATTCCTTCTTAAACAGCAGTTTGTTGTCATAAAAAAAGTCCTTCAGTAATATCAATTATTTATTGTATGTTTCACTACATACCAGCATTTTTTATAGTGTATTGCACTTAAAATATATTCAAACGTCTTAATTCATTTATTATCTGGCACCAAGTAACAAATCTTCATGTAAAGAAATACAACTACATAGCAGAAAGAAACACCATTAATTTACATCACCTGTTTTAAATTTTACTTTCACATGTTTTGTTAGTAAACAAATCCAACTCAAATTCTTTCAAAATCCCTGACATGGGTACCTTTAAGTAGATAGAAAAGAAGAAAGAGACGTCACTTTAAGCAGGTTTTTCCCATGTTATTCTTAAGGGGATGAGTTTTGGACCGGCTTTGAAAACTGAACCGGTCCAAAACTGATCCCGACCTGTACTCTTACTGCGTATGTTTTTGTATATGTAATCACTAATTTACTGTAATTACTAACTTTTTGTATATGTATTGAGACTAATTGGGTTGATTAGAGCCTGTGCTCAATACTGTAGCTGTCAGCCTAGTTGGATCATTTTTTGTACTGACTTCCTGATACTGCCATTGGACTTGGCTATTATTTGGGTATGTTGAGTACGTTTGTAAATGGTATATTGACCATTGTAGTATATTTCTTAACCTTGCAGTATATTTTTAAATATAAAATTATAACATTTTCCAAAAAAATTAACTTTGGTCTTTATTGTCCGATTTGTCTAAAATTTGGAGATGTTGTTAAACTAAGCAAGTGAACTTGTAAATAGTATAAATTAATTCTATCTACCCTATATCTTTTAAAATATAAAATTACCAAATTAGGTAAAAATTCTAACTTTTGTCTTTGTTAATAGATGTGTCTAATATTTGGGTATGTTGTTAACTTAAGCTAGTTTATTTGTAAATGATACATATTAATCCTATTTACTCTGAATATTTATAACTATATGTAAAATAGCTCTTCTAATAAATCACTAATTTTAACATTAGCAAGTTCAATTTTATAGGGAATTGCAACAGGATTTTCGTACTTTTGTTTAATTTTATCAATGTCTTTGTTTACTATTTGTAATATGCCAGGTCTTTGTAAGGAGAATGGTAGTTTTGCTACAACTCCATGCTGAGATAAAGAGAATTTTTTAAACACCCCACGTAAGTAACTGTAATAAGACCCGCATATTTCCTTTTTAACTTTAAAACTATTTTTAATATTTGTACCACAATTACAGTTGGTAAAATCTGTTATTTTAAATAGCATGATATCATCACAAAAGACAACTGTTATAGGAGTAGTATTATTTAATTTTTGTTCGCCCTCACAATAATTTATATTTCCTATGTCTGTAAGAAGGTTATTATTTCGAAGGTTTTCTAATAAAAACCATTTACCAAACCTTTCGTTTGTAGCTTTAATTCTATTTCCCAACAAATCGCTAACAGAGTACATTTTTATCTCTTTTTATATAGAGAAAAAAGTAGTGGGAATACATCAAAATAATGCATAAAATTTGGTTGATGTAATATAATGCAACGGTTGCTTTGTCATATGCAATACATTATATCAAATAAGAGTACAATGTTCCCCCTCCAGTTGTAAATGTCTGTAAACTGTTAAGATTGTTTATATATTGTTGTAGTTTATTAGTTAACAGTGTGGAAAACCCATAACACTACCAAAATAATTGATTGTAATGTAGTACATATGTAAAACCAATTTGTCTGCAAGAGATGTTACCTTAGCAGAGAAGACACAAATAGCTTAGAGCACTGTTGCCTTTATTATTTGATTTATAGGTGCCAGTCTTAAGCATTTTTAATTTATACATGCCTTGTAAAAATTTAATTGATTTTACTATATTTTAGTAGTAAGCGGTGACAACAAACATTGTATTAAATTACCTATCCAACTTTTAAATTTATATTTATTGACTAACGATAACGGAAAAAATACCCAAGCTATACAAAAACGTATGGTAATAATTGTTTAATATTTACAAATAAAGAGTAACCTATTAGGAACAAAGAAATTATATATCTGTTTAATAAAGTTGTAAATTTCCTGTTAAAATGTCTGTTGGCAAGTAGACAATTGACAGAACACGTAATGTTTGTGTAAAAATATATGTTTGACTTACACACTAAGTTTTACATAAATTTCCAAAATTTACAGACCTTGTCAAATTGCTGTAAAATATCTGTAAACTTATATGTAATAATTTATAAAATATATAATATTGTAATAAAATGTATTTTATACCTATATACATAAATTATTATAAAATATCTGTAAACTTATATTTACTAACTTATAAAATATATAATATTGATGTAAAATGTATTTTGTACCTACACATACAAATTTACCTATACTATAATATATATAATAATAACCTTCTTACAGACATAGGAAATATAAATTATTGTGAGGGCGAACAAAAATTAAATAATACTACTCCTATAACAGATGTCTTTTGTGATAATATCATGCTATTTAAAATAACAGACTTTACCAACTGTAATTGTGGTACAAATATTAAAAATAGTTTTAAAGTTAAAAAGGAAATATGCGGGTCTTATGACAGTTACTTACGTGGGGTGTTAAAAAAATTCTCTTTATCTCGACATGGAGTTGTAGCAAAACTACCATTCTCCTTTCAAAGACCTGGCATATCACAAATAGTAAACAAAGACATTGATAAAATTAAACAAAAGTACGAAAATCCTATTGCGATTCCCTATAAAATTGAACTTGCTAATGTTAAAATTAGTGATTTATTAGAAGAGCTGCCGAAAATATTGCAAGATCTGGAAAAGGAAATGTACTACCTTATGGACTTAGATATTACAATAGACTTGGCTGGTGTTTTTGATAAGGAGGAAATGTGTAGGTATTTAACAGAAAACCTTGATTTTTGTTACCCAGGGGAAATACAAGAGGAATATAATATTATTACAGACAATACATATTATGTTGGTAAAGACTGTTTAACATGGTTTAACGAAAACAGTAGGGTTAAAATATATAATAAATTTATATGCCAAATAACAAGTCCAGGACTAACTAAAAATTTTGGAAATCATATTATAAATTTTGTAAACTGCCCGGATACTAGACTAAGAGATACTTTCTCGTCTAAACTAGCCAGAGAGAATGGAATTACAGGATTAGAAGCAACAATTTACAACTATTGTAGAGGTTTTGGAAAAGAGATTGAACCCTTGAGAGATTGTTTAAGTTTGATAGACGACAATATGAGATACCTCCAAAACGCTCCATTCTACTATGTGCCATTGCATAAAATGTGGACTAAGATAGCTAATCAATTACAAAATAGTTGTTGTCTTGTATTTAACGATATATTACAATATGCATATTGGGGTAATAGTAATACAAGAAAGCTAACAGGTGTACAGCTTAAGTTGCCAGAAGACAGTTTGCAAAGGGATAAGTTAATAAAATATGCTATATCAGCATTTAGCTTTAACTGCTTACCAATAAATTATATAGAAATAACAGAAGAATGTCCCGATACTATTAGTGTAAAACAAAAGTGTTATATAAAATCTAAAGCTACATATTTTACTAAATCAAATCCACCCTTTTCCACAATACCTAAAGCTATAAATTTAGAGGAATGGGGTTTAGTAGAAAGTCCCAATCTTATACCTTATATTCCAAGAAGTCGAATAAACATTAATAGCAACTTGTATCCATGCACTATCAAAGAAATAGAACCTCTTTCTAAGCCATTATTAGAGAGATGTTCCAAAAAGAGACAGTTGGAATTAGAAGACACAGGTGCTAAGAAGCGAAAACTAGATTTTATAGAGTCAACAGCTACAGTTAAAGAGGAATATATCAAACAATTGGCTAAAGAACAAGAAATAAGAGAAAGGGAAGAAAACTTAAAAGAATACTTCCTTAGACGATGGGAGGATTTAGAACAGTACGGGCATTATAAGATATATGCATTTGTGATAAATGATAAAAATAAATTTACATTTGTAGGTGTATTAGCAGAGAAAGATGGACAAAAAGGTGTGCATTATGTTAAAGGTGCTTGTAAAACTGTATTTGTAGAATTAAACAAGAATAGAGAAGGTTATATAGTACTACCATACACAGTACATAATGGTAAGTTCATCTTAGACATAATATATTTACCCAATAACAAGCCACTAGCAACCTTCAATACTAATGGAACAGCAACATATTTTGGTCATTCATTTCCTAAGATAGAAAATTTAAAATTCCGTAACAATAAATGGGATTATACAGATATCCCTCCTGTCCAAGAAGACTTGGATATGTCTAATGCTATGTTAATGCAAGATATAAAAGGCGATGTAAAATTTAGAGAATGTAATAGGTTGGAAGATTTGGAAGAGGGTGCAGGGTTTTTTTAATAAGTGCTATCAAACAGGTGGAACATAGAAATAGGAAAAGATATATCATACAATTGGAAAATATTCGTAACTTATATGCCTCCAATTATTGGTTAGAGAATGAACTAAACAGTGGAAAGTTTGATTTTAATTATAAAATTAAAATTTAATTGGATAAATTGAGGACTACACCAAACAAGCTTAAAGAAAGACAAGTATTTTGTGTATAGTTCTGTTAATGTTTGCTTTTATGTCGATAACAACAAAAATTTTATTTTTTTATCTATGCAGACATAGTTAATTTAAATTTTTTTATATTTACAATATACAGGGTAGGTATAATTATTATATACCATTTACACATGCACTTGCCTAGGTTAACAACATAGCCAAATATTAGACAGATCTGTTAATAAATACAAAAGTTAGCATTTTTATATATTTTTGTAATTTTATATTTTAAAAGTTATTGGTTATATTTAATTAGTATATGCTATTTACAAGTTCACTTGCTTAAGTTGGCAACATATTCAAATATTAAACAAATCGGACAATAAAGACCAAAGTTAGTATTTCTACATATTTTTGTAATTTTATATTTTAAAATATACAGAGTAAATAGGATTAAAATATATCATTTACAAATAAACTAGCTTAAGTTAACAACATACCCAAACATTAGACAAATCAGACAATAAATAGCAAAGTTGGTATTTTTGGCCTATTTTATAATTTTAAATTTAAAAATATACAGGCTAGATAAAAATAATATATATCATTTATACATGCACTAGCCTAGATTAACAACATATCCAAATATTAGACAAATCTGTTAACAAAAACAAAAGTTAGCATTTTTACCTAATTTGGTAATTTTATATTTTAAAAGTTATAGGGTAAATAGAATTAATTTATAATATTTACAAGTTCACTTGCTTAACTCAACAACATATCCTAATATTAGACAAATCAGACAATAATGACCAAAGTTAGTATTTCTACATATTCTTGTAATTTTATATTTTAAAATATACAGAGTAAATAAGATTAAAATATATAATTAACAAATAAACTAGCTTAAGTTAACAGCATACCCAAATATTAGACAAATCTGTTAACAAAGACAAAAGTTAACTTTTTTACCTTTTTTTGTAATTTTATATTTTAAAATATATAGGGTAGATTGAATTAATTTATACTATTTACAAGTTCACTTGCTTAGTTTAACAACATATCCAAATATTAGACAAATCGGACAGTAAAGACCAAAGTTAGTATTTTTACATATTTTTGTAATTTGATAGTTACAAATATTCAGAGTAAATAGGATTAATATATATCATTTACAAATAAACTAGCTTAAGTTAACAACATACCCAAATATTAGACAAATCTATTAACAAAGACAAAAGTTAGCATTTTTACCTAATTTGGTAATTTTATATTTTAAAAGATATAGGGTAGATAGAATTAATTTATACTATTTACAAGTTCACTTGCTTAGTTTAACAACATCTCCAAATTTTAGACAAATAGGACAATAAAGACCAAAGTTAATTTTTTTGGAAAATGTTATAATTTTATATTTAAAATTATACTGCAAGGTTAAGAAATATACTACAATGGTCAATATACCATTTACAAATGTACTCAACATACCCAAATAATAGCCAAGTCCAATGGCAGTATCAGGAAGTCAGTACAAAAAATGATCCAACTAGGCTGACAGCTACAGTACTGAGCACAGGCTCTAATCAACCCAATTAGTCTCAATACATATACAAAAAGTTAGTAATTACAGTAAATTAGTGATTACATATACAAAAACATATGCAGTAGGAGTACAGGTCGGGATCAGTTTTGGACCGGATCAGTTTTCAAAGTCGGTCCAAAACTGATCCCCTTAAGAATAACATGGGAAAAACCTGCTTAAAGTGACGTCTCTTTCTTCTTTTCTATCTACTTAAAGGTACCCATGTCAGGGATTTTGAAAGAATTTGAGTTGGATTTGTTTACGAACAAAACATGTGAAAGTAAAATTTAAAATAGGTGATGTAAATTAATGCTGTTTCTTTCTGCTATTTAGTTGTATTTCTTTACATGAAGATTTGTTACTTGGTGCCAGATGGTTAATGAATTAAGACTTTTGAATATATTTTAAGTGCAATACACTATAAAAAATACTGGTATGTAGTGTAACATAAAATAAATAATTGATATTACTGAAGGACCTCTTTTTTATGACAACAAACTGCTGTTTAAGAAGGAAGAGTGTGCTACTGTAAAGTATTAATTTTATCTACAGCACTTAAAAAAAATTGCCGGGACGGCTCATTCAATCTTTTTGTTCAATATAGAGTCTGAAAACGTAAGACAGCACTTTTTAATAATTGCTGGAGTGGAATTGTAATTTTTTGTTCAACGTAGACCCTAAAACCTTGAGAAAATGACCTTTTACAGTGAATAAAATTTCAAGCCATGTTTTATGGTTCCACTAACACGTATGCCTTCATGAAGGAAAGAAATAGAATTTCTAATACGCATGCTGCTTCGACAGGGGTGCATAATAAAGTTCTAATGACGGGTAACTATGCTCAAGGCCCCACAGTGTGGCCTTGCTATGCTATATATGCGAGCAGATTCAAAGCCGTCGAAAAAGCCAAGGGTGCCATTCCTTATATCGTGCCCCATGATCATCATCAGGGCAAGCTCAGGTACCGTGCGTTAAGCAGAAACGACCATAAATGCTTCTCGGCGTTTGTCTCGGGTGAGCCAGTCTCTGTAAATTCGCTTCTTGAGCGTGTGAGCGCAATCCTCTTCACCTGATAGCAAGATCGACTGGACAGCCGATACAAGCAAACAGCACTTGTAAGAGGAAGGACCGCCGATATTGGCCATGAGCCTACCCAGGGTAGCATCACCATTTGGGGCTTTGTCAGTGGGGCGCTGGATATGGTCACATTTTTTATATAGACAGGCACATTAAGCAGGAATAGAATACCCCCGTTGTAGCATATGCGTACTAAGAGCGAATTTCTAAAACCTTTTTTTGTTTTATGGAAGTACATTTGATATGTTTAAAGAAGTAGATTTTACAACAAGAAAAATAAATGAGAAAGCAAAACTATATAATTGATGGGTGATAGTGTATGTTTAATTTTTATCGTGAGCGAAGCCACGGGTTCTTTTAGTATATATATAAAAATTCGATAGTTTGGTGTTTTTTACTTCTGGGGCCGCAAAACGAAAAGTTATCATGGTCTGGGGCCTAGGTCTTACCATGAGACCTACGGTAATAGCTTCTTCCCTGTGAGGGAAATTTGCTAATTCCCTGTGGGGGAAATTCGCTAAAATACAAAAATGTATATGTCATCATATAAAATCTAGTACAAATATATGTGATTGTGCTGGTTGTTAGGATCCATTGCCCGAAAATAATGAATTTGCTACGTGTTCCCAATGTAAATCTTGTTTACATTTTCCATGTGCCGATGTCTAGGATCCTATTTGGAGCCAAAGGGGACAATCCTGGCGAGATTCATGGAAATGTAAAACTTATGCAGGTAAGGTTAAAGGACAAAAAGTACTGAATAAGGATCTTAATTCATTACATGAAGAATATTTCCTAAAAATGGAAGAAACTATTCAAAAGCAATTTGCTGTTTTTGAAACCAAATTTGGTTCTCAGCTGTCAGAATGTAAAAAGTCTTTAGAGTTTTTTTCGAGTATAATAGATGATTATGAAAGTAAAATTAAAGATTTTTCTCTTCAAGTTAAAGAACTAAAATCTTCACAAACTGAGTTGCTAATTGAAAATTAAAAGTTAAAAGAAAACATCACTAATTACAAATTGTAGCTTGAAAATCTTGAACAGTACAACAGGAATAGAAATGTTCAAATTGATGGGATACCAGAGGAGAAAAATGAAATAATGGGGGATGTTATGAAAAAACTCTCTAATCTAATTAATATTCCCATTAATGTTGAAAGTGACATTTAAGACATTAATAGGATCCCAACAAAACGAGAAAGAGGGCCTAAGCCAATTATTGTCCAGTTTACAACAGACAGAAAAGAGACAGTATACTGGCAAAGTGTAAGCAACTGCAAATTAAATCAACTGACCTTGTGGTCAATGTGCCGGAGACCAATGTCTACGTAAATGCTCACCTAACACCTTATAATAAAAACCTATTGTTTGAAGCTAAGAAACTTAGAGAGCATGAATGGAAGTTTGTTTGGACTGTAGATGGGAAAATATTCTCTAAGAGATTTGAAGGTGACAGGAAGGTACTTCTAACATCAACCGAGCAGTTGGATAACTTGTATGTTCCAGTGGGGAAAGAGCGAATAGTAAGTAAATATGATAATTGTGATATCAGTGTGTTATAGACTCAATATATGACATTGACTCTTATTTTTCTCGTGATGAATTGAAAATATTCTGCCTCAATATCAGAAGTTTTAGTGTTAGAAAACATTTTGATGAACTGTGTATTTATTTAAATAGCTTAACTGTTAAGTATAAGTATAACATTACTAGCAGAACCCGTGGCTTCGCTCACGATAAAAATTATCGTCTAACCTTGATATGAAGAATCTAGAGGACTGATTAGAAAATATTTATATCAAGGAATATGTCATGTAGAGATATGTTTGTTTTACGGCGGAATGTAGGATAAAATATAGATACCACTGTAGACAGTGAAGGTTTTCTTTTCACCGTTATAACTCGAAAATGGCCGGACCGATTTTAACACCAAATGTGTCGATTTTAAGGTACTTCTTTGTAGATTTACCAATATGTCCCTAGATTGCCTAATATGGCATCAATTAAGTACAGTAAAGGGCTGAATGTTCGAAACAGTTATGGTGCTATCTGTGGGCAGTATTTCAAACTCGATTCAATTAGTTTTTAACTTAAAATATGGGCGGGTAGTAATAATTTAAGATCAACCACTGATTGCAGCATTTACTTTTCCGTGAAAAGCCGGGACACCGTCGAATTAGATGAAAAAGGAATTAGCCAAATTATTGTAACTGGCATGATTGTAATTAAAAACATAAAGGCCGGCCTAAGGAAATAACTATAGCTCCCGCTGCCTAAAACGATGGTACCACATAATGAGCTTATGATTTAACTTATAAGGTACGAAACTAAACCAATAGTAACTTTTATATAGTACGAATAACCTAACAAAATCATCAAAACAACCATAAAACCATGATAAAAGGAATCAAATTATAAATCAGCTGTAACAACGTATCCGTTTGTGAAGCTAATATGCTTGATTTAATAAAATTTGAAATTTAAACAAAAGATCATCCATTACATTAACATGGGGCATTTTAAAGCTTCAGCTCCACCAAAAACCTCTAAAAACCTCGAATTTAAAAAAATCCGTTCTTGGTGAATGCCAACACTCTGTTAGGAACGTCCAAGCATATTTTAAAGGTTCTAGGTTAAGTCGTTTTGGCTGTACAATGATAGGTCAGTGGTATTTGACAAAAATATAGTAGAAAAGATAGTATAAATATAACTTACAATCAGGGATTTGTATAATTATAAATTTTTACATAAATAGATCAAAGAATCATATCATTTCAGCACATTCTGTTTGTGACTGAAAAATCAGTGTTCTTTTCTCTTTCATCTTACCGGGATTTAGTCTCAAGACTCAGCCACAAAAGGCAGTATGCTCTTCACGTACGTCGAATTATACGAAACACCAAATCATCGGACAGGCATAGATGTAATAAAAAATTATTAGGAACGCCTCCAGGAAAAACGATAACTCCCGCTACCGAAATATAGATGGTGCCACTTAACTCTTTTATATAGTACATAACTATGCCTTGAAACAAATCAACAAAAATCAATGAAGCCATGATCAAAGAAATCAATTTATTATCATCTGTATCAACGTATACATTTCCGAAGCTAACTACCAGCTGATAGTTTTATGAACATTAAAAATGTAAACAAAAATCTTCCAACATACTTTTAAATGGGAAAATTTGAAAACTTCGGCCTCGCCAAAAACCTCTTTTTACTACGAATTTTGTAAAATCCGTTCTTAGCGGATGCCTACTCCCTAAGAGGAACATCCATGCAAATTTTCAAGGTTCTAGGTCAAGTAGTTTGGGCTGTGCGATGATAGGTGAGTGGTATTTGACAAATATATAGTAGATTGTTTTAACGGAGGTATGGGCAAAAGTTGGAGAGGAAAGTAGATATCAACTTCCAGGTTATGACCAGCGATCTCTATAATACAACAATACAAATATAATATAATACAATACAAATGATATACTGCACTTAAGATATTAACCAGGTATTTATAATGTATTACTAATAAATTGTGATGAAGCAAAATCATGGCAGAGTTTCTCTTTCATTAGCATGTGTTCTAGCCCTACAACAATAAACATACCTACTTTTTAAAATGATATAATGTTTCAGTTACATTGTCAATAAAACTTGAAGTGTAGTATATCATTTGAAAGCTTATTAAATGAAGAATCTTTTGATGATATTCAACACACTCTTAAGTCGAATAAGACATAAAGCTAATGTCGTAAGCTTCAATTCGTGTTCGTAAAAAACAAACTTTCAAACTTAAACCATAAAACGGAAGTTCAAAATGATGACTCGTCCTAATTATTCTTTAGTATTATTCTTAAAAATTTTACGAGGATTCTGAAAATGGTAATAAAATCCACAAAAACATGGTTTTTAGTGCAGTTATAGCCATTTTATCAAGGGATATACGGGGTTTTTTTTCAGAAAATAAATTTCAGCATTACCCTGTTTTTCTCCACATACAGTTAAATTAATGAATAATGAATTAGAGCAATAGTAGGTTTTTATACATCATTTTAAAGCTTGGGAAAGTTTTTCATGATATTTGACACATTCTAAAGTCCAGTTAACATAGAAAAACCGCTTCAAACTTAATTTAAATTTTCTCAAAAAACACAAATCTATACTTTAATTAGAAAACAAGAGTTTATAAGGTTATTTAAACTGAATATTTCTGTATTATTCTTACTTGAAATTTTATGAGGATTCTTAATATGGGAATGAAATTGTGCTGTAGTTGATTCATTTCGATTAATCAATTTCCAAAGCACAATTGTAAAATTTTAAATTTTCCATACAGATCTTGAGGTAATATTAAAAAGAATACTTTCTGACATAACTCTTCTTTATTATCAAACTTAATATTTCAAAACAAAACCAAAGAAAAGCCCTGTAAAAGAAACATTTCTGTTACTATATGATTTTTATTTTAGTTCAAAATTTATAAGTTTTAAATCCTCAGATCTTTTAATTTATATTGGCAAAAATTTAAGTTGTTTTAAAAGATTTGCATTATTTTAAAAATTTAATTTAATTGGCAAGGCAAGGTTTTATTAATTATTTAACGCTTCTAAACTTTATATAAATTAAATTACTTACCCAACAATTTTGGGGTTTTTACAAAATAAAACACTACTGTATTAATTGTGAACTATTGCAAAAGACAGACTAATAATGAGGCCGGAACAGTGGCGGATACGGCATATATAGTTCGGTGTCGGATTCTGGATCTTTCTACCGAAAGAGTGATTTGATTGGCTGCCGCCCCCTTGCCTTGTCATTACAATAGCCGAACATGTCAAAAACCGTCGCTACATGACTGTACTTCCATTTTAACTAAATCTTTTAATTTATATTGTACAAGAATGGTACAAAATCCATAAAAACACAATCTTTGATGCACTTATAGCCATTTAATCTGAGCAAGGACACAATTTTGAAAAAAAAAAAACTTATTTTATCCATCATTCACTTATTGCAAGGCTATGGAAACTTATATTTGAGCCATTTTGTCAGAAATACCATGTAGTTTATCACATAAAATCTTTTAACACTATCTTCCTTCCACCCTGTATTTATCAAATCACATTAAATATTTTCAGTCTTCATTTTTATGCTGGTTACGGTCAGTGACAAAAATTCTTGTTCTTACATGAAAGATGCCAAAGATGCTGTAATATTAAAGACACATGTCGTAGCCACATGCTGTAATTGGGCACTTCATGAAGTGTCCAGCTCAAACCGGGCACTTCATGAAGTTCCCAACTCGGCTGGGCACATAGTGTAATTAAACGGTCTCATTAAAAATTACAGTATGTGACCAACAAAACTGGACATTTCATGAAGTGCATAACGCTCGCTGGGCACATACTGTAATTATTTTTTTCCACACGATGTGTCCAGCTCCAATGTTGGACAATTGATGTAAACACGTAAAACTGCTGTTTATGTTGCTGCTGGTAGTATCCGATGTAATATTTTGAATAATACAAAATAGGAATATTTTTTAAGAATTTTGTAAAACATTAAGAATAAGATTGTCGGCCACTAAACCAGACAATTTTTTATGTTTTTTCTTCTATGTTTTCTCAGTTATTTTGGCTACGCATAATTATTGATACTATTTTATTATTAAAACAACAAACGGTTTAAAATTTGTTTATTGTTTGAATAATAATTTTAATAGTGATCTGTAGCCTAAAATAACTCAGAAAACATAAACCAGAAAAATTTGGTCAATATGGCTTTAATAAATTTGGTTCATGGCTTTAATAAAATAAAATGCATGAAACTTTTTACCTAGCATATTAATATGTAACATAACTCATAAACAAATACATTAACATATTTTTAATGTTTTAATTGATTAACTTCTTGCTTGGTTAAACTTATAAAATATTAAAAAATGTATATGGAGTGTCCTCTCTACTTAAAGCTTTTCCAAGAATATGCTATGAATCTTTTATTATATTCCTACTGACATTAGTAGCTTTGAAATCTAAGTTTATATTATTAAGTAAAATATTTGGAAATTCACATGGAGAATTCGTCTGAAGAGAAAACCAATGCATGTTAAATGTTAAGCGGTTATTAGTAAATTCTAGCGGTTCGATTTTAACAATTTTAGCGAATTTCCCCCTATAGGGAAGTAGCTATTACCGTAGGCGGCATGGTAAGACTTAAGCACGGGACCACCGTAACCTTTCATTTTGATGCCCCCAGACCTCAAAAACACCGTTCGTTCATTTTCATATATATACTGTGTGTCCCAAAAGTCCCGGACCGGTTTAATATCTTTTAAAGTAAGCCAGATATCAAAATAATATTTCGCATACCTTTTACTACTAAAAAAAACTACTTTTTGATGTATGTGTCTTTTCTGCGTCTGCCCCCAAAATTGGATTTTGGGGGGGTAGCTCCAAAATTTTAAATGTAAACCCCCATTGTGCGACTGCTTATTTTAAAGGGCTTGTAAAAAGAAACACAATGCCGCAAACCGGAGGTCGATATCATGCTCCAGTCCAGAATGGCGGCATTCAAAAATTTGCAAATACCGTCCGTCAATTAAAATTGAGTATTTTCTGTGATCAGCAATTCACATTTAAATCGAATAAGAACCACCAGAACACATTTTAACTACTTAAAAGATACAAAAATAATAATTTCTTGTTGCCATCATTAAGGCTCAACCCTCCAAAATGGTTCTGGGGGGGGGGCTGGGGGTTTTTCCAACAAACTCCAATATCAACTCACATCGTCTGACCACTCATTTTAATTTTCTGAGTAAAAAATGAGCCAAAGCTTGTTTTAATGAAATTTCAAAAAAGTTACCTAATACTTATAAATTTTGTAGGAATTCCTAACCCCCAAAACCATTTGGAGGGTTGAGCCTTGATAATGACAACAAGAAATTATTATTTTTGTATCTTTTAAGTAGCTAATATGTGTTCTGGTAATTCTTATTCGATTTTAATGTGAATTGCTGAACACAAAAAATACTCAATTTTAATTGACGGACGGCATTTTTAAATGTTTGAATGGCCACTATTTTGGACTGGAGCATGATATCGACCTCCGGTTTGCGGCATTGTGTTTCTTTTAACAAGCCCTTTAAAATAAGTAGTCGCTTGATGGGGGTTTACATTTAAAATTTTGGGGCTACCCCCCAAAATCCAGTTTTGGGGGCAGAAGCAGAAATGACACATACATCAAAAAGTAGTTTTTTTTAGTAGTAAAAGGTATGCGAAATATTATTTTGATATCTGGCTTACTTTAAAAGCTCAGCTTCGTGAGTAGTCCTTGGGGTGGGGGCTCGTTGGGGTGGAGTCTCGCCGGCTCAGCTTCGTGAGTGGTCCTCGGGGTGGGGGCTCGTTGGGGTGGTGTCTCGCCGGCTCAGCTTCGTGGGTGGTCCTCGGGGTGGGGGCTCGTTGGGGTGGTGTCTCGCCGGCTCAGCTTCGTGAGTGGTCCTCGGGGTGGGGGCTCGTTGGGGTGGAGTCTCGCCGGCTCAGCTTCGTGAGTGGTCCTCGGGGTGGGGGCTCGTTGGGGAGGGGTATCGCCGGCTCAGCTTTGTGAGTGGTCCTCGGGGTGGGGGCTCGTTGGGGAGGGATCTCGCCGGCTCAGCTTCGTGAGTGGTCCTCGGGGTGGGGGCTCGTTGGGGTGGAGTCTCGCCGGCTCAGCTTCGTGAGTGGTCCTCGGGGTGGGGGCTCGTAAGGGAGGGGTCTCGCCGGCTCAGCTTCGTGAGTGGTCCTCGGGGTGGGGGCTCGTTGGGGAGGGGTCTCGTCGGCTCAGCTTCGTGAGTGGTCCTCGGGGTGGGGGCTCGTTGGGGAGGGGTCTCGTCGGCTCAGCTTCGTGGGTGGTCCTCAGGGTGGGGGCTCGTTGGGGAGGGGTCTCGTCGGCTCAGCTTCGTGGGTGGTCCTCGGGGTGGGGGCTCGTTGGGGAGGGGTCTCGCAGGCTCAGCTTCATGGGTGGTCCTCAGGGTGGGGGCTCGTTGGGGAGGGGTCTCGTCGGCTCAGCTTCGTGGGTGGTCCTCGGGGTGGGGGCTCGTTGTGGAGGGGTCTCGCCGGCTCAGCTTCATGGGTGGTCCTCAGGGTGGGGGAGGACACGTGACCGACCACTACCACCCTGCTGCTCAAAAAACAACCATTTGCCTCTACTGTTAAAGGATACAATGATGTAATGTTTTTTAGTTAAAGTTCTCTTCATAAATATATTTTTGCCGCTTAGAAAATATTTGATCTCATTTTATTGCAGTACCTTAGTATTTTTATGGAATATAAACACCGGTTTTATTCATTCATTCATTCTCGAAGAGTTTTCAATTTTTTCCAGTCATAAAAAATATCTTTTCCGATTGCGTTTTTTTTACTATACGTTCTTATATATATTAACTTTAAAACCCGCATTTTCGAAAATAAACTATGCTCAAGCAAACATCCTGGAAAATAGAGGCCAACAATAAGAGTGTTTCCTATATTTTTAATGTTTAGTTCAGGAAAAACTCTTCTACAAATTCATAACTTTTACATTTAACATATACAGTTCAACAATTAATTATTAAGGCCCCAATATCGGAAAGTAATTATCAAATAGTATTTCTTGGCTGGTGCAGCCTAATTACTTACGTTACCAAAGAGGTTTAGGAAAATGTTCCACAAATATTTTTTTCGCCGGGGACTTGATCGTCATCGAATTTACATAGTCAAATTCTATACAAAATCTGCTTGTTTTTACAAACGTCCATGAGTTTTACGGCTATTTTGTTAACAAATAACTAGCAGCCCGCGTCACTTCGTGACTGAAATTTATTTTTCGTAAAATAAACTTAAAAATCAACCTAAAAATAACTTTCAACTTGAAACTTCAATAAGGGTAAGAAACTCCTCACAAAAAAGTTACTATTTGGACGTCACTTTCTATCTTTTAGCGAATTTTCCCTATAGGGAAGAAGCTGTTACCGTAGGTCTCATGGCAAGACCTGAGCACGAGTCTATCATAGCTTTTTGTTTTGAGTCCCCCTGATGCCAAAAACACCATTCGTTAATTTTCATACATATATTAAGATCAGTTGATTGGTTAAGGCTGTTATAATTATTGATATAAACATATTTTAACAAAACACCCTTATTTATTCACACTTAGTAAAAAAAGTTTAATATAAAATATTAATAAATAAGGGTGTTTTGTTTAAAAATGTTTTAATTAATATATATATATATATATATATAATACATATATACATATACATATTTCTTTATGTATATATATTATACATACGCTTTGAGAAAGTGTTTTGAAGAGTGTGTTTTGAGAAAAATTTTAAAACAGCTTCATTAACAATTATTATAGCTACCATTTTCCTTGACAAACATCAAAAAAATCCTCGTTTATATGTGGTATTTAATAGTACCTAGCTTTACACCAAAGACACGGATTTACCAAACTAGTAGGCCTAATATTAAAGAAGAATTTCGTATTTTCAAGAGTTAAGTCCAATACTTTCCATCGTTGACGAAGTGAGAAGTCATGTCTCATTATTTATGTGTGGTTGGTATGACGTAAATCTTGGAAATTCTTAAAAAAGATGAAAACCTACTGCATTTCTTAGTGAACGCGTCCTTCTTTTTTTATTCCAACGGTTACTTAATTACTACTGAATATATCTTCTCCTCCTCCTTTCTCCTTCTGCTGTAGATAATATATGTTTTGACCTTTTGACGTTGAATGGATCACACATTTGATGAAGTTTTAAAATTGTATAAGGATGAAAGATATTTTAGTGTTTTCTGGTGTCAAATTATTTGTTACTTGTTAAAAAAAATTAAATTTTTTCTGTAAGTGAAGAAATTGAGTTATTATTTTAAAGAATGAACTCAAACATTAAAAATACTAAAAAAAAGCTATTAAACTACATGTCTTTAACTTCTGTTTTTAGAATTTAGGAAATTGTTTTAAAGACACTATCAATTTTAAAAACGTTAATCCATAAAAGAGAGTTATGAATATGTAAGGTTGCTGGCGTTCAAAGTGACGCCTCTAAATGAACGCATGGTTACGAAATAAAAGGTTAAGCGTCTTATTTTCAATTATAATACGTACAACTACACGTAACTAACTATAATACGTAAAATTATCTGACAAAACATTACCGTTGCTAATTAGAGACTTTTCTTATATAGTTAATAACCCATGTCATTGGCGATATGAAACTTATTTTTATGTGATTTGAGACCATTTAAATTAGTTTTCTAAGATATTAATAGACTAGTACCTGGTGGACCGAGCCTTGCTCGGTGTTATTTCATGTTTACCAGTTCATCCAGTTACTATAAAATATTTCAATGTCATAACATTTATAAATAGAAACCTTTTTTATTGCTCCATGGACTCTTCATACCACCTGCTGTATTTTCCCTTGATGGCTGTAGATTCCAAACAGCTGATATGATTACTTCATTTGTTTACACTTTCCTTGTTTATTTTCGTTGCTATCACGGCAACCGATAAGGTCAATGTTAAATTTTTACAACTTTAAAATTCGATTTATTACGTTAATAGATTTTCTCTGGGCAAGTTATCTGCATAAAAGACGTTTTTGAGTCATAAATTACCTATTTCCAGACTTTGAAAGAAATCCTCGGAGCCGTTTTTGAGATAATTGTGAAGGCATACAAGCAAGCACGATAACATTACTCATATAAGAGTATAGGATAACAAACTATTGAATGTGGTTTTTGTTTTAAAAGTAAACCATTACACTAAAAATTGCTCAGTTTGTTACAGTCTATTTTTAGACAATAAAGCGTTTTTATAGAACGAGAACTGGTAAAGGCCAATCCATGAATAGCCTTTACTCATTTAGTTCTGACAAATGAAGGAAATATCTTAATATTCCTCCCCAGGCTCACATCTAAGAGATTTTTCCCACAAACATGTTATTTTTCAATAAATCTATAAACTGATTTTACATAATAATATTATAATAATCATTTTCATTAAGCTCTGTTAACAAGAGCAAAATTTAAGTTGTTTGATAACAAGTTTTACCATAGCAATTTTAAGGTTTTGTATACACGTTTTGATAAACAAATTCGGTTTTCAATGTAGTACCTGTTGTATACAATTGCATTTTCTGTGTGATATAAAAATCAGTGCTTTATACTATCCTATATATATTTACTGTATTTCTAAATAAAACAATGTTTGAACGGGCAAAACTTTTACTTCGTCTTAGGATTTTAGATTTTTTTCGTTTAAATTGGGGTTTTAGACCACCAGAAATCGATTGGAGTTGGTCTCAAGTCTGGGAAAAATCCGGTTTGCGTCCTAGAGCCCTTCAAAGTGCCCATTCAAGTGTCCATTGTCATGGGCATTTTTTTGCTGCGACATTTACCAAAAACAGCTGATCCAGTTGTTTTTATTTTTACGTAGGATTGAAAAATTATTTGATTTGTAAACAACAAGTTTTCAATCTTTAAAGGTTATTTCGAATGAACCGTTTTAAAGAATATTTATTATAATGTTAGAGTAATTGTGAATGATTAGGGCTACTAATATAGTGATAAGATTAGTTTTCATAACAAGTACCCTTTTTATTTTTCAAAAATTATTTTTTTTATAAGATGACATGTTTCGAAACTAAGTTCATTTTCAAATCTTATTCATAACCTCTTTTTTATAAATAATAAAAAAAATAAACAATAAAAGAGGTTATGAATAAGATTTGAAAATGAACTTAGTTTCGAAACGTGTCATCTTATAAATAAAATAATTTTTGAAAAATAAAAAGGGTACTTGTTATGAAAACTAATCTTATCACTATTATTATAATGTATTTATTTTGGTGTAATCTTGTACAAATTAGTGTTGAATGTTTTCAAGGATAATTTTCAAGAATAAAAATGACTGCTGTCTACACGGGAAGTAGGAATAAACCGTCAAGATTCCCAAACGACTTTGCGCTGCTGTTCACCCGCTAACATAGACTTTCCAAATACTTTGCGGCTAGCATACGAAAGCTCGGGGTCATATTCGCGTTTGTATTGTTCAATGTTAAGGTCGACCGAACTAGCAACACCAGAGACATCTACTGTTCGACCGTCGGGGCCAGATCTATCATCGAGAGAAAATCGCCAATCGGTCGACGCAAGGTGCACAAGGAGGATACTACAGACCGTGCAGCAAGCAGATGATTCTCGACCCTATCGATGCCGTCGACGAACGAATTTCTGCTAACGACGACATGAACCTAAGACTAATACAGTTACTCAAGGGAATCATGCCGGACAATAACCCATCCGCCCAAGCGTCAATGATGGTGCGCGAAGTCATAGAAGAGAAAAACGCTCGAGCCACCGGCTAAAATGCTTTGCTCGGCTAAAATAAAAACAACCTGGCACCACCGGCCTCGACCCAAACCACTTCAACGTTGCAACGTCGAATGAAGTATCATCCGTCATCACGCTAAACGCCAACCAAACCTAATCGGATTTCGACAGTGTCGTTAAAGAACGAGGAAACAACTATTCACCATGAGCAATACAGACAAACGCATCGAGCCATTCACGTATCCTCTGCTCCTTTACTTTATTCGCAGGACCGCTGCACTCCAACGAAGCGACAGAAAATATAGGCACTAACTTAACGGGCGACGGGCACTAACTTAACGGGGCACTTAAATATAGGGCGATCAACTTTAACGGCACTTCAATTCGGTGGCCGCCTGTTACGACAGTACGTCGTCGATAGTGTTGAACGAGACCAAATAAACTCCATTTTACGGGAACAGAAAAAGCTGAAGGCACAGTTCTAAAAAGGCGTTGATACAGTACTCAAACAGGGTAATGGTTAAGGCCCTCCACACACCAGAGTGGCATGGCGTGGCGATGCATGGCAGAAAAATGGTCAAATAGCATTGTTTTATATGTAAAATCAGCTGATTTGGAGATGCGCAGCTTCCTGCCACTTGATGCATATCCCATGTTAATTACATAAGTGCCACGCAACTCTGGTGTGTGGAGGGCCTAAGTGTTCATGTTATAGATATGGACAGTTAACTGAAACAGATGATTCAGCAGGTTGTTTTTATTTTAGCCGAGTAAAACATTTTAGCCGGTGGCTTGAGCATGTTGTTCTTCTATGACTTCGCGCACCATCATTGACGCTTGAGCGGATGGGTTATTGTCCCGCATGATTTCCTTGAGTAACTGTATTAGTCCTAGGTTCATGTCGGCGTTAGCAGAAATTCGTTCGTCGACGGCATCGATAGGGTCGAGAAAAATCATTTGCTTGCTGCACGGTCTGTAGTATCCTCCTTGTGCACCTTGCGACGACCGATTGGCGAATTTCTCTCGATCTGGCCCCGACGGTCGAACAGTAGATGTCTCTGGTGTTGCTAGTTCGGTCGACCTTAACATTGAATGAATGAATGAATGAATGAATAATTTATTTCCAAAAAATAATTAAAACATACAATAATACATATTACAAAAAATGAAAATTGGAAATTAGTCCCCAAATGGGCTTTCGCCTGTGGTTGGGGACGAGTCGACAGTCCATGATTCTGTTATAAATAACGATTTTAAGGTACAAAAAAAACTAAGAAAATAAAAGAAAATAAACTAGAAAAGTAGATGTATGCATTAGATAAACAATTCGCTAATTACAAAATTCCCCTATTTCCTAATTACAAAAGCGTCCCTGAAACTTTATGTTTGATAGTTCAACTGAAAACTTGGCCCAGTCGCTCACACATGCAAATACAGACGCACAAGGAAACAACAGAAACAAACGTCCGTCGTACCACCACTCTCTCTCTCTCTCTCTCTCTCTCTCTCTCTCTCTCTCTCTCTCTCTCTCTCTCTCTCTCTCTCTCTCTCTCTCTCTCTCTCTCTCTCTCACGCGCGCACACAACAACATTGAACGATACAAACGCGAATATGACACTGAGCTTTCGTATGCTAGCCGCAACGTATTTGGAAAGTCTATGGTAGCGGGTGAACAGCAGCGCAAAGTCGTTTTGGAATCTTGACGGCATATATTCCTATTTCCCGTGTAGACAGCAGTCATTTTATTCTTGAAAATTATCCTTCAAAACATCCAACACTAATCTGTACAAAATTACACCAAAATAAATACATTATAATAAATATTCTTTGAAACGGTTCAATCAAAATAACCTTTAAAAATTTAAAACTTGTTGTTTACAAATCAAATAATTTTCAATGCTACGTAAAAATAAAAACAACTGGATCAGCTGTTTCTGGTAAATGTAGGAGCAAAAAATGTTCATGACGGTGAGCACTTGAACGGGCACTTTGTAGGGCTCTAGGATGCAAACCGGATTTTTCCCAAACTTGAGACCAACTCCAATCGATTTCTGGTGGTCTAAAACCCCAATTTAAACGAAAAAATAAAAAATCCTAACACGAAATAAAAATTTTGCCCGTACGAACATTGCTTGTTTTAGAGTATAGGATAGGATTGTATAATGTTTTTTTCACCACACCAAGACGAAATCACCTGTTTAACAAACGTCAAACGCGGACCAAAACACGCTGTTTGCGCCACAGGACCGCAAACGTTTTGGGCCCTAGGGCCGAAAGTCAGCTGATCGTCTATTTGCTTGAAACAACGTCAACACATCACATAAATAACTATACGGCATTCATATTAGGTTCCAAAGACAGGATGGTTGCGATCATATGATTTTCATAGCTGTGTTTGATTAAATTATAAAGAAGTTGTATCGTCACTCATAACCTTAAAGTTGTTTTTTTCAAGTGGGTTAAATAATCAGTTTTTATCTACGACCATTGCAATAAGCACCAATTATGGTATTACAATAAACATTGTAATGATATACATTAAAACACCAAAAACCAAGCAGTACTCTAATGACGACTTTAGAGTACTGGAGTCACTTTAGAGTACTGGTTCTAGACCAATGAGAGCTTGGTATTTGACGGAAGTAGTGTCATAATAACAATTACGCAATTCGCACATCAGCTGATTGTTGCATTACGATTCATGTTTGAGTTTACTTATCCCATCAGCTGATTGTTCCACAACGATTCATGGTTCAGTCTGCTTATTTGCCTAACCTCAAATTTTAGTTGACCTGTTCCATCATTATTAAAAGTCATGAGTTTTGTTTAACTTCAGGGGAAATTTTGTCGTATATTGTTGGTCATAGATAAAATAGTGTATGCAACGATTGTATTATACAATCGTTATTACATTCATTATACAATCGTTGCATAAACTACTATTAAAGAATTAGAATATATTTCATTGTGTAGTGTGGTGAAAAATAGCGTTCGCACCTCGGCCGAAAGGGTTTTGCAGCTCTCGATCGTTTCAAATTCTCGACTTCGTCTCGAATTTGAAACACGATCTCGAGCCTGCAAAACCTCGTTTTCGGCCCTTGTTGCGAAATATACTATTTAATACCTTACTTGCAGCCCACGTCACTTCGTGACTTAAAAACAACTTGGTAAAATCGGCTTTAGGTTCATATTGATTATGTATGGAGTTTTGCAGCGTAAAATACCTTTCAATGAGAAAGTGTGTAAATTTTTTCAATTTTTAATTTTTGTATACTAATTCTAGGTATCATAATACTGGAATAAAATTGCCAGTAATTGAACTTCTCATCGCGGCAAACTTTTAAAAATAACTCATTACAGTACTTTAGACTTGAAACTTCAATGGGAAAGAAATTTCTCACAGAATTTGAGAAGTTCGTTTATTTAATCTGCTTTACAAGTGCCCAAGTATATGTTCTACACTTTGAAATTTTGACAGTGTAACAAAATTAATTTTACATATAGTGCGGGTTAGTTTTAATGTATCTTCATTGCTTGGCACATCTCCTGTCTCTGTTTTAGAGTTTTCTTTCATAAGTATTGAATATTTTTGCTAATTCTGCGTAGTATCTACATGTCAGTTTCTTACATTCATCTTTGTTAGGTCTTACCAACAAACTATAAGAAGATGGTCAATCCACTGATCTACTGAAGAACTAATTTCCAAATACATTAATAAAATAGCCATTCGCCGGCTACAAAACAAATTATTGTTGAATAAAACAAATTATTCAACGCTGATAATGGTTAAAAATCAAATTTTTTATTCGACCCGCATTTTTTCACATCTTGAATACACGTTTGGAGAATTTTTACCCAAGGAAATATCATAACTTTACTTTAAAATCCATCGCATTCCAAAGTACACTTACAATATTGCATAATACAGATTTCAAATTTATATTGCATTTTAAAACTTGAATTCTTTTGGTAAATATTCAACTAATATTGATATTTTAAAACTCTAAACGTTGAAACATGCATCAATGTGTTGAAACATGTACCAATGTGTATTCATTGTCAACAGTTTGTTAAAAAATCCCATCTCCAGAGAACTTCCTGAGTTACTATGTTCCTGAGTTCCTATGTTTCTTTTTAAGTTTCAATTAAGAAAATAAATACAGTAAATTAAGATGATTACAGACTCTTGGTCTTAGTTTTAGTAGGTCAAATACTCTTCCTTATTTGCTGTTGTCTTAAAAAACGTCAATATTTAAGAAATTAAAATCACAATTATGAATTTTAACTTACTTTTGCTGAGCCCGCATTCTGTGGTATATCTCTGGACCTATTCCAAGTCCTGATCATCTGTTTTGTTACAGATAAATGTGAGTTAGAAAAAGTTCACAGGTTCTACTACAGAGAGTAGCAATTTTCGCTGGAATTTTAAAAGCCTCCTGTGTGAAGGCTTTTCATGGATATTTTCCAAACCCAAGTCACATCTAGAGAGTAATAGCTTTAATTTGATACTAAATATGAGTAGAAACTTTAATTTCCAGGGGTCGATATGCTCTGTACAATTGCTTCATTTAAAATCCCATGAACTGTCCTATTTTTACAAATGCCCCTACACTAAAAGTACATCTAGAGAGTAATAGCTTTAATTTGATACTAAATATGAGAACAAACGTTAATTTCCAGGGGTCGATATGCTCTGTAAAAAATTTCAGAAATTCTTTTAATAATATAGATACTTTAATTCGTAAATTACTCATGCGCGTTTTACGATGATTCCAAGCAATTTGAACTGGAGTTTTAATTTAATACTTTCATTTCCCAAGAGCTGGGCAGTGACAAATCTACTGATGGACTTTCGTTGTTAACCTTGGAGAACACTGATTGGGTTTAGTTTAAACAAATTTGTGGCCCTTACCCATTGCGTTCTTTTTACTGCTGTGATTTAAAGCTTAAATCAATCTATGACTGAAAATAATGTATTTAATGCATCAACATTATTGTTTTACCCTACTGAGGAATAATTATATAGCTAAATCACAGATTGCAGCACTCATAATTTTTTTCAAAAAGAGCAGTTTTAATTTTTACAGCTGCTTTGGCTACTCTAGGACGTGACAAAAAATTGTTTTCAACAGTTTTAGCCCTTCGAGATGCTTGAAAATCAGGATCACTACAATAAAGAGATATGTCATCAGCATACACTAACACATTACCAGCTACACAATAATAAATATCATTAATAATAATAATATCATTAATCAGCGAAAAGAAACGGACCCAATATAGATCCTTGGGGCACGCCATGTCTAATGCACATGGGATCGGAGACACTTCCATTTCATCAGACTACTGGTGTCTCCAGAAAGATACGAACTAATTATCTTCAAAGCATCACCACGTATGTTTAAACCACAGTGGTACAGAGACTTAATGAGGGTCCCATGGCACGTTGGATGGGGGACTTACTAGATGAAATAACTCCTTTTAAACTACAAACTGTCGGTCTTTGGGACGTTAATTGCCATTAATGACGGCATTGCCATGCACGACACTTCCAGGAAGCAAAAGCAGGAAAAAATGGTGCTGCGGTGAAGAGTTGTATAACGTTCTTGACCTTCCTTCTCTCAAGATCAATTTTACTCTGAACGTCGTTTACTTGAAAGAGCGCATTTTTTATTGAAGGTAGGATGCACCATCAGGTAGGAGGGGGCCTGCGGAGGCCCCAGCGAGCCGAAGACGATTGATAGGGTATATTACGGTGTGCGCAGATCTATTAATAACAGTGGTACAGATACCATTAACTTTATTACTTTCTTATTTTTGGCCTTGATACTTAAACCGTCATACAGAAACTCTGGATACTTTTTCAATTAAATATAAAGTTAAAACTAAAACCAAACTTAACGTCTTGAAACTTTAACGTCTTTACAATCGCTTTTCACAATTTTTTTTTCATTTACCAATACGTATCAAAAATTCAGGGCTCTAAATTAATAAATAAAATATTACGAGGTAAAACAATGTACTTCTATTGCTTCTGCAGCATAAAGAAAATTTATTAGATCATGAAATACAATCGATATAAATATGCAATTATAAGATTTAAAAAGAATCCTCAATTATTGGTACATCAAAATGCATATCAAATTGATAGGCTGTAAAGTATTGTATAACATTCACCAAGTGAGTTTCTGGGTAAAGCCTTGTCAATGTCTTACTTGTTTGCCAACGTTTCGGAGGTGTTGCGATATACATCATCAGAGCGACGAACGTCTTAGTATACTCATTGAAGCTCACTCAATCAGTGTTGCACGCGCCCGACTTCTGGGCTTATATAATGCCTTCTCCAAAGGCCCGTCTTGGGTCCACGCCATTCTAGAACTTGCAAGAATTAACAAGTTCTAGAATGGCGGGCTGGTACGTTTTAATTGTTTTTACAGTTCGACATTGACTTGGCCTTACCCGAATCTAAATTCGTGAGCGTATCTTCGGACCGTAGAAGCCTACACAACTATATTTTATTTCGTCTTTCATTTATAGATGATAAGAGTTTCTTTGCATTAAATCATGAATAAGATCGTTAAGGTAGCTTGAAATAAACAAACCTCAATTCACAAATAGCCTATATCCCTAATAATAGTATAATGATTTTTGTTTAATATGTGACAAACTATACACTGTGTACCAAAAAAGCCTGATTGATTTCAAAAACTTAATAAACCCGTTTAGGCAAGCGTACCCAATTTTGCAAATGATCATCTGCTAACTAAGCTCAAAAAGTTCTTTTGGATGTTATTCGAATCTGCGCATTCACTGACGTTAAGATTTAACCTATAAAAAAGAATTGCAAAAAAGGTCCGATAAGTTGACATTATTTGACCCAGGACCTATCACCATGTAAATTTTTAATTTGTAATCATAAATTGAAATACATATTCCTAAATTTAGTTCCGCAAACTGAATAAAACATAGCGACACATCCTGGAATCGTTGGGGCCAATTTGTTGTGACTGTCATGCTTAATTCTTTATTGAAGGAAGCATTTTTAATTTTAACACTCTGAGCAGCAACATTTATTCTGCGGATATTTACTAGTGACTTTGGAAGAAAGTTTATTAGCTTAGATATCTTGTGGTCGTCTTAAAAATTGGCTACGTTTGCCTAAACGGGTTTAATCAGGTTTTTAAATTCAGTTTTTTTTAGGAAACGGAGTATGATTAGTTTATTTTGAGTGTTCCAGATATTCGGCTTTATTCCTGCCTAGAATTGAGTTTCATTGTATTTTTGAATCTTGTAAACATTATAAAAGCTCGAGTTTCAATTAAATATGCATTTCTTAACATCATCGTTACTCACTGAGTCACTTTTAGAAAGACGACATGTTTTATGCTTTATCTACCAAAAAACTGTTTGATTGAAACTATGATGAAACGGAATTTTATAACCAGGACCAATCTCCACATTATATCACACACCTACCCATACACCTACCTATACACACATATATCTACACATATCACACACATACCTACACATATCACATTATATCTACACATTATATCAGTTACTGTGACAGGAGGAAGTACAACGAAAGTCCATCAACCAATCTGTAACTGTCCAGCCTGGGGCTACTGATGGATCTCTTGTCGACAATTCATTTGTGGAAGCATTCGGAAATAGGGCAGCTTGTAACTTTAATTGTACATGACGCCTTATTGTCAATCCCATTTAGAGCTACTAATAAATATATATTTTTGAAAACGTTCTGATCAGTGCTATACAATATACAAGCTACTTTAATAGTGTTACAAGAAAGCCGTTAGTGTGAAAAAACTATTTTATTCTTGCGTAACATTTATTCTACATTTACTTTAAATTTCTCCTTCAAACCAATAAATTTATTAAAAATTTGATTAATGAATGTCGTTGTGCTTAGGATTTAATTTATTTGTTTATGAACATGAAATTGAATCAAGTACTTATGCCGTATCTCAAATTCCAAGCAAGGTAAAAGTTAATTTACGTCTTAAATCGCACAATAGTTCAGTAGCTATTGTTTGAGCTACGCATCGTTAAAATTCAATAAAGCTGAGACAACTTAAACTAAAATGAATGATCAAAAACAAATAAATTTTATAATCTTTGAATGATTATAACTCTTTTTCACATAGTGGATTTAAGTTAAAAATGGCTCAAATGAAAGCCAAAGATCACTTGATTGTTTGAAGATCAGATCGAATACGCGTGGGAACGTAATTAAAACGCATGAAATATAAAACTTAAAGTAAAGATTGTTTTGAAATTAATACATTTTCCGCTGAATGAAACTTTACATCTTATCTTTGAATAATCCTATTTAGATGATCAAATTAAAGCTACTCAATAACTGAATCTTTTATAGACAAAAACGAACGTCATACTGTGATTAGAACCGGAAATATAAGAAAAACAAAACAAACTTAAATTCGTAAACGCCTAAAGAATGTACTGGGAATAAGTTCTTTCTATATTTGAGCATTTCTTGAAAATGAAACAATGTTTTTAAAAACGGATTACATCATTATAATCATCATAAAAATCCAATCATTATGATCTCCTATCCTATCCAATGTGGTGCATTCAAGATAACGGCTGCACCACACTTCATATTGATTAATACCTGATCAATATGAAGTATTTACCTTCTAGTAATTATTGGTGGAGTTTTCAAATCAACATCTAGGTAAATATTCGCTTGGATACCAAAATTGTTTTTCATATTTCTGTATTTTCGGCCCTGTACCTTTGACCTTCGATATTCAAAGTTGTTCAAGGATGCCATAAGGCATCCGCCTTATTTTAATTCAGTACTCAAATAATACTAGAATCAATCATAAAATATGAGTCGGACCCTATTTAAGGTTCATGCCTAATTTCTTATTTGGCGACTGGTCCAATTTAATTAGTGGCAAGTATAAACGCCTTTCTCATCTAGACAAAATCTCGTTCTGAACTCATTACTGATACCGAACAAAACAATTAAAGTTAAAACCCAGGAGCTGTATAGAGAATAGCCGTAAGATAAACAAAACACATAAAACTGGAAAGTAGATGTTTTAAGAGAAACCTCCTATTTTGATCATTTCATCCATCGAAGTATGATGAAAACTACGGTTATATGAGGGATCTGGCTCATCTCTGACAGGATTTTCTGCACGTTAAACATTAGTTCCAGGTTAAATTACCTCAGTCCTGGCATTTCCCCCAACCAGGTCAGACAAACAAACAGATACATTGTAACTGCCACTGTTTTAGATGTGATTTATGCAACTTTACCATTACATAATACTAGTTACAGTATTTGAGTTTAATGGCGTTTAAAAAATACATCTGATAGCCTAGCGACGGATGTAGAATACAACTGATAGATTATCGTCGGTAAGTAATTATTGTTTCCTATGGAAAATTTGTTCTATTTTTTTCTCAAACATCTAAGATCATTTAAACTTCCATGAATAGAAGCCACCCATGGTAGAATGTTGTATTTAAATCTATCAAATAACTAGTGACTATAGCCAAAACATCACCTAAAAGCTGCGTATAAGAAAATTTAAGAAGTGTTTAATATTGGATCCTGGTATGTTAAAACATTTGAAAAAGCTGCGTATTCGATCTAAAAATCCTTATAGCAAAACTTTGGCTTTCACTGCAGATAGTACGTTTATTGTCTAAAAATTTAGTAAGCAAATGCTAGAAACTAACAAAAATTATTCTTAATGCTTTTTTTGTGGCATGTGAAAACAAAGAAGTTTTTTTTTTACCATCAACACTGTATTTATACTTTCCCACCATAGCCGAGTCCGTACCGTCGGGGCAGTAATGCTATCTCAAGTCAAGTATTACCTATCCTACCACACTTTTGCTTTTTATTCCCCACATGTTTTATAATTGAAGGACAATTTTTTTAATATTATGAATTTCATGCAATTAACTAAGTAAATACCGCCGTTGCAGGAGATCTCCATACTCAACCAATTGCAAATGCAAAAGAAACAAATTTCATTCCAATAAAAGCGAGATATGACATGTTTTTTTATAATAATCTCAATAATATCATGGGGATTGAGCTTTCGTAGCTTTGCTCTTTCTGAATAGAATAAAGCGATAGAAGATAAACAAACTCATACGTTTTAAAAAGATAAACCGAGAGATAAGTGAGGTATGGAATTTTATTTATTCCCCATAATGTGAGCAATGGAGCGACGTATTTTATTTAGCAGTATCTCGATACAATATCTCGAAAAATGTCTCGATAACTATTGGGTATTCGCAATGATTCAAAATACTGTTGTTTTTCGAGCTGAATTCAGTTGTGCAAACTATAATCTGATTAATTAGATTTCTCTACGTAAAATATAACACAAATTTATTTTCTATGTAATTATTTTCTTTTACCCCTCTTCAACGCAAATTCAAAATTTGCCTTGAATCATCTATTACTTTTGACTTTCTATTAACTCTTCAATATTGAGGTGTATGGGATCGGCCCTTTCAGTCATAAATACATCCAATCAATATAAGCTCATCCCCAGCTGCCGAACAGTAAAAAAATTTAAAGAATTGTTACTTAAATTTTGTTTTTTTAATATGCTGAATTATTACCACATTATAACTTTATTTTAACTGATTTTTCTTCCATTGAGAAGTTCAACAACTAAAATCCTTTCTCATATATTATTTTAAGTATAACGAGAGTAATTCTTATGATGAATAACGGAATTTAATGTATTTTTAACTTAGAATTATTTATTGAATTGCTCTATATTGCGTTTGCCTCCTCGGCACCAAACTGGGAATTACATGATAAACGGTTTTCTCGGTGACCGTTACCTCATTGTTATGCAAACACAGTCGACTATAAATCCTATTAAATCCAGTGCGAAATGTGGCGTTATTGTTGGCGTCCCTAAACCACACATATTGCTGATGCACAGGCTATTAAAATTTGATTAGGTTTATTATAACATTAACTTATTTCTTTCATTCAAGCCTGGACAGTTTTTCAGTTAATTATTTGCTTTTTATGCAACTGGATAGTGTTACCACCCAAACACCATAAATTAATATTACACTTCTTTTTAACTAGAAGCGGTTAAGACGAGGAGGAATATCTTTGGTGATGAACTTTCTTGTTTGTAATATAATCACATGTTTCTACCTGTCAAATATTGAGGTTAGGTTAATCAAAATATACAATAATTGTTTATTTTTTTGGATTGTAAACAAAGGAATTACAGGATAAACAGAAACACATGATTTTACTTTAAACAAAAGAAGTGCATTTACAAAGATATTCCACATCGTCTTAACAGCTTCTACTTAAAAAAATCTAACTGTACTTGTAGTTGTACAAAAATCAGTTCAAAAACTGGAATCCCAATCAAAGATGATTTTAATTTAGCTCGATTTGTTATATATTTTATAATTGTTTTTCATTATTAGGTTTAAAGTAGGAAATTTTAAAATATAAGATAGCTTTAGAAGTTTTTTCCTCGTTGTATTGTCTAAAAAACTTCGATCCAGATAGTAAAATAAGTTTAGATAAGTTATAATTACACTATTGTATATTTTATGTACCTGCAATCTCTCTGAAATCATTAAACCCTTACTAATTACTTATATCGCCGGCATAGTTAATGATGCAAAACATAGTAAAAGTACTGAATGTCTTAAAATTAGTATTGGAATATTCCTCTGGTCCTTATTAAAATTATCATTGATTAAATAAGAAAAGGGGGTAGTATACAATAAAGTAATTTGATACATATAAGGTTCATACGGACAAACTAAAGTCCTGTATTAACACAATGGTTGAAAGCCATGATATTGAATGGTATAACTTTAAATACACTAATAGCAAATAAGGATTGATCAAATATGTTTAACTCATAGAGCTCTAAACTCATAGAAATCTTATAACAAGCCGCTCATTGATCTAAGATAGCACCTTCCCGCTGACGGATGATCCGTTGAATTTTGGGTGTGGGAGGTAAGGGAGGAATGGTACTGTGACTGACGGTCACAAAGCGTTACACAGATCTTAGTTAGCACTAGATTTCGATCTGAAATAGATGAAATAAGATAAAGAAAAAAATAGTCAAAAAATATAATATAATATTAAACCAGAAGAGGATGGAGTTTTTTTACGGCGTTGTATTTACCACCTATTATCTGTCTCACAATTACCAGTTAGTATGAATAAGTAGTTATATAAGTTGAAACTTTTGAGTATTTTTAGATTGATTTTTACAGCGAATTAATGTAAAAAATAAAAATAACATGTATGAGCTTGCGAGGGTGACAATTTTCACGAGGGAGACAATGTGATTTACTCTCGAAATACACACAACATTTTTCCCGCACCCGCTATATTAATAAATATCCTTGGTAAGTAATAAAAATATCAATTTTGTATTTTCCTGCTAATAGCGCCTGCATCCGGTAGCTGCAACCATGCATGCATCAGCTGACTGTTGCAACGTTCTTAATTCTTAGACGTTCTCACAGCTGATCGTAGTTCATGTTAATCTTATTTGATTATTCCTGCCACTAAATCAGCTGTTAGCGCCTGCATTCGTTGAGCTGCAGCATACTTGCATGTGTGCGCGGAAATTTGAAGGCACTCTATTTTTTTAATTTTTCATTTCATTATTACTCTTATGGGTTTACTCCCGCTGGGAGACAAATTATTATTTTACTGGCCCATTAGAAAGAGTAAAAATTGTCTAAATATAGCAGGGGGGAACGTATATACTGTAATGTTATACAGTAAAAGGAGATAGATATACGCACAGGTGTTCCATCTATGTGTTTTCAATGATGTATATTGTTTCTATTTATGTAATTGTTTTAGTTAAAGTAGATACTCACAATTTGGAAAAGTCGCAATACCTAATACGATAAAAAATCTTTTCGGTTTTTTTATCCAAGCCGGTTAAGGATAGCGATACCTAGTTTAAAATCTTTTAAGTTTAATTTTAAAAAATCCTTATGTTAAAACTAATCTAAAAAATATTAATTGGTTAAATCAGTATAAATTGCGTATTACTGTGTTTTAGCGAATTTCCCCTATAGGGAAGAAGCTGTTACCGTAGTACTCATGGTAAGACTTAAGACCCAGACCATGATAACTTTTCGGTACAGACGTGTAAAGTGGCAATCACTCGGACGAGTTCGTGAACCAGCCCAATCGGACCTCCGGAAGGGGGGGTAAAGGGGAATAAACCCGCCCAAAAATGGGTTTTTTGAGTTTTTTATATAGAAAATAAAATTTTTCGAATTTTCATTTGCACCATTGAATTCAGCTCAAAAAAAACAAACAATTTAGTATTTTGAATCACTGCTCTATGTCAATTGGTTACCGAGATATTGAAAGTGGTAAACACAGTTGTCCCAATGTTAACCTTATGGGAAATAAGTAAAATTCTATATCTTGCTTATTTCTCAACATATCTGGATAAAACTTTGTTTGTGGCTTCATCTAAATGAGATCTAATGTTTAATAGTCTAAAATCACCAATATTTCCTTTTTTCGTGGCAGCAAACCTGCATACTCATTCCCCATGTTATTCTTATGGAGCTTACAAAAACATGTCAATTCTCGCTATGTTGGCTTGAACTATGTTCTTTTACAATTGAAATTCGCTGAGTATGCAGGTCTGCTGCAACGGGGGTATTATTTGGTTCTTCAGCACTGTTATATTGCTTATAAAGTCCATTGACTAAGCATGATTATTTACCAAACATTTATCTTTACTACATACACTGAGCTATTAATTCTCTCCCCCAAACATTTTATAATATTTTGAAATCGTATTTGTCTGGCAGGTACTTTCAAGTCAAACTTCGTAGTTCATATCCTGATTACCATAAAATTGAATCTGGAGTTCCCAACAGTGACGTATCTACACTTTCTGTCGCCCAGGGCAAAATCGGAGTTTGGCGCCCCCCCCCCTCACCAAACACAAGAAATATATTATATTTTTAGTCTTTAATGTGTCGGAAGAGCAATTATTTCGTAAATCATAATATGATTTTATCTAATGGTTCTTATGATTTTTTATAACCGATGTTCGTAGGCTACGATACAGCCAAACTAAGATCGTCATTGCCATAATATGACCGAGAAATTTGCCAGCCGCTGTAAAACCAAAGCAATGTGTCTACCATATTTCACATATGAAACTTCCGACTTCTTTTCTGACCTTTCCCAAATACTGTATTTCAAATCAATTCCAGAACAGCGAAATCGGCCATGTTGCCTTCTAAAACGAATACTTGAGCCCAATCTATGTAAAGTAAAATACAATATTATTTTACGGCCGCAATGCGACCGAGAGATTTTCGGTCGCGATATGTCCCAACATAATTAACAGCCGCAATTAGACCAAGAGATTTGCTGGTCAAAGAAAAATAGCGATTTTTTACGGCCGAAATACGACCGAGAGATTTGCCGGCCGTGGTATATATGACCGCGATTTGACAGCACCGATGCGACCGCGGAAGGTGAAACCGGCCGTGACAAAGGGCAAGCAGTAGTTGCAATGCTACACATATTTGCCAGCCTTGGTCTAAACGACAGATTTTTCGGCCTCAATGTGGTCAATAAATATGTCGACCTCGAAAATAGCGGAATACTTGTCAGCAGTGAAACAACAAAGGAAGGTGCCTGCCACCAACTACTGATTATCTGTTCAAGATACGGCCAATAGATGTGACGGCCGCGATAAGAGCGAGAGACTTGTCGTCCATAATGCGATCAAGAGATCTGCCGGCCGCAAAACAAGCAGGCGATTTTCCGACCACTAAATGAGCGAAACAAGCGAGCGGTTTTCTTGCCTTCAAATGACGAGAAATGTGACGGTCACGAAAACAGAGACAGGTTTGACGGCCGCGATGCGACAGAGATTTTCCGGCAGTAATATGCTACTGAGAGATTTGCCGGCCGCGAAACGAAAAATATCACTTTAAATGAATTTTTTTCAATTTTTACCTAACCGGAGCCAGCCAGTTGGGACGCCGCTGGCGCCCCCTACTGGCCGGCGCCCGGGGCACGTGCCCCCGCTGCCCCCCCTAGATCCGTCACTGGTTCCCAAGGGAGTGTTTTAGGACCTCTGCTTTGCTTACATCTGACTTTCCAATAAGCCCTGGAGTATCCGTCGCAACTTTTGCAGGTGACACGGCTCTATTAGCGTCACACAAAGTCCCAGTGACTGCGTCGACCCTAGTTAAAACTAACTTGAACGAACTATCAAACTGGTTGAATAGAAACAAAAACAAAATAAATGAAGTAAAATCAGCCCACGTAACCTTTACCTTAAATAGATCTTCTTGCCCTCCTGTTGTTTTAAGCCATATCCAAATTCTACAGTCCTAACACGTTATTACCTTGGTATGTATCTAGACAACCGTTTGACTTGGCCCACACACATAATATGGATGAAATGACAACACCTTATTTTAAGATTCAACAAAATGTTTTGGCTACTATCCTCATCTGTCTACTGAAAACAAATTATTAATATATAAAACTATCTTGAAACCAGTGTGGACTTATGGGATTCAGCTTTGGGGATCTGCCTCCAACTCCAAAATTGACATTTTGCTGAGATTTTAATCTAAAGCCCTTCATGAAATTCGCAGTGCTCCCTGGTATGTCACAAATGAAGTGATTCATAATGATACCAGAATCCCGAAAGTAAAAGATAAAATGTCAAAACTTAGCACAAAATAAAAAAAAATAGAAGATCATTTTAAATTCCTTGCGGTGAACTTGTTAGACGATAGCGATAATGTCTACAGAATTTCAAGGAATAACGTCCTGGATTTACCCTCAAGATTTGATTAGCTTATAACTGTGTCTCATCATCACAGTCTGATTGTGCCGCAGGGCAACAGGACTTATTAAAAATGTAAATTGTCAGAATATTTACTTATTGTTCATAATTAATTGTACTAGAGATCGGCAGTAATCTAAAATTCGACCAATTTTCAAATCGAGAAATAGGGAAAGGAATAACTAATTTTGAAAATGATCCATGCAGACACCAATGAGTAATTTATAAGTACGTTTCTTATGGGACACATTTTCCATGTAAACACACAATATAACCAATCAGTAACCGAAAGAAAAAGAGAGAGAGTAATTCATGGACTTTTTTTATCACCTCTAGCATATGTTTATGGCATAGTTTATTTTCTGGATTAGTAATTATTATTTTAATAAGATTCCACGTTTATTTTTTTAAATTGATCCGAGTATTGCTTCAGAAAAAATTCAGTCATCCAATCAGTTTATCCCGCACCCCTACCACAGTTCTCTCTCTTTCTTCCTCCTTTTATTCCTTAAATTTCCTTACTTCCCTTACTCCTTACTTTCCTTAAAATCCCTTCCTTTCTACCTTCTCCCCTCTTCCGCCCTTTTCACTTTCATTCTCCTCTTACCACCTCCCCTCCCTCCTTTCCTACACTTCTGACTCTTCTCTCCTTCCCTCTCTTCCTATTATCACCATCACTAAAATTTGATGTTTTACCCATTCTCCACCAATAAAAATCACAATTTGAATGTAATGTCCAGTAGTACTCCAAATGCAAGTCAGTTAGTACTATGGATGGTATGAAGACCCAATGCACTTTTTCTTTCCTTTTTATCAGCAAATTTTAATCTCTTCACCTTATATAAGCGAGAAATTTTTATTTGAATGTGACATCTTCAACATTTTACAAATATTCCTGATTTCCATAAAATACTGTAACACCGAAAACGTTAAAAAATAAAAACTATAAAATAATTCGTTAATTTATGACTTGGTAAGAATTTACCTTTTGTTTGTTATTGTTTTGGTTTTATATTTCATCGCATGACAAAAAAAACGTATATTTTTACCCACCTTTGGCACTGATATGTGATTCTACATTTAATCTTTACTCTACGAAAAGTAAGATATGATAAAGCTACATATGATGCTAACTTGGTTTACATTTGGTTGTTATAATATCATCAAAACAGCAACTCATAAGGCCAATCTTAATTTTTTTGAAATTTTAAATTCAATTTTCCACAGGTCTAAAAGACTAATATAAATTGCAATGGGACTCTGCACATCTACAGGAAAATACAATTATATCGGTGTGCTTAGATTTTCACTATGATGCAAAATGGCTGAGAAAAAAAGGAGGAAAAACCCTTATGGAAAAAATGCTTATCTATTATTATGAATATGAAACAGATTGTAAATAAATACAGGTAAAAAAATTTAATGGATTTAATGGATTAAAGACCCAAAATAACAAATAAAATATTATCGTCTCAACGCCAGAGAAAATTGTACAAATTGTCCAAAGAATTTCAGGACATCCTATATAATAAAATATACATATTATGTTATATCATAATTAGAAACTTAAAACCCTTACTTCTCTTTTTCTTAGTATCAATAGTGCCTGCCAACGTGGAATCCGAACTTGATTCCTTCTATTTTCTCTTAAATAAACAACTTAAAGAGAAAATAAACAGACTTTAAGCTTGCGTACTCCTGGATGTTATCAGTTTCTGACTGTTAAATCCCAGTAGATAATATTATTTCATTTGCAACCTTACTTTTGTACCGTTTTATCATAATAATGATGACTTAAAAGTCATCACAGTTACTTTAATAAAACTTTTTTTGTGGTTTTATGACATACGTACATGTTTTTATAACTTATAGTTCGATCCTCATAGGATGGTTCTTGTACATAATGTGGTCAAAAAGTTTTATAGCACTGTTTATTTTTTTTATTTTAAACTCATCATAGGTTCAGTGTTTGATGACATTCCAGTCATTACTAGAGAGTATTCATTATAAACCTCTTATTCGAGACACTACATAAAGAGTGTTTTCAAAATAACGAGCAGCCCGACAAGCGGAGGGTCATCGTTTGGGCTCGCTTAACGACCTTACAGCGGCCACGTTGTATTTTCTGCCTCCCTTATGGTTTTTCAAAGTACTAAATTCTTTTATGTTAAATGTACCTAGTACTAGTGTCTAGCAATAACAATTTGTCTTAATCTAATAACAGTGTTGAATTTAGTTTTTGCAGTTTTCGATTTAACTGCATATAATAAATTGATTTAAGAATGTTAGTACGATTTTTCTGAATAAATTAAACTGTTTAACAGCATTCAACATTCTTAAGAATTCATAAAAGTACTCTTGTTCAGTACTCACTAAATCCTAACAACTATTCACTCTAAAAAATAATAATAAATCATTTTTTGAGGAATTTATGAGAATAGGGTAGCGCTTACAGACGTGAACCCAAATTTAAGGCAACTCCAAGCTAATTCTATCAACATTAGCCATGTAAAACAACAAATTGAATAAGAAGATAATTACTTTACTATTCTGTACTATATGCTTACGGTGACAACGAAGGATCGAACGATTTATATTACGCATATAATGTTATAAATGAGTCAAATGACGCATTAACTTTTCCGTATTCACATGAAAAAACCCACGTTAATATTGTATTAAATACAATGAGATACGACAATGGTTTCATTTGTTGCAACTCCCATTTTTGTGTGCACACAATTGGGATTTCGTAAACTATAACGGATAAAAGAAGGTAAAATTAGAAAAGTTATGCATATTAATAAGAGGAGTAAAATGACGGCAATTGAAAATATTCTACCTCGTTCGCTAAGCACAAAAAACCATTTTAGCCCAAAAGATTGTAATTTCCTATAGCTTGATTATTTTTACTTTCTCCCCTTATACACTGTAAATGGAAAAGGTATTGTTTCGCCAAAATTTTCGAATTTAAGTTGTTAGTGGATAAATCCGGTTTAGTGCTCCCTGAATCCAAAAAAGTGGTTTTCGGAGTAGTGCCTGTCTGTCCTGTGTGTGTGGATGTAAACAAAGCTGGAGACGACACCAATGGTCCGATTTTCATGAAATTTGGCATGTAGGTATAAAACCATGATTTCTCCAGGCTTTTTTTATTTTCCTGATTTTTTTATTTTTAAGGATTTTTACTCCATAAAAATCTATAAAATGGAAAAAAACAAATTTCTTCAAAACGGTTCTTACGATTTTGATAACAATTTCATAGTTTTTAGTGCTTGAGATGACACCACTCGCATGTCCGTAAAAATTCAGGATTAAAAGTTATGTGGGTTTAAGTATTAAAAAATTTTTTTTTTTCAAATTTCACAAAGTGTGTAACTTCTAAGGAAAATATACTCTCAACTATTAAAATTGGCTTGAAACATTAAATAATTCAGTATCTTGAATCATTATTCTACGTCAACTGGTTGCGGAGATAATTTATATTTAGTTTGGCGGTAAACGCAGTACGTTGTCCAATGTTATTCTGATGGCAAATATTTAAAAACTACTTTTCCGTTAATTACCAACCAATTCTGATAAAATTTTATATGTATTTGGGAGATAATTAATTGTTAATTTGTTTTATTTCATTATATAGGTTTTCTGATTTTAAATGACCTTAAGGGAGAAAGTATGTGTCAGTTTCCTAATACCGTATATTTAAGGTGCAATAGTAAAAGTAAGACCAAATTTAAATTGAATCTAAATATTTAGATAGGAATGTCTAATCATTTGTGGGCTTTCGAGAAAAATTCCTATGTCCACAATTTTAAATACCCCTGCATTAAATTTCACGGTCAATTTGAAAGATATTTTTTTCATAATTACAAAAATACTACACATGTGACATGTTCCTCATAAAATGCATTTGCAATAAAACGAAATATACAGGGTGTCCCTAAAAAACCTGGTCCCCTTTTGTGTTTTTGTTCCTTGCATAGAGACAAACAGATTTTGCAATATAACCATGGGTCTACCATGGTTAGTTTTCCGTCTTTCTGTCTGTATGTGTTTTTTACAAACAAATTCATAACTCCTATACGGTTTGAGGTTCAGCGTTGAAACTTTGCACAAATGTTTACTTGATTAGGCCCTACTTAAGTTTGAAAGTATACCAAAATATCGTTAACCATTTCAAAATGGCGGCCATTTAAATTTTTTTATGCCAAATTTCACGAAAACCGTTAATTTGAACAGAAAATTGCAAGATACACAAAAGTAAGTCCATTTCATGTAGTTTTCAATGATACCTTGTTTGTTGAGATTGTCAGAAGCAGTATTAGCTGTTTTCATATATTTTTTACAGATAAAAAAATTCATTGACTATAATTAATGTCTTCTGGTTCATATAAAGGGTGGATGCAACCGCTAATAGTACTCTTTTAAAGCTAGAAAACGGACATTTTGAGTAGAATAATTTATATTTAAATGATTCGTTAGTTAATGCACTAGGAAATGTCAAGGGTTATAGTTATAGAACCCAAATGTTATATTTGATCATTTGATAGGGTTTATCATATAAAATCCTTATTCAAGTATTATCAAAAGTTTGAAGTTCGCGAGTTTGATAAATACTGGATCAGTGACTATTGGTGGTAGAGCGCGGAACTTCGATCCCTTGAGTCCTGGGAAAAAATCCCGCCAATCACCATCGTAAAACGAGGGTAGTCCGATCGATCCTCAGGACAAGTTGCGAGGATTTGAATCTGTACTCGGCTGATATTGATTATTGTGCTATTAATTAAAAAACAAAAAATAAGAAATGGTTGTTGTCAGAGATAAAGCTTTCATCTCATCATTCCACACTCATCATTCACTCATACTTGGGTTGATCTGTAAATTAAATATGGATAGTGCATGAATTAACAAAGGCTAGACTTCACTGTCTGTTGGTATCAACAGTTATGGAGCTCAAACGTTGCATTAAATAGGATTTATTCAGTAAACGTCTACTCCTAATAATATCAAAATTATTATTAGGAGGAGTGAAGTAAATCATAATCCTTAATGTGACATACTTCACTCATATTCCAGTTTAAATACGCAGCCAATACTGCCTCCCGGTATTAAACAAGCATTAAAGTTTAAGGATTTTTTATCGCGCAAAAATACCCAGTAATCGTTATTTAGATAGATAATACCGTTGAGTGACACATGCGGTAATTTTGTCAAAACATTCCTGAGCCCTAGCTATATATCTCGAGGGTCTTTAAAGTTTCATTATTAACTTCTGGATATTTCACTTACAGTATAGCCGCTGTTTCAAGTTCTTGTATTTTAAGATTTCAAAATTTTAATTTCATTGTTTAAAAAAAATAGTGTCTTCTAGCCCGTGCGAAGAACGGGACCAGCATTTAGATAAAGGATGTAATTATTTAGATCTAAAGACATGTTTTTGTTTCGTCGCCCTATCAACTAGCATTCAAATTCTAACAAAGAAAATACAAAATATCAAAATAAGAGTATATTTGTTAAATAAGTAATTATTGCGATAAGTAGGTCCAGCGACCATCGGTCACTGTATACAGGCCCGTATGTACTTCTCCTATTCTTAAATAGTCTGCATCAAACTACCTAAAAACAATGAATGCTTAAAAAAAATATAAAAAACATAATTATTACCCGTTGTTTTTACGGTTCGGTAGGCACTTGGTAGGCACGGTTTTGTAAAAAGAGAAATTATAGTTTTTGTTAACTTCAAACAGCTGTTCAACAGCTATGTTGCGGTTCGAATTAACAGCTTGTACATAGCATCCAATATTTGAACGGATACAGCAGATTTTTACATGTATTTAAGGGACAAACTGAATCCTCTCCATTTTCTAATGTTAAAGATAATTACACCATACTTATAAATAGGTGGAATAAATTGACGTTCACAAACAAACAACATTATTTACTTTAACAGGTAGGTTTCTTTTGATGTGATGACTTCAAAAAGTACTGATATCATACCTTAAAACACAATGTGTTGAAGGGTTGCTAGGCCCTAAAACTTGTGATATCAAAGTGTATACCAAGTCAAGGTTAGTTTGTTTGATTAAACTGGTTTGAAAAATATAAATGGTTGAATTTGTTAGACAAATACAACCATTCATAGTTGTCAAACTAGATTAATCAAAGAAACTCTTGACTTGGTATACACTATGATTTCACGTATTTTTAGGGCTTGGGGACCCTTCAACTAATTTTGTTTTTGGGTATGATAGTGATAACGGTAATGACTGCAGTATAACTTTGCCGTCTTGACTGTTCCAATATAGGGTGTAATTGTAATTACCTGAAAAGATATATTTCTTATTAATCTTGTGCATAAAACATAAGGAGTTTCAATGTGATACAACAACTACTAAATATATGTTTAAACATACTAATACTATGTTAATAAAGAGTGTTTTTTTCCAAAAAAAGACCATTATCCTAGTGTACACCTGTTAGGTAGAAATCAACTTAATGAATAGACCCTACAGCCGCACAGCCGGTCACCCCCGACCTACTTGTACAAGCACTGTCCATGCTCTAGCCACCAAGCCGCGGCGTCATGCCGCATCACACACTGCCTGCTAATAACCCAATGATCCGCTAAACGCGGCCGATTGTTATATCCGCTAGTTATATATTTGTCTTTAGAGGATGCATACCACGCAGCAGTGCGGCGGCGGCGGGGTTACAGCATGGCTCGGCCGCGCGTAGAAACCTAAAATAAATTCGTCCTTGGTGCCACCTAGACTGATCGCCACCTCACAAAAACTCTTTTTGATTGAATTTCTACTCGCTGGCGGGTAAAGGCTTTACAATGAATAATTGTCTTTGGTGGCACGACAGTGACGACGCTACAGAGCGGCATCTATCATGCTGTAATGAATTTATTTTTATTGGCGACCTACGGCACACCCATAACGTATCGCCCTTGTCACGCCGCTTGTGTGGACGTACACTTTGCGACGCGATCAACAAGGGCTGCGGTCGCTGCTGGTGGCGACAAAATGTACTAACAACAGCGATCGAAGCCCTTTTCGCACTTACCGCCCAGGTACTGCATTGAGGTAGGTAGGTGCATTGAGGCCCGGTCTACGTGAGCGACCAGAGCGATGCGATTTGGGCGGCCAAAAATACAAACAAATGGGTTTGTATTAGTCCTATGTAGACGTTTGGACCGTCACGAGTCAAACGATACGAACGACACAATTCGAAACAGTTTGGAAAATACATAACTTAGTATTAAATACAAATCTTGGTCGCGAGAACGTCGCGGCATTGTGTCGCTGCGATTGCCTGCATCACTCACTAAAAAACTATTGGATGCGCTACTAGTTTTTCTGATTACTGTGACAGAAGAAGAGAGGACGCTAACGGTGATATTAAGGATATTATTCACGCGTCTGGTGTTTTCCATTTAATTGCAATTTATTGCCTGAAAACTAACAACTTATTTATGTTACTTGCAAATGGCCATCAAAAATGAGGAATTTTCTTCTGTAGGAAGCTCACGAGTGTGGGATTATGGGAGATGCAACTCGCAGAGCAGACCTCATTCATTTATTCTGACGACCACAAGGTATCAATTTGAGCAGTGAATCTTAACTTGTTAAAATACAGGGTGCGGCAAAAGTCAGCGTACCGAAAATGCAGTTAAACTATAGCTAGTATTAACAGTATTATTTTAATGTACCTGTTAGAGAAGCTGCTCAAACTGACCACCATCATTGTCTATACACTTGTAGCACCTTTTTGACACTGATTTACAGATTTTGTTGCATAGTTGTGGTGTGAATAAAACATCAAAATGTTTCGTTATAAATTCTTTTAAATGTTCTAAACTTTGAGGTTTCTCGGAAAACACGTGTTCTTTTAACAAACCCCATATACTAAAATCGCACAAAGTTAAGACTGACGACCTAGCAGGCCAATCAATAGTTCCTCTTCCTCCTATCCATTCATCGAAGTTATCACATAAAAAGCTCGAACATTAAGGATGTGGTGCGAACATTAAAAGCATTCATAATAGAAATTAATAAAACAAGCACTGCACTCGCCATCTTAACTTGACTGTCACAAGTGGGATACTAACAAAACAAACATTCATCGGTAAAGAATAAACGAAGACAAAATAAACCATAACTAGATGATAAGATAAGATAAGGAGTAAATGTATTAGTAGGCCAGTAAAATTAGATCAAAAATTGGTCATGCCTGGACAAAATTCCCGGAAAGCTGGAAATCGCCTTAATCTTTCCGTTTTACATCCAAGTATATGAATTCGAAGTTTGTCCCATTTTTCCTGGTGTGCTTCCGACCTGGGACCACAAAAATATCAGAGTTTTGGGCCATTTTTTATTCTTTTGCAAATAAGTAAAAAACCGTTTATTCTACATAAAAAGTTTAAATAGAAGAATTGTAGAGGACAAAATTCTGCGTTTATTGAGTACCTTCTGATAAAGATATTTTGAATAGTAATTGATTTATGGTAAGTTAAATAAAGGGTTTTGGCGAATTCCTCTTTTAGGGAAAGAGCTATTACTGTAGGTCTCATGGTAAGACCTAAGCCCGAGATCATGATAACTTTTAGTTTTGGGGCCCTCAGAAGCTAAAAACACCATTCGTTCGAATTTTCATAAATATATATATACCTATATATACGTATATAAATATATACATCTATATATTTGTTAGCTCGATAACTCTCGTAAAAATGGTCCAATCTTCTTGAAATTCGGCACAGACTTGTAAAATAGTAATTATTTTGACGAGTTAAAAATTCAGCCAGATCGGACCATCGGAAGGGGGGGTTATGGGTAATAATTCCCTAAAAATGGAGTTTTTCGGATTTTTTATGTAGAAAAATCGAAATAATCTGATTTTGGTTTACACCATTGGACTCGGCAAGAAAAAACAAATAAATTAGTATTTTGCATCATTGCTCTATGTCCATTGGTTCCCGAGATACTGAAAGTGGTAAACACAGTATGTTGTCCCAATGTTAACTTTATGGGAAATAAATAAAATTGTACATCACGCTTAATCGTCAACATATCCTAATAAAACTTGGTATATGGCTTCATCTAGTTAAGGTCTAATTGATTATGGCATAAAATCTACAAATTTATATAATCCTGAGGCAGCAAACCTATGTACTCACTTTCCCAATGTTAACCTTATGGGAAATCAATAAAATTGTATAGTCTGCTTATTTCCAATATATCTTAATAAAACTAGTTATGTGGCTTTATCTAGTTAAGGTCCACTTGATTATAGTCTAAAATCCCCAATTTTATAGATTCCTGAGGCAGCAAATCTGCGTACTCATCTCCACAATGTTGACCTTTGGAAGAAAAATAAACGTGTGTAGCTTGCTTGTTTCTCAGCATATCTCGTTGAAACTCAGTACCATGTGGCTCAATATAGTTTGGATATTTTGGATTATACTCTAAAATCTGCTATTTTTACATTTTCCTTGTCAGGAAACCTGCATACTCACTTATACATGTTATTATGTTGAATACAGTGATGCCAATAATACCAGAAAACGAAATTAAAACATAAAAATCTTACAAGTTTTCACAATTGATGATAAAACATGAAAAATACCCCTGTTGCAGCAGACCTGCATACTCAACGGATTCAAAATGCTCAAATAAGTGTTTTAGATAAAGCCTCGTACCAAATATGTAAAATCAAATTATGTCCGTAAATAAGCATATGTGACAAAAATTATTAAACTCTAGTAGTGAATCTTTTTGTACCAAAGACATTTAAAATACGTTTTTATTAGCGAATTTCCCCTATAGGGAAGAAGCTGTTACCGTAGTACTCATGGTAAGACATAAGCCCGAGACCATGATAACGTTTCGTTTTGAGGCCCCCAGAAGCAAAAAACACCATCCGTTCATTTTCATAAATATATATATATATATATATATATATATATATACACACACACACACACACACACACATATATATATATGTGTGTATGTGTGTGTGTGTGTGTGTGTATGTGTGTGTGTGTGTGTGTGTGTGTGTGTGTGTGTGTGTGTGTGTGTGTGTGTGTGTGTGTGTGTGTGTGTGTCTTTAAGCTCGATAACTCGTTTAAAAATGGTCCGATCTTAATGAAATTTGGCATGGATGTGTAAAGTAGTAATTATTCGGACGAGTTCGTAAACCAGCCCGATCGGACTACCGGAAGGGGGGTAAAGGGGGTAAACCCCTCCAAAAATGGGTTTTTTGAGTGTTTTACATAGGAAAATAAAATTTATCAATTCCATTGAATTCAACTAAAAAAACAAACAATTTAGTATTTTTAGTTACTGCTCCATGTCCATTAGTTACCGAGATATTGAAAGTGGTAAACACAGTACGTTGTCCCAATGTTAACCTTATGGGAAATAAGTAAAATTCTATATCTCGCTTATTTCTCAACATATCTTGATAAAACTTGGTAAATGGCTTCTTCTAGTTCAGATCTACTAAATATTGAGTTAAAAACACCCAGTTTTAATATACCCGTAGCAGCAAACCTGCATACTCATTCCCCATGTTATTCTTATGGAGCTTACAAAAACATGTAAAATCTCGCTATGTTGGATTGAAATATGTTGTTTTGCACTTGAAATTCGCTGAGTATGCAGGTCTGCTGCAACGGGGGTATTTTCTCTTTTGTACTCCTAGTTTTGACGTTTTAAAAGAAAATCCCTTTTAGCGAATTTCCCCTATAGGGAAGTAGCTATTACCGTAGGCGGCACGGTGAGACTTAAGCCCGGGACCATGTTATTTTTTCATTTTGAGGTCCCTAGACCCCAAAAACACCGTTCGTTCATTTTCATATATATGTATATATATATATATATATATATATATATATATACCTGTCCGTAGGCGCGATAACTTTTGTAAAAAAGGTCCGATCTTGATGACATTTGGAACAAACGTGTAAAGCGTCATTCATGACTTCGAGTTCGCAAACCAGCAAGATTGATTTACTCTAAGAAGGTTTTTTTCACAAAATAAAATTTATTTTTAAGATTTAACACCTTTTTACTAATTATTTTTAAACTTAATTGTCAAAATTGAATTCAGCTTAAAAAACAAACAATTTAGCATTTTGAATTATTATTCTACGTCAATCCGTTGCTTAGATATTGGATGATATTGGATGTGCTAAACACAGTACGTTGTCCAATATTGTTTTTGATTTTTCCCTCCAAAAAGTATAGTCACCCTGATTTGAGATGTTTTTAAAAAATACAATTCTGAACATATCAATAAATTTGCAGGTGTTGAATATTTTATTTGTGTTTATTTTGAATAGTTAGAGTTCATTGATCAAGATTTTGCAGAAAATATATACTATATCAAAAAATACAAATTATTTTTAAATTTAATAAAGAGCATTTGGAGGGGGGGGATGTCTCGGTCTAAACTGCCTGAAAATGTAGCATAATATATTATATGTTTAATTATGAGGATTGATAATATGTTTTATTGAAATTGGCTGGAGATGTAGGTCTGTTGCAACAGGGATGTCTTAATTACTATAAAACTGACCATATGATTGAATTTAATTTTTTCATGAGATTGAATTATTTGTTTTTTAGGGTTTTGAGTTCATTGGTTATATGTTTGTTGACATTTATATTCTATAACAAGATTACAGTTACTTAAAATTACAAGACTAAGAATTATATAAAATACAAAAGTGTATGTATTACTAATGAAAACCAATATAGTCTCTTTGTTAATTTTCCTCATGTTTAAAGCTCATGAAGGATTAAATATGCGTTTTTAGTATATTAATTACTTAACGTATTCAATTGATACTTTCCTTCAAACAAGTTGAACGCTCACATATACAAAATAAATCCTTTGGAAATTCGCTGAGTACGCAGGTCTGCTGCGACGGGGGTATTTTAACCCTAAGCCATATTTTAGCTCGGTTGAGGCAAAAATCACCCATTTAAGGATACAAATCTTTAGCGTGAAATCACAATCCTGGCGCAATCTGAAGCGGCGCGCCAAACTAATTTCTCAAGTGCTCAATGTTTGGTTTCAAAACACCCATAATCATGATCAGTTTCCTTTTATTTACAAAGCCAATGATTAAATAGACAAGGTACAAAAACGATTGATGAATTTAATTTAACTAACTAAACTAAATTTAACTTTTATACAGTACATATCACCTAAAGAATCAACAAAACAACTATAAAACCATTATGAAAAGAACTAAATTATAAATAAGCCTTCAAAACGTCTCCGTTTGTGAAGCTTGAACCATCAGCTTGATTAAATGAACATTAAACATTTAAACAAAAGATAATCCACTATAAATTTTCAATCGTCACCGAACAAAAACCCCCTATAATTTCGAATTTTGAACAAAATCGTTCTTATAGCGGATTCTTACGCCTTAAAAGCAACGTCCATGCAAATTTTCAAGGTTCCATAGTCAAGTAGTTTGATCTGTTTTATGATAGGTCAGTAGTATTTGACAAATATAAAGAACAGTATTTAAACTTTTATGAACCAGAAAGATGATTTTAGGAATCCGCTAAGTCTGCACGTCTGATGCAACAGCAGTATTTCTATTGATGCCCCCCCAGGTGTTATTTCTATTTGGCCTCGCTATACTATAAGTGCGAGCAGATTCAGTGCCCCACGGACATAGCCCCCGAGGGTGTCACTGCCCAGGAAAGGTTTAAGCCTAATATCGTCGGATCTGCTCGCATGTACAGTAGAGAGTTGCCATTAGGTAGAAATAAAAATACCCCCGTCGCAGCATACTTAGCACCCTACTTCCATCGCTAGCATACTTAACGAATCCTAAAGCAGTTTTGTTTCATTAAAGTATTTGTACGTAGAACGTAGAGCAACAACAACTTTTTTAGCCGCTAATGTGAATATCAGCCTAATGATGATGTTAACTGAGAAGTCAGCTGTTTACAACACCATTGTCGGCTTTAAATTCATAACATGATTAACATGATGGCTGATATTTACATTAGTAACGAAGTTGTTGTTATGGCCAGAAATGATTAAGCATGGTCAAATGGAAAGACTGCATTTTCCTTAACTTGTAGTTTTAGGCACTGTGTTTGAAATACGACCGTTAAACGTTGTTCACACAATCTTGGTTGTATTTATGACGTGTTGGCATAGTGATTTTAAAATAAAAATTACATTTTAATATCTTGCGAGATAGTTATTTCTTGATACCTCTAGCCAGGACAAATTGTAATTCTTAGGAAACAATGAGTTTGAGCGTAGCGAACGAGTTTCCTTTTACTTGTCTTAGTATTATGCGTCACTAACCTTCTTCCTATCTGTTATAGTTTACGCGGGCCCGATTAATTAACCGTAAAATGTTATAAGAATGTTGGAAATAACCATGACCCATTCTTGAAGTAATTTTTCAGACAGTTTTAAAATGAAAGAGTAAGTGAACGAAAAACATTGTTTATTCTATAAAAATACTTAGGCTACTTTACAATACAATAAAATAAAATATTTCATATCAACTAAAAATATGTTCATGCAGGTAACATTAACTAAAAACATCACATAATGTAGCCTTTATTTTTTGTCGACCTAAAGGAATAAGCATACATAGGCAGGTGCTGCCTGTGCGTCCACTGTTGAGTTTCGTTAAAAAAGGTTAAGACCGTTATTTATCATGGAAAAAGTAGTGAAAGGAACAAAATTTACCAACAATGAAAAATTTTATAAAACTTAATTTGAAAAAAAGTTTTACTTTACATGCAAAAAGTAGAAGCTATTCTGGAAACAAAATCAACCAGTAATAAAACAGTTAACAGTGCAAAAAGCAGGTGAGAACCATGTTTGCATCGACTAATGACTGTTGTCGTTGGAAAATAAAATAAAATATGATAGTTTGGGAAAAGTTTAATAATGGTATCCAGAAACCTAATCTAACAAAACAATTGCTTCCCTTCCTCATTATAATTTTTGAATGGAAAGGAGGATAAATTTTAGTAGGCAAACAAGTTTATGAAGATTTTTTTATCAAGGACGAATTTTGATATATTTTAAAAATCAGTTTTAAGGAGTTTCGTTGATATTATTGTAATAGTCAAGGGAAGATATGCAGAAAAACATCTTACTCTACAAAGATTTCCATCAGGGATGTTTTTTGCGTATTTCTATCATGTTATTCGTACGGAAACCTTTCTAAAAGTTCACAATAACTTGACCACAGGAGGCGCATCATTTTCAAGATGGCGTCCAAAAAGATGTAGGGAATAAACGTCATAGATCACAGATTGAAGTATAAGTGAATCCGGTGTGATCATACTACTGCTGTTAATTGAAGAGAAGTACAAACTTTACGTTGAATGCTTAAACATTTTTCGCTGCCATCTTCGATTGTTTGGTATGAAAATCTAGTTTATTATGTTGGGTCTCAACACTATGTTTACATTTGAAAAAAGTATTACATCCAATATGGTGGATCCAAGATGGTGGCGGAAAATTTTTACCCAGTCAAAGTGTAGTTCTTACCTCCCTTCATTTATCGGTTGTGGAAACCTGATTCACTTATACATAACCTATGGCTATTATTCCCATAATTTTCCTGTCACCGTCTTGGACGCGATCTTGAAAATTACACGTCCGGTGATCAAACATCAGTAAACGTTTAGGATGCGGTTCAGCTTGCAGAACATTACAGAAAACGCCAAAATCTCCCTTACAGCAATTTTTCAGGGTATAGCCCAATATTTTCTCGACTGCAAGGTATTTTTTAACATAAACATGTTATAATAATATGATCACGGTCTGTTTTATGTAATACCAATTAAAAAAGTCAAGGAAGGTGTTTGCTACAAATTTTGTTAAGGATACTTAACAAACAAAGTTATCTCAACATCTAATTTTAAAATTTATTATTTCATCAAAACAATCTTTTCAAGTAAGAACTTACCAGAGAAAATCTTCTTTCTCCATCTTCCTATAGCATTCTTGAGCCTCCTTAAATTCATTAATTCTTTTCTTCACCGCCAGTAATTCATCAATATATTTTTTGTGTTTCTTTAATTCTTCAAGAAACAATGTGTGCAATCTTTTTTCTTCGGCCTTCTTTTCCTTAATATCTTCTTCAAATGCTTTTACTAACTCTTTTGCATCTTTTACATTTTCAATCAACTTCCTCTGCAATTCTTTGCTCTCTTCAATAAGCTTCTTCATATAAGCTGTTTGTGTTATCAATAAAGACTCTTCCAACTGAAGATCAACTTGGGCTTTGGCCAGTTCCATCTTTTCTGCATTTAATTTTTGTTCAAAGATTTTTAAAATTCTATCTTTTGCGCTGAAGCCTCTAACGCTTAGACCTTGTTCTTTGTCGTCCGGACCTTCATCAATTTGGTCAGTCTTGTTCCTTAGGAATTCAAAGCAAAGTTTTTCGTCTCCTTTCTTTCTTCTGTAGATGAGAAGCTGAAGATCTTGAGTCAAAAGTCTTTTGACGAATGCGATTCTATAGCCTATACCACTCTTAGAACGCAGTTTCTTTTTGTCTTCATTTATGTAATGCTCGATTACAGACGTAGATACGTTTAAACTGTACATAATTTCGATAAGTCGATTTTCTTCCTCTGTAAGATTTAAATTTTCCTTTTTTATACTCTTTGCTATCTCATCAAGCTCTTTTTGCTTCTCCGCACTTTCCTTTTTTAACTGAGCGATTCGTTCTCGTAGTTTTTCTTTTTCATTTCTCGTTTTCGCTATTTCTTTTTTCACATCATCGACTGTCATCTCAGCCACAACTGCGCAAAATATCGCTGCCAAAACCAGTCCCTTAAGAGAGTGCATGACGCTACCGCAGCACAAATCCACAGAGATAATAAGTGGAAATGCCTCACCGTGACGATAGGACACCGAGGCTAGAAAGTGCTTGATTATATGAATTACCTCTTTACATTACATAAATTGGCCTTGATATTTACAAATTTTGGCTGACGCGCATGCGAATTGTGAAATAAAAGAGTGTTTTATATGAAATAATTATGCACTAAAATTGACAATAGGAGTTTATCAGGCACCGTGTACAGAGGCAGTAAAAATGATAGTAACTTTAAGCAATAATTCTAAACGATAATCATTGGAATTACTCATTTATTTCATTACAATTCAATTGTTATCGGTATATTACCTGTAAAACGAAGCGTATACAATAACAAAATTAATTAAATATTTAAAAGTACGGACGCCCTGTATTTGTTCCCCACATTGACATACATAATTTGATATTCTTGTGTCAGTATAAAAATAGCTGATAACGTGTTGTCAATATTAGCTAAGCCTACAGCTAACATGACACATTACACACGGTGTTTTTTTTAACGCAACCCGAAACTTTATTTTTTCATTGTAGGATTATTCCCCCCAAGATCCCCGGATATATTTAACCTCACTTTATAATTTCCTTTGGGGATACATAAAAGGTAAGGCCCACGAAAACAATTCACAGGATATTCAGCATTTCAAATCAAACATAACAAAATTTAATGCAAGAAATTCAAAGACGTATCTTGCAACACGTGTTCAGGAATTTGGTGGAGAGTGCACACCTTTGTACAAATGCCAACGGCGGATAAGTTTCATTGTTACAGAATCCTGAAATAATCGTTAAAAAATAAGCCTATTCACAATATAAAGAAAGAATATATTAAACAAATCAAGCTTGAATAAATTAAACAATATCCTGTCCTACCGTCCTCTCCATAAGCTTAAAACTTACCAGCTGATCAAAGTTTTACTGACGAAAGAGTTTCTTCGTGAACTAAGCTTGTTTACATTTTAAATGTCAACGAAGATTTGAAATGAAAATTTAAAAAGTTACTAATTTTAATTACTATATCTCTCAGACTTTGTTCAGACTATCAAAAGGCACTACTACGAGAAAAAATAGGAGTGAGTGTGAGGTTTCATTCAATTCTGATAAGAAATAAAGTCGCTAGGCTTTCTGAACAAATCGAGGTGGAGGATTCCTTCAAAAGTGCAAAACCGGTAACTTTTTTGGTGACTTTTAGCGTTTATTCTTAACTTATTAGAATTATTTAAAACAAACTGTTGTGTTTTTTGAAGTTTTTTTTGGCCAGTTTATTATGTTAAAGCAAAGTTATATTAAATCAAGGCTCTAATTTTCTTTTTTGAAAAGTGAAAATCGGCTCCTAATCTGCGCTGTTAATATAGGCACTCACGTCGTTCATTCGTCGTCTGCTGGTGGACTTGGCGACGAGACACGACAGTGCCTCTAGATTTTGTGGTTTTAGCGAATTTCCCTCATAGGGAAGAAGCTATTACCGTAGGTCTCATGGTAATACCTAAGCCCGAGACCATGAAAACTTTTAATTTTGGAGCCACCAGAAGCAGAAAACACCATTCGTTCGAATTTATATATATATATATATATATATATATATGTGTGTGTGTGTGTGTGTGTGTGTGTGTGTGTGTGTCTGTCAGCACGATAGTAGCCGTAAAAATGGTCCAATCTTAATGAAATTTGGTACGGACATGTAAAGTGGTAATCCCCTGGACGAGTTCGTAAACCATCCCGATCGGACCACCGGAAGGGGGGGTAAAGGGGGATAACCCCCTCCAAAAATGGGTTTTTTGAGTGTTTTACATGGGAAAATAAAATTTATCAAATTTTTTTGGCACCATTGAATTCAGCTCAAAAAAAACAAACAATTTAGTATGTTTAATCACTGCTCTATGTCCATTGGTTACCGAGATATTGAAAGTGGTAAACACAGTACGTTGTCACAATGTTAACCTTATGGGAAATAAGTAAAATTCTACATCTCGGTTATTTCTCAACATATCTTGATAAAACTTGGTAAATAGCTTCTTCTAGTTCAGATCTATTGAATATTGAATTAAAACCACTCAGTTTTAATATACCCGTAGCAGCAAACCTGCATACTCATTCCCCATGTTATTCTTAGGGAGCTTACCAAAACATGTCAAATCTCACTATGTTGTAATTGAAATATGTTGTTTTGCATTTAAATTCGCTGAGTTTACAGGTCTGCTGCAACGGGGGTGTTATTTTTTACAAATTTATTTGTTGATCAAGAGGGATCTAATTTTTGACAGAGATAGTCAGATCGACCATTCATTTATCAGAGGTCATTCGTCAAGTGTAGTCCATTTCAAACCCTCAAAGAGGCCTCTAAAATTATACTTTCACTAAAATTAACTTAACTTTCGACTTAGACTTAGACTTTCACTAAATTAACTTTCCACTTTTATATTTTAAATTTAGTTACTTTTTGATTGAGAGATTGTTAAAAGGGTAGTTACTGTGCCCCCTTAGGTTTATCAGAGGTCATTAACCCATTCCATTTGGTTTACCTATCTCAACAAGTCTCTAAATATGGACTTTCAATACATTTTCAGTTTTTTCGTGCATGTTATTTTTTCTAAGTTTCTGCTAGATTTGATATTAATGAAAAAATCGAATACCTGATTTTCGATATGAGGTTTAACTATATCACCGTTCACGATAGTCAGAAATTATTTGCAGATTAAAACCTCTAAATCAAACAAATGTAAATGTTATTCATATATTTTTTTTATTGAAATGTTTTAATGGATACTTGTACCCAACCCTCCTACCCTGTCCCTCTCTACCCTTTCTACGCCACTCTTCCCCATCCCCCTATCTTTCAATCCAATTATTTCTCACTTCTCATATACTACCCCTCCACCCCACCACTACCAAACATATCTCGTGGCGAATTATTTTGATTTTTTTAACTGAACTAAAGTGTTCAGCTTTTCAACGAAATCAATTTGAAAACAAACCCATCAAAATCAATTTTTCTTTCCGCTCTACAGACTCAGAGGATAGAAGTAATGAGGTATATGTTGAGGCTTGAATTTGACGTCTCGGCTGAGGAGGGGAAGGAATTATAGATGACGAGGAAGTAAACCGAGCCATATGATTATGCTACTAGTCTGGTAGATAAAAATCCTGAACCAAAACAAAGCGTGGTTTAATACGGGAATCTATGTTTTGCTCTTTTAATAACAATCAATAAACAGGTGAAATGTTTTTACTTTAGTATGTAACAGATGATTGACACAAAAAATTCAGTTGATCATCAGTTATTAGTCAATTCCCCTCCTCTAAAAATCCAAATTCATCTGGTTTTGTTTGTAAACACCCAAGCTCCATTATGTCCCTCACTACTTATAGTCTGGTAGTCATGCTGTCAGACATGATCCTCGAAGAAGTCGATGCCACGAAGCTACTTCGAGTACTTCTTATCGGGGGTTGACATCGAACGAACACATCAAAAGTGTGTGCTCAAAACTGTCCTTAGGGGTCCTTAATACGTTTTGGGGTCCCTAGCAAAATTATGCCCGACTCCGGTACTGATGAACATACTTTGGGCTCATAGCACCCTAATTTTTTCATGGAGTGTCTCTCTAGAGAGCGTGCTCTCAAAGAGACCTCATGATAGTTTTCCGCCTCCATAAAAAAATCAGAATCATCGGCAACCTCAATAGCAGAGGGTTATGTAAATATTTTTAAATTTTACGGCTAGGAGTTCATTAACTTAACATGGGGTGTGTAGTCATATTAGCCTCTACATTTTAGAAACGGCATAGTTGTGTAAGTCAAATTGCGCATTGACAAGTAGCCGTGACATGCGCCATTCCAAAATCAGGGACAGGGACGATACTACCATATCGGTCAACGTAGAACGGTATTTCATGAGCAACTGTTATCACAGGCAGGAGTACGGATTATCAATACCCTCTTAATTTCCTTAAAAAACTAAATAAAACGAAAGGTTCTCAAGGTTCATCTTAAAAACCCTGTGACTGAAAGAGCCTTTTGCGTTGTCGGAAAGGCTCTAAATTATTGTTGGACGTCAAAAAAAAGACTATTGGGACTCGGAGGGATGAATAATCAGCAATGAATTGCAAGCGGGTGCATCAAAGAATTAATTATATGTCTAAATGAGACATTAATGGCGAAATTTTACCCTTAGTTTAATTTTAACGATGTATGTAACTAACAAATGAAAATAAATATTAATACCATATCATTACTCATACAATTGTGCCTTAAGAATTTTGTGACTCGCGACAAAATTCCTGGGGGCCTAGGAGTGGAACCAGAGAGCCGAAGGCGAGGATATAGTATACTAATAATTGCCTTAGTATGATTCTTGCCAGGGGTTGAAGAATCCTCAAAATAAACATTGAACCAAGGGGACCAATAGGGATATATAGTCAACTGATATAAAAAAGTTACCATCACTTTTATATACATTACTTTGTGTCGTTGTGATGAAATTCACACAGTGAAAATGTCCCATGTAAACACATTAAATGGGGATCAAGACCAAAAACTTTATTTACAACGTACCTGCAAAACATTAATATGTCCAAATGCACCCCTAGATTATTTCTGCTTATTTTTTTATCTCTGAAATGATTCTGAGATCAGAAAAATATTACTATTAAGTAATGTCACAGTTTTTTTTTTAGATTTGACATTTTTGGTTTAAGTTTGCACCGATCTAATTTAGAGAATGTGCATCTTCCTTTATCCCATTCTCCTCTTACATTGTCAATCCTATCCTAATTTCCTTCCGTTCCTGTTCGACTTCCTATCCTATCCTGTTTTTCTCGTCTTCCTCCTCCTAGCCTCATTAAAAACTGAGACACCAGAGTTTTGCAAAAAAAAACCGCAATCAGTGGTTTAAAATAAAATTTTTACTATAGAATTAAATAAATGAAATTTTAAAATAAAATAAATTTTAACTATTTCCAAGTATTAACGAACATATTTTAATGTAATGTATATTCTCATGTTTTTCGTCGGTTATGTTGGATGTTTTTGTGTCATATAAATGTATACTACCCCCCTTTCTATCAGCATATACTTATTTGCAACACTCCATAATGTTTGGAGTGTGTAAATTTAATTTTCTGCTTATAAATGCAGTTGAATGATATTTCAAAATCCTAAGGCCAATTTCCTAAATGTGACATTGTATATTCTATTTTCAATCTACTTTTTAAAAAACGGGTGATTGTGAATTATTACACTTGTTTTTTCATTTTTGTTTACATTTGGTAACCCATATGGCAACCCACAAGGACCATGTTATTTAATAGTAGCATTAAGTTCATTTTACATGCCCTTTAAACTAACGCAAATTATGGTGGAATTGAGTTCATTTATAAATAAATATAATTCTTGATGTGCTTGTTTGTTACCACAAAGCCCACAGGCTTAGTACAGTATTACAAAAATCATGCTTTTCTATTACTTTACTAAGTTTTAAATTATAACTTGAAATGTAATATAAATAAAATGAATAAGGTTTGTTTTAAGACTTCGCTCGGGCGTATCTAAGATTAAAACTTAAAAATCATGGTGTTTTTTTACGTAACCAATTTTTAAGATTGAATAACGCACATATGAGTATTTTTTGGTTATCTTTGCATTTTATAATACTTATTATGTAAGTTTGATCACATTTAGCTTACATTATTTATTCAAAAAATCCGCCATTGGCATTTATATAAAATTGTGTTCTCCCCATAAAATCCCTGATCTCGTTTTGTAAAGTAACTCTTTGAATTTCTTGAATTAAATTTCTTATGTTTCTTTTGAGTTGCTGAAAATAATGTGAATTGCTTTCGTAGGCTTTGCTTTTTATGTATCCCGAAAGGAAATAATACAATGGGTTTAAACCCACGGATATTCGGGTGATCCCCCTTTTATATTCTCTGATAAAATAAAGCTTTAGGTTGCGTTAAAAAACACCCTAATGTCAATTTTAATGTCAAGAAAACAAACAAAAAAGTTTTGTTTAAAACGTCCATCGGGCGCATCGCGGATGTTACCTCCTCACTTGCAAATTATGAGTTTGTGTCTTTAACAAGTAAGGCGTGTGCGTTGACGAGGCTACACATACACGTCACGTCACGGCCGGAATTTAATGCTCTGTGGAACGGCCTAATAATACATGTGATCGTGTAAAAAACTTGCACTTTTGATACAGCTTAGCCACTTGATAAGTGTAAAGACGATATCAGTAGGAGTATTTTTGTCCGAAGAATCCACCTTGAATTCGTGTAGAACACCCCCATATCAGCCATTAAAGATCACCGCCATTACAATTAATAAATTTCCGCTATCACTCCGGTAATAGTATTCTGATCATGATAAATTTTTTTGTGTGAAAAATAATTTTAAATCACAACATTTTTACTAAAATTTGTTTATAGTAATAGTTTTTATTGTATTTTGAAAAACTAAATGTCCCTTTAATTCCATGCGAAAGTCTAAATCCTCAATAAGGTTATAGCTAAATGTAGTATGTTCTCTAGGTTGTTATACGCACACACAATTTATTCCGATTGATCAACTATCAAAATACAGGCCTCAAAAAGATATACGCACAGGCTGTTTTCCGAGTTTGCCTATAGTTTTTTTTTTATTCTGAATTGAGTAACAACTTATTACTGAGGTGAAACTTAAATAAAATTGAAGAAAAATAACTAAAGAACCAATAAAAATCCATCATAATAGCATAATTCTATGTTTCCATTTATTTTTAAGAGCCAAAAGAAGTATTTTTTCACCCCATGTTAAAAAGGTTCAAATGGCAGGCTCTGGCTTTTTGTAATAAATACTTTATCCGTCGGAAGAAATTAAGAAACATTCATGAAATTATTCAACGTAAACATTTAAACAATATAACATAAAAAAATCTTAGATAGATAATCGCTTAGCAGTATTTATATTTGTTTTAAAATAATTTTAGTGGTAAAATTAAGCTCTGCTGCTAGCGCCCCCTGTGGACTTCGGCGCACGCGTGGCTGCTGCTAACCACACGTATTTGAGAGTGATACCTGAATTCCTTCAATTAAAACAGCATAAAAATTATGAAAATAATTTCTTAAAGCTCAGAAAATGTTCATCACAAAAATCGTAACGATATAACATAAAAATTATGTTCAGCATTTTAATTGAAGAAATTTGGTACAGTGCTCGCAATTACGCCTAGTCAGCGCTGGGCTCGCTTGCACCAAATTCCAGAAGGGGACGCTAGCAGCAAGGCTCAATTTTACCACTAAACACTGTTTTACGATTATTTACCCACAGGGGACGCTAACAGTAGAGCTTAATTTTACCTCAAAAAATCATATTAAAACAAGTAAAAAATGCTGTTTAGCAATAATTTACTAAGGAGTTTTTGTTGACAAAATTAAAAAGTTCACATTGAATATTTTCATGAGTTTTTATTCCTTTCTACTGACGGTTAATTTATTTGTAACGCAAAAAGCCAGAGCCCGTTCTTTTGCCCTATGCTTAACATGGACAACCAAAAACACATTTTGGCCCCTTAAAATAAAAGAAATTTAATCTATTATTATTAATTTGTCTCGGTTATTTTGCTTTTTTCCATAGGTTTTATTTAGGTTTCACCACCATTATAATTTCTTTACTCCATAAAATAACAAAAAAACTGGGCAAACTCGGAAAACTGTCTGTGCATATATATTTTTGAGGCCATTATTTTGATAATAGTTTACCAATTGGAATAACATTTCTATGCGAAGGCGCTTCGGAACCGGCGGGAAAGATGAAGGTTGGAATAGTAAAGGGATATTTATTTAGACTATGATATTATTGTATTTGCATGATTAAGTTAAAACACCCCCGTTGCAGCAGACCTGCATACTCAGCGAATTTCAAATGCAAAACACCATATTTCAATCCAATATGGCGACATTTGACATGTTTTTGTAAGCTCCAATATGGCGACATTTGACATGTTTTTGTAAGCTCTATAAGAATAACATGGGGAATGAGTATGCAGGTTTGCTGCTACTGGTATATTAAAACTGTGTGGTTTTAATTCAATATTTAGTAGATCTGAACTAGAAGAAGCTATTTACCAAGTTTTATCTAGATATGTTGAGAAATAAGCAAGACATAGAATTTTACTTATTTCCCATAAGGTTAACATTGGGGCAACGTACTGTGTTTACCACCTTCAATATTTTGGCAACCAATGGACATAGAGCCGTGAATACTAAATTGTTAGTTTTTTTAGCTAAATTCAATGGTGCTAACAAAAATTTAATAATTTTCATTTTTTTATGTAAAAACCTCAAAAAACCCATTTTTGGGGGGTTACCCCCCTTCCCTTCCGGTAGTCCGATCGGGCTGGTTTACGAACTTGTCCGAATAATAACTACTTTACACGTCCATGCCAAATTTAATTAAAATCGGACCATTTTTACGCGAGTTATCGTGCTTTAAGACACACACACACACACACACACACACACACACACACACACACACACACACACACACACACACACACACACACACACACACATATATATATATATATATATATATATATATATATATATATATATATATATATATATATATATATATATGAATATTAACGAATAGTGTTGATGCTTCTTGGGGCCCCAAAACAAAAAGTTATCATGGCTTAGGTCTTACCATAAGTACTACGGTAACAGCTTCTTCCCTATAGGGAAATACGCTAGAAGGAATAGAAGCGATATGTATCTTACATTACTTTTAATTTTGCCACTCTCCCTTCGCATTAGGAAAAGAACTTTCCTTTAGTTTTTGTCACAGAATACGTGATGATTTTTGTAGTCTAGATAAATAATATTTTGTTAATATCATGAACTGCACTTTTCATAATTTCGTGTACTATTACTACCTAGTTAATATGTTAAAGATTTAATATAGTAATAATATTACATTTAGTAAGTATTTCACAAATGTTTGTTTTAATGTTTCTTACTTTTAACGAATATGCTTCAATATATACATATATTAGTAAATTTCTCTTCAATTTCAAGTTTAAAAAGTTTTATTAATTTTCGTTTAACTAGTAAACTTCATCAGATGAATAAGGTGGATAAATAAGTACAATATAAAAAATATAAAAATAAAATATAACCTGCTAACAAAATATATAAATATAAACATTTTTTTTATATATTTGTGTTATAATATACTTCATAAACGTATGCTAAAATATTTAACGTAAATTAAAAAGTAATTCATGTTTTTTTAACTTTTAATATAAAAGTTCCATATGGGGATATGCAGTTAAATACTTACGTCCTTTAAAATCTCTAAGGTATTTTTGACCTTTATTCAGCGGTTAACTTTTTCAATTACAGATATTCACAGTACATTGAGTTTTGCCACTGCCGGGCCGCACCAAAGAATTTCGTCTTTATAAACATGCAATTTCTCAGAAAAAAATGTAGTTCTAACAGCACTTTTAATAATCAATTTCTTTTTAGCTTATTTTTGTTATAATCAGTAGTTAAGTGTTATTTGCTATGTGCAGTATATTTACTTTATAAGTAAAATAAATTGATAAAAAAATGGTTTTATATTTTCTTTCTTTACTCATTATTAACTAATTTATTGAAATTAACAAATGCAATTTTTAATAGCTAATAATAAAACAGCACTAGGGAGAATGTTTATTTTTTTTATTTACATGATTACAAAATTCAACATTTCAACAGCGTAAGCTAGGAATAAGAAGGGAATATTTGCTGGTTCTACATGTAGAGGATTTGAAGGGAATAAAAGGGAATAAAAATTCCCAATATTCCCAACCAAAAAATTGCGAACTTCCCAGGTAGGCATTTTAAGCCAAGTATGAGTGTCACATGTGTGGACGATCGCGTACGATCGTGACGCTATCTTGTAGTCTTGTTACTGACTAAGGCCGACATGTTCCCTAGACAGGAATCTTTATTAATAGACCAACAGCCAAGGACAACTAAGGGGCCTACATTTTCATGTGGGATCCGAACCACAATTTCACTAGCTTCACTTACGAACTGGTCTAACTATGAGACTGGCCTTATATATAAATTTAGTATTCGCTATTGCGGATGATAATCCCCACTAGAGAAGACCGCTTCCACAAACCATCACTTGTAACTATCCAAAATGCGTGACGTGCGAGTAGCTAGATTACAGGACACGACACCATCCCAGTCTGTCCAAGATACAAGAAACTCAAAGTTAGTCGAGCATAGCATGTCTGAAAGCCACAGTGGATTGGTCCTCGGCAGGTGTTTATTTAACGAAGCGAGGTAGAAGCAACTAATTATCGGGCTAGTACATTATTATTAAGAATTTTGATGAAAGGATTAGCAAATCAATTCAAAATGCGGTGTTGCACAAAAATAATAAAAATTCCTAGCAAAAAATCATGTCATTTCGATCATTGATCTCAAGATGTCAAACGTATATAAATATCGATATAGTTCAAGGAAAGGTAGAACAAAAAATGCACATTATATTCAATACAGAGAACCGACGAATAGTGAAAGATATTTGGTAAATAATTAAATATTGCTGTATCAGGGCTCGATTTTATCATTGCGTGGCAAGAATCGAGTAATATTAAACTTTCAAGGATGTGTTGTATTCAAAACTTTGACAAGCTGTCAATTTGGATAGAAACACGTTAGAGTTCCGGCCAAATCATTAGGTGGGTGAGTGAGTGCGCTGCTGGCGTTCAAAATATGTTTTGGCCAATCATTTACCCATCTGAAGTTATAGACAGTTATGCTCTTTGTCAGCAAATACTCGGGGAAGAGGGATTCCAGAATGTACTGTTGGACTATATCAAACTTTCTAAATCAACAACCAGGCAGATATTGAGATTCGAGTAACTAAAGAAAATTTATAAGATCAAATCACAAAATGGATTTGAGATCAAATCACAAAACTCACATTTTTATGGCAACATTACTTTGTACAAAGGTATTACTTTTTTTATTTTTATGAACTAATCAAAAAGTATAAATCTTTAAAGACTAAGTAATAATAATTAACATTAAATGAGGATTTCAAAATATTTTACAAAATAAAAATCTACAGAACATTTACATAATATAAACATTTGAACAGTGCTTATATTGACAGGAACTCTGATCAGCAATAAGACTTTCGAAAATCATAATCTTTTACAGCGAATACATTTAAAAAAACACTCAATCTCATCTATAAACCTATAGGTTTAATAGTGAACATACCCCTCGTAGCAAAATCCCAATAAGAAAAATTATATTTTCAATGCACACTTGGGAGTATAATATAAATTAACTAGACTATCCCCGTTCAGCGCAAAGCGCCGAAAAACCCAAAACTGTAATTATTTCCAATATACAGTGTGTAAAAAAAGTCCGTCCCCCCCTCTTTAATTTTTTTGTTTGTTAAGACAAACAATTGACCTTTGAGTAATGATACTAACTCAACCCAAGTTATTTTTTGACGTTACCAAAAATTTTAAATGTTCCCCAAGAATGGGGGATTTTCGGGGCAACTCAAAGTTTTCAAATACAAACCCCTTTTGAGTGACCCCTTATTTTAAAGAGCTTAAAGAAAGAAGGTGAATGGTGAAAGTTGGAGGTCTCTAAAGTTCCGGCCAAATAATTAGGCGGGTGGCGAAAAATGGAAACTCCAGCTGTATAAATGACTTGAAGTTTAAGACGCGTCCGCTCCTCTTCACAGTTAAGTAGTTGAACATATTTCCAACAGATAGAAGTACATTTAATTGGGTATGTTTGAAGAACTTACTCAGCTGGTTTGGAGAACATAAACAAAGAGCATAACTGTCTATAACTTCAGATGGGTAAATGATTGGCCAAAACATATTTTGAACGCCAGCAGCGCACTCACTCACCCGCCTAATGATTTGGCCGGAACTCTAACGTGTTTCAATCCAAATTGACAGCTTGTCAAAGTTTTGAATACAACACATCCTTGAAACCTGGCGTCCAGGAGGTTTGGAGTTTTAATTCATCTTTGGTGACTTAAAAATGAAACGACCCTGGGAAAAAGTTTATTAAATGAAAATGAGGTCTCTTTTGGTGATATTAAAAATGTTAAGTGTCCCTAAAAAATGGGGGATTTTAGGGGCAACTAAAAATTTTCAAATGCAAACCCCTTTCGAGTGTCCCCTCATTTAAAAGAACTTTTAAAAAAAATAGGCGAACAGTGGAGGTTGGAGGTCGCTAACGTGTTTCTATTAAAATTTGCAGCTTATCAAAGTTTTGAATAGAACTCCTTGAAAATTTGCCTGCTTTGTGGGGAGCTCTCCAATATAATAGGCAGCTATATAGGAGTGCATATAGTACGAGTCAAAGAAGTTTTAAGGCGTTTTCAAGAATCTGGAATTCGTGTTCAAACGTCAAAATGCAAATAGTTTCAAGATTCCGTTAACTATCTAGGTCACAGAATCGACAGTGCTGGTATACACCCAACAACAGATCACCTGGAAGCAGTGAATAAAGTGCCATCGCCGAAAAATGTGAAAGAGTTGAGATCATTTCTTGGGTCGATTAACTACTACAGTAAGTTTGTTCACTATTTACAGTCTTTGTGTGTTCCATTACACAAACTGTTAAAGAGAGGAGTGAAATGGCATTGGAGTGAAAAACATGAACAAGTAGCGACAAAATTAAGACATCTCCTGACTACAACAGCCACCTTGGCTCTCTATGATGAATCACTACCTCTGATCCTCGCAACTGATGCGATTAAAATTGGAGTCGGAGCTGCTCTTTTTCAAAAGTATCCTGATGGGACTGAGAAACCTTTGGCATTTTCATCAAGACGCCTTGACCAAGCGGAGTGTCGATACAGTGTAATAGAAAAGGAAGCGCTAGGTCTAGTTTTTGGAGTCACTTGTTTTGAGCAGTACCTTTATGGTAGACATTTTGAAGTTCGCACGGATCATAAAGCTCTGGTTAAATTCTTCAGCGAACACGATTCAATTCCGAAGGTAGTATCAAATCGTATCGCTAGATGGGCATTAACACTGAGTACCTATGACTACTCAATTAACTACCAACAAGGGAAAGATAACAAAACAGCGGATCTACTATCAAGGTTTTCCTTGCAAACCATGACAAAATCTACAGAGGAAGTCCAGGGGTGCAGTAACAAAGCCCATCCAGTTTTAATATACCTGTAGCAGCAAACCTGCATACTCATCTCTATGTTTTTCTTATGGAGGTTACAAAAACATGTAAAATCTCGCTATGCTGGATATTTGCGTTCTCAGGATTTACCAATATCTACAAAGAGTTTATGGAAGCGACAAAATCTGATCCTACACTTTTAAAAGTAGTAAACTATTTAAGAAGTGGTTTTTGGCCTCTAGAAAAAAATGAGGTCATCAATCTCCAACCTTACTACAACAAACGCGAAGAATTTTCCTTCGCGTTTTACCGTGGTTTGGAAGATTAGTCATACCTAGAAAACTTAGATCAGGGGTGATGGAAATACTCCATGAAGGACATCCAGGTATTGTAGCCATGAAGGGAAAAACACGTTTTCGAGTCTGGTGGCCTAAACTAGACAAAGACTTAGAAGAACACACTAAACATTGCACTGGATGTCAAGAAAATAGAAGTAAAGACCCTGAAATGTCATTATTTTCATGGCGTGTTCCTGCAAAAGTTTGGTCAAAGATCCACACTGACTTTACTTTATGGGGAAAATGTGGCTGATCGTAGTGGATGCACGGTCGAAATGGCTTGAAGTAATACCAACGTCGTCAACTACAACAAAGTCAACAATCAAAGCTCTGGAAGAGTTGTTTTCTAGCTTCGGCTACCCAAAGGTCATTGTAAGTGACAATGGACCACAGCTAACATCCTACGAGTTTGAAACCTTTTATAAGAACCTGAACATCAGACATGCTCGAATCACTCCTTATCACCCCTGTTCCGTACTTAGTTCTGTACTTCGCTTTGCACAACCGCTTTGCACAAACTGATATTTCCCCGTTTTCCCCGCATTTACCCTGCAATTTCCCTCTGACTTGTTTACATTTTTGAATCAGAGGTTATGTTTGTATAAACATTGCAAAAGCAATGGGTTGGCGGAACGATGTGTGCGGACATTTAAAGAGCGCATCAATGCCTCAAAATAAAATATTGGGACAGTACAGGAAAAACTTGACAGCTTTTTGTTCGCATATAGAACATCACCGAGAAGGTCTACTAAGAAAACCCCAGTATTCATGATGTTCGGTCGTGAGTTATGCTCCAAATTAGACATGTTATTTCCTGACATTGAGCAGAAAATCGACGAAGAGTTGGTTCAACAACGACTACAAAAACCTGGATCCAAAGCGAAAATGTTTGAAGAAAACTACAATGTTTGGGTCCTGAACCAATCGGGGTCTGGTTTTAAGAAAGGAAGAATTGTGAAAGTGAATGGCCCCTACTCCTTCGACGTCAACACAAATGGAGACGATGCCACACAGATCAACTTCGTCAGGCTTAGTTCTTAGAAGAAGGGGGAGCGATGTAGTATACTCAATCAGCTGATGTTATAGAAATTGGTTTCCTTATTCCGTTTATATTTTGGTTGTTTATGTTTCAGTTTTACAATTGTCACGTTAGTAATCTAATACAATATTCTACTTACAAAATGTCTTTTTATTTTATTTAATCTACATCACAGACACTACAGATATAATGAATAGAAAATATTTTTAATTATACTTTTTGAATATTAAATGAAGGAATGTTAAAATTTTTAGGCAAATGGAGAAATATAGAGTTAATTACCTTTCATTTAACACAACCCGTATATAAATCGGTCAAATAGAACTCCAGATACCACTCGAAGTAGGCTTAAAATTTAACCCTATGTTAAATTGCCATAAGAGATTTTAATTTCCGATTTTAGAAAGTATTGTGGGGCAATAGCTAATATCGGAGAAAATTGGGCAAAGATACGTATAATTACCTTTTATTTGACACCAACCGTGTGGGTCCAGTAGTATGGTCAGGCTCGCTGTCATAAACTTTAAATTTTGTCCCCATGTTAAATCTCCACAAGAAAAGTTTAATTTCCATTTTTGACTCAATTAACATAAATATTTTCAAAATACAAATAAAACCTACACATACTGGACCGATAACCTAAGTTTAGGTACAACCCGCGTGAAAATCGGTCCAATAATATGGTCAGGCTCGCTTTCATAAGTTTCAAATTTTGTCCCCATGTTAAATATTAATAAGAACAGTTTATTTTCATTTTCAACCCGATCAACATAGATAATATCAAAATAGAAATAAAACCTGTATATATAAAACCGATAACCTTTGTTTTGGTTCAACCCGCGAGCAAATCATTCCAGTAGGACGATCAGGGTCGCTGTCATTAGTTTTAAAAAAGTTGTTTAATACATAAAGATCACTACATTTTAGATCAAAGTAAACTAACTAATCCAACTTAGCAAATTCACAACCTTTATTTTGAATGTAAATCTTTTATTACCCACAGTATAGAAGTATGGAAAAATAAGGAAAAAATTACATAAAGTTTCTAAAAAACATACATAGTTTTTATTTTAATTAAGTAAATCCTCAGGAACAATGAAATAAAGTTCACTGAAAAAACATATGGAAACATAATATAAGGAACTATTTAGTTGTGCTTATGACTCAATAGCTATTAAATTGAGCAACACTGATTGTTAATATAAACTTTATCTATTGATACTTAAATATCTTATTTTGAACTAGGACTACTATATGGATAATACCTCAAATTCAGTTTCACAACAAATTACAAAAATAATCGTAATAAATTAGTATGCAAGAGAAAAAGCACATAAACACTTATCTAACTCACGAGACTTAAAAAAGGCAAAATAACAAGATACAGTCATAGAGCACCCCAGCTTTCATAGGATAAGCGTATATAATATTATGTACTTCTATACTATGCAAAATGATGTAAAATTACTGAGGTGTTGGTTCGATAATAATTATTTGATTTTAAGTGAAAAAACAAAGTATATGATTTTCGGGTTAAGAAACGAACATAATTTTAATGATGATATCGTTGATCACGATCCAGATTGTTCAGGTGTTTGTTGTTGTAATGTTATATGTAAGGTTGAGGAAATAAAGTATCTTGGGCTTGTCATTAACTCTAATCTTAGCTGGAAGGGTCATCTTAATAAGGTAAGAAAAGATTTATGTAGTTTACTACCCAAGTTTTATGTTCTGAGAAATGTATGTCCTGAAAATGTGTTAGTATATGTTTATTATGCCCTTGTTAATTCTAAGATAAATTATGGTTTAATTTGCTGGGGGGGGGGGACATACCTTTCTTCTCTTCAGCCCATTATAACACTGCAGAAATGTTTTATTAGAATAATATCAAAAAAGAAAAGATCAGACCCCTCCTGGCCTTTATTTTGCAAACTAAAAATTCTACCCCTAAGACACAGTTATGTATTGAAAGTTTTAAAATTATTTTATTTAGATTTTCATAGTATCTGTAATATCCTTGAACCTGAGAGGTATGATTTTAGGCGTATGAATGTTGAGACCAAAACTTACATTTTATAGACATGGTTATAGTTTTACTGCTCCACGTATGTATAATTTAACTTTGAATCATTTGAAAAATCTAAATCCACGGTCAAAATATATCAAAGGTCTAAAAACATGGTTAAGTTCAGTGGAGAATGTAGAATTTCTATTAAAAGTAGAGTGTTAGTGGTATTTATTGTGCTTTTATTGTATGTGTTAATTAATTGAATTGAATTTCTTAGTAAGTTCTTTTTTCTCACTTTTCACTTATTATTAAGAATGGAAATTCACTGTTTTTTTTACAGTCACTTGCAGAAAGAAATATGTTTGTAAAATAAAAACAGTTAAATTAAAATTTTTTTCTTGTTATTTCATTTTAAGTTAACATGGTTAAGTTTATAATATGTAACCAACCTATGACAGCCTTTTGTAATAATTTTGTATGATGGATGCCTCAAAACTGGCTATGCCTAAGAGGCCCCTATATTTATCCATAAAAAGCCAATATGAATTGTAGTAATTACAGGTACTTATTTTTCATTTTTTAATATTATTTATTTGTTTATACAAAGCAACTGAAAATGTTCTTTATGTTGTAATTAGTATATGGTTCTTATGACTTAAGCAGTGTTTATGGCTGAATTGTATGTATTTTTTTCTGTTATGTGTACTTATGGATAAATAAACGTATTCATTCATTCATTCATATAATATTATGTCTGCTCACATTTGAGTCAGTAGAAACTGAGAGAGAAACGCGGGGTGTCGCAACAGAAAAATGTGGTGAGACGGTAGCTGCTCATTATATTATTATATATCATGTGTAGTCTAGTCTAGGACAAAGAAGAGAGGAACTTTTTGAAGCTTAGCTTATTCACATAAAGACGCGATTCGAACCGAAATAATTTTGGGTTGAGGGTCGACATTATATTATTTTTTTCCATGAAATCTCTTGAACTATGTCACTTGTCTTCCCAAACCAAACATATGGGCTAAACAGCTTTTATTTAATAACAGCCAAAGTTAAACATGTTCCTCACGAGATCAGTGTTGCGAAAATGTCTTAAATTCCATTGCTAGTTCTGGAAGCAATAAAGACACCCCTTACAGCTGCCTGGAGAGGGAAGAGCAAAAAAAGTTGCAGGTGACAAGGTTGGTGGTCGTCCGGAAGTGAACCCATAGTGCGGGGGAGGGATCACAGAAGGAAGAGTTTGTCAATTTTTGCAGGGCGGATCCGTACTTTTTCCAGTGACGGAGTGTTCACTCCCCCCCCCCCCCCCCCCCAATAGGAGTGGTTTGGGGTTCACTAATTCTTCCGGCTAAAGTCATGAATAACTTTTTTGTTTTTAAAAAAAGAGGGTGGCGGCCTCTTTTTAGTGAGTCGGTGGCACAGTTGGTAGCGACCTCGGCCCCGGTTCTGTGGCGGCAGCGTCGCAGGATCGAGTCCCGATGATGCCGCATACTTTAGCAGTACTGTTCATCCTTGTACTGTACCGGCTCACTCCTTGGGTTTGCTTGTAACTTCCACACACAGGCCTGATGCCCATGTGGGGGGGGGGGGCAAATGCAAGGTACTTTCATGTGATCGTAAATTATTTTATAATATGGTCGTAAATTACTATAAATTAATTTATGGCGTTTGACCGGGGGAGACATCATTTAGCATCCCTCCACATGTAAAATCGGCAAATATACCCTACTGGTATATTTCAAACTATGATTGTAAGAAAAAGTAAAACCCTATTGGAACGGCTGACAGTACCAGGAATGGCAAAAATTCATTAAATTTGGTTTTTTATAATGGTTAATAATACACTCTCTCTAATTAAATTTTTTTATTTAATTCGAGTTTTTCTAGAAAACCCCTATTTCCAGAATACATAGTACAAATGAATGAGAGAGCCGTGAAAACACGCTCAAAGAGCTCATTCAAAGAGGAGAACACTCAGGAGACGTGACTTTTATTGTTTATCTTGGCGTAGCAGATCAGCACACAACGTCTACAATGCTTCGTCAGATTCAAACACCGCTGTGTTAAACAATGCTTTACCAATGTTTTCCAGTGCTCAAACATGGTTGGTATGTTGAGAGCTAAACACCAATTTACATTTGCACCTTACGATCCTATTCGTCCATTTATGAATTTTTTAATCTTTTTGTCTGTGAAATCGAAATATTTAAACACGGTTTGTCCAAAATGATTGTTTCAACTTGTCTTTATCTTACTACCTACGCGTTATTTTACATATAGAATTGATTGCATGAATAATAAACCGTTTTAAATACAAACCAGCTTATTGAAATTAACAAATATTGTTATAAATAATCGTATCAAATCAAATAAAAAAAAATCTGAAACTGAGCAAATATTAAAAATAACAAAAGATCTAGTTGAAAAAAATATACTGTAAACAACAGAAAACCTTTGAAGAAATTACTTAGGAAAAATGATTACCAAGCTACTATAATGCTCTGGTTTATTGAGAAATCGTTTTCCCAAATGGGTGGAAAAAGCTCTTGTTCGTTGGTCCCAAATACAGGATACGGACTCAAGGCTCGCAAGGTACCCTAATTTTTTGTGCCAGAGGGTCATAAATCTTACAGGAACCTCTAGCCAGGACTTTGGGAGCGCGGGCTGCAACAACCCAGAGAGAGGTGACCCACCAAGAGAGGAAGGGGGAGGGACGCTGGGGTACGTGAAAAGACTTTGGAATACTGATCGGACTAGCTGAGTTCCATTGAACCACCCCCAAATAACCCTTGTTTGAGCGGATATGAATGGTACAGGAAGTGTCAAGTGGTACGAATATTAGACATGAAACTGTAAGCCGGAAGTGGCGAAGTTTTAAAATGAGATAATATGAGCAACGATTCCCTGTTATAATTCTAGTGAAACGATCCGGATATCAATTATTACTAAGTTCAAAGGAAATCTTAATAACTTTGTAAATAATTAGCTATGTAATATTGGTACCTCAAAATATAAAATTAAGGAATTGTTTAACAGGACAAAAAACCATTTTCAATCTATAAACATGATTGTTACTATCTTATTTTTCATTTTTCAACATTTTTTATTATGTGTTACTATAGATACTTCCACGTAAATATAACCAGTGTTAAAAAGATACAATAGGCCTACCTTAAACGTGTAACATAATGCATCATGCCTAGAAGTATCTTAACTAAAACAATAAGTATAAAAAGCCTGAAAAATTTAAAGCTTGATTACGATGACTCTTCAGCTTTTAGGGTATTTCACCTAGGGGAAAAAGCTGTTACTGTAGTAC